>CM076570.1:1217553693-1218159820 GCA_034641835.2 Pinus albicaulis | reverse complement strand
TCAGATGAAGTAGATTTAGTTTCAGGTTCATATATCTTGGGTTCAATAAGTTGACTATTTGAAATTTCACCGGTTGGAGACTCAACTGTGATTAATTCCAAAATTTCTGGTTGTTCTTCTGTCTGAGGTTGATTTACTTCATAATTGGCACTACTACATTTGGCGGAAATTCCGACACCCGTTTCCGACGCTTTTGACCAAATGTCGGAAATTTTCCCAAATTTTTTCCATCCCGCCCGAAACCGTCGCTATACCGACGTCTATAGAAAAGTGTCACAATACCGACACTTAAACTAGTGTCGCAATTACGACGTTTAAAGGAAGACGTCGCAATTGCGACACCATGGCCCAAAGCGTCACTATTGAGACGACTCTAAACGTCGCAACTGCGACACAATGTCTAGGTGTCGCCATTGCGACGTTTGGAGGCACCGTCCTAATAGCGACGCCTTTTCCGCCATCGGTATAGCGACAGTTATTTTCGCGCTACATAAAAATACCAAACTTATATGGGCCCTACATAAAAATTCGAAACTTATATGCGCGCTACATAAAAATGTTTTGTATTTGTCGCAATAGCTACGTTTGATATCACGCGCGCATTCGCTCTCTGCTCTTGCAGAACAGCATTTGCCCTCAGCATTCGCGCTCAGCTCTTGCAGAACATCATTTGCCCTCAGCATTCGCCCTCAGCGTTCGCCCTCAGCTCTTGCAGAATAGCATTCGCCCTCAGCTCTTGCAAAATGGTAAGTTCTTACTGCAGGCCCTTCCTCCTATAGTAGGGTTGACTCTATTTGGGTTTTTTTGGTCAATTCCATTGGATTGTGTTAGGCTGTAGGGTTCTCTCTAGATGTCAAGAATCAAGATTCAATACCCTCTATTATCTTCATCACCCAATACAAGATTTAAATTTTTCCCAAAGAAACGCTTATTAATTTGGCAGCCATTATTTCTCCCTACTTTAAAA
This sequence comes from Pinus albicaulis, assembly GCA_034641835.2. NCBI lineage: Eukaryota > Viridiplantae > Streptophyta > Pinopsida > Pinales > Pinaceae > Pinus > Pinus albicaulis. The sequence continues at coordinate 1,218,158,853 of CM076570.1, read as the reverse complement.
ACCCTACATTTAAATGAAAACAAGCATTGAATTTCAACTACAAAAATCTATTAGTGTTCAAATGTACATGTGTGCTACATTAACGTCTGATATCACGCGCGCATTCGCCCTCCGCTCTTGCAGAACACCATTCGCCCTCAGCATTCGCCCTCAGCTCTTGCAGAACAGCATTCGCCTTCAGCATTCGCCCGGAGCTCTTGCAGAACAACATTCTCCCTCACCCCGTGTAACGCACTCGCCCCCGGATTCACCCCTCGCCCTTTCGCATCGCATTCGCCCCGCATTCGCCCTCGCCCCTCTTGCACGCCCTTTTGCCCCCGCATTCGCCCCCGCGTTCGCCCTCGCCCTCTAACAACATTCGCCCGCCGTCGCCCGCCCCGCAGAACAACATTCGCCCTCAGCTCTTGCAAAAAACAACATTCGCCCTCAGCTCTTGCAAAATGGTAAGTTCTCACTGCAGGCCCTTCCTCCTATAGTAGGGTTGACTCTATTTGGGTTTTTTTGGTCAATTCTATTGGATTGTGTTAGGCTGTATGGTTCTCTCTAGATGTCAAGAATCAAGATTCAATACCCTCTATTATATTCATCACCCAATACAAGATTTAAATTTTTCCCAAAGAAACGCTTATTAATTTGGCAGCCATTATTTCTCCCTGCTTTAAAAACCCTACATTTAAATGAAACAAGCATTGCATTTCAACTACAAAAATCTATTAGTGTTCAAATGTACATGTGTGCATCACTTGTGTAGGGTATTCCTTTTCCACTTTCACATTATCCAAGAATGCGTGCAGTATAGTTCATATTTTTTGTGATTTAGATTATCTTGAAAAAGGAAAGGTAAATTATTTCCCATGGAAAAAGAAGGTTTTCCCTTTCTATAGGTTGTTTGGACTTACGTGGAAAAATTTATGGTATGCCTTTCATATTATGTAGTTTAAATTTGAATTAACATATTATTCTACATGAAAATATAGTTACCTATGTGATATCCTTCATCACTAATTAAAATTATAGGGTTTCAATTTCCTAGACTCTAACTCATCCGATGCTAAATTCTAGGTTCTCATTGGTGGATCACTCTTCCATTGATTTCCTTTCCCTCTGGATCTTGTCATACTTTAAAAGTCATCAATGATACATATATTATTTCAGGTATCCCAAAAGGCTTTATAGTAGAACATATTGTGAAGTTTTTTTGACACTTGAGGATTCTTTTTAGAACCGCAACGTGGTCTATGCTATCGAGTTATATACCAAGCAACTTGTCCTTAATAACCACACTATGAGGTAGGTTCAACCAGTTTGAACTTGTTGGGACATAGCATATGAAGTTGTGTGATGAGTCCATATCACGGGTCTATTATGGTGAAAAAAGTGAAGACACGTAATGATAGTTATTATGTTAACATTACTAGAAACATTTTCGAAATTATCCATGCTATCAAGATGTCAAAATTCCAGGCATTAGGTGTCAATACTCGTAGCTAATAGATAATAATAATAATATATAAAAATCACAACTTTATTCTTGAAATATGATTGTTACACATTGGTAACCTAGTTCATGAGTTACTATCACCCAAAGATTGCAAAACAAACTTAAAATATAAATTAAACCAACATGAGAATCCAACTAAGGGTTTCTCAACAAAATCATGCCATAACCTGGCATTTTGAAACCCAAATTTGAATCCATCAACGTAATACAATGCAAACTCAGATGGATTTTCAATGCATGTTTGCATGCTACACTTATTCTCTGTCTAGATATAATTTTTTAAATGGAACCATTAGTCAAGCCCACAGTCCTTTTTATGTGAAAAATTTCAGCTCTATTTGAGCTCTTTTTTGCTCCACCACCTCCATAAACCAGTGTTACACGGGGTCTCGCCCCCCCACCTAGGGGTCTAGATTCCTCGCCCCCTCACGCTCCGGTGTCTTGGGGACTTCTAGGGGATGTTTCCCTCACGCCCCCTCACGTCCCCTCACCGCCCCTTTTAGTTTATGGTTTCGTGTTAAAAGTTGATGTGCCACTTAGCATATTTGAGAATCCAAGTGATTCTGATTCAGATGGTGACATGGTTGATCTTGATATATTCGTGCGGAAGTTGGATGCAGAGACTAGTGGGGCATTAACTTGAGCATTTATGCTCATTTATCAGTATGATGATATCATTTGATATTCATATGTTATGTTTTATGTTTTATGTTTCAGACATAACTTATTTGCGTTTAAGTTTTATGTTTCAGACTTGAGTTGTAAACTTCAGTTTAAAATCTATTTTGAATCTTGATATAATATGTCATATGATATCTTAAACTTTATTTTCATTGTACATTGTTAGTAGTTACATTAATGATTATATAGTTACAAACTAACAAACTTACATGCATGATTGTATGATGTATGTTTTAACTTTTAACTTTTAAATTTGTTTCAATTATATGATTCATCATTCATCGATTTGTAATTTTATCATTTATGATTTATCTTTCATGATGCAAGTGTATGATGACTGTATATACATTCCTTGCAAAAATATAGTTACATTTTAAATATTAAATTTTATAATTTTATGACCCCGACGTCCCCCCACGTTTCCTGAAAATTGGTAGGGAGCTTTTGCATAGGCCGCTCCCGCGCTCCCTCGTCCCCTCGCTCCCACCTCCAGGGACTTGGTGGAACATTGCCATAAACATATGCAAACATATATCATGATCTTGGAATTCCATTACATATGTATGTGCCAATGTTCCATAATCTTGCCCCATCATCAATTTAAGTCTCTTCCAGAGTCAGAATACCAAATTCAGAGGGAATCCTCATGTCAAACATTTGGCTCTTAAAACCACATTCATCTAGATGAGAGGTGAATGAGAACTATAGATATTTAAAGAAGTAGATTAGTGCCTTTTCCTCCGGCCATGGAGTCATATACAGTCATCCATCACAAAAATTTGTCTTTGTTCATTCTCACCTTGAAAGTTGCAAAAATTCATGCCCTAATTGAAACGACACTAAATTTGAAAGATATAATAAAAATGCAAGCTAGAAGTGCCCTATTAATACAAAGGGAAAACCTTCCTACCTACCCTAACCGAGATAAATTTTGATTGAATAGGAAACATGATATTTCCTATGGAGTTGATCCAACAACTTGTTAAATGTATGGGACTAAATCATGCATTTGATTTCCAGGGAAACATGCGCATGAAGAGAAAAAGTGCAGAACTAATGGAAAATCCATACATGCCACTTATAAAAACTACACCGAAAGGTCAAAAAATACTTAAGGCCTTAACTTAATTTGAATCCAAAAATGAAAAAACAGGATTAGTGAAAACACGAGAGTGGTGTGGGTGAACAACATAAATAAAAAGTGAAGATACCTTTCCCCAAGATGCCTTTGTTACCGTTGTATGAAAACATGTTTTCCTTTCCCTTTATACATGCAAGTGAATGCATTATAGGTATGGTGTTTTCCCAGAATAGGAGAAGCCTACTTAAATATATCATTCGTGGATTGAATTTTTGGGTGCCTTAATGTGCAATGACATGTTTCCAGGATTGAATTCAATGCAAGGCATATTTGAAACTCTAACTCTGTCTTCCAGTGTCTTATTAGAAATTATTTCAGTTTTCATTTTGTGTTTTCAAGTTAGATATTGTTTTCAAGTTTTTACATTTATAATTTTATTGCAATGTGGCAGACTGATCAGAGCAGTGTAGGAACAACCCCGAGACAAGATGATCGCGGAAAGAGGCCAGCGGAAGAACATGTAAAGTGCCAGCATTGCTCTATCTTTAGGTATTTTAGTTATTTACATAATTGAAATAATATTAATTTTGTTCAAATATGCGGACACCTAGCCATGGTACGCCTGATGATTCCCTCTTTGAGGAAGAGCTTTCTTCATCCCTATCTCCAGTGTTGTTGTTGCAAAAAAAGGCATGAGATGCAAGGTCGAAATTTAATGCTTTGATAGATGCGCCTCAAACACCTGAAACAGAAGAGAGGATGCAACATCTTATGAGGCAGCTAAATAGATATCAGGTAATAATAAAAAGTCAAAAGGATATTTTTTTTGTTCTGCATGAGATGAATTGTGATAGTTTGATTTTTAATTTTTACATTGACTAAACTAACAAAAGTTCTTTTGTATGTAGCGTCTTCTGGCATTTGCTGAACCCGGTGTTGGTGGTAGTGGGACACAAGGGCAAGAGATTTCCCAACAACCCTCTCATACACCTTCTACTCCTTTAGGTGCTAGCCAAGAAACACACCCTACCCAAGCAGACACCCAGCCAACCGCTGAACGTGTTGGCAATGATGAGGCCGATATGGCCAACTACATTATTGCGTTTCCTGGAGCTACACGTGTCAGCTCCACAGGGACCATTAATGGCACGTTGTTGGTGAACGATGAGGGTGTCCCTATAAAGCATGTACAACTCCCGGGTAAATTTTAATATTTTAACTATTTCATGTACTTTATCTAAAACATATTTATCATGATTTTTATTTTTAAATTAATGATAATATCTTCTTTTTTTTTTGGTTTTATTCTGTGTAGGAAAAAATGAGTTCTACAGGATTCTGGAGAGCCATGCGTTGGTAATTTTTGGCCCAACCATACGTACAGGGTGGAATTCCCAGAATTCCAACCTGAAAAAAGAACTTCTAGATTATCTAGAAGCCCTTTTTGGGGTCGGCACATTTGACAGAACAGCAGTGGCTCGGGTAGCCGGCAAATATTTGAAATATACCAGGACACCTATAGGACGCAATTGAAATTTAACCCTAGATATGAGTGTCCTCTCTTAGTTTCAGAGAGTGAGTGGAGAGCACTCATCCATGATGGAAAAGAGAAAAGGGCAAAGAAAGAAGGAAAAATGCCAACTGGACCCGCAAGGTAAATTACAACTTTAATTCAATAGCTTTAATTTTCTTTATGTCTAAAATAAAGTGTGCTACGTCATATCTGACTTCAATCTTTTGATGCTAGGTTTCCTGACACCTCAAAGGCAACCAAAGCTAGGATTGAGAAAAAGGGCCATCACAAGCTCGACCAGGGTGGCTACTTGAAATTAGCTGCAAGAATTGTAATTAAGTAGCTAAACATATTATAATTAATTGTATCGCCTTCCAACGTTTTTGTAATCCTATCAGATATGATTAAAAATACACAATCATATATAATGTAGGGTGATGACTTTGGAACAATAACTACAGAGGAAGATAAAAATATTGCTTTCCGTTTTGGCTATCAAGCTGTAGTTGAACGTCGCAGAAGCTTGGGGCAGGTCCCAAGATCTACAATGCCCGATAAGGTAAAACATTAACCTTTCAATATTTTTGTTTTCGTCCATAAATTTAATGTCTAACAACTTTGTTTAAATCAGGGGAGCAACACTACCGACGAGGTAAATAACCCAGTTTTAGAGCCAGACGTAGATGATCCTCTCGTGCAACCTGATCATTGTAGTGGGGACCAGGCCGACAATGCTGCTATCAGTGAGGGCCGTGACGGTAATTAATTTCCACTTATAATTTTTTCTAATTATACCTCGATGGTTGTCCTTATAACGTTTTTTGTTTATATGACAGAGAATGTTTCCCTTGAGGATCTTACCACCAGAGAGGAAGACAGGGCAACAGTCCCAACGGCGACAACTGGTGCACCAGGTAAATAATCTCATTGCAATTTTTTTTATTAATATTACCGAACTAGTTCAATAATATTTAAAAACTGATAATTAAAATTTAATATTATCTGTTTTTGGAGGCGATGCCCCGTCACTGGATGAGACCAGACATCGTGACAATGCAACTAGGTCAGCGGCGACAACTGGTGCACCAGGTAAATAATCTCATTGTAATTTTTTTTATTAATATTATCGAACTAGTTCAATGATATTTAAAAACTGACAATTAAAATTTAATATTATCTGTTTTTGTAGGCGATGCCCCGTCACTGGATGAGCCCAGACATCGTGAATACGCAACTAGGTCAGCAGTGCGGGTTGAAAGGCACGAAACAGGAGCAGAGCACGATGATATTGATGATGTAATTAGGAGCTTTAAAAATAGGAAGAAGAAAAAGAAAATTTGACAATGTAAAATATTGTATTATTATAAGACAAATGTTACCATACTTGGAATATTTTTTTGCGTTATATAAAAAACTCATTTATCATACTATTTTTATGTCAAGCATTAATTGCAATGTTTCCTTGCGTACTTTTTGTTGAATTGTTTTTTTACTAGTTATTGAATATTTTTTTTTATGCTCATGAAAGTAAAAAATGAAATATAGATTGGGTATTGGGGAATTGAGAGTGATGTGAGGGGGGGGGAAGGGCCATAAGAGCTTCCACCTTCACGTGGTTGGCCCTGTTTAGTAGAGAATAATTTATTGGAGCGATTTAATCTTGGAGCAAACCTCCCTTGATCCAGCGTAGCAACAAAAAAGTCAATGTTGACTTAGTTTCTACTCTTTCAGATCGTGGGAGGCTTGTTCCAAGTTCATGCGACTCCAATAAATTGTTCTTGAAACGAAGAGGAGCTTATTCAGGTATGTTTTGACATTTTCAACATATGTTCTAACATTATCATAAGAATGCACCTTAGAGTAAAAAATACTACATCAATTACTTGTATTTATTGTATAGATAATGATGGATTTTGATTGACTTGGCAGTGCAGGTACAAATCCTCTTGCATCATGAGCAATACAACTTGTCAACCAAGGTCATGTCCAGGATATTTTTTCTTGTGCGCTTGACCAAGTTCGTAATGTCACATTTTGTAAGTTCCTTTACAGTTCATAATTCAATATTAAGCTTGTTCATGATTATTATCTAGGTTTTTGTATGTGTTTTTTCATCTATTTGATTGTAAGAAACTCTGCATGTTTCCTGTTGTTCACTATGATTTCTCCCATTACCACTCCCAGGATGAATCCGAATTTATTTTTACATAGGTTACTTTATTGTTACTATGATTTCTCCATTTACGATTTCATAGGTTACATCATGTAAATTTGTCAATCTCAGGTTGGTGATGAGCTTTAGTTCTCCAGATTTGGGGCTTTTCTGATATTTTCTCCCTCATGTCATTCCTGCATCACCTCGTTGTTTGAGCATGCTAATTGTCTACCACTTGTACCAATTGGCACATGTCAATCCCTGAGTGGTGCCACATTTCACCTATTTTCAGTGAGAGTTTAGGGTTTCTCTAACATAGCTTCTCGAGAGCCAACACAAGGCTCGCTTGAATATTGTCACATAATACTTATGGTTTGTCACATAAGTCCTTCCTTTAACACAAAGAAAATAAAAATTTCTTTGACAAGAGACAGACTTTCAATACTTTGAAAACAAACTTCTATTCCCTTCAATAACTCAAAAAAAAACTATTACACTTCTTCCTCACTGAGAGGGATTACAAAATTATGACTGCTACAAAACGCAGTGCATAAAACCAACTCACTGTCTGTTCAAAACAAACATACTCTGTCTCTAAGACACTCTGCTGTGTTTTTCCCTTTCGCACTGCTGTGCATACACACTTAAAAAGTTACACTCAGTTTTTCACTTTTTACACACTGCTATGTAATAAAAAATTTACGTACCGTCTATAAAAAAAACTACCAAGCTTTTTCGACCTTTTTATTTTTATATGCCGGAACATATAAAACATATTATAATAAACCCTCTTTTAAAAAAATAAAATTAAAACTAAATTCTATGGCCCACCTTTCATTTCGCATATGATATATATATAACATATGTATATATTAAACTATCAAAACATTAAAGAACCCTTTCCGTCGGACTTCAAAAGTCTAAATAGATTGAATTTAAAACCAAATTCGCGTTCCAAAATGGGATGCTGACGTCTGCCTAATTTTAACTCGAATTCTCAATCCAATGTGCCCTATAAAAAATTCGGGTCCGGTTTTCAGGTTTTCAGATTCCCTTCAATTTCATGCGATCCAATATTAATGCTCCACGTGTCCTCCTTTGAATTTACAAAACTGTCGGGTAAATTTCTGTTTGTTTAATTTCTGGTTGGTGAATTGCGTTAATGCTGGTTGTTGTGTTTAAATACAATCCTGTACAGAAATATGGCTACGGCCGTCTACAAAAAAAACTTGCAGGAATTTTAAATGCTGAATTAAATTTCTAGATGGCATGCAAGCAACCTCCAAAAAAAAATGTTGCTGCTGCATCCGTCCTTCTGCTGCAGCAGTTGAAGTTAAAATTCAACAGCACAGGGTTTAATAAGTGAGGGTGTAAAGGTAACTTTTTGTCGATGGTAATGGATTAAGATCATCTATTCATTTTTGTAGGGTCTTATGGTGTTTGGTTTTTTAGTTTTGGGTTGGGTTTATTGAGTCTAAGATAGTTTTTGAGTGAAAAAATTGCTATCGGGTATTAAAAAAATTTGGTTTTTTTTTCAAAATTTATGAGCTTGTTAGGAAATACAAAACTGACAATGGTTGTATCTTAAATTTGTGGAAAATAATTTGAAATGAAACCTTTTTGTTTAGGTTGATGCAGCAGGTGCAAACCCCATTCAAATTACTAGGGGCATTGACAAGACAATAAAGGCCCTTGTTTCGGAACTCAAAATTTTGTCAGAGGAGGTAAACGCTTGCCTTTTGAGTAGGCTGGTTTTCCTTTTTGCTGATGGTTTGGTGTATCTAATTGAATTAGTTGCCTAAGGTATTTTTGGTTGCAAACTCCTTTTCATTTTTCATACAGTATTGGCCTTGTGGAATAAATTTGATTGTGTGGTCTTGTTAGATCTACAAAATTTGTAGTTGTTTAGTCTTATGGCCGAGGTGCACTTTTATTATGGAAATAGTTGATGCAATATTGTCATTTAATCCTTACTGCAGGGTAGCATGTTGAGAAATTTTTTGTGAAACATTTGGTATTCAAAATGACACTTGATCCTATACAGCATCATGCACTTGACTTCAAAATTTATATTCAAAGTGTGCCAGACAATTCTTGCAAAATTTCAAATATTTATGTTGTTTTAAACCATTATCTTTTTCATGTATTGGATGCTAAAAATGAGAAGAAGACTTTGGTATGAAACCAACTGGTGAATAATTTCCAGCAAAACAACCACTTCCAAGACATGATTTAGAAGTAGAACATATGTACTTATGAAGCATAGAAAGATATCCTTGATGCATTGTCAATGTTTGGCTAGGGTTATTTTTGAGAAAATAACTCCTTATTCCTAGAATAGTGATCTTCAATACAAGTAAATGCCAGAGAAGAGAGATCATTGTGTGATGCAAAAAAACTGAAATTGGACCCCTAAGGAGAGCTGGTGTGTCTACAATCGCTCTGTCAGCATTTTCCCTTGGTTTACCCCGTTCTTTTCCTCCAGCCTGAGTCTTAATTGACTTCTTCTTTCTTTGGGTTTATTTATCAAATTCATAGAAATTCGTAGAATTTGATAAATAAATACTATCCACAATGGTTGGACTTTAATTTATATTCCCGACTTTATATTATCTCCAAGCCTTATAACCAATGTTTAACTTTCAACACTTTGCATTTATACTCCACGTTTCTTTTTAAATAAATAACTTGTAATGAACTTTCGGCTCTATATTTCACCACCCAGCCTTACAACAATCACGCTCCAGACTTATGCTAATTATCCGCCAATCGTTTAATTAAACAATTTCATTATACTCCGGCCCCACCTATATATATCAATAACTAATCAAACACTCGTATCGTACCTGGCTATCCTCCGCACACCTTAGTTAACCTCCGGGCAAGTTCAACGTGCGACCACCGTCCGATGGCCCTTCTCCAAATCAACGACTCTTGGCAATTTCGCTCGGCTTCCAACGTTGGGCTTTAACGTGCGATGGCGTGGGTTAAAAGGTTGTTTTCCGGGGTCACTTCGCCACGTGTCGCATTCCCTATGGAATCGCTCGCGAATAGGAAATACCGCCTACTCCGCAAAAGCGGTGCGATATGGGCAACCCGCTTTTGTGATTCCGCTCGTGGTTTTGGTAGAGGGCTTGACCATGGGTGCATGTCTAGTTCCGCTATCCTTTTGTTTGTTAACTCATGTCCAATCCTCGGGTCAGGTTCCGAAAGCACAACAATTTTGTCTCTTTATTAAGCGGGATTTTAATATGTGTATTATCAAAGAAAACCAACACAAATTTTATAGGAAAATTGTTCAAAAGTCGAGCCCGCCGGACTTCAAACGGCGATAAACCATAATTCAAACCAAATTCGCGTTCCAAAATAGCCTGCTGACGTCGGCCAATTTTTTGACGCGAATTTCTTATCAAATTCGCCCTAATATTTTACGGGTCCGGATTTCCACTGCGCGAGCGGCCCAAACAAAGATCCGCTCCAATCAATTTTTGCCACGTGTCCTCAATAAAAACTTGCCCTGCTCCCGGCTGCGGGTGCATTCGATGGCGTTTAAGGTGATGGGACATGGATATGGAGATTTCATATCATTCGCATTAACATTTAACGCTGTTCAATTAAGTTTTCACATCAAATCTACATTAATTAATTTTTAACATTGTTCAAGATCGGACCTCCACTCCTCTGAGCGATTCCGCACGCTCCAATTTGATCCGGCCTTCGGCTCTCATTATTAATGATCAGAGATTCATTATGACGGGCGTCCTTTGATTGCATTGCAGACGGGTCGACATACAAAATGGCGTTTAGCCATGGTTTTTCAGAAAAGCCGGTTGCTGGATTACACTGCCTGGTAACTGTGATGATAAGGAGAAGTGGCCAGCGGAACTTCTGCCTAGAATTTGCTGCATATTTCCATTTCTCTCGGTTCTGTCTCTGTCTGTCTTCCTCTGTTAATTGGAATTCTTCTTCTTCGTCTCTTGTGCCCACTGCGCCTGAGATTGCACTCATGCCTCGCGTGCGTCATAGGATGCGTTGCTGCAGGGGGAGCACTAGAGGTCAATCCCGGCGCGCTCCCTCCAGCACCTCAACAGAGATGACTTCCGGCCAGTCCAGTGATTATTACTTAGGTCGATATCCAAATACTAGGAGAGGGCGGGGTCGGCTTGTAGCATCTGGCCACCGTATGGATTCCCCTGCTCCTGGCTTCCCCACCGCTAGTTCACCTTCTCCCACGACGCGCACTGCGCAATTTTCCTTTGATTGCACTCTCAACCGCCCGCGAATCACAGCTGTAGTCACTATGTGGTCTTCCGCGAGGAGGCCCAAACGGAGGAAGAATGCACTCGTCCGGCGGGTCTGAGCTCAGAAAAAGCCGGCTAGCATTCGGGCCTTCAGGAGGGGAGCCGTGGCATGCATGTGGAGGTAGCACCTAGTGATCCTGGACCTTCCAAAGGATGGTGCCGAATTGTGGAGGAACCACCGGAGGAGTAGTTTGGTTAATTTGTTTTTCTTGCTTAGCAGGCCCACTTAATTGGGCTTCTTTTAGTTTATTTTACTGTGCTGGACCTTTGTAATATTTTTGAATTCTGTAAATTAAACGTTCAAGACTGGTTTCCCCGTATGAGGGCAGTCTTCTTAATTTTTTGATTTTTTGATGACAAATTTGCCATGTGTATGGCCAGGCAATGTTTTTGACTTCGGTGTAATTTTATTCGCAATGTTAATAGATTAACTTTACTTAGAATTCTCACATGATTAGCGTTTTTCTTGATCTGTTCAAGGATTTTTGGTACTTTAATTTGTATTTAGAACAATGGACGTCGGTACTCTATCTGTTGCTTTACTGTTCTACATACTACTATTTCACTTTCTTATAGATGCCTCGGGCATATTTGAATGCTTTCTCAGATTGTCGATAATCTCCATGTGGACCGTTATTGGATTTTATATCATGTCCCTGTATGTGACATGGGGTATTTTTCTATCATTGTCTGGGGTGGGACTTCCACTTTTCTGGATGGATATTTGGGTTCCAATCTTTAGATGTGAAAATGTAATGACTTCATGGACTTTTTTACTTCATATAATATATTCAAAATAACGTTTTTTCTCTTCTGAAAAAAAATGATTAATGTTTATCATTATGCCTTCAAAACTAGCGATGTTGGTCTATGTTGCTGGTTTATTGATATGGTATGATGGTATTTTTATATTTTGGACATATCACACTCCTCACATGATTAGCGTTTTTCTCTGTTCAAGGATTTTGGGTACTTTAATTTGTATTCGGAACAATGGACGTCGGTACGTACTCTATCTGTTGCTTTACTATTCTACATACTGCTATTTCACTTTCTTATAGATGCCTTGGGCATATTTGGATGCTTTCTCAGATTGTCGATAATCTCCATGTGGACCGTTACTGGGTTTTATATCATGTCCCTGTATGTGACATGGGGTATTTTTCTATCATTGTCTGGGGTGGGACTTCCACTTTCTGGATGGATATTTGGGTTCCAATCTTCAGATGTGAAAATGTAATGACTTCATGGACTGTTTTACTTCATATAATATATTCAAAACAACGTTTTTTCTCTTGTGAAAAAAAAAATGATTAATGTTTATCACTCTGCCTTCAAAACTAGCGATGATGGTCTATGTTGTTGGTTTATTGATATGGTCTGATGGTCTTTTTATATTTTGGACATATCACACTCCTCACATGATTAGCATTTTTCTCTGTTCAAGGATTTTGGGTACTTTAATTTGTATTTGGAACAATGGACGTCGGTACTCTATCTGTTGCTTTATTATTCTACATACTACTATTTCACTTTCTTATAGATGCCTCGGGCATATTTGGATGCTTTCTCAAATTGTCGATAATCTCCATGTGGACCGTTACTGGGTTTTATATCAAGTCCCTGTATGTGACATGGGGTATTTTTCTATCACTGTCTGGGGTGGGACTTCCACTTTTATGGATGGATATTTGGGTTCCAATCTTCAGATGTGAAAATGTAATGACTTCATGGACTATTTTACTTCATATAATATATTCAAAACAACGTTTTCTCTCTTGTGAAAAAAAAATGATTAATGTTTATCACTCTGCCTTCAAAACTAGCGATGCTGGTCTATGTTGCTGGTTTATTGATATGGTCTGATGGTCTTTTTATATTTTGGACATATCACACTCCTCACATGATTAGCGTTTTTCTCTGTTGCAGGATTTTGGGTACTTTCATTTGTATTTGGAATAATGAACGTCGGTACTCTATCTGTTGCTTTACTATTCTACATACTGCTATTTCAATTTCTTATAGATGCCTCGGGCATATTTGGATGCTTTCTCAGATTGTCGATAATCTCCATGTGGACCGTTACTGGGTTTTATATCAAGTCCCTGTATGTGACATGAGGTATTTTTCTATCACTGTCTGGGGTGGGACTTCCACTTTTCTGGATGGATATTTGGGTTCCAATCTTCAGATGTGAAAATGTAATGACTTCATGGACTGTTTTACTTCATATAATATATTCAAAACAAAGTTTTTTCTCTTGTGAAAAAAAAATGATTAATGTTTATCACTCTGCCTTCAAAACTAGCGATGCTGGTCTATGTTGCTGGTTTATTGATATGGTCTGATGGTCTTTTATATTTTGGACATATCACACTCCTCACATGATTAGCGTTTTTCTCTGTTCAAGGATTTTGGGTACTTTAATTTGTATTTGGAACAATGGACGTCGGTACTCTATCTGTTGCTTTACTATTCTACATATTGCTATTTCACTTTCTTATAGATGCCTCGTGCATATTTGAATGCTTTCTCAGATTGTCGATAATATCCATGTGGACCGTTACTGGGTTTTATATCATGTCCCTGTATATGACATGGGGTATTTTTCTATCATTGTCTGGGGTGGGACTTCCACTTTTATGGATGGATATTTGGGTTCCAATCTTCAGATGTGAAAATGTAATGACTTCATGGACTGTTTTACTTCATATAATATATTCAAAACAACGTTTTTTCTCTTGTGAAAAAAAAAATTATTAATGTTTATCACTCTGCCTTCAAAACTAGCGATGCTGGTCTATGTTGCTGGTTTATTGATATGGTCTGATGGTCTTTTTATATTTTGGACATATCACACTCCTCACATGATTATGATTAGCGTTTTTCTCTGTTGCAGGGTTTTGGGTACTTTAATTTGTATTTGGAACAATGGACGTCGGTACTCTATCTGTTGCTTTACTATTCTACATACTGCTATTTCACTTTCATGGATTGTTTTACTTCATATAATATATTCAAAACAGCGTTTCTCATCTTTTAAAGTTTCAATTTTTTTTTTTAAATTGAACCCTCCGTCGGTCTACCGACGCCTTGTAGACGTCGGAACTGCGACAACCTCGAAACGTCGGAAGAGAGACAGTATGAAAATGTCGGACCACATTTCGTCGGAATTGCGACAGATTACAAACGTCAGAAGAGCGACGTTCCAAACGTCGGACCACATATCGTCGGAATTGCGACTGATTACAAACGTCAGAAGAGCGACGTTCCAAACGTCGGACGACATATCGTCGGCATTGCAACATCTTACAGACGTTGGAAGAGCGACGTCCAAAACGTCGGACCACGTTGGGTCGGAATTACGACGGCTTTTAGGCGTCGGAAGAGCGACGTTCCAAACGTCGAACCACATTTCATCGGAAGTGTGACAGTTTACAAATGTCGGAGGCGTGACGGTTTGTGAGACGTCGGAAGAGTGACGCTTGTTCAAAAGCGACGGAAGAGGTTTCGATAGTGTGACACTTTTTACGTGCGTCGGAACTGCGACGGCAGGACAAACCACGGTTTTTCCGCCCTCGAACTGTCGCTCTTGCGACGACTATGTTTCGGAATAGCGACGAATTGGCCATCGGAATTTCCGCCAAATTTTCTAGTGACATGTTTAGACATAATCATAACAACATATAGACCTATAACATGTAGGTATACCAACACATAAACATGATTCTAGCTAGAGTCCAGTCATCAATGCATGACCATGCCCTCTACACCTACCATGACCTTATGCATGACGACAACCACCATACCAATGTAGACTTGATAACATGTAAGCACTTGACATGTATAACCAGTCATATTCTCATGACAACACATTTACAACAAGACCATCAACCCTTCCATGATGATATCACTGCCACCATGACCAACCATGCGGATGCAACAAGTAGCTAGACCACATGCATGAAAAACACATATGCAACCAACATGAATGCATCTTCACAACATCAGATTCTTCCCAAGGAGAGTGCAACCACACTCTGATACCACCTGTAACATCCACCTACCCAAGTAATTGGCCAACCTAGGTAAACATGAGATGAGGGGCAATTAAGACAGACTCAACCTCCTTGGTGACTTTAAGGAAGTGGAATCAAAGAGGAAAACCATAACACAAACCTATACCACCTGCTACAAGACCCTAGAGGCTATCCCAGTCATCCACCTGACTTTTCCCTAGGTCCCACTGAAATTTTATGAAGAAAACCCCCCGAACACTCCCACAAGCCTACATTCCTACATCTGGGAGGCTCTGGACACACCCACAAGCCTACATGCCTATGTATAGGGACTATTTCTAGTAGACTTGTGCAAGAGTTCGCGAGATTTAAGGAACTTTTCAAGCCTAGTATTCTGGCCACTGCCCAAAACTTGTTGTAACTTCCGGAATCCATTAAGCACATGATGACAAGACTAATAAACCAAAAACTAACTCCAGGACTAGGCCTAACCATCCCCAACCGGGACTGACATTCTGTCAAACACTTGGAATCAATGCAATCTACATGTATAGGATACAAGATAAAGCATAAATGACCGAAAACTCTTATGAGACATGAAAATAAGGATCACCACCTTATCCCTTGAACTGTTATGACATCAATTAGATCTTGCATCCATCATTTTAACAATTACAAGTAAATGCATGAGATAACCATGACTTGAACGAGTCATATAACCATGCTTATAACCAATATAAAACCATATAAATAATAGTTAGATAACAACCATTGAAGCCACACATAAATAAGTATAGAAGAAAGAGAACTTAGCTTTTATTAAACATAAGCAATAACCGACCAGGTTCGGGACTTCCACGTACCACCCGACCATAAACATGGTTGAGTTAAATCTCTCTTCAGCTATTCAACCTCGTGCCATATTCCAAGCATGAATTTGGGATATCATAGATAAACCAATCCAAAAACAACCAAGGGAATTGAGATGTTAAGCCACCTCCACCCTCACCATACCATGATCATACCAAAACCGATGCCGAGATCACAAAACCAAATCGAGCTTGGAATTCCATCCAGAAATCCATTACTATCCTTGAGGAATTTTTCGTCTCCATGTCTCTTTGGCTTTACCATAATCTACACCGGATCACTATGCCCTAAATCGAGACACCACCCTCAGGCTTTACCATGTATCCTGCCAAAACCGGTCAAGGGATTCCTAGGCCTTTAGGAATTTTCTGAGACCACCTCCCCCTTAGATTCTAAAAACCATCCAGAAATTCCAAAGCTCAAAACTAAGATCAATCCCATCACACCATGACTATTTGGAAAAAGGTAAGGCAAGGCTTAAAACCAATGTCAAAACCCGACAAAACCATGACACCGATAGCAAGAGAACTAAATACCAACATGCATAAGCCATACATGTCCAAACCAGCTAGGAAATCACACATGCAATATGTTACTTGCAAGTATTCTCGTTGAAGTTGCTAGATCCTGCTTTTCCTTGCTTGATCTTTCCTTTCCTTCCCTTTCCTTGTCCTTCCTTTGCTTGCTTTCCTCTTTCTTGGCTCAATGTTGAAATGATCCAAGAAAACTCTAAGTGTCGAAGGGTGTGTGAAAGAGAGAATAATGAGAGAGCTCCAAAACTGAACTAACAAAAGGTACCAACTGATCCTCATAAGCCTTTTTATCAATATGCCTCTATTTTCTTCATTTTCCATTATTTTCCTTCATTTTCCTCCTCACATGCAACATGTGACCTTTTACCTTCATTTTCTCCTATTTCCCTTTATTTTCATAAATAAATGTGCCAAAAAAACTTTTTGCCTCTTTAATGCCTTAGCCATTGCCTTTGCCAATTTCCCTTAGCCATAAACACATCCAGTGATGCCCACTGGGATGTCATTGCCCAACATTCAACTTGGAATACATGTCCTTTAACCGTGGTCTTATTTTTTCCTTTATTAGCTCTTATTACATGAACTTTTAGGCCAAGTCTGTTACACTCATACCAGTAGAAGAACAACACCATTGAATGATAACAAAGTAGAAAGAAGAAAAATACTACAACATACTCAGTGATGGAATTAAACTGGCCTTTTATTTAAGGTTTATGAGGGACTCTGCCATTACATTTTCCTCATGATTTTCAGACTCCAAACCCTTACAAAATATATTTCTCAAACTTTTATCTCTGTCCATAGTGTTGCAGAAAATATCTAACGTAGCTCTGATACCATGTAGAAATTATATAGAAACTCGATACCAATGGATTCAATCTAATCATGTAATGTACTAAAAAAAGATACTGAATTGTTCTACTATATTTGCAGAATGTAAAACACGATCGCTCAATCACATGCAAGTAAGAGAAAGGAAATTAACAATCACACAACACAAGATGTATCTGGGGAAAGCACTTGCTCAAAACCCCTCTATCATATATTGTACATAGTTAAAGAATAATGAAACAATACAATGATTTCTCACACCGAGAAAATCCTGCACTTTACTGATCATCTCACCCTAATCCTGCTCAAAGATAACTAGCAATTCTTAGGCAAAATTGACCAACACTTAGCCAATTCTCA
This sequence comes from Pinus albicaulis, assembly GCA_034641835.2. Classification (NCBI taxonomy): domain Eukaryota; kingdom Viridiplantae; phylum Streptophyta; class Pinopsida; order Pinales; family Pinaceae; genus Pinus; species Pinus albicaulis. Next base: position 1,218,141,008 of record CM076570.1, on the reverse strand, counting down.
GCCCAGCCTTGCTCACGCAATCCCTAGGAAATTAATCTATATTAAATAGGATAATCAACCTTCCTTGACTACACAATCTGTCATGGGATTCCCATGACTTTATTATCGTGCTTGGGCAATTTTCTAATAATACAACTAATAGTTATCTTCCCTTTAACCTTTGTCTCAACTGGGTCGTCATCAGACTTGACATGCATGCAACTAATAATAAAAAATAATCAGTTACTTGGTAGATCACTACTTGTGAATTAATTCTAATTTAATTCACTAGACCTCTCGCTTATTCTTCATTCAGTTAGAACTAGTTAAACTAATTTTAACTCAATTAATTTGAGTTAACTGATTACACTCACACCACACTAGTGCTACAACTGCAACTGGACCTTGTAAATAATAGAATCACTCTACATGCCTCATCATTGATCCTCAACTCGAAATTCTTGAGCTAACTAAGTCTATCTTACTTGGTTAATTGATACAAGTTGTTATGAGATGAAATTCAATTTACTTTCAATTTAATTAAGGAATAATTAAATCCAAAGCCTCACATGGTAGCCATTTCTGGGTTCCATTTTCTGGATTTTGTTTCTGGATGCCAATTTCATTGTTTATTCTTGCAAATTTCAACACTCTCTCTCAACAAGAAAGGAATCAATCTATCCCGATCTAGTACCTTTGGAATGTTCTTGCATGCAACACTTCTCTAGTGTTGTTTTCACATGGAACTCTCCTGAAACTGAATAGCCTCCAAACAACCGAATCAGTATAATGCATCTGTCATCAGAGTCTTTTGACTACTGGATCCTACTGCACATGTCTATTGGACTCTTTGCATTGCTTTTGAAATCTACATCCATGCACTCTGCACTGCTTCCAACTTTGATCTGCACTCTAGTATCCGACATCTGTCACTCTAATTTATGTCTACCTAACATTGATTGCATCAATCTAATCGATCCTTCCTGCTATTGTTGTACTGTGGGCTCCTCGTAGCCAGGTTTGATCCATGAGACACACCATTTCAATGAACCCTGCCCAAATTTCTTCTTAGGATCAATTCTGCACATCGCCCCACCTCACACCTGGAGGTATAGATGCATGTACTCCCTCTACCCATCTGGCTCAAAATTCCCCCCTCTTGGAGGTCTCTGGTTGAGTGGACTCTTCCACTCGGTCTCCTCTTTGCTTCTCGAATTGTGGTTGCTCCAAAACCTTCTAAGGCTGCATGCTGAGAGATAATTGCTCCCTCACAACCACCAAGTCATTAACCACTTATTTTCTCCTCAAAGCCTTGCATGCATCCTCATCCTCGAGAGCATACAGGTTCTTGCCTTTTGAACCAATCTGCTTCACCTGTCCTGTGGCTATGTGTTTAAGGAACACCTTTCCTTTTCTAAACATCATTTCATAACGAAAGTATTTAATTATAGCTATGGAGACAAGATTCTTCCTTAGGCCTGGAACATACAAAACATATGCTACTCTGAGAGGGGAACCAGACTCCCTCTGAACGATAATTGTACCTATGCTGGTCACGCTATACCTCTCGTCATCTGCAAACTCTATGTTCTGTTTAAGGTCCTTCTCCTCCAAGTCACTAAAGAGATCTTTATTCCCCGTCATATGGAATGAGGCACCGCTGTCTAGATACCACATGCATCCCATTACAATGCTAGCCATGCATGCAATGAGAGTAAAATCAAGCTTGAACTGTGAATCCAATGCTTCACCCACTGCAAATTCAGGCCCTTTGTTGCTTGCCTTCTTCTGTGGACAATTCGAAGCATAGTGCCCATGCTCATGACAATGAAAACATATGATCTTGGACAAGTCTCTCTTGCCCTCTTCGCCTTCGGACTTCTTTCCCTTGGCTTTCTTTCTTTTTCCTACTAATACACAATCTTATTCTTTGTTGGTGATGGAGGTCCCGTCTCTGGTGCTCTGCCTTATCTCTTCGATTACCAAATCTGACCATAGTCACTCCCAATCTGGTAACTTTTCCCTCCCATACACAGAGTCCTTGTAACTATGCCAGCTCTTGGGAAGGCCTAGAAGTGCTAAGCTCACCATGTCATCATCGGCTACAGTCACACCAACACTTCCATGCTCATCTCGACATTGTGCGAACTTCGCCAAGTATGTTGGTACCATCTCACCCTCCTCCTTCTTGATATTTCTGAGCTTTTTCTTTAGCGCCAACTTCCTTTGGTCACTATTATTCTGAAATATATCTGTTAAGGCCTTCCACATAGCATATGGAGTCACATTCCCATGGAGTATTGAGACAATATGATCTCGAACTCCCTCTAACAAGATCCTTCTCGCCTTTGCTACCTTCTTCTGCCATGCATCAAGAAGTTGGGCATCTACTACTGTAGGCTTGGGAATATCAAAATATATTAATTCCTTCAACCTGTTGTCCTCCAACACTGCCTCCATCATGTCCTTCCATGCAATATAATTCAAATTTCCCTCGAGTGCAAATTTGAGTCTCAAGCCATTGAAAGACATCTTGATCTGTTGTTGGACCCTAAAGAATAAATCTGCAAATTTGAAACTGTTCAAGACAAACTCAATTTCTTCTCTTCTATTATGATTCCTGACACTCTGATACCATGTAGAAAATCTCTAACACAACTCTCATACCATGTATAAATTATATAGAAACTCTTTTCAAATGGATTCAATCCGATCATGCAATGTACTAAAACAAGATACTAAATGCTTCTACTATATTTGCAGAATATAAAACACAATTGCTCAATCACATGCAAGTATGAGAAATGAAATTATCAATCACACAACACAAGATGTATCCAGGGAAAGCACCTGCTCAAAACCCCTCTATCATATACTATACATAGTTAAAGAATCATGAAACAATACCTTGCTTTCTCACACCGAGAAAATCTTGCACTCGACCGATCATCTTACCTTGATTGTGCTCAAAGCTGACTAGCAATTCTTAAGCAAAATTGACCAACACTTAACCAATTCTCAGACCCTACTTAGCCCAACCATGCTCATGCAATCCCTAGGCAATTAATCCCTATTAAATAGGATAATAAACCTTCATTGACTATGCAATCCATCATGGGCTTCCCATGACTTTATAATTGCGCTCAGGCAATTTGCTAATAATTCAACTGATAGTTGTCTTCCCTTTAACCTCTGTCTCAACTGGGTCATCATCATAATTGACATGTATGCAGCTAATAATAGCAAATCATCACTTACTTGGTAGATCACTACTTGTGATTTAATTATAATTTAATTCACTGGACCTCTCACTAATTCTTCATTCAATTAGAACTAGTTAAACTGATTTTAACTTAATGAATTTGAGTTAACTGATTACACTCACACCACACTAGTGCTACAACTGCAACTCGACCCTGTAAATAATAGAATCACTCTACATGCCTCACCATTCACCCTCAACTCAAAATTCTTGAGCTAAGTAAGTCTATTTCACTTAGTTAACTGATACAAGTTGTTATGAGATGAAATTACAATTTACTTTCAATTTAATTAAGGGATAATTAAATCAAAAGCCTCACATGGTAGCCATTTATGGGTGTCGTTTTCTATATTTCGTTTCTGGATGCCAATTTCATTGTTTCTTGTTGCAAATTTCAACAAGTGTGACTATATAACTATCGAGTCAGTTATAAAAACTAACCCTTTAAACAATTATAAAATTGTTTCGTAGCTTACAAAAGGTTACAAAATGAAATAAAATTAATATCACACACACATATATGATATTATAACAAATAAACTTTCTTTTACAAGATAAAGGCTCCAGTCTTTTGTTTTTTAATATACATATAATTTGGCTTTTGACCTAGGAATAACATATATGAAAACCATGTTTAAAACGAAATGGAGGCCGCATGTTCCTGTTTTGTTGTTATGTGGTGAAAATCTAAATGCGGTCCCAAAGCTGTCGTCACATGCCACATTGAAGGTGAGGTAGATATGTGTAGGTCTCTGTGGGGATTGAATGACATGCGGGTCCCAGTGTTATCGTGATAGGAATGTCACAAACCCGTGAGTGGTTTCGTGGAAACCAAAAATTGCCTTGCAACACCCCCCATGGTGGTTTTTATTAGAAATCAAATAACAGAGCAATGGAACACAAAATATTATAGAAACACAAACATAGAAAAACATAAAACAAGAGAGACAAAGATATACATGGTTCACCCAATTTGGGCTACGCCCACGAAAAAAAAACCAATCCTTCCTTTTATATTATCCAAAAAAATGAAGAGATATAATCTACAACAAATCTGCTACAATTTCCTCTTCACTCTCACACAGTCTCTCCTCTTTTCTTCATGCACTAAAAAATACACAACCATAATACACTTCCCTCATATAAACCAAGTATTTCCTTCTAGGGCAAAAACCCTAAATTAACATAACTTCTACCATCAGATCTTCCGCATAATGAACAACTCAGATTAATTACGAAATTACAATATTTTAGAAGGAAAATTTTCATCTATTTATTGCTTCGGGGGCGCTACCCTCGAACCCTTGCCATGGGGGCTCCAAATAATTGCAGTTGCCCCAACCCCCCCTCTTGGCAACAATAGTGGGGGGGGGGGGGGGGCATGCCCCACTGTCAAGGACTGAGATCCAACCACGACAACAACAAAAACCTTTGAACAATCAAGAAGATAATCCTGCTCAACACCCAATAGTTTTTAGAAATTGAAGGGAGAGGCGTCACAATCAACACCAACTATTGTTTATGCGATGAGTTGTTTTGATCAAACAACATTGCGACACCCCCCTATTGTTTAACGTTCGAACATATAGACATGTCGCAAAATTTTTCAAATTGATCACCCATACGAATGAACTATGATCTGACACCAACTTGTGCATATTTAACTTCTGACTTTGGTGGGCTAGCACAATGGTGATTCATGCATTCTATGTGCGACAATTATAGCATCCTTCTCTTATAAAAGCGATGTCCCCGAGTGTCAAGTCTGCAACTTAACTTGTAACTTCTCTTTAAAGTTGGATCAATTGTCTTTGCCAATGCATCAATATCACTGATGGTTGTTCTAACATCACCCTTAAACTGTGCAAGGACTTTCATCCTATTAAAACTCACAAATTACCACTCCAAAACTATAGACATCGCTCTTTATTTTATAGATTCCCGTCATGACATATTCGAGAGCACTGTACTTAAATGAAACCAACACCTGAACTTGCAAAAATATTTCCAAAAAGGTAAAACTATTTATTGACAATGTGACTTTGAAACTGCGATAACGAGCTATGATTTCAAGCCTAACCCCAAATTGAATTGACGAGCAAAACCAACATAGTTATCTCAGTTACAATTCATTTGGAAGACTCCTTGAAATCATTACTTTGTTTGTTCTCTCTCTATAAGCTTTCAAATGTTAGTAGAAAAATGTTTGCACAGTCCATTGTTTATCAAGGAGGTGGAACACTCAAAATCATCACTTTATTTGTTTTGGAACCCTGGCGTGTTTCTAGCCCTCAATGATATGCTCTAGCGATAATTATGTTGTCCATCCATTTTCCTTGAATTGGATGGAGCTTGTTTGAGAAATTTTTTAGAAATCTGAATGTGTAAATTTGAGCTACAACATGACCTATTGCTCGAGCGTGGTTAGATACTATGTGATCACTAGGCCTTTATTCGACCTTTAGCGCCCTTGGCCTCCATTAGCTTGCACTCTGACTTAACCTTGTGTGTCTAGTAGACCCGTAGCGCTTGGTTCCCCGACTAGGAGGTTGTCCTGCCTGTACTACACTTCCTTATGCAAGGTGATGTGTTTGGCACATAGTAGTGGGATCTTAGATGCTTGGACTTGTCATTTCATGTCATTTTATTTGTGTTGTTTATAGTTTTGTTTCATTGAAATGTGTAAATGAATATTGAACCAACATGGCAAGAAATGTTTGTTAGGATTGATGAAATAGGTACCTGCACAAATATTAAGGCAAGCCTACGATGAGATTGGTACAAGATCTCGTGATCAAAAATCAACTTAGGGGCTAAACATGCAAGATTTTCCAAAACACCCCTTGTGGAGATGGCATGGCACAAGTTTCGAGGGTCGTTAGATAATGTGTGAACCATGGATGCAGCTAGAAGGCCCTTTAGAGGGTTGGATGCCTTGACAAGAGAGCCAAATTACATGATGGGCTATGCAAGCCCTTATGATATCAAGCCTTACCATATTTGTCCATGGAGACTTTGATATTTGACTATAAGGAACTGTAACTCCAACTCCCATGGGGTGTTATGATGTCTTGTTGTGTTTAGTGACAATTATTTGATAATGAAATAAATTATTTGATGTAAAGGAAATGGCACCCCTCGTATGGCACATGTTTGATCTGATAATGCTATGTTAGTCACTTGAGGTTAGCTCAAATTAGTCTATAAGTCATATCATATTCCTAACACATTGTTACGCTGAAGGCATTCTCTTTGTTGGAGTGGGGTGTGCAAACACTGTTCACTCCAGCCAATGAGAAGCTTTCTCTATCACCCTTCCAACCAATTAGATTTCTCCATTTGGTTATTCCTCCAACCAATAAAAATTGGCCATCTGTCCAGCTTGTATTATTAGTCATTTGTCCAACGTCCCTCCGCACGATTTCGACGTTTCTTTTCACACTTTTGTGAAAATGCTGGTTATGTAATGGTATAAAGGGTTTTCCCCTTCACCCTTGTATCCATTTTTCTCTAATGTTGTAAAGGGTTTTCCCCTTCACCCTTCTACCCTCATTTTGAATTTCAAACCGACTTAGGATTTTTGGGATATTGATATTTTATTGATGTAAAAAGGACCAGAAAATCACTGTAAATAAGCTAGGCTATCATTTGTAAAAACATTATGAATCATTTCAGTAAAGATTATTTATGCCTGAATCTCCGTGTTATGGTTCTCTAGTGTAGCGAACTTGTCCAAGATATCGATTTTTGTTGCTGGATCTATTGTTTGGGGTTTTCTCCAGGTTCAAGGAGAAAGTCGACTTAGTTTCTTCTGGGTCTTTCTTGCTTTTGCAGGTACGCTGGAGAAGATTCGATGCAAGCGTCTCTGCCTTGGTTGGCTGACGTTGCCCTTCTTCCCACTTGTTTGTACGAGACTTGGACTTGACAAGGTTCGGCCTTTCTTGGTTGTTCTCCCCATCTCTCGTTCCGATCCAAGGATTGCTCTTTTCTATAGGTGAGTTCACACTAGAGGCTCTATAGCCCTAGGCACTGATCGTCCAGTTCATGTAATGATATGAAAATATGCTATGATATAAAGTGCTACTAAGGTGGGTGGATTTACATAGGATTAGCAGGGTGAAAAAATCACAAATCAAATAGGTGCGCAAAGACCACTACAACGGGTAGACCAGACAGACATCCGCAGTATAATTTATATTTTTACCACACGTATACCAATAGTACACTCGGACCAGGCACAACCAAGATTCAAACTTGAGCAACCGAGCCATCCATTGTGCGAAAAACCGAAAGTGTAGGATCTAGAAAACAGTTATCAACCTTTTGTTTTATATGCTCATCCCATCCTTTTTTCTCCTTTTTCCTGGTTGTCTCTGTAATGTAGTTAACGGATGTTTATCAAATATAAAATATATAAAACCGTTTGCAGCCGTGGATCACAGCAGATACGCGGCATTTGTCACGGGCATTGCAAAATAACGTAATAAATGGTCGGTCGATGACTCGTGAGACTTTACTAAGCTGGATCTTGGTGGATAGCTTGTTTCCCCTCTGCTCTAATATTGAAACACTTACACTACAAGTTTTTAAGGTGAATAAACCACTTATTTGTGTTTGTTGAAGGATTTGTAGTTGGAATTGGATGATTGCAAGTGGTATATTATATTCCAGCACATATAAGTATTAAGGGGGCACTGATAGGTTTATGGAGCCATACAGTCACCGATAAGCTTATTTCTTCATTGTAATGATCCATTTGTTGCTTGTATTGAGCCATACATGTATTGTGTTGATACGTCCAGTTGAGTTTTGGAAGGGTTGAGGGAATAAGTGCCCTCCACGACCTACTCCTAGGTTTTCTACCCAATACAACACCCCGACACACAAAGGCTACATTCGGGTAGATGGGCATCGTAGGTGAGACCAGGCCACATTAAGGACCCAACTACACTAGGGCATTAGGGCATCGTAATTATATGGGTTTCAGGCTTTACCAGACTATGCTGGGTAGATGGACTACACTACCTTCCACTATGGGCCTTCCAACAACAGTGGTGAAAAAGTGGGTATTATGTTGACCGGGTGACACTAGGGACTACTAGGCTACTTGAAGCAACCGATGGAAATATCACAAAGGGGCATCAGGTTGGATTGATCAGGCTACAATTAATATCTATTATGCATCATATGAGAGATGGGCATCGGGTTGGCTTGATGTTTCAGATGGGAAGTTGGATAATAGTATATGTTGGTCATGCGCAACCAAAAATCACATACTTCCCTATTTCAACATAGTTATAATGATTATGGGGTAACATAGTACCCCACATGCCGCCCCCCCCCCCCCCAAAGGGACTTGACCAATAGGGATAGGATCTTCCTTCTCCTCTCCTAGGATCATTCCCCAACTAGAAAACATCCCACATTTGACAACCAGCCTACACTCTGGTTGATGGGCATTAGGCTTGTCCAGGTTTGGGATCCCCTTCCTTCGTTCAATGGGATTCCCTTTCCTCGTTCAACAACTAGTCATTGGGCATTGCAACTTTTTACTAGTGATTAGGCATTGTAGGGTTGGAATTTCCTCCCCCCGTTCAAGAACTAGTGAGCGATGTGTATATCAACTCTTGAGAGGATCAACTACTAAAGGGGCATGCCTCCGACTTCACTCGATAAATGAAGGGTTTGGATGTTTAGTGGGGCCAATCGACTCAATTGTCTTTTCATTATCTCTTCACTCAAAAGAAAATGGCAGACTAAACGCTACCTTTCGGGCTAGAATGGATGTTTTATTCAAGTCCATTCAGGACTTGACGAAAACAAACTAGAACTCTTTTACTCACTCGCTTGCTACCCTCGCTGTGGATAGGTAGGTAATTGGAAGCCTCAAATGTCTAGGTGAGCCTAACTCCTTTAGGCCACAACCTTTAACAAAGCTTTGATTTGTCTAGTTGTATTTGAACTCAATTTGACTCCAAGAGCAATACTATTTTAACTTACTCAACATGGAGGGAGAAGAGAGGTGTTCAAGTCCTTCCCCATAACTTAGAGCAATCAATGTACTTTGCCTCGCCTTTGTAAGAAACAAATTTAGGAAATCTAATAAGTCGTACTTGCCTAGTCAGTTTGGGGAACCATTGAAACTTTCAGTTATTACCTAGAATGGCTAATGGTCTGAGGATGTCTATCGGTAACTAGATGCCCATTTGTTGGTTTTGTTAGACTCCTATACCAATAGGTGTCATTTTTCATGATTGACTTGTTGAACTATGTAATATGTTCAAACCTTTTTCTTGTTGCAAAGGTGTTCCATATTCTTAAAAAATCAAAAATCAAAAAATGTAAAAAATGTAAAGAGGGTATACCCTAAAAAAAAAATTAAAGGGTGAAAAGAATAAAATGGTCAAAAAAGTGAAAGAAATGAACCCCAAACAAAAATAGACCAAGAAAGTGTGTAAGTCCAAATGCCACTACTATTTTATTTTTTGTAATAAACAAAATTGTGTGCAGTTTGTCAAACTTTTGCCACAATTTATGAAGAGTCAAATTGTTTAAACTTGACTCATTCATTTTTCAATTTCATGTTATAGAATAAAGAATAAATATATGACCAAACAGTTTAATCTTGGCAGATAAGTAGATAGGTAGAGTTAATAAAAGGTGCTCAACAGTTTAATCTGAGCCCTTGGATGTAATAAGTGTAGAAATAGATAGATTTTCCATGTAAAAAGAAAAAAATTGATAAGGGTTCGCAAGTCTAAATGCACTCTAATAAATAAGAGAAAATGGTAGAGTAAGTAGGTAGGGTAGGTAGATGTTATTGTTGAATTACATGTGATGAATGATGGCTTTAAAAATGTTTGTAATCTGTTACTTTCATCACCAAGTGCAAAGGCAGAACACCACATTGGTAGAATTTCAGAACACAACAAGGTCAAAATCATTAACTTCCCATCTCAATTTTTCCCAAACATTTCACTAATTTCCCCTAAGTGCTAAGGTATTTGAAGATTAAAGGGGCTCAAGGCATTTCCTTGACTTTTGGAGGGACCGGACCCTTGGCCCAATAATTGAAAAAGACCTAAGTACTTGAAATTATCCATTATAAAATTCATCCACTTATCAAAAAGCTTTTCCTAAGTAAAATCCCATTTTACTTAGGAAAATCATGCAATATTCCATAAAAATCCCTCAAAATTACTTTTTATTCTGAGTTTAAGTGATGAAGTTATGATAATGCAATTTGCTTTTAAAAATCTTCACTTCCTTGGTTATATTTAAAGTGTTTTGAGTTTACCTTGTCCTTTGTCATATTAACTCTAATTTTTCTATTAAATCCCTATTGAAAATACCTTATCCTATTATCTATAACTCCCTTTTATAATAATATCCCCAAAACCCTCTTACTATAAGTTTTTAGCCAAAGTATTTAACCCACGTGATTAAACAAAAATCCCACATTACAAACCCTTTGGCTAAAATATATCCGCATATATTAACTCCGCCCCTATGGTAAATGAATTTCATTGATTTATTACCATATAATAAAAATATACGAAAAAGGTTTAAACATGTGTTTTATATGTTTAAAACAAAAAAATAAATAAAACCCGAAGTCTTTAAGCCATTTGTAACCCCGACCCTTTATAAACCAATGAGATTAATTAATCACCTGGATTAATTAATAATCTTTTCAACTGCCAATGAAAGCCCTCCCGAAATGATTAAAACAATAAAAAATGTGCCGGGCCCGCTCATTAACTCCCCCGCCCATTTCACGTCCCAATCACTGTCTGATCACTCTGCCCAAGATCGATGGCTCCCATTCATTCCGCTGCCCATCCATCGTTCGAATGTTAACTCGCGAAATCAAAGCGGTTTTTAAATAGTGCCCGGTCCACATGTCTTTCAATCTATGGAATCCCTGCCGATTCACATAAAACTGCCTTTCCGCATAAGTGGTGCGGAATAAATTGCTTACCGCCTCCACTGTTCCTCGTGACTCATCCATCATACAGGATGACGTCATTCATTAAATTAATAAAATTTTTGCCACCCATTGACTTTGCCAATAAAACGAAAAGAACTTGTGTTTTTTATTATATCGTGCACAGTGAACGACCAGACTCTCATGCAGTAAAACCCTTTGTAACCCAGTTGTGCTACCTGAAGCCTTTGTTAACCAATTCAAGCATGGTTTACCTCCCAAAAATCATTCTAGATTCACTCCAGACCTCTCAAAATCAAATGAAACCTTTTCGACCTTCCCTACAAACCAATGCTTTCTTAACAATTTGTTTTGTTTTACAGGTGATCAGAAGACCATATCCTTGGATAAACAGTCTTAATACTAGTCATAAAACTTGTTTACTCCAAGATTGTTATCAAATCTATTCAAACAGAGGTTAGAAAGCATAACAGCTAAAGAGTATCAGTGGTTAAAGTGTATCAGGTAAAAGTCAGAATGAAAGTTAAAATGAAGTTACAGAGCAGTCAAAGGTAAACAGTAAAAGTAACTACAGAGGCAGTAAAATAGTAAAAAGAGGAAATGAAAATACTTTCACCAACATTGAATTTTGTATAAATTGAAAGTAAAATAGTCAAAAGAACAAAAAAGTGAAAAGATGAAAAACACAACAAGAAGGAATATTTTTGCAGAAATTGCATGTTTAAGTCATAGTTTTGCATAAACTATTGTGATCAACCCAAGACGAATTTTGAAAAACTGAGAGAGGTTTATGTTCTTACGAGTACCATATTCAAAAACCTCTCTCACTTTTCTAACAGCTATTATGATTTTGGAAATATTAAACAATTATAGAAAGCCCTTTTTGCAGAAAATACCAGTTAAGTCATCATTTTGCAGAGAATATTGTGGCCAATTAGAAATACATTTTACAAAAATGAAGGAGGTTTTTGTTCCTAAGGGACCCATCTACAAAAACCTATCTCATGTTTTGCACAGTGATTTCATAATGAGAGATAAATTCACATCTTTAGAGGCTATTTTTCAGACTCTATAAAACTTTGTTTTACACATCTTTTTGCAAAGCCTATTGTGCACAGCGGGAGAGGAATTTTAGGAAAGTGAAAGAGGTTTATCTCACCAACATATTTATCTAAAATAAAATCTTTAACTTTTTACATATCTATTACGGATTGAGAAATACAAAGGTATCATTGGACCCCAAATTTGCAGAATTGTTGGAGCAGAATTGCACAAAGAAAGGAAGCAGTTAGTGACTTGGATGCCTCATCATCAACTAAGAGTTGGATCAAATTCGAATTCTCCTCTTTGTCATCACCTATCCATACAAAATAGTGCCAAATAGATGCATTAGTTTGAGTGTCCTTTACTTAAGTTCTATTTATGTAAAATAGTTGGAGATATTTGTGAACTAATCTTGATATTTTTTTAAGATATTTTAGTTTAGGATTTGTATAAATACTTCACTCTTGGAAGTATTTTGGGTGGATTCTACTACTTCGCTTTGACATTGATGTTTTTGGAATAAAAAAATTTTGGAGAAATTTATTTGTGGCTTGCTGGATGATAATTTGAAGCTCAGGACTTTTTGCAGGATTCATGTGTCGAATTGCAGTTCAATAAGTCTTTCTATCCTATGTCTTAAGTTTTATATCTGTTTATAATATCATTGTGTCCATTTCTGAATAATTGACATAAAAGAATAAATCAGAATTTACTTAATTGTACTATGATTTCAGTTGTGATTATTCTAAATGTTTTCTTCTAAATTGGTTATAAGCAACGAATTCTTAATTGCTCTTGCTTCGCTAGTTTAAACATTTTGATTACTATAGTAAAGAATTCTTCACTGCTCTTTATTTGTAATCATTCCATTTCTTTCTTTTGAACATGTTGAAATATTCTTAACTGCCTTTCATCCCTTCAAAATCCATTCCATTCACTTGAAATTCTAAAATTGTTCTCTGTTTGGCTATCCTTCCCTGCAAAGCCATCTTGTGTGTAGAAGTTTAGTCCAGTAAAGCCATCCTTTCGACTCCATAGACCAATGGCCTGAAATACTCAATCTTGCCCTCAGTTGGCGGATTCCACCATTCAAATTCAAACAAATTTCTTGGATTTATAACTATCCTAAAACTTTCTAAGAACAAAGATAAATTATAAAGAGAGAGCCCTCTCTGGATGCAGATTGGCTAGATTCTGCATCTGAAGGTTGGTTAGTGGTTACCTCTGGTTTACTTTCCTTTTCCACAACTTCAAGGAAAACCGGAGTGATAACATAGTGGCGACCATACTGGGGACTGAATCATTTTAATTGTTACTATTGTTTGCTTATAAGCTACAGACAGAGCCTGAAGATCAGCCAGGTAGCCTTTGAACTTCTTTTGCTCTGCAATTGCATAGTAAATAAATGTTGCTTCAGTCTATCTCTAGTCTAGCTTATAAACTGAACTTTGGTTTCAAACTTTCAATCAGTTTCTCTAGTTCAATAAATCTTTAAGAAAATTTAAATCTCATATTTAAAGCCTCTTAAAGAAATCATAGAAGTTGTTTTGAAAATTCATAAAAAACAAAATAATCATAAAATACTCAAATTTTGGTTTCCTGAAGAACTAACTTTTTCTTCAAAATTGTTTTACAGGTTTAGATCTGATATATGATGGTGGATAGGGATCAAACACACAAAGGTTAAAATCATCCACCTGGCGACTCCAAAATCAATCTCACAATCAAGACTCCACTGGAGGAATGAACCTCAAAGGACAATATGGAAAGATCATGTTTTCAACTTGGATCTTAATCCAAGACATTATGTTCTTTCTCATTAAGAAATTTTTTCAATGTATATTGTATTTTATAGAAGATCTTAGATTAGTTTTTAGTTATTTTCCTTTGAAGATTGTAAGTAATAATTCTCCTAATTTCTTTGAGCAGCTTTCTTATGAATCTAATGATGATCATTTTACAATTAAGAAGCCTCAAATAATCAAGACTGATCTTACAATCCCTGTACATATCCATGTGCCATATAAAGTTCCAGATAGATATAAGCCCCTTATTTTACCTCCTATACTCCATGATTTTCCTAACAAATACTACAAGTATCTTCCTAGATTTGATGGAGAGAATGGTATCACTGCCCAAAAACATATTCAAGGTTTTGAAAATTATTTGGATTTATTTGAGATTGATGAAGATGATGTTAAAATCAGACTTTTTGCTCTTTCTTTGCAAAATAGAATAAAGAATTGGTTCAAAAATATGCCTAATGCTAGCATCTCAAATTTCCAGCAGTTTATCAAAATTTTCCTTGATAGATGGATAATCAAAGTTAATCATTTTGTGATCATGGAAGAATATAATCAATTAAAAAGACATTCAAATGAAACAATACAACAATTTTCTGACATATTCAATCAATTTTATTATTCAATGCCAGAAAATATTAGACCTCCTCATGATTCAGCTCTCTTGCATTATCCAAGTGCCTTTGATCCAGAAATAGAATTTCGATTAAGAGAAAGAGATCCAAAAACACTTGTACAGATGCAGAACATTGCAGTTGATGTGGAAGTTAATCTCCAAATCAAACAGGAAAAGTTGAAAGCAGAAGAAGAGGAAAAGAAACACATTGCAGAGGTAAAACTCAACTTTTTGGTAAGAAAACAGGAGATCACTATGAAAGATGATTTTTTATTCAAAATCACCATGAAGAAATAGAATAGGTTGATAGCCATGAACAAATTCCTCTTAATTCAAATTATTATAGATCAAAAAATGAATTTACAAATCAATATGAGGAAGAGGAATCTGTTGATCTAATGTGTATGTTTGATGACTTTCCTTATTTTGATGATTTGCCTAAGTATGATCATTATGATGATAATTATGTTCTCCAAAGTCAAGCTAACTTTACAGAGATATCAGAAGCTAGTTTGGAGGATGAAGAAATGTAGTTTCAGCATATTGAAGACAGTGATCAGCCAATACAGATCAGCCATGAGAGTGAGGAAGGAAGAGCAGAAAATGTGGAAATAAGTGAAGATTCTTTACCTCTTTGTTTTGCTTCATTTCAGTTCATTAGAGACAACTATCATGCCATCAATAATCAACAATCTTTAGGAATTGTGATTGACAAAAAAGAAGATAATGAAACTATTGATCAAGATTTTTCAGTTTCACAATTGCAGTTACATGTTCCCATTGAAATAAATGATCAAATGACACAAGAAAGTTCCATACCACTATGTTTTGAACCATTTCAGCTTTTAAAGGAAATGTGGTATAACATATTTAAAGAAAAGAATGGGAAACTTGTTGAAGTTTATGAAGTCCCATGGAATTTTATATGTCATAGGTTCCAACAATTTTCCCAAGATTTTCAGGATCCAATAGCAAATATGTTGAATATAGAAGGCATTCAAAGCATTCCTCTATTAATTAAATATGATTTTCAAAATCAAGATGATAAAGGATTCAACAGTCAAACATTGCAATCAGGAAGAATATCATCACAAATCTTATCTGAAAGTTTGCAGGGAGATAAAGACGAAAATAAAATTTCAAATTCATTGCATGGAGGCCATCCAGAACAGATGTATAGTGGTTTAGATCAGTTAAATATCAGTGTATATATTTTGGAAGATCCCTTTGTACATTTTCTAGAGTCAACAAAGGAAATCAAGTGTTTCCTTATCCTCTCATTTGTTGACAAGTTTCTAATAGGTTGCAGAAGTTCAATTTTGATAATCAACAAGAAAATGCAACAAAATCTATCAAAGTACATAATGCTTGAATGGTTGCATTGGCTATTTCATTTTACCTAACTAGAAGTTGAACATTAGATTGAGTAGGTAGATGAGTGCTAATAAGCTCAGAATTTTGAGCATTTTTTTTTAGTTTTCAATTTTCAGTTAGTTTTTCATTAAGTTGGTTTGAAAATTTTTTGTCTGTTGTTTTAGTTTCATATCAGATTTCACTTTTCAGAAGACAGAAGACACTTACTAAGATCATCAAAGGTCAAAGATGAAGGCATCTGACCTGCTGTTCTTGACTTTTCACCAGGAAAAGCCATCCCCAAGTGGAGCCAGTGTTAGACTCTTATACCAATAGGTGTCATTTTTCATGATTGACTTGTTGAACTATGTAATATGTTCAAACCTTTTTCTTGTTGCAAAGGTGTTCCATATTCTTAAAAAATCAAAAAAATCAAAAAATTTAAAAAATGTAAAGAGGGTATACCCTAAAAGAAAAATTAAAGGGTGAAAAGAATAAAATGGTCAAAAAAGTGAAAGAAATGAACCCCAAACAAAAATAGACCAAGAAAGTGTGCAAGTCCAAATGCCACTACTATTTTATTTTTTGTAATAAACAAAATTGTGTGCAGTTTGTCAAACTTTTGCCACAATTTATGAAAAGTCAAACTGTTTAAACTTGACTCATTCATTTTTCAATTTCATGTTGTAGAATAGAGAATAAATATCTGACCAAACAGTTTAATCTTGGCAGATAAGTAGATAGGTAGAGTTAATAAAAGGTGCTCAACAGTTTAATCTGAGCCCTTGGATGTAATAAGTGTAGAAATAGATAGATTTTCCATGTAAAAAGAAAAAAATTGATAAGGGTTTGCAAGTCTAAATGCACCCTAATAAATAAGAGAAAATGGTAGAGTAAGTAGGTAGGGTAGGTAGATGTTGTTGTTGAATTACATGTGATGAATGATGGCTTTAAAATGTTTGTAATCTATTACTTTCATCACCAAGTGCAAAGGCAGAACACCACATTGGCAGAATTTCAGAACACAACAAGCTCAAAATCATTAACTTCCCATCTCAATTTTTCCCAAACATTTCACTAATTTCCCCTAAGTGCTAAGGTATTTGAAGATTAAAGGGGCTCAAGGCATTTCCTTGACTTTTGGAGGGACCGGACCCTTGGCCCAATAATTGAAAAAGACCTAAGTACTTGAAATTATCCATTATAAAATTCATCCACTTATCAGAAAGCTTTTCCTAAGTAAAATCCCATTTTACTTAGGAAAATCATGCAATATTCCATAAAAATCCCTCAAAATTACTTTTTATTCTCAGTTTAAGTGATGAAGTTATGATAATGCAATTTGCTTTTTAAAATCTTCACTTCCTTGGTTATATTTAAAGTGTTTTGAGTTTACCTTGTCCTTTGTCATATTAACTCTAATTTTTCTATTAAATCCCTATTGAAAATACCTTATCCTATTATCTATAACTCCCTTTTATAATAATATCCCCAAAACCCTCTTACTATAAGTTTTTAGCCAAAGTATTTAACCCACATGATTAAACAAAAATCCCACATTACAAACCCTTTGGCTAAAATATATCCGCATATATTAACTCCGCCCCTATGGTAAATGAATTTCATTAATTTATTACCATATAATAAAAATATACGAAAAAGGTTTAAACATGTGTTTTATATGTTTAAAAACAGAAAAATAAATAAAACCCGAAGTCTTTAAGCCATTTTTAACCCCGACCCTTTATAAACCAACGAGATTAATTAATCACCTGGATTAATTAATAATATTTTCAACCGCCAATGAAAGCCCTCCCGAAATGATTAAAACAATAAAAAATGCACCGAGCCCGCTCATTAACTCCCCCGCCGATTTCACGTCCCAATCACCATCCGATCGCTCCGCCCAAGATCGACGGCTCCCATTCATTCCGCTGCCCATCCATCATCTGAATGTTAACTCGTGAAATCAAAGCGGTTTTTAAATAGTGCCCGGTCCACGTGTCTTTCAATCTATGGAATCGCTACCGATTCACATAAAACTGTCTTTCTGCATAAGTGGTGCGGAATAAACCGCTTACCGCCTCCACTGTTCCCTGTGACTCATCCATTGTACAGGATGACGTCATTCATTAAATTAATAAAAATTTTGCCACCCATTGACTTTGCCAATAAACGAAAAAGAACTTGTGTTTTTATTATATAGAGTACCTGATGAACGACCAGGACTCCATACGGTAAAACCATTTGTAACCCAGCTGCGCCACCTGAAACCTCTGTTAACCAATTCGAGCATGGTTTACCTCCCAAAAATCAGTCTAGATTCACTCCATAGACATCTCAAAATCAAATGAAACCTTTTCGACCTCTCCTGCAAACCAATGCTTTCTTAACAATTTGTTTTGTTTTACAGGTGATCAGAAGACCACATCCTTGGATAAACAGTCTTAATACTAGTCATAAGACTTTTTTACTGCAAGAGTGTTATTAGATCTATTCAAACAGAGGTTAGAAAGCATAACAGCTAAAGAGTATCAGTGGTTAAAGTGTATCAGGTAAAAGTCAGAATGAAAGTTAAAATGAAGTTACAGAGAAGTCAAAGGTAAACAGTAAAATTAATTACAGAGGCAGTAAAATGGTGAAAAGAGGAAATTAAAATACTTTCACCAACATTGAAGTTTGTCTAAAGTGAAAGTAAAATAGTCAAAAGAACAAAAAAGTGAAAAGATGAAAAACACAACAAGAAGGAATATTTTTGCAGAAATTGCATGTTTTAGTCATTATTTTGTAGACATTATTGTGATCAATCCAAGATGAATTTTTAAAAACTGAAGGAGGTTTACTTCCTTAAGAGGACCATCTAGAAAAACCTCTCTCACTTTTCTAGCAGCTATTATGGTTTTGGAAATATTAAACAATGTTGGAAAGAACTTTTTGCAGAAAATACCAGTTAAGTCATCATTTTGTAGAGACGATTGTGGTAAATAAAAAATACATCATACAAAACTGAAGGAGGTTTTTGTTCTAAGAGACCTATCTACAAAAACCTATCTCATTTTTTGCACAGTGATTTCAGAATGAGAGATACATGCACATCTTTACAGGCTATGTTTCAGACTCTGTAAAACTTTATTTTACACATATTTTTTCAGAGCCTATTATGCATAGATGGAGAGGAATTTTAGGAAACGGAAAGAGTTTTATCTCAAAAACATATTATTCCACAATAACCTCTTTCACTTTTGACATATCTATTACGGAGTGAGAAATAAAAAGATATCATTGGACCCCAAGTTTGCAGAATTGTTGGAGCAGAATGCACAAAGAAAGGAAGCAGTTAGTGACTTGGATGCCTCATCATCAACTAAGAGTTGGATAAAATTCGAATTCTCCTCTTTGTCATCACCTATCCATCAAAAATAGTGCCAAATAGATGCATTATTTTGAGTGTCCTTTACTTAAGTTCTATTTATGTAAAATAGTTGGAGAGATTTGTGAACTAATCTTGATATTTTTTCAAGATATTTTAGTTTAGGATTTGTATAAATACTTCACTCTTGGAAGTATTTTGGGTGGATTCTACTACTTCGCTGTGACATTGATTTTTTTAGAATAAAATTTTTTTGGAGAAATTTATTTGTGGCTTGTTGGATGATAATTTGAAGCTCAGGACTTTTTGCAGGATTCATGTGTCGGACTGCAGTTCAATAAGTCTTTCTATCCTATGTCTTAAGTTTTATATCTGTTTATAATATCATTGTGTCCATTTCTGAATAATTGACATACAAGAATAAATCAGAATTTACTTAATTGTACTCTGATTTCAATTGTGATTATTCTAAATGTTTTCTTCTAAATTGGTTATAAGCAACGAATTCTTAATTGCTATTGCTTCGCTAGTTTAAACATTTTGATTACTATAGTAAAGAATTATTCACTGCTCTTTATTTGTAATAATTTCATTTCTTTCTTTTGAACATGTTAAAAGATTCTTAACTGCCTTTCATCCCTTCAAAATCCATTCCATTCACTTTAAATTCTAAAATTGTTCTCTGTTTGGCTATCTTCCCCTGCAAAGCCATCTTGTGTGTAGAAGATTAGTCCAGTAAAGCCATCCTTTCGACTCCATAGCCCAATGGCCTGAAATACTCAATCTTGCCCTCAGTTGGCGGATTCCACCATTAAAATTCAAACAAATTTCTTGGATTTATAACTAGCCTAAAACTTTCTAAGAACAAAGATAAATTATAAAGAGAGAGCCCTCTCTGGATGCAGATTGGCTAGATTTTGCATCTGAAGGTTGGTTAGTGGTTACCTCTGGTTTACTTTCCTTTTCCACAACTTCAAGGAAAACCGGAGTGATAACAGGTTTATGTAGCATCGGATGTGTTCTAGCCACGAATTTTGGTGGAGAGGCTAGAATGCACGAGATCTCCAAAATCCATAAATCATTTATGGAAATTCCACCCATAGATGACTTAATTAGATTATTAACCTTTTTTTTTTAATGTTTCCTAAGTTTAAACTTAGGAAAATTGGCTAATTAATCAAAATTAAGTCAAGTTGCGAATTATCTAGAAACTCACACGGATCGATCCATAAATGATCTTAAGCCATCAATTAGATTTAATCTTGGCCATTGGAGTCCTAATAGGAAGATATAAGAAGGGATTGATGTGGTGATGGAGAATACAATAGAATCACTTGGAGGATTCGATTTTCCAAAGTAGCAGTAGTCAGTTGCCGAAGAGTTCAAGCTTCAGTGAGGAAGCAGAGTCACTGAGGGGCAGGGGCAGTGATCTGGAGGAAGTATTCCAGATTAGGAAAGGAAAAAATAAGGAGGCCACGTTATTCCCAGTGAGGTAGCGTAGAGGACTGCGCAGTTGCTTTAGAGAAAACAATTCGATTTGGCTGGAGGAAAAATAAATTAAGCTTCGAAAGGCTGGAAAAGTTTTCCAGAGGGTCGGAGAATCAGCTTCCTCAGCAGAGACTAGAAAAATGGCTTCATTAGAGGTAGTTCCGGGCTTAGACGTCCAAGGGTCTGTGCAAGAACTACATAGAGGGTACAAGAGGATGGATTTTTTGAAGGGAAGTTGTGCCAGGTTTGCTTGTGGAAGAAGGGAAATTCCCTTAAATAATTTTGGCCATATTTTCTTGTTGTTTGGATTGCTAGTTGAGTAGCAATAGATTGTAGTCAGATTTCACTGCTGCTTAATAATAAAACCCTCATTTGCTGCACTGATTCTCTTAAGTTGGGTTTTTCCAGGGACATTTGTCCAAAAATAACTATGGGAAATGTGTGTGTGTGTGTGCTAGATTTTCTCAGTTTCCAACGCTATTTTCTTCTGCAGTTTATTTGTGAAAATCACAGTGTGAATTATTTGATATTTGTCGTAGTAGACAAAAACCAAATTGTTAAATTAATTAATAATTAGGAGAAATAATACCAGTTGTTGCAATAGGATTCCAGTTTTAGGAATTTTCACATGGTGTCAGAGCGTGAGTGATCGACCAGGAAGCTCAGAAGCAGAGGAAAGAATTTCGCTGCTCAGAGGGAGCAGTAGGCCAAAATTCTTAGAGGCAACGCAGTGCTCAAATAGGCAGGCTGAATTTCTGGGGAAGGAATTCGATTTTTAGTTGCAAGGTTGCAAAAAAGTCATTGCTTGGGTTAGTGATTCCAAGAGTTAGAGGGAGCAACAACAACTCAAATTCCTTGTTTGGACGCAGAGGGTTTTGCAGTAGCAAAATCAACCTCGAGTTGAAAGAGAAAAGCACACACAGAAGGAAACTTTCTCTCAGGGGGTTTCGAGTTTTAGTGACTTGATTTTCCAGTTGCAGATTGGCAGTAGCTATGAGCATATCTTCTCATTCCAGAAGGGAGTGCGAATAGTAGATCCAACAACTAAGCAGGTGAAAGAAGGAGATTTTCGTCCTAGCTTTTGAGTTTCGCAAATTTTACAGCTTTGCAGAGATGGTTGTACGAGATTGTCAGAGAAGGTTGTGCGAGTTAGCTATAATGCAGATCTGGGCAACAGATCAACTTCTAGTTGCTAGAGTCAGGTGCCGGAGGAAGTATGAGTTATCAAATATGAGTTACGAAGCAAAGAAGGTTCCCAACCATGGACTAGGCTCAAAAGGAAATAGTGAGGCACCAGATCCAGGATGAGTATGAGACTCTAGTGTGCCAGATGGGCAGGGTCCATTGCAAAAGAAGCAAGGAGATAAGATAGATCAATTTCCAGTTGTTGTAGCAAGACCGTCACCTTTGCTACAGGGGCCCACATTATCACAGTGGAAGATTCAGTGTCAGCAGACGCAAATAGTCATTCAGATGACAACTGCAAATCTAGTTGTAGTCAGTACATGTGAGCTAATTACAAAGCTAGATGCAGTGACACAAACAATGTGAATTGCCCAATTGCAGTATGCAAGTGCAGTTCAAGCCAGAAGATTCCCAGTGCAAAACTTTGCAGTCTAGTTTTTAGTGCAGGATGACAGTGCGAGTTGCCAGGAGGGAGCAGAGAGATTTCCCATAGGGAGATCGAGACTTAGAGGGAGTCTAGTTTCAGAGAGAGCAAACCCTATGGAAGCTAGTGCTTTAGGATCTGGGGAGATCAGATTCATTATTGCAATAGTTGCAGCAACAGTGTGGAAGCATCAACAAAGCAGTAGTAGTAGGAGTATGAGTAGATCAAAGATTGGGCAGGGTCCTTGAGTAGTCCACCTCATGGATCATTACCTGGCTACGGGGGCCCACAGTATTTAGTTGTAGGATGGACCAGTGGCAGTTGGTGCAGTCAGTACCAGAGTGACAGTTGCAGACTAGTAGCAGTTAGATGACGAGGAGCACAATGCAATGTTGACAGCATAGCAGGTGGCTCAGTACAGAGTTAGCAACAACGTAGATTCTTTAGTGACAGAGCAGATACTAGTAGCAGTCAGAGACTCAGAAATCAGAGGCATCATACTGAACACAGATGATTTAGTATTTTGGATGCTTCTCAGTTCCAGTGGTTGTAGTTGCAATAGATGAGAGATAGTTGCAACACAAATGCAGTGTTGGTAGCAGTATGGCAGTGTCAATAGCAGCACAAACGCAGCATCAGAGTTGTGCAATGGTTGGTGGGCAGCAGTAGCCAGACATTAGTAGCATGTGACAAGAGGTGATACGGAGACAATGTATTGTGGTAGGATGTGCAACACTAGAGAGAATAAAGTCCTCACTAAGAGGGAGTGTTAGTTTCTATAGCATCAGATGTGTTCTAGCCACGAAATTTGGTGGAGAGGCTAAAATGCATGAGATCTCTAAAACCCATAAATCGTTTATGGAAATTCCACCTAGAGATGACTTAATTAGATTATTAACCTATTTTTTTAATGTTTTCTAAGTCTAAACTTAGGAAAATTGATTAATTCATCATAATTAATTAAGTCAAGGTGCGAATTATCTAGAAACTCCCACAGATCGATCTATAAATGATCTGAGCCATCGATTAAGATTTAATTTTGGCCGTTGGAGTCCCAACAGGAAGATATAAGAAGAGATCGATGTGGTGATGGAGAATACACTAGAATCACTTAGAGGATTCGATTTTCCAGAGTAGCAACAATTAATTGCCGAAGAGTTTGAGCTTCAGTGATGAAGCAGAGTTAGTGAGGGGCAAGGGTAGTGATCTGGAGGAAGTATTCTAGATTCGGAGAGGCAGCAACAAGGAGGTCGTGTTATTCCCAGTGAGGCAACACAAAGGATTGCGTAGTTGCTTCAGAAAAGCAATTTGATTTCGTTGGAGGAAAAATCGATTAAACTTCCAAAGGCCAGGAATGTTTTCCAGAGGGTCGAAAAATTATTTTCCTCAATAGAGACTGGAAAAACGACTTCATCCCATGCAGTTCTGGGTTAGACGTCCAAGGGTTTGTGCAAACACTTCGTAGAGGCTGATGCAGAGGGTTCAGGAGGATGAATTTTCTGAAGGGAAGTTGTGCCAGGGTTGCTTGTGGAAGAAGGGAAATTCCCTTAAATAATTTTGGCCATATTTTCTTGCTGTTTGGATTGCCAGTTGGGCATCCATAGATTGTACTTAGATTTCATTTCTGCTTAATAATAAAACCCTCATCTGTTGCACCGGTTTTCCCAAGTTGGGTTTTTCCTGGGATATTTGTCAAAAAATAACTATGTGTAATTTGTGTGTGTGTGCTAGATTTTCTCTGTTTCCAACGCTATTTTCTTTTTTAGTTTATTTGTGAAAGTCACAATGTTAACTATTTGATATTTTCCATTGCAGATAACAGATAAATTGTTAAATTAATTAACAATTAGGAGAAATAATACCAGTCACTGCAATAGGATTCCAGTTTTAGGAATTTTCACACCATTGATAACTATAAGGAATCGAGAAATTATAAATTTACCCTAATTTTGGTAAAGGAAAGACTTTAGGAAAGTCCCCAAATATCTCTCTTCTCTATGAAAAAGGATATTGGAAGGAAAGGTGCGGATCTTGCTAGATTTTGGCAAGCTATTTTTTCGATTGGCTCTTAGGAAAAGCCATGACTTTGTTCTTGTGTCTTTCCTTAAGTTGAGATTTGTCTCGTAAATGTCTTTCCCGGGAAGAGTCTTTCCTCAGGCACATTGGATTGGAACAGTTTGAACGCTACTTTCCTTAGGTCAATGGGTCTAGATATAGTGCCACGATGCCCCTTCAAATAGCCCATACGTAGGTCATGTATTTCCATCGAGTAGTTTGGTCATATGGCAAGTTCTTCCCTTAACGTTTAGCAAGTCCTTCCACTATTCATTAGTCCTTGAACTTCATTTGTTCATTCGAAATTCCTTTGTTCTTTCGAATTTCCTTAGCTTTGGCGTCTTCTATCCTTTGCTTTGTTGCAATACTTCCCTTGTTCCAAGAGAAAGAATCATTCCTTCCCTCATTTACTACTATGACTTGGGATGATATTGCATGATCTTTTCATGATCCTGTAACTTGAGGAAGAAGCCATATATTAGTCACTTTGATATCCCAATAGTGGAAATAAGGAGTTGAGTTTCCGTACTCTTAATTCAAAGTGTAGGGGGGTTGTCCTATCCCATATGTTTATAAGTGGATGATTATTCTAGATGTTTAGAAGAAAATCTAAATCAATTATAAATGAAGTTCTTTACTAGAAAATAATATGCGGGTAGGTGAGACTTTATAGTGATTCATTCACTTATTAGAAACAGGGACGAAAATAATATGCAATGATTAGGCACGAAAGCGAGATTCCCTCATTCCGGGTGGGGAAGTGGGTGCGTACTATACCTCCCCCCTCATATTCTTTAAGAGCAAGAGACAAACTACTCTTCTTTTTATTCTTTTTGTAAGACCATAATAGTATTTAGATGTTTACTTTAAAAAAATTATCATTCTTCACCTTTACCCACCCACCTATTGATATCCCACCACCCCAAACCTACTATGATATAACATCATGTTTACAAGTGCATTTATTCCAACCCACCCAAGTATCAAGTTCCTTAGTCAATTGATTTTTCTAAACATATCGTTCTCTTTTCAAATTGTTTTCATTATCGACTCGATCTCAATATATGGTACTATTGATTTCCCATTGATGTGGTTGCCTTCATGTTAGTTTTTGTAACATCGGATGGTGTTCTAGTCTCAAAACTTTGTGGAGAGGCTAAAACACAGGAGTTCTCCAAAACTCATAAATTATTTTTTGGAAATTCCACCTTGAGATGGCTCGAGTAAATTAATTGATCGATAATTAAAAAATGTTATGTTGCATGGGTTCCCGAACCCAAGGGTGGGGTTCTTGAACCCAAGAACTATATTCAGGTGCGAGTTCTTCTGAAACGAACCCATAAGAACTAGGTTCTTCGTTCAAAAATTTGGGTGCTTTTGACGTTTAGGGTACTTGGAACCCCGATAATGGGTACTTGGAGCCCCAAAATTGGGTTCTTTAGGGTTCTTTGTTGAACGATTTTGGAAATAAAAGTTTTGTTAATTTTGGGCAACTAGGTCGAAGCTCCATGTTGCACTGCTCATATGATGATGGTCATATTTTTGTTGGATTCCTCTTTTGGAGAGGTGCAATATTGATCTAAAGATCATCTTGTTTGGATGAGAAAACCATATATTTTGAATTTATTTTCCACACATGTGCAAGGTCTGCCAGATTTGTAATGGAGGCTCACATGCCTAATAGATGTGTCACACACCCTCACTGATGGGTATAAATTGGAGAGACTTGGAGGTCATTTGCTCATCAACTCATCACACATCTCTCATTGTGATCTGATTGGTTCGATAGCCTTTGGAGGCCTCTGCCCTTCACACTTGCAGAGTTGTTTTTCTGCGAATCTGTTTAGGGCTGAATTGCAGAAGCGTTGACCAACATTGACCGTGGTCAACCCTTGGTCGTTTGACCTCAAAACTCTGCCAAAATTCTGATTTTGAGAGGTTGTACTGCTAGGCACAAAAATTGAGGAAAACATAGCTATTTGACTGAAGCCCTAATCTGCAGCATTGACTTTTTGTTGCTGTCCTGCATTGACTTTTGGTTGACCAACGTTGACTTGTGATGAGCTGTCTTTGAGGGCTGTGGGTGTGAAACTCGGAAGGTTGGTTGATCTAGAAATGCTTGCTGGCTAAAGCATCTTGTTGATTACCGTAATGCACCAATATCCTATATCTTTGCTGGTCAAGAAGAATTGTAAATCTAATCTATATTATTTGCTTGTCTTCTGTTGATCTATTATTGTGTTCTATCAGCATTTTACTTTTATGTTTATGTGATTGCTAATTTGTATCAGGCCTAAGAAATATTGAAGTAAATTTGCATTAAGCATAGAACACACTATGGTTATCTAAATTTAACAAATTTAAACATAAAAAAATCTTGGAAATTCAAAAGGTGAATACAAAACCCGTAAAACATAAAATCACTTCACTCTTTGACGACGACATTCTGTTTGAGACAACTATTTAGTTTGACTATTGAGACGACAAGCATTCTCTGATGTGTTTGGAGCATTCACTGGTGTTTGTGCCAGTGACTGGAGGTTCCCATAAATACGCAATCCACAAAGATGCAATCCGTACTTGAAGATTCACAGGTAGCTCTTGAAGATTCACTGTGCGAAATGAATTAATTCTAATTTCTATGTTCAAACTTCACTATTTGCATAACAAAATTAGTAAATTAAAATTTAATTCTAAATAGTAAATCGACCCATGATGTCAAGGATGGGAAAGCTTCCTTGTGACGAGTATTATAGTCTGGAAGAAAACACAATAAACAGTCTATTGCCTTATACTGCGATTCCAAACTCTTGTTTTTCTACTATAATCTCCACATTCTCTCATGGCCAACCGACATCACTTGTTTTTCTAATAACTCTTTTGACTGTGTTTTTTTTTACATTTTTTGCCAAGAATGTAACTTTTAGCCTTCTCTTTCCCTACCAGAGTTTTGGGTGAAATTGGCTTGGGGCCAGATTTACAAGTATGTGTAAACTCCAATTTTTATTTTGAAATTTCAATGTAAATGTTGAATGTTCAATGATGTGCATGTTTAAATGTTTAAAGTTTAAATCATAAATATTTTAGTTCTACAAATTCACACACACACACACACACACACACATATATATATCCTTGACAAACCCACGCATGTTGTTTCAAAAAATGATGTACCCGTCCTCGTCCCCGTCCCCACGTTTCTTGGCAACATAGAAAAAATCCCTAAGTTTAACTTAGGGAAATCGATTAATTAATAGTAATTAATTGAGAAAGGTGAAAATTCTCTAGAAAATCACACAGTTTGACTTGGAGATGATATCAACCATTGATTAATTTTTAATCTTGGTCGTTGGATTCCCAACTGGAGATTATAAGAAGAGCTCGATGGGTAGATGGAGAAACACACATCACAGTGAGTGAGAGCTAGCGGTGCGAGTTCCTTGGGTGGTTCGAGCTAGCCAACAACAAATTTCGAGCCAAAGAGGGGACACAGGGTTAGAGAGGGGCAAAGACAATGATCAAGAGGAAGATTTTCCAGTTCCGTAGAGGGAAGAGAGAAGGCCGAATTATTCTCTCCAAGAGGTAGTGCAAGGCCTACACAGAGCCTCAAAGAGGCAATTCAATTTAGTTGGAGAGGAGGTTGTTTCAGTTTCTAGAAGCCAGGAGGATTTTCCAGAGGCAGGAGAGACACTTCCTCAGTTAATAGCAGGCAAGACGACTTGAGTAGCATTTGTTGCGGGCTGAGCATGTGTGACAGGTTACGCAGAAGTGATGAAGAGCCTGCCTGCGTATAGGGTTTGGACAGCTTGCTTGGGTTTGTTAGTTTTGAGCCAGGATTGCTTGGAGACAAGGGTAAATTCCCTCCGTTGATTTTCCCATATTTCATTCAGATTTGATAGTCAGTCGGGCATCCAAATTTATTGTACTTTGAATTCACTGCGGCTTAATAATAAAACCCTTAGCTGCTGCAACAGTTTTTCCACATTGGGTTTTTCTCGGGACATTTGTCCAAAAATAGTTGTGTCAATTTTTATGTGTGCTAGCACTTTTTAGTTCCTATTTTTGCTTCTGCAATATTTTATTTGATGAAGAAATTACTGTGTGAATAATTTGTTATTTTTCCATAAAAAAATAAACTGCATGATTAATTGATCAGTTAGAAGAATTATTTCCAGTTGCCACCTTTCAAGGATTTTTCACATGGTATCAAAGCATATTTAATAGACAGGAGGCTCAGAGATGGAAGAGGAAAATTTCGCTATTCAGAGGGAGCAGCAGGACAAAATTTTCTAGGGTTGCACATTGCCTAGCTAGGTAGTGCGAATTGCTGGATAGGGTTCGATTTTCCAGTTGCTAGTGGTAGGAAAATTCGATTTGTTTGCGGAAGCGATTCCAACAGGCAAAGGGAGAAACAACTCCGTATTTTTGCAGAGTAGATTTCTTGTCTGGGAATAGAGGGTTAGTAGTAGTTTGGTAGAGCAGATTCAGTGGCAGGTGGAAGGGAATGTGCACACACAAAGGGAGATTTCTCTCAGGGGGTTTCTAGTTCAGAAATCCAAAATTTCCAGTTGCAACAGAAAAAAAATTTCACTCCAAAAAGGAGTGCAAATAACAGAAGCTAGCAATCGAGTAGGAGAAAGAGGGATATTTCCATTACAGGTCAAGTTTTTTGCAGAAATGGCCACAGTCGGGCTTAGAGATCAGGACAAATTTGACAATGCTTCCAACTATATCATTTGGAAGGCCAGGATGGCCTTTCTCCTAGATGAGCATGGTCTGAAGACCTATGCAAATAACGTTGTGGTAGAACCTATAGATCAACAGTAGCTAGTGAACTTCAAAAAATAAATGGCCAAGACGAAACGAATGATTCTCGATGGAGTTTGAGATCATATAGTCTCACACATAGTGACCAAGAACACGATGAAAGAGATGTGGGATGCTCTCGCAAGATTATATCAGAATCCTTCCAAGTAGTGGGAAATGTTTCTGAAGGAGAAGCTACGAAATGCTAGGATGCTGAAGGGTGAAGGCAAAGATCCCTTTCTCACCAAAATTCAAGATATTCGAGATCACTTGTAGCTATAGGAGAAGTGAGTCAAACTAT
This sequence comes from Pinus albicaulis, assembly GCA_034641835.2. Lineage (NCBI taxonomy): Eukaryota > Viridiplantae > Streptophyta > Pinopsida > Pinales > Pinaceae > Pinus > Pinus albicaulis. Next base: position 1,218,111,375 of record CM076570.1, on the reverse strand, counting down.
AGAGCTTGTGCGTTTGGCCTTGAACATTGTCTCTGAGGAATGGGAAATCTTTGTTCAAGGCATTTTGGGACGAGATACGTTACCTAGGTGGGATTAGATGTGGTCAGACTTGCAACAAGAGGAGACAAGGCAATCTCTAGTTAAGAGCTCCATCCACGATAGTAGTAGCAAGGGATCGAATGGTGTGAAGGAGGAAGACAATGTGGCCCTTGCTTCAAGAGGGAAAGCAAAAGGTCCCAGTCAGGGACAAGGCTTGCAGAGAGAAAAGAAGAAGAAAAAGGATATATCTAAGATAAAGTGCTTTAGGTGTGGCGGTTTGGCCACTATAGTACCCAGTGTCTTTAGAGGAAGAAGGACAAGAAATAGAAGTAGTATCAGGTGGCAACATCTGTAGAAATAGACCAGGTGTCCTCTTAGTTGGAGGAACAATTTTCCATGTATGCAGCTATACCTCCAAGAGAGAGGTGGGGCGATATAAAGCTTTAGTCTTAGAGTTGTGTAGAGATTTGGGCAAGGTCCATTGAGCTGAGTATCAGATGGTGTTTCCTCATGGATCATTACCATTGCTACAGGGGCCCACAATATTCATTATCAGGAGGATCAATTTCAGTTGATGCAGTTTATTCCAGAGTAGCAATTGCAGACTAGTAGCAGTCAGATGTTGAGGAGCACAAAACAATGTTGATAGCAGTGTAGGAGGCACAACAAATTCAATAACGCAGATTTCCTAGTAGGCAGTGTAGAGGCTAGTAGCAGTCAGAGACTCAGGAGACAATTGCAGCATGTGAGACACAATTGATTCAGTATTTTGGATGCTTATCAGTTGCAGCAGTAGCAAAAACAATGAGAGGGATGCTAGATGAGTTGCAGTGCAAATGCAAAGTTGGTAGCATTATAGGTTATACAGTGCAGTGTTAGTGGCAACACGGATGCAACATGGTTCAACTATAGTTAGTGGCAGATGAATTGGAGTTAGTGCAAAGGTTGGTGAATAATAGTAGGTAGCTACAGTTGTCAGACATCAACAACGTGGGGAAATGTTATGGAGACAGAGTTGGAGAACAACTTCCTCGTTAAGAGGGAGTGTTAGTTTTTTTAGCATTTAATGATGCTCTAGTCTCGAAACTTTGTGGAGAGGCTAAAACACAAGATTTATCCAAAACCTAGAAATCGTTTCTGGAAATTCCACCTAGAGATGACTCAATTAAATTAATTGATCGATAATTAAAAAAATGCCTAAGTCTAACTTAGGGAAATCGATTAATTAATAGTAATTAATTGATAAAGGTGAGAATTCTCTATAAACTCACACAGATCGACTTAGAGATGATTTCAACCATCGATTAAGTTTTAATCTTGGTCGTTGGAATCCCAACTTTAGATTATAAGAAGAGGTCGATGGGTAGATGGAGAAACACACATCACAGTGAGTGAGTGCCAATAGTGCGGGTTCCTTGTGCAGTTCGAGCTAGCCAACAAAAAATTTCGAGCCAAAGAGGGGACACAGGGCTAGAGAGGGGTAGAGACAGTGATCTAGAGGAATATTTTCCAGTTCCGAAGAGGCAAGAGAGGAGGCTGAATTATTTTATCTAGGAGGCAGCGTAGGGTCTGTGCAGAGCCTCAAAGAGGTAGTTCCATTTGGTTGGAGAGGAGATCGTTTCATTTTCCAGAAGCCGAGAGGATTTTCCAGAGGAAGGAGAGACACTTCCCTATTCAGCAACATGCATGATGACTTGAGTAGCAGTTATGGGCTGAGGGTGTGACAGGTTGCACAGAAGTGACGCATAGCTTGCGCAGAGGGTTTGGACGACTTGTTTGGGATTGTCAGTTTTGAGTCGGGATTGCTTGGAGATGAGGGTAAATTCCCTTAGTTGATTTTGACAGTATTTCTCTCAGATTGGATAGCCTGTTGGGCATCCAAATTTATTGTCCTCATAATTCATTGTTGCTTAATAATAAAACCTTCAGCTGCTACATCGATTTTCCCACATTGGGTTTTCTGGGGACATTTGTCCAAAAATAAATGTGTCAATTTTTATTTGTGTGCTAGCATTTCTTAGTTCCTATTTTTGATTTTGCAATATTTTATTTGGTTAAGAAATTGCAGTGTGAATAATTCGTTATTTTTCCGTAAACAAAATAAACTACATAATTAATTTATCAGTTAGAAAAATTATTTCCAGTTGCTGCATTTCAAGGAATTTTCACACCTCACAGATGATGGTGGTGATGAGGTGGATTTGGAAAGGTAGTTGAACAAGATGAACTCCTAGTTTTATTCTTTCAAGATGGGAGGATTGAAGGAGAAGATGAATCGAAAATATCAAAACACATTCGATGATCAATAAATATTGTTGAAATCAATCTCTTTGAAATCATGAAGATCTTTCAAATTCATTCAATGGAGAGGTGTTCTTGATCAAAGTATCAACTTAAGAGATATAACTATCGAGCGAGAATGAGTTTGAACTCAATTTTTGTTCTCTAATCATTTTGTGGAGGAAGTGAGCGATGTAGTGGTATTGATGAGTAAAGCCCCTAAGCTCTATGCTCTAATTCTTGTCTACCCACCATACTTTGCTAACCCTACTTTGTTCACCACCATTTTCAATAACATCCCCCCAACCCTTTCGAAAATGATTATCCAGGAATCTATTTTCATTTTTTAAATTATATTGAGAAGAGAAGATTTTTTTCCTATTTGATTGATTTATCCACACAGTTAAGGATGAGATAGCACCAATATGCAAAAATGGAGAGAGCATGATTAGCTCTTCCTCTTTTCTCTTTCAATTCGGTCATTCATTATATGGAACTGGTGGTGTGGAATAATACAGTGGGAAGGATGGAGATCAATAATATAAGAGAAATAGGTAATTTTTTTTAATGGTATGAGAAAGAAATAAAAAAATTATACTTTTATATAGATATTTCTCCTATCTTTGATTATGATATACCTCCTATCTTTGATTATGATATACTCAAGTGCATGCAGTACTCCTATCCCTCTTGTGTTTGTAAAAGTTGTTCACATTAGCACTGTAAAGAGACATCAATTGATATAGATCAAGGTATCCCTAATAGTTCAAATTAATAGTTTGATTCATACCATATAAAAAATTGGTTTTGAATATCAATAATGAGTTTTTACCCTGTTTTAAAACTTATTAGTTTAGAAAATTATTATATTGCTAGCAGCCTTCACAGTTTTAAGTTTTTTGCACAAATTTGTTTCCCACAGTCCTCGTCAGACCAGGAGGTAAATCCATAAATTGAACGGTGAATTTGATAGAGGGTGCTCATGAATATATACATGGAGGTGAGACTGTTGGGATTCATTTCCCAATGTCTCTTAGACTTCCTTATTTCCTAATTACACTAATATACAATTTCTCCCAATCCCTTAGGACTAGGTGTCAACATTCCCCCCCTTAATCTGAAGAGATGTTGGTGAGTCCAATCATCGTTATGAAATTTTCAAACTTTTCTCTTCCAAGCACTTTGGTGAAGATTTCTGCAGTCTACTCATTTGTGGAACAATGACATATATGGATAGTTTTGGCCTCAACATGATGTCGAATCATGTGGTATTTTGTATTGATGTGCTTCATTCGATCATGGAACTTTGGGTTCTTGGCCAACTTTATTGCAGAAGTGTTGTCGATCATGAGTGGAGTTGAATGCATTTGTTTCATCTGCAAATCTTCTAGTATTTTCTTGAGCCACACAATTTCCTTTGTTGCTTCAGCTGCTGCCACATATTTTGCCTCAGTTGTGGAATCTACTGGAACTGACTATTTGCGTGATCTCCAGGAGACAACTCCTGATCCAAGGCTCATAATATAACCTGAATCAGATACCCCAGTTTCTTTGTCTCCATCAAAGTATGAATCAGAGTATCCAATCAAGCTGAAGTCGCCCACCTGTGTATATTTGAGTCCAAAGTCTTGAGTCCCTTTCAAGTAATTTAGAAGTCTTTTTGCAGCAGACCAATGTCCTTCGCAAGGTTTTTGCATAAACCTGTAAATGATTCCAACAACAAATGAGATGTCTGGTCTGGTACTAGTTAGGTAGATGAGACTTCCTACAAGCTGTCTATACTTCGTTGCATCCTCGAATTCCTTCCCTTAAATGTATGTGAGCTTCAAGTTTTTTTCCATTGGAGTGGTCAAGGGTTTGCATTCATCCATGCCAAACTTGTTCAATAGATCTCCAATGTACTTCTTTTGAGAAAGGAATATAAATTTAGGATGTTGAGTTACTTCAATACCACGATAGTAATGAACATAGCCCAAATCAGTGATTTCAAAACCTTTTTTCAATTCCTTCTTTATGGATGCAATATAACTCTCATTGTTCCCCGCCATCAAAAGATCATCTACATACACCACAGGATATACAACTGTTTTCCCAACTTTCTTAACAAACAAAGTTGCATCATCAAGATCAAAATGTTCAAAGTTAAGGTTTAGAAGATGCTCAGTTAATTTTTCATACCAGGCTCACGGTGCTTGCTTAAGGCCATACAAGGATTTTATAAGCTTGCATACTTTGTGTTCTTGGCCCTTCACAACAAATCCTTCTGGCTAGGACATAAAAACCTTCTCCTTTAGATCTCCAGTCAAAAAGGCAGTTTTTACATCCATCTGATGGGTTTTCCAACCCTTCTGAGTTGCTAAGGCAAAGAGTGTTCGGATGGTAGCCCATTTTGTTGTGGGGGAAAAATTTTCCTCATAATGGACCCCTTCTTTCTATGCAAAACCTTTTGCTAGAAGCCTGGCTTTGTGCTTGTCAAGTGAGCCATTCGCTTTGTACTTGTTCTTGTAGACCCACTGGCATCCAATTGGTTTGGTTCCCAATGGAGGATCAACCAGCTTCCAAGTGCCATTCTTTATCAAGGCATCATACTCCTTTTGCATCGCTTCATTCCATTCATCATGAGAAGCAGCTTGTTTGAAGGAAGTTGGTTCAATATTTGTAGACAAATTCAATTCACAATTATAAGCAACATCCATATCAATAGGTGAATCAGAATTATTTATGTCACCTCCATTTTGCCTAGTGGAACTTCTTGTTCCCGTTTTTCCAACCTCATAGAGATGAACATTTTCCAGTGTCTTTGTCAGCCATTTTGGGGGAACTTTCTGAGATGGCCTAGGTTGCTCATTTGACTGAGTTGAGATTGAATCAAGATTCAGTCTCCCTGTTATCACCCAATTTTTTTTTCAAAACATCATTGTGTCAACTCTGTTTTTTATCATGGTCTCAAAATGGGTTTGAAAGTCGTTTTAAGATTTGGTCAAGGGTAGGTTAGAGTTTTTATAAGTTTAAAGGTCATCATTGAATTCAAATCAAGTCTTTTGTGGTCCATTCCATGATCAAATACTCACATTTTCCATTTAGAAGTCATTCCATTAAGTTTTGGGTTAATTTTTTGCAATTAGCCAAGAATCCTCCGTTTCGTAGCGCCGCTAGTTCAAAAAAGAGTTTTTGCGCTACGAAAGTACTAATACTTTCGTAGCGCAAACTGCGAAAAATACATTGTGGGCGCTACGAAAGCGCAGTTTTTTAACCGTCTTGTCAATTAAGCCAGAATCTGTTAGAATCCGTTAGGAAATGATAGGATAAGGGTATGGTGAGTCAGGTAGAGATCAGATTCAATGTACTTACCTGTCTCACAGTCATCATCATCATTATAGGGTATGAATGAGGCATCATTCAGTCATAAGGTGACATTTCAAATTCAAAATCTTGCCTAATTCGGTCATTCTCATTTTCATTTGCCTCTATACAATTGTTTGAGCTCTGAAGCAGTCAAGTTAAGCCTGTGGTTGTCTATACAAAGGCCAAATTCACCATAATCAAGCGAGGTTGTTCCATATTCTCAAGTGAGGTTGTTCATTTATTCAAGCGAGGTTGTTCATTTCCTAATCAAGCGAGACTGTTCATTTCCTAATCAAGCGAGACTGTTTTATAGAGTCAAGAGAAGCTGAAAGGTTTTTCTAAGAAGCATGGCAGAGGAAAAGAAAGTCCACAGAGGGGGACATTGCTTAAGATATGAGCCTGAAAATGTGAAGGCTATAATTGAATATCAAACAGTGATGGAGGCTTTTAGCAAAGTAGGTTGTCTCCGGTTTTGTGAAAAGCTGCAGGGTTGCCACACACAGGTCTCTAAAGAGTTTGCTTTACACTTCACTGGAACAACTACCAAAATTGGGATGTTAAATGTGCCAGTCACACCTGAGATTATTGCTTCTGTGACAGAAATACCAAGGGGGCAAGATACTTGGTTTAAAGGTTTTAAGTTTGACATGGAACCATGCAAGGAATTCATGAAACCTAAATATGCAGATATGGACCTGAACAATGCAATACCTAGAAGCTGTATCAAAGACACCTATGCAAAGCTGTTGTTCAACATTCAAAGATACTTTACATGTGAAGGTAGGTATCATAACATTTATACTTATCATTTCAAGCTGCTTCTGCATTTCACAGGTATGATATCACTAGATTTTCCCTTTTACTTGCATAGGAGCCTTGCCAAAATGGTTGATAAAGTACAAGCCAAATCTGATGGTTGTGAAACATCTTTGTTTCACCATGGTTTGATAAAGTTATTGGTTTTGAATGAGCTTCAGAAAATAAGCAGGGATTGGTCTTCCTTTTTGTTTATGAATGTTTTTGAAATGGAAACCCTAACCCCAGCTAGAAACCCTAAAACTAAAGGAACTCCTTCACCACCAGTAGCAGAGTCTAGTTAGCTTGTGGTTGCAAGATCAAAGAGGTTGTAAAGTTGAAACCAAGGAAACAAGTTGAGAAAAGGACAGAGAAAACACAAGTGATCGTTGCAGCAACTCCATCCCCTGCAAAACAGAGGTCAAAAAGTGTCAAAGAGCCAAAACAAAAACAAGTTGCTAGCCAACAAGAAATCAAGAGAGTGACAAGAAGTCAAGCAGTGGCATCAAAGGGAAAAATAGTTGTTTCAGGTACAAAAGACAACCCAATGATAAAGGGAAATTTATATGACATCCTTCATGCAATTGATATAGAAGAATCACCCATTGTGTAAGCTGATTTCATTGGAGTAGATGAACACAAACAAAAAAAAGTTAAGTAAGCAAAGAAACTTGAATTTGAGGGTGAAAATGCAGCCTTTATTTTTCAAGCAAGGAAACCTTTAACTAGGCATGCTCAGAAGCTCAAGGAAGGTAGCAAGGAGGTCCAAGAAACTATTGAAACAGTCAAATTTCTTGAAGAGGTGGTTGACCTCTCATCACTAGCAATAGAACATGCAACCATAAGAACAATGAAGGAAAATGAAGAAATGACAGAGTGTCAACATTTTGAGGAGAAATTGAGGTTAGAAAATCAAGAGATTGCTATGATGAGAAAGAGGGCCAAAAAGCATATTATTGAGAAAACGGAGTTCAAGAGAATGAAGGTAGTATGGGAAGGCCAAATTGGTTCTAGGTCTGAAATTCCAAGTAGTGCAGAACAATTTTTTACATGGACAGTTCCAGACATCAAGGAAGCAAAATTTGTCAGAATAATCAATACTCACTTGAGAGCCAGTAATAGAAGAATAAGAGATCAAGTGGAGGATTTGGAGCTGCAGCTGAAACTGACTCAAGATGAACTAAAAAACAAAGGTGCAGAATTACAAATTATTAAAAAGTCAAAGGCTAAATCAAATGGAAAATGAAGAATAAACCTCATGAAAATTGTGTTTTTAGTTCATATGACTGTTTATTTTGATGAAACCAGTGGTATTCTGAAGTTTTGGCACATTTTTGGTTTGAATTTTGAAGAAATCTGGACAAAACTGCTCACTCAACAGTTTCGTAGTGCAAACAGTGCAAAAAGGGTGAAAAGCGCTACGAAACTGCTGTAGTAACTTTTTTCACCCTTTCTCATAAATTTTTGGAGGGTAAATGTGTGTATTATGACCTGAAATTGCTAGGGAAGTTGTGTTAAGTGAATATGAAGATAATCCTAGAGGAAAGAAACCAAAATTTTGAAGGCAAAAGGGTTAAAAGACTGCGCTACGAAACTGTGCTATTTTTTGTAGCGCAGGTCTACTTCTGCTATTTTGGATAGTTTAATGGTGGTTTTGGACAGCTGGGACTTGGTGTAGTTGTTTGACCGGTGTTACTTCAGTTCCTAACATCAAATAACCTCGATGTGATGGGTTCATGATGGTTAAAGTGTTTCAAGAAAACAAATAATCCTATGCCTAGAAAACAGGGGACAGTTTCCTAGTTTAATGGAGATCAGCATTGAGGTCATAAAGAGTTGAGACTTATCATCTGGATTCAACCTTATGGGAATACAGTTGGAAAATGATGTAATCTAGTTTAGATAAGGTTGTCATTATTAGATTTAAGGAGTTTGAATCCTATTTGCAATAGGACTGTTCATTAGGTTTGCAGCTGTCATTTTGTAATAAATACCATGTCATATGGTTAGGCAAGGTGTCAAAAAGTAGGAATTCGATGTATCTAGCTCAGGATAAGGATATCCTATGTTGTAAATGATCTATAAAAGATGAAGAAGTCAAAATGCTAAGGGTTGGACATTTTTTAGCAAAAAGACTGTGTTTATTGTAAGTGACTGGTTTTCCGCTTAATATAGAGTTTTCTACTTAGCCAACTCAAGATTCATAAGGAGTTCTAGTGTGCTTTTGTTCTAATGGCATATTTTTACTATTCTATTGTAGTGGTGTTTGCATGTTACTCAAAATTCATCATTGATGCTCTGATTTCCTTCATAGACAAACTGATTGTGTGTTTTACAGTTTCACATGTGTATCTTTTGACTAGAACTCTGATATGCCTTGACTTCCATGCTAAGTCGATTGTTTGGTTTTACTGAAGCTATTTTGACTCCATAAGCCTAATGTGCACTTGCTAATGTGATTTAAAACCAATTTCTATCATTTATCTGCTTATTACCCCACATAGAGTTAGCCATCTATATTTCTATCAAAAGTCATTAATCCTTGAGAGAGCCCTCTCAGGTTGAGTAGGCTAAGCCTCAATCAAAAGATTGGTTTGAAACAGTTACACGAGATTGATTTGATTGGCAGCTTATCAGGTCTCATTTTGTGATAACACTCCCAATTCTGTCATTCACATCATTCAAGTGTCATCCATGGTTGATTCTTCATGTGGGGGAGAGAGTGCTTAAGAAGATGATTCCACAGATTGATTCAGTATCAGAATCCCCCCTTCAGGATGTGGAATCTGATTATCAAATTCTTGAAATGACTTTGCATGTGTGAATCTATCTAAGCAATTAAGTTTCCGCTCAACAACATTGCCAATCTTGGAAGATTCAAGGAATAAGACATCTCTAGATACTACAAACTTCTTATTGACTTCATCATAGAGAAGGAATGTGGCCATGCCACATTTCATAAGGACTTTTGTTTTTTATTGTATTAGAAGGAAGCCTATTCTTTATGTACATAGCACATAGAACCGCATCAACCCAAAACATCAATTTTACATTCTTAAAAAACATCATGGAGTGAATCATATTTAAAATTTTCTTGTTTCATTCTTTCAGCTACACCGTTCTGTTGCGGATTATAGGGCACAATTATTTGATGTTTGATCCCATGTTGGCGAAGATAGTTTTCAAATTCGTTTGAAGTGTATTATTTTCCATTATCAGTGCGCAAAGAGCCAATATGAGTTTGTGCATAATTTTCAATCCATGCATGAAATTATTGAATGTTTGAAAAGCATCAAATTTGTTCTTCAATAAGTAAACCCAACACATTATGATGTAATCATCAATAAATGTCATCATATATTTATTTCCATTTGCAGAAGCAACAGGCACGGGGCCACATAAATCTGAATGAATAAGCTCAAGTTTTCTATGTGCTCTGGAATGTGAATCATGAAAGCACTGCTTGCTATGCTTTCCTAGAATACAAGCATCACATTGCTTAAGTTTCCTAGGAATTGTAGGCAATCCAGTAACACCATTTTTCTTCAACAATTGAAGGCTGTCATAGTTTAAGTGTCCAAATCGAGCATGCCATAAAAGACTTGATGGGAATGTACCTTCATCATGATGAGAACTGGATGCAAATTTTTGTGCATGAGCAGAGGTACCTTGCATCTTTAGGAGTCTTCCTTCTTCTATTCCCTTCATGAAAAGTGAGCGATCTGATACTTTTCTAACCTCAACCTTGCCATCAAACATGTGAATGGAGTGTCCTTGCTGGCGGATGTGGACCAAAGACAACAAGTTTCTCCTCAACTCAAGGAGGTATAGAACCTCATGTAGAAGATGGTCTGGAAGATCAGGAAACTTAAGCCTAATTGTACCAAGCGCTGATGGCTTGAGTTTAGATTTGTCTGCGCAGTATACTGTTCCATCAACCTTGTTAGTGAATTCTTCAAAAAAATCTTTTCTAAAATTCATGTGACATGTTGCTCCCGAATCTAGCAACCAATCATTTTTCCAAGAAGTAAGTGAAGCATCAAACAAGTCTTCAGTTACTCCAATGTTACAATGCGCTAAAACATAATGAGTGGATTCAGGGGCTTTACCTTTGTCTCTATCACAAGTTTTACGTTTTTCTTGATTTCTTTGCTGCTCAATTCTGTCCCAAGGCAACTTACATGTAGATGCATCATGCCAATATTTATTGCAACGTATGCAAAGAAGATTAGATTTTTCACTTTAAGCTTGTCTGCTCCCCCTTCCTCTGAAATTTCTTCTTCCTCTTCGTCTTCGACCATCTCTTCCTCTGGAAGAATCTTGAGCATGATTCTTCTCTCTATGTGTGAAACATACAACTTCTTCAAAAGACAGAGGGGGTTGTCTTCTTTCCAAAAGCCTTCTCTCTTTCTGCAAACTTTTTCTCAAGGAAATCAAAGGTGATCTTCATGATATTTCCACTTGCTTGCAATGACTCAAGGTAATGTGAGTAAGTAGGATACAATGCCTTAACATAAGATATGAGAGGTATGCCAATTTCTACACCAGTATTTTTAATGTCATGCATGATAGATCTTACTTCTGATGCTAAAGCAAGAGGGTCATTGTTTTTCAATTCAAGGTTGAACAACTTAATCATTGATTGAACAATTTAAAGTTCTGAATGTGAGTCATAAAGTTCTTTTAATTTTCTCAAGGCTTCATAGGCATTTGAAAATGGTGTAATATGGCGACTCACCTCTTCATTTACAGAAGTTGCAATCAGGGCATAGGCCTTGCAATTCTTGTTTTCCCAAATGGAGATCTCCTTGTCTGAGGTGGGATTTGTAGGTGGATTGTCTCCTTCTCCTTCACAAATTCCTCTCCACAACTCATTCAAAATGAGAGTGTGCTTGATTTTTTGAGACCACTCAGGATAGTTCTCCTTGCCAGAGAGAAAAACTCCCATAATAGATGTGAGAGAATGCATTGTGAACTTTTGAAAAAAAGGAGTCTGCTGGAAAAAGACTTAATTCTGGTGTAAAATATATTCAGTTGCAAAAACTCAATTTTGGTGTAAAAAATGTACTTCGCTGTAAAAAATCAATTTTGGAGTGAAAATTGTACTCTCCTATAAAAATTCAATTTTTGTAAAAAGCATGTACTCTGCTGTAAAAACTCAGTCTTGGATTTATTTATTTATTTATTTATTATTTTTTGTAAAGGGGAGGTGGGACCTGGGGGAGGTCAAACCTCGGGAAGGTCGGACCTAGGGGAGGTCGACCTGGGGAGGTGGATTAGGTGGAGGTGAGGGTGGAGGGAGAAGGGCGGGGAGGGGAGTCCGTTGCGGGGAGCGAGAAGGGAATCCTACGGTAGGAGGGAGCAGAGGGAGAAGGGCGGGGAGGGGAGTCCGCTGCGAGGAGCGGGGAGGGAAGACTGCGGTAGGAGGGAGCGGAGGGAGAAGGGCGGGGAGGGGAGTCCGCTACGGGGAGTGGGGAGGGAAGCCCGCAGGAGGAGCAGTGGGGATGGCTGCGGGAGCAGAAGCTGTGGGAGGCTGCAGGAGGAGCAGCGGGAGCAATTGTGGGAGGTGAGAGTTGCGTTGTGTGAGGAGGAGTCGGAGCGAGGGGACCGACGAGAGTAGCAGTGAACCTCGAAAAAAAATTTGAATGCAAAGTAGCAGTGAGCCCTGAAAAAACTTTGAATGCAGAGAAGTAAAAACAAACTTTCAAACAGTATTGTAGGAACATGACATAGTTGGCAGTCTGCGAAAAATGTAGAACAGAGATAGTTTTAGTTTTGTAGAATGGAAGGAGTTACAAGGGCAGGAAGGCCAAAAAAGCAGTTGGTTCTGATACCATGTCAGACCAGGAGGTAACTCCACAAATTGAACGGTGAATTTGATAGAGGGTGCTCATGAATATATACATGGAGGTGAGACTGTTGGGATTCATTTCTCAATGTCTTTTAGACTTCCTTATTCTTAATTTACACTAATATACAATTTCTCCCAATCCCTTAGGATTAGGTGTCAATAGTCCCAAACTAGAAGGTCTGATATAAAACTCTTAAATGCAATTTATTTGAAACATTTAAGCTACCTTGACACTTCAGTTTTCTAACTTATATGAAAGAATGAAATGTGAGCCCATATACATAAAAGTAATGTAGTGTTTTTGTTCTAAGACCCTGGAAAAACCTACAAGGGAAAAACCTGTCTTTAAGGAAGATTTTATTTGCTTCTTAAGGAAATTTGTACAACATGAAATTTTGGACTTGTCTCTTCCCTTAAAGGAGTTCCTCTGAAGCCGTCTTCCTATCGAATTTTGAATTGAAATATATTACACAATCAACTCTCCTCAAGAAAAAATTTCAAACTTCATATATGCTCCTTACACTCAGGAAATCGGGCCACTAGATAGTCAATAAGTTTGCTTGGAAACTCATATCTTCTCAATAGAAAATACACCCTCAAACTACAAGATTTTCCTCCTAAACACGAGTTGCTCCACTCTAAGTAAACAGGCCAAGAATCTCACTGAACCAAACCAAAATTTAATGATGGGACAAACCACAAATTTTGTGCTGCTAGGGTTTAGGAATCACATTGCTTTTGGACGAAACTCAGCTTAAACATCACCCATACTTTTATGCTTAAAATCAACCTAAAGACCACGTAGACTAGGCCTTAACTCAACTTGAAAACCACTCAAAGAATCTGCCTCAAAACCATTGCAGAAATTTCTTGGAACAGCTACTCGATTTTTTCAGGACTCAAGCCTAGAATCTCAGGCTGTCCTCCTTTGCTGTAGCTGTTGAGATATTCAAACTCTTCCTTGACTACAACCTCTGCCTCTTTGTTCTATGATCTCTAGCTCTCCTTTGCTAGCTCGAGCTCCTCCTATGCTCTCCCTTCTCTTTTCATACACTCTTCTCTATTCCTTGTGAGAAGAATGAATGATTAACTCTTCCTTTTCCCTTTTTGTCTTCTAAAGTGAGGAGATACCTAACCCTAGAGATCTAATGGATGAGATTAAATCTCAACTCATTAGATCAAGGATAGAGATTTCCCTCTCTTGACCCCTTTCTCATGTTTCCCCCTCATTTAAAGAACTCCTAGACACCTTTTTAATGTTGTGTACCTTTTGCACTTTTTCTATCATAAAGTGACTTTTAAAACATAAAAGTCATTTTAATATTACAAAGTGCACTATGTAGTTTTCACATAAAGTCACTATATAATACTAGTGACTTTAATAAATTAGAGTACATGATACCTAACCCATAAAAGGCACTTTTGCTCCAAGACATTAATAAACACATAATGTCCCTAGACAAAAAAGATTATTAATGTGTCTTCCTAGGCCAAAAGGATAAATGCCTAGGAAACACTTCCTTGGTACCATTTCTCTCAAGACTCCCTCTTACCGAGGAAGATGTTTCCCACCACTCCATATTTATCTCTGAAGTGGATATGCTCACCTCTTGGTACCATCATGTCACCCACTAATCTCACCACATCACCACCCAACCTCTATGGTGGCCTTATCTCCCTCAGTGACTCATGTGCTTTCTTCAAGGTACCATAAATCCTTCTCGACTTCCTCCTCCCCGAAGAAGTCTCTTGTACAAGTGTGGGAGTCTCATCTCCATCCCTTGACACCTATGGCTCTGATGAAGATGCCCTTGTGCCCTGTAGTGATCCTGTACTTTGAGATCCGACACTTAGAGATCCTGCACTCTGAGTTCCTACACTTAGAGATCCTGCACTCTGAGTTCCTACACTCAAAGATCCTGATACCCGTGTACTTGTATCCCAGAAGCTAGTAATCCTCCTAACCTCCGTAAACCTGTACCAGTGGACCCTGAAACCTGTAGTGCGCTCGCCCGCCCAAGAGCTCGCTGTTCTACACGATCACCCTCTTGTGACCTCCTCACAGTCCTGCTAGGTTGAAACATGAAACTGTAAAGTCTCCCATCACATACACCTATCACTCTAGTAGATGCCATGCTATATCCCAAAAGATACCTCAACACCTGTCCATCCTAGAACACCACAACATATCCCCTGTTCTCAATAGAAGAAATCGATATCAGGTTCCTCCTCAACCCCAATACATAAAGGACCTCTGTCACATTCAGAGGTGGCAATGACTTCCTCTGAAAGGATACAGTCCCCACTCCCTTTGCTCTGACCCTGGTGTCCTTTCCAAGCACAACCTCCAAGTCTAAACCCTCTTTAAGACCCGTAAAGTGCTCCCTCACTCCAGTCATATGGCAAGATACTCCATTGTCTATATGCTAGATACTCATGGGTATAAGACTAGTGGCTAAACTCACCATTAGTGCAAACTTTGTGCCAAACCTCGAGGTAGACTCCTCCACCTTAGCCGATGTTGCCACATCCTTCTTCTTCTTCCCCTTCTTCTCGGGACACTTGGATGCATAGTGACCCATCTTCCCACAAGCAAAGCATTTCACTTCGTTCATGTCCTTCTTGGATGTTGCTTGGCCCCGCTAGTGGACCTCTGCTTCTTCTTCTTTCTCTTTGCCGCAAGGGCAACATTCTCCTCTTCACCTCCCCCACCACATTGGCTGCCCACCTTGGCACTTCTTCTGGTCTCCTTCCGGATGAAATCATCCCACATCCTCCTCCAATTTGGAAAGTACTCTCTCACCACAATGCCATTTATGAACCCCTCCCATTTATGGGTGAAACCATCTAATGCAATCCTAACCAACTGGTTCTCTGGGATAATCTCTCCCATGACAGCCAACTCATCCTTCACCTGTGAGATCCTGGTGAGGTATGAGGTCACATTGTCGGTCTTGGTCATCTTGGTTTTTCTTATCTTTTGCCTCAACACCATCTTCTTGTTTTCATTGGAACTCTGGTGTAGTGTGACTAGGGACTCCCACATCTCGTAGGCATACCTCTTCCCAGTCACATGAGGGAATAGGTGGTCTCTGATGGCATCAAGAATGATTCTCTTCGCTTTTACATTCTTCTTGTTGAACTCTCAACTAAACAAGATCTATAGGAGGTTGTATGGCATTCTCCACAATGTCCCATATCTCCAACTCAAACAAAAGCATCATCCTCTCCTTCTAGGGCCCAAAGTTCTTTTCCGCTGCCAATCCTTCCTCCACCCTTATACCAGTCGCCATGACCCTCCCAATCAACACCAAATTTCAGATCTCTCAACCAATGGTCCTTTGGGTTTCTGAATACGGTTTTAGGCTGTCCTACTCACTGTTTTAGCAGAAGGTGCTTGCTGGTATTTCTTGAAGCAAAACTCAAGTCTGATGTCCCTCAGGCTCTGATACCATGTAGAAAATTATTATATTGCTGGTAGCTTTCACAATTTCAGGTTATTGCGCAAATTTGTTTCCCACAGCCCCAAACTAGAAGGTCTGATATCAACTTTTATATGCAATTTATCTGAAACATTTAAGCTACCTCTACACTTTATTTTTCCAGCTGATACGAAAGAATAAAATGCAAGTGCACAAACAGAAGAGAAACATAGTGTTTTTGGTCGAAGACCCTAGAAAAACCCACAAGGGGAAAACCAATCTTCTAGGAGGATTTTATTTGCTTCTTAAGGAAATTTGTACAACAAGAAACTTTTGGACTTATTTCCTCCCTTAAAGGGGTTTCTGTAAAGTCCTCTTCCCACTGAGTTCTGAACTAAAATATCTTACACACAGTCAGCTCTCCTCAAGCAAAAATTTCAGACTTCATATTTGCTCCTTTCACTGATGAAATCGGGCCACTGGACAGTTAATAAGTTTGCTTGGAAACTCAGATCTTCTCAGCAGAAAATACACCCTCAAACTACAAGAGTTTCCTCCTAAACATGAGCTACTCCACACTAAGTAAACAAGCCGAGAATCTCACTGAATCAACCTAGGATTTGGTGCTGGGACAGACTACGAATTCTTTGCTGCTAGGGCCTGAGAATCACACTATTTTTGGCTTGAACTCAGCCTAAACATTAGGCTGAAAATCAGCCTAAAGACCATGCAGAATAGGCCTTAACTCAACCTGAAAACCACTCAAAGATTCTGCCTCAAAACCATTTCAGAAACTTCTTGGAATAGTTACCCGAAATATTCGGGACTCGAGCCTAGAATCTTGAGATTTGTGGTGGGCTTAGATGCTGTCATCCTTTGCTGTAGCAGTCGAGCTATTTGAACTCTTCCTTGACTGCAACCTCTGCCTCCTTGTTGTATGCTCTCTAGCTCTCCTTTGCTATCTTGAGCTCCTCCTATGCTCTCCAATCTCTTCCCATACACTCTCCTCAATTCTTTGTGAGAAGAATGAATGATTGACTTTTCCTTTTGCCTTTTTGTCTTCTAAAGTGAGGAGATAGCTAACCCTAGAGATTAGATCAATGGTAGAGATTATTTCCCTCTCTTGACCTCTTTCTCATGTTGTACCCCTCTCTTAAAGAACTCCTAGAGACCTTTTTAATGTTGTGTACCTTTGTGCACTTTTTCTCTCATAAAGTGTCCTTTAAAACATAAAAGTCACTTTAATATTATAAAATGCACTATGAACTTTTCACATAAAGTCACTTTATAACACTAGTGACGTTAATAAATGAAAGTACATGATACCTAACCCATAAAAAGTACTTTTGCTCCAAGACATTAATAAACTCATAATGTCCCTAGACAAAAAGATTATTAACGTGTCTTCCTAGGCCAAAAGGATAAATGCCTAGGAAACACTTCCTTGGTACCATTTTTCTCAACACTCCCTCTTATCAAGGAAGTTGTTTTCCACCACTCCATCTTTATCTCTGAAGTGGATATGGCCACCCATTGGTACCATCCTGTCACCCACTAATCTCGCCACATCACCACTCAACCTCTTTTTTGGTCTTCTCTCCCTCACTGATTCATGTGCTTCCTTCAAGGTACCGTAAAGCCTTCTCGACTTCCTCCTCCCTAAAGAAGACTCCTGCACAAGTGTGGGAGCCTCATCTCCATCCCCTGACCCCTGTGGCCTTGATGAAGATGTCCTTGTGGCCTATAGTGATCCTTTACATTGAGATCCCGCACTTAGAGATCCTGCACTCTGAGATATTACACTCAGAGATCCTGATACTTGCGTACCTATCATCCCAGAAGCCAGTAATCCTCCTGACCTATGTGAACCTGTACTAGTGGACCTTGAAACCTGTAGTGCGCTCCCTTGTCTAGGAGCTTGCTGCTCTACATGATCACCCTCCTATGACCTTTTCATAGACTTGGTAGGCTAAAATATGATCTTGTAAAGTCTCCCATTACAAACACCTATCACTCTAGTAGATGCCACGCTAGATCCCACGGGATACATCAACCCTTGTCCATCCCAGAACACCATAACATATTCCCTGTCCTCAATACAGGAAACTGATATCAAGTTCCTCCTCAGCCCAGTACATTAAGGACCTTCGTCACATTTAGAGGTGGCAATGACTCCCTTTCAAAGGATATAGTTCCCACTCCTGTCGTTGTGACCCTGGTGTCATCTCCAAGCACCACCTCCAAGTCTAAACCCTCTGTAAGACTTGTAAAGTGCTCCCTCACTCCAGTCATATGGCAAGATACTCCACTGTTTACAAGCCAGACACTCATGGATATAGGACTAGTGGCTAAACTCACCACAAGTGCAAACTTTGTGTCAAACCTCGAGTCGAATTCCTCCACCTCAGTTGATGTTGCCACATCCTTCTTCTTCTTCCCCTTCTTCTCGGGACACTTGAATGCATAGTGACCCATCTTCCCACAAGCAAATCATTTCACTTTGTTCATGTCCTTCTCGGACTTCTCTTCCTCCTTCTGCTGCTTGGCCCTGCTAGTGGACCCCTGCTTCTTCTTCTTTCTCTTTGCCACAAGGGCAACATTCTCCTCCTCACCTCCCCCACCACTTTGGCTGCCCACCTTGGCACTTCTTCTGGTCTTCTTCCGGATGAAATCATCCCACATCCTCCTCCAATTTGGAAAGTGCTCTCTCACCACAATGCCATTTATGAACCCATCCCATTTCTGGGTGAAACCGTCTAATGCAATCATGACCAACTGGTTCTCTGTGGGATAACCTCTCCCACGACAACCAACTCATCCTTCACTTACGAGATCCTAGTGAGGTATGAGGTCACATTGTTGGTCTTGGTCATCTTGGTTTTTCTTAACGTTTGCCTCAACAGCATCTTCCTGTTCTCATTGGAACTCTGGTGTAGTGTGACTAGGGACTCCCACATCTCATAGGCATACCTCTTTCCTTTCACACACGAGGGAATAGGTGGTCTCTAATGGTGTCGAGAATGATTCTCTCTGCTTTTACATTTTTCTTGTTGAACTCATTCAACTGAACAGGATTTGTAGGAGGTTGTACGACATTCTCCACAATGTCCCATACCTCCAACTACTCAAACAAAAGTGTCATCCTCTCTTTCCAGGGCCCAAAGTTCTTTGCCACTACCAATCTGCCCTCCACCCTTCTACCAGTCGCCATGACCCTCCCAACCAACACCAAATTTCAAATCTGTCACAGATCTGTAGACTGTCACTAGGCAGCCTTCCTCCCTCTCAACCAACAATCCTTTGGGTTTTTGAAGATGGTTTTAGGCTGACCTATTCACTGTTTTAGCAGAAGGTGCTTGCTGGTCTTTTTTATCAGCTGAAGCAAAACTCAGATCTTTTGTCCCTCAAGCTTTGGTACCATGTATAAAATTATGATATTGCTTCTAGCCTTCACAGTCAAGTTTTTGCGCAAATTTGTTTCCCATTGTCCCAAACTAGGTGGTCTGATATAAAACTTTTAAATGCAATATATTTGAAACATTTAAGCTACCTCTACACTTCAGTTTTCCAGCTGATATGAAAGAATAAAATGCAAGCACATACACAGAAAAGTAACTCAGTGGTTTTGGTCTAGGACCCTGGAAAAACCCAGAAGGGGAAAAACAATCTTCAAGGAGGATTTTATTTGCTTCCTAAGGAATTTTGTACAAGAAGAAATATTTGGACTTATCTCTCCCCTTAAAGGAGTTCCTCTGAAGTCCTCTTCCCACTGAGTTCTGAACTGAAATATCTTACACACTGTCAACTCTCCTCAAGTAAAAATTTCAGACTTCATATCTGCTCCTTACACTCAGGAAATCGGACCACTGTACAGTCAATAAGTTTGCCTGGAAACTCAGATCTTCTCAGCAGAAAATGCACCCTCAAACTAAAAGAGTGTCCTCCTAAACACGAGCTGCTCCACACTAAGTAAACAGATCGAGAATCTCACTGAACCAGCCCAGAATTTAGTGCTGGGACAGACCACAAATTCTGTGTTGCTAGGGCCTGGGAATCACACTGTTTTTGGCCTGAACTCAGCCTAAATATTGCAAAGATTTTTAGGCTTAAATATAGCCTAAAGACCATGCAGACTAGGGCTTAACTCAACCTGAAAACCACTCAAAGTATTTGCCTCAAAACCACTGCAGAAACTGCCTGGAATAGCTACCTGAATTTTCAGGACTCGAGCCTGGAATCTAGGGATTTGTGCTGGGCTTATATGTTGTCCTCCTTAGCTGTAGCAGTTGAGCTTTTCAAACTCTTTCTTGACTGCAACCTCTGCCTCCGTGTTCTATGCTCTCTAACTCTCCTTTGCTAGCTCGAGCTCCTCTTACACTCTCCCTTCTCTTCTCTTACGCTTCCCTCAATTCCTTTTTTCCTTTTCCCTTTTTGTCTTCTAAAGTGAGGAGATACCTAACCATAGAGATCTAATGGCTCTAATGGCTCAGCCATTAGATCAAGGGTAGAGATTATTTCCCTCTCTTGACCCCTTTCTCATGTTGCCCCCCTCACTTAAAGAACTCCTAGACACCTTTTTAATGTTATGTGCCTTGTGCACTTTCTCTCTCATAAAGTGACTTTTAAAACATAAAAAGCACTATGTACTTTATAAAGTCATAAATATTATAAAGTACACTATGTACTTTTCACATAAAGTCGTTTTGTAACACTAACTAGAGACTTTAATAAATTAAAGTACATGATACATAACCCATAAAATGTACTTTTGCTCCAAGACATTAATAAATTCATAATGTCCTTAGACAAAAAGATTACTAATGTGTCTTCCTAGGCCAAGAGGATAAATGCCTAGGAAACACTTCATTAGTACCATTTTTCTCAACAATTAGAAAGCCACTACATATACTACAGGATAATAGTGAAGACCCCACCAATGGCTTATCAGTTTGAAAGCCATTATGATTCAATCTAGCTCTCATTGAAATGGTGCGATCAATGCAACTGACCCTTGGGCTGGAACTAGAACTTGCGATCGAAAATGGTCTGGATATGAATGAATTGGAGGATATGGAGCTTTGGATCATCATTTTGATTGCTTTTGCTGAATTAAAATAGTATAATATAAGAGTTTGTTCAACCTCTACTGATGAGCACAAGGAGTGTGTCCATTACCCTTAAGAACACATCCCTGTGTAACACTGGTTTATACCCCCAAAGACTATCAAGATCATATTGGTTGATTGATTCTAAGCACAGGAGTTATTGTGATGACAATCAGTGCCATGGTTCTATTGGGCATGGGGATCATACTTTTACATGGTTTGTATTATATTTGGATGGACTGTCAAGCACATATGATTATTATTATATGATTCCAACGTGGTTTGGAGGTTATTATCATGGTTTTATATCTCCGATACTTTCTAGCATGAGCACCCTCGACACTTTGGGATGTTTATATCATTTTATTCTGATGACAAGATTCCACTTTGATGAAGCACTACCCTTGGTGCTCCTTTTTATGCTGATATGACCACTCATTTGACTGCAATCAAACCATGTAGATGTTTTTTCTAGGGCACTCTAGCTTTCTGGCATCGCTTGATGTTCACATTGTCATTATTGTCAGTGATTTTGTATTTTTCACTGTCTTAAACACTGATTTCTATGTTGACAGTACATAGCTCAAAGACTTGGGTTTTTTAAGGGGTGGTTCTAATTAATTTCTACTTTGATGGTTGCTACAGCTAATATGGGAAGGCTAATGGAGTAACTTCCAGCGTAAGCCTCAGAAATTCTGTTTAGATGTAAATTAATGTTGGTAAAGGCCATTTTATAACATTAAGTTCATGGAGTCAAAAATTTTCCGCTTTCTGAAAATTGTTGGAGTTGGTTTCAAAGCACGCACAGAGGAAGAAGGACGTGTTTTGTTTCTAAAATTAGGATTCAGTCATGAGGTTGAGCTCAAAGTGCCACCTGCCGTTCGTGCCTTTTGCTTCAAGCCTAACATAATTTGCTGCACAGGATTAGATTTGCATCAAGTAACTCAATTTACTGCTACTGTAAGAGCTTGTAAACCTCCAGAAGTGTACAAGGGAAAGGGAATACTGTATCTTGACGAAGTCATCAAGAAAAAGCAAGGGAAGAAGACAAAGTGATATTTTCAAAAGCATATCTTATGGTACTTGAATAAGTGCAGTTTCATGTTTGAACCGAGTCTGATGACCAGCTCTAAGACAAAAATCAGTCTTGAAATGGAACATTTTTGGAAAATTTCGGAAAGTTCTTTTGGAAATAATGGCTTATTGCAATCTTGCATGATGATTCATGCATATAGTTGGTATGTTTATGAATTATTCTGAACGTGATTTGGAACTACAGAAATCTATTCGATTGAAAAGGCTAAAGTTTGTGTTTCAGAGATGTATTTGGTAGTTCTGGAAATTACTTGCAGACTAGAGGATTAGATACCCATTTTTGTAGTTTGTTTGTTTCTAATTTAGATCTGTTGGTTATGTTCGATTGTAGATGGTTGTTATCTTACTGATCGTTTAACCTGGTTTATTTCTAATTTTGAATTATGTAAAATCAGATGAAAAATTACGTAGTTCATTTAGCTCTAGCTATTTTTTGGTTATAGACTATTGGGCATATGACTGAAATCTATTATTGTTCAATTGAACTGCATCAGTTGTACATTCTTTGAACTGGCTTTCCCTTAGTGAGGCCAATGCATCTATATATTGCATTGCCATGGAATCATTAGCACCATTCAATTTGGTCACCTTGAGCTAAGCCGTAGCAAGCGGAGGGCTTTTATTGCACCAAAGTGCCTAGCATTCACAACTGGCCACCGCAGCTGTTATTGTGCTGGTGTGCATCTACAAATGCGGGCACGAGTGCAAGCATATCACTTGGTGAGACAAACCCTGATGGGGGCTATATTAGCTAAAGTGCTTTCACCAGTCCAGCAAGCTGTCGTTATTTCAGTTGATATTTGCTTGGTTCAAGTTTCATCTTTAGTATTGTATGACTATTTTGTACACAACCAATTTGCAGACAAAAACTTAATCAAAAGTGTTTGTTGAGTAAAAGAGAAAAATTATAACACCAAAGAGAGATGGCAGAACTAATAGGTGAACAACTTTTCACGTACAATAGTTCAGAAATATTTGTTTTATAGATACAAGTAAAAAAATTACAGAAATGAAGAGATATTAAAAGTCTATCAAACATGTTGGCAATCTACATAAGTGTTAATTTTGGGCAACTAGGTCCAAACTCCATGTTGTGATGCTCAGATGAAGATGCCAATATTTGTATTGGACTCCTCTTTCAGAAAGGTGCAAGATCAATCTAAAGATCATCTTAATCCGATGAGCAGAGCATTTATTTTGAATTTATTCAAAGTATGTGCAGGTCGGCCTTAAGGTTTTGTGCCCCAACAGTTGTGTTACACACCCTCACTGATGGATATAAATTGGTCAACGTTGGAGGACATTTTCACTCATTTCATCCTCACACATTTCTCTCTCTTCATCTGATTGGTTCGATGACCTTGGACGCTCTTCCCTCCACATGTGGGAAAATTTCAACAGCAACACATCTCTGATTTTGGTCTAGGGTTTCTGAAGCAAACTTTGACCAGCGTTGACTTTGGTCAACGCAAGGTCAAACAAACCTGAAACTCTCCCAAAAGTTCAATTTTCCAAATCCGCATTTTTTGGCACTATTCTTGAGGCTAGACATTGAATTTGACTTTTCTTGCGTTGAGCTAGCTACTGTTGATGTTTGCGTTGACCATTGACTGACAACGTTGACTTTTGGCTTGACTTTTGAGTTCACCGTTTGGCTGTCCTAGAGGGTTGTGTGACATTGTTGGTTGGCTGACCATATTGAGACTTTGCTAGTTGAAGCATCCTGTTGATCGTCGTAATGCACCAACACACTTATATATTTCTGGTTTGTCTTCTGTCGATCCACTGGTATGTTCTATCAGCATTTTACTTTATTGTTTATGTGATTGCTATCCGATATTGAGAGTAAAAGTAAAGTTGCATCAATCATAGAAAATCTACATAAATTTACATGGTATAAGAGTTGAGGTGAAGACAAAGCCCTAGTTTTTAGCAATCACCGAAGAAGAGGATGGTTTCCTCAAACTACAATGGCTTTAAGGCTGATGAAAAATTGACTGGGAATGATGACTTCCACGCTTGGAAGATGACATTGGATCTTAATTTGGAAGACCAAGATGTAATTGACTATGTGCAGGGTAAAATCCAAGAGCCTCCATCCACTACAACTGTTGCTGCCAAAACAAAGTAAAAGAAGGGGGAAATCAAAGCAAAGCTGATGATCAGGGACTCAATTCATAAGAGTCTAGTTGCCTACATCTCTGAGCTGGGCACATCCAAGGAGATGTATGATAAGTTGGTCCACATGTTCAAGGCAAATAATGCAAATCAAGTCTTATTCTTCAAGAACCAATTGAAAAATTTGAAGAAAGGTCGGGATGAGTCTGTTCAATCAAATTTTTTGAAGCTGACCGAGATAAGGAATAATCTGTTGGCTATTGGGGAGACAATAGTTGATCGGGAGATGGTACTCACTGCACTTGGAGGTCTCCTCATCCGAATGGCATGTATTCAACACTACCATTCTCAATAACAATGTCATACATGATTTTGACGAAGTATTATCGAGATGTGTACAAGAAGAGACAAGGATGAAGGAATATGAAAATGAAGGAAATGTTGCCTTCGCTGCTCATTCTAAGAAGAAGAACCTTGGTGGTATAAGGAGCAAAGGAAGAGCAGGGGCCCAAGGAAAGAAGGGCAAGTGTTACACTTGTCACAAACCAGGTCACTATGCTAGAGAATTCCCTTTCAAGAAGGATTCTCCTGATGATGATGACAACAACAACAACTAGAGGAATGGAAATCAAAGGAACAACAGTATCAAGGGGAAGAGGAAGGCTCCCTCCAGTGGAAATGGTTAACCTTTCAAAAGGTCGAGAAATTCTAGGTATGAGGGATCAAATGTTGTTGATAAAAGAAATGAATTCATTCTTGTATCTGCCCTCTCTGCTGCATCTACACCCGACACTATGGATGTCTGGTTGATAGATAGTGGTGCCTCAAGGCACATCATTGGGTTCAAGGAAGCACTCTCTGATATGGTTGAGAAGGATACTAATCTGGAAATTATCCTTGGAGATAATGCCACATATCTCGTGAAAGGGGCAGGGACTGTGACCCTCCCCTTCTCTCAAGGTCAAGTCCTCCGCTTGCAGGATGTACTCTATGTACCTAATTTGAAGAAGAACCTTGTGTCTATATTGACCATGGAAGACAAAGGTTTCAATGTGGCATTCATTGATGGAAAGGTGCGCATGTGGAAGAAGAGTTTCAAGGAAGCTATCACAATTGGGTTTAGAGTTGATACACTCTACCAGGTTGGAGGAAGTCCACTGGGAGCGATGACGTGTGATACTATTTGAAAGACTGAACTATGGCATCGAAGGTTTGGACACCTTCACTACAAGGCCCTTCCCAAAGCACGGAAGGTGGTGACGGGGATTTCCCGAGTTCTCAAATAATAATGAAGGTGTATGTCAGGGTTGTGTTGAAAGAAAGCATACAAGGGGACCTTTCCCCTCAAGTGTCACAAAGACCTCTGATGTCTTGCAATTAGTACATTCTAATATGTCTGGTATGCTGTTTGTGACATCCTTGGGAGGATGTTCTTATTATATGACATTCATAGATGACTTCTCTCGCAAAACCTGGATATACTTCTTAAAGAAGAAGGATGAGGCTTTCATGTGGTTCTATACCTTCAAAGCCTTGGTGGAAAATCTGACAGGGAAGAAGATCAAGATATTAAGGACCGATAATGGCACTGAAAAATGAGACGAACGAGTTCAAGAACTTTTGCAGAGAAGCTGGCATCAAGAAGGAGATCACAATTGTCTATACTCGTGAGCAGAATGGCATTGCTGAACGAAAGAATAGAACCATTGTAGAAACTGCCCGTGCCATGCTATGTGACCAAGGTCTACCAAGGTTTCTATGGGGAGAAGCTGCAAACACTGCTATATACATATAAAACCGATGCTCGCATATCGCTTTGGACTCCAAAACTCCCAAAGAGGTTTTCTCTGGTAAGAAACCTGACGTCTCACATTTTAGAGTTTTTGGATGTCCTGTTTATTTTCATGTGCCAAAGAAGAAGAGAAGCAAGCTAGATGCTTCTGGGAAGAAGGGAATATTTGTGGGCTACAACGAAACTTCGAAGACCTATAGAGTCTATGTGCCTGGTCAAAGGGAAGTGGAGATATGCCACGATGTTACCTTTGACGAAGATGCTTCCCTGAGGAAAGCAGTCAATCTTCCGAGATCTAAGGAAGATCGTGAAGCAAGGCCTGGAAATCAAGAAGAACGGAAGGATAAGACGATGCCCGATGCCGAAGGACCGATGGACCCGATTGATCCACCTCCTTCAATAGGGAAGAGACCATCATGGCTCAGGGACACTCTCGAGGATGTTGAGGGACATATGGCCCCAAGGGGGACATTCCATGAAAGCAAGAAGCCAAGTAGATACCAAGGGTATCTAGTAGCCATGAGTACTATTGTACAATCTGAGCCCTTATCTTTTGAGGAAGACGTAAAGCATCAAGTCTGGAAGGATGCTATGCACGAAGAGTATGAGTCCATAATGAAGAATGATGTCTGGGATGTGGTTCCAAGACTGGAGGACAAAGCAGTTGTCACCTCGAAATGGCTCTACAAGATCAAGCATGGATCTAATGGAAGTGCTGAAAAGTTCAAGGCAAGATTCGTTGCCCGTGGCTTCTCTAAAAAAGAAGGCATAGACTATGATGATATATTTGCACCTGTGGTCCGATATACCACCATTCGATCTATCATAGCCCTTGCTACTACGCCAAGATGGAGTCTTCATTAGATGGATGTGAAGACCGCATTTCTGAATGGTGCGATAAAGGAAGAGGTGTATGTGGAGCAACCTTTGGGGTTCGAAGTCCAGGATCGGGACACCCATGTTTGCAGGTTGAAGAAATCCCTCTATGGGTTGAAGCAAACAACTAGAGCTTGAAACAAGAGGATAGATAGCTACCTGATGAAGCTAGGCTTCACTCGTAGTAATGATGATCTGAACCTTTACTTCAAGGTTGATAGAGAAAAGCCTCTCATTCTAGTGCTGTATGTGGGTGACCTCTTCCTGATAGGTGCTGACCCTCTCATTCATCAGCGCAAAAGGGAGCTCGCTGCTGAGTTCGAGATGAAGGACCTAGGACTGATGCATTACTTCCTAGGCCTGGAGGTCTGGCAGAGACCTGGCGAGATTTTCCTTTCTCAAGGAAAATACATTGTGAAGCTTTTGGAAAGATTTGGTATGGTGGACTGTAAGTCCGTGTTGACACCGATGGAGCTCAACTTTAAGAAGTTGAGTGGCAGCGTTGCTGGGCCCGTGCTAGCAAATCCTACTGAGTATCGTCAAATCATAGGGGCCCTGATGCTCTTAGTGAACACTCGTCCGGACGTATGTTTTGTAGTGAACACTTTGAGTCAACATATGGTTGAGCCTCATCATTCTCACTGGTTGGTGCCAAGAATCTATTGAGATATCTTTGGGGCACGATAAACCATGGGTTGAGATACACTGCTAGGAGCATGACACTCCATGGATATACTGATGCCGATTGGGCTGGCAGTGTGGTGGATCGTAAGATCACATCAGGATGCTGCTTCACACTTGGTTCTGCTTCAATATCATGGATGAGCAGAAAGCAAAAGTCGGTGGCTTTAAGCACCGCATAGGCCGAATACATTGTAGCGAGTATGACCTGTTGTGAAGCAGTTTGGTTGCGAAAGCTCTTCAGTGAGTTGTTCGGACATGTTCTAGATACCACCATGATACTCTGTGATAACCAGAGTGGGATTCGCTTGTCCGAGAATCCCATGTTCCACGATCGATCCAAGCATATTGATATCAGGTACCACTTTATCCGAGATATGGTATAGCGAGGCACCGTAAGGCTCGATCATATAGGAACTGATGAGCAGGTCGCGAATATTCTCACAAAGCCCCTAAAGAAGGTCAAGTTCCTAACCTTCCGTGAGAATCTTGGTATTGTGGAACGACCCTATTCTGAGGGTCCTGTTAGACGATGAGCTCTGGGAGCTTTGGGGATAACTTCTCGGAGCTATAAGCAACCACAGGGCTAGGCTTGCCGAACCTTGTTGGTGTGCTTATGCCCCACCGTTATGATGTTTGAGTTGGTTCACCTCTCATTATCTGTGCCCTGTATGCATCCTATCCATTGAGTTCAGGGCTCATGGGAAGTACCTCTCATTTGGCCAGTGAGGTGGGAAAAGCTAGAGTGATCTGGATTTATGCAGGAATGCAACAAAATACAGAAATAACCATAAACATAGAAATACAACAGAAGTAAGGCTTCATTTCATTAACATCAAATCACAGAAATATGCTTACAAACATGATGGAAATAAAATAGCTAGGGTGCTGGTAGGGAATCTCTGAGAAGAGATGTGGTGACTATAGACCTCTGAATTGTGTTACAATGAGGCTTGAGGGCCTATTTATTATGGAGAAACAATGGAGAACTCTAAACGTCCAAAAACCTAACCCTAGGAGATGAAGCGCCAAAAACTATGGGCCCCGTATGGGTAAATTGGTGTTTCAACTTCCCGGGGACGTAACTTCGGCATACTATCTCTATTTGGGGCTTCAAAATGGCTTCGGAAGTTCAGGACCCGAAAAACTGGTAAAAATAGTAAGTTGTGAAAAAAACTGAAAGAGACAATGGTGGGGCCCCAAGTGGAATAGGCAGGTGACCACCGATATCCACCTGGATCATTCCTCCCCCTTTAGGAAGCAATGGTCCCCATTGCATTGACTTCCTCCATGAGATGAGGAAACTTCTGTTGAACTTGGTCCCTAGTGAACCACTTGCCTTGGTGCAGGAGTTGGCCAGCTTTGACAACCCGATACAGTTGGATATTCTGTTGGCGAGTGTTCTTGATTGGCATGTCCATGATACAGTCTGTGGTGGCATGTTCCATGCACTCTGGGTTTAACTCTTTTGGTGTGAGTTCTTCTGCAATGTCAGAGGTGTCCAATAGAGGTGGGAAGTAGGGACGAAGGCGGTCTACATTGAATACTGGGTGTAGACCAAGGAATGGTGGAATACTGAGCTCGAAGGCATTGTTCCCTACAGCCCTGGTGATGGTGTACGACCCATATCGGAGCAGGCGAATCTTGCGGTGGGGTCTAGTGAGGCGCTCCTTCTGCAAATGTAGCCATACTTTTTTTCCCACCTGGAAGTTGTGTGGCACCCGATGTTGATCATGTCGTTGCTTTTACTTAGCATTGGCTCTGTCCAATATGTCATGAACCTGTTGGCGGATGTGCTGAATGCGCTCGATGAAGTTGTTTTCTTTGTCAGCTTCAGACTGGACATGAGCCGAATCGGCCTGAGTAGCTGCAAATGGCATGGCTACGTTAATGGGACATAGTGGCTGGAATCCCAAGCCCACCTGAAAGGGGTTGTGGCCAGTTGAGTTGTGGAGAGCCCGGTTATAATTGTGTTGTACATAGGGAAGGCTCTCATCCCATGTGTGTGGATGCTTTGAATTGTACATGCGCAGAATGTGTACAATCATCTTGTTGACGACCTTTGTCTGGCCATCAGTTTGGGGATGGAAAGCTGTGAACTTGGTGAGCTTGGTGTCCAACATTGACCAGAGATTGGACCAAAATGTGCTAAGGAACCTACTATCGCGATCTGATATGATAGACTGTGGGATCCCAAAGTGCACCTACACTCGTTCAAAGAAGAGTTTAGCAGTGACTTCTGCTATGATATTCTTCTTGCAGGCCGCCATAATGGCCATCTTTGAGAATCTATCGACGACCACGAAAACAAAGTCATTTCCATGCTTAGTAGAAGGAAGTCCTGACATGTAATCCATGGAGATGGATTCCCAAGGTCGACTAGGGGTAGGTAGCGGAGTATAGAGCCCTTGCTTCTTGATGGTCGGTTTGGCAATGGCGCAAGCAGTGCATGATCTTATGTACTTCCCGACATCCTGTTGAAGGTTCAGCCAATAGAAATACTTCTGCAGTATTGCCACTGTTTTCTCGACCCCAAAATGCCCAGTGACTCGACTATAGTGTGCTTCCCATATCATCTTGGCACGCTCACTTGAAGGAACACAAAGGTGTCCCAAGTGACATAATAGTGCATCTTAGAGGTGAAAATTTGGAACTTGCATACCCCCCAAGAGTGCCTTGTATGTATAGCTGAATTCTGGATCGCTCTTGTAGAGAATCAGCCAATCAGAAGTCTCATGCCCACAAGAGTTGAGAATGGTGGTTATGACCACGATCGGTGGTTAGCTGAAGTAGTCTGCAACATTATTGGTGCTACCCTTCTTGTACTTGATGTTCAAATGAAATTGTTGCAGATATGTGGACCACTTCGGTAGTGATTTCTGCAACTTCCTATATGTCTGTATGAATTAGGGTCGGTGGTACGTATGGATGATTGTCTCCTTCCCCAAAATGTAATGCTTCCTTTGTCGACAAGCTTGCACAATGGAATACATTTCTTTGTCATAAGTGGGATACTTGCGGACTGTGTCGGATAATGTCTCACTGTGATACACCATTGGATGCCCCTATTGAGTAAGAACTGCCCCAATAACATAATCAGAGGAATCTGTCTCAATCTCAAATGGTTGTTGCAAGTTTGGTAATGTAAGCACTGGGGTAGAACATATGTGATGTTTCAATTCTACTAACGCCTTCTATTGAGATTCTGACCAAAAGAAATTTTCTTTCGCCCTTACTTGGTGACTTGACTCAAGGGCCAAGTGATATGAGAGAATCCAAACATGAACCTTTGGTAGAGATTAGCAAGACCCAGAAATCTGCGAAGCTCTGTTATAGTGGTTGGGGCTAGCCAATCCCGAATGACTTGGATCTTGGTTGGATCCACATGCGGCCCCCTTTCATCAATAATGTATCCCACATATTGAACCTGGGTCATGACAAAAGTGCACTTCTCCAAATTATCACACAGCTTGTGTTGCCGCAGTGTTTGGAGGACTTGTCGGATGTGATGGAGGTGCTCTTCCCAAGTCTTGCTGAAGATCAGAATGTCATCCAAGTACACCACTACGAATGAGTTGGTGAATGGCCGCAAGATGTCGTCCATCATCCTCATGAAGGTTGCGGGAGCATTCGTCAACCCGAAAGGCATGACCAGCCATTCAAAAAGGCCTTCCTTGGCTTTGAAGGCAATCTTCCACACATCGGAGGGTTCAATTGGTACCTGGTGATACCCAGACTTCAGGTCGATCTTGCTGAAATATTTTGCACCTTTGAGTTGGTCCAGAAGGTCATCAATCCGTGGGATTGGGTACCTATTCCGGACAGTGATCTTGTTCAGCGCCTGATAGTCAATACAGAGTCTCCACGTCCCATCCTTCTTTTGTACCAACACGATCGGGCTTCCACAGGGCGATGAACTTGGTCTGATGTGACCTTTCTGCAACAGCTCCTGAATCTGCCTCTTGATTTCATCATTTTCCAGAACAGAGCGTCGATAGATCGGTCCATTGGGTAGCGGCGCACTTGGGGTCAGATCAATCGGGTGCTTGACCTGGCAGTGCAGAGGAACCCCTGTGGGTGAGGTGAAGATGTCCCCGTACTCCTCCACGACCTTATCCATTTGTTGTTGTCGTGCAGAGGGGCCCTGTCTGGAGGTCGTGGCCACGGTCTTCTTCTTGCCCTGGGGGCGGATCATCAGGAAAACGAATTTCCTGGTTTGGGAAATGAGCTTACTACATTGTTTTGCAGTAACCAAAGAGATAGCGGCAGGAGGTGGTACCTCTGGTATCCTGTACAACTTATTTCCCAAAGTAACAATAACGGCACGAGGCCGAGACTCATACACAGCATGACGCTTCCACAAGTATGGTTGTCCTAATAATACATCAGAAACATCAATAGGAGCAACGTCACATAATACCTCATCCGTGAAGGGCTTGATGCTATAGGGAGGGCAGCACTGCTGGCTGATGCGGAGATCTCGTCCTTGGTGAAGCCACCCGATGGTGTATGGATGTGGGTGAGCTGTGGTCGGCAAGCCCAACCGCTTCACGGCGTCTGCTGAAATGAGGTTCTTTTGGCTCCCATTGTCGACAATAAACTGTACAGGGGAGCCCTTTACCCACATCTGGGAGTGGAAGAGACGTTCCTCCTCCTCTGGATCTTCCGGTTCCTCCTTCTGGACCTTTGTAGTGGCAACAATGGCGTTGGGCTCCGCATCAATAATCTGTTTCCCTTTTTCATTCCCCTTTTCAGGTTCTGATTCGGAGTCAGAGCATGCATCTGACTCAGAAGCTCTCATCTCGGCCACTAGCGACTGCTTGGCCCGACACTCACTTGTGTTGTGAGTGGAGCTCTTATGGAACTCACACCACTTTCCCGTGTCCTTCTTTGGCTTTACGGTGTTGTTCTTTCCTTGTGGCTTTGACGGGTTGTCTTTAGCCGCCATGCTCTGTCCTTTGTTCTGCGGTTTGGAAGCACCTTTTCCTTGCTTTTGATTC
This sequence comes from Pinus albicaulis, assembly GCA_034641835.2. Taxonomy (NCBI): domain Eukaryota; kingdom Viridiplantae; phylum Streptophyta; class Pinopsida; order Pinales; family Pinaceae; genus Pinus; species Pinus albicaulis. Next base: position 1,218,078,976 of record CM076570.1, on the reverse strand, counting down.
ACAGATCCAAAGTCTCGCTTCTTCTGTTTTAATTTCTGCTCAATCTTGGCAGCATACCGGTATGCCGTACCAAGCGAGGAGATGTCGAGGAACTCCATTTCCTCCTGAATGTATCTGTGCAGACAGCTGCGATACTTTAGCACCAAATGTTTCTCCGAATCTTTGATACCCAACTTTGTGCGTAGGGTATGGAACAGATTCGTCAGCTCGTGCACATCTTGATCCCTTTGTTGTCGCAGCGTGGTCCATTGTATTTACTTGTCCTCATAGCTCCCCACGGGATAGTACTGTTCCTTGACGGCGTCTCGGAAAGAATTCCAAGTTGGTACGGCCGAGAACAAAGAGGGTTCTGTCTGGTCCTTGTTCTCACAGTAGGTTTCCCACCAGTCCTTAACATGGGGGGTAGCTTTGAGTAGTGCAAAAATAATCTTCTCCCGGTCTGAAAAGTCATGAACCGAGAAATATCCTTCTAACAGATTCAACCATCTATCTATGGCATCTGCGTCTATTTGACCCTCAAATATGGGAATGTCAAAATTTACTTGTACCTTAAAAGGAGTCGCGCCTCCAGAGTGGCTGCTGGATGCAGATGCGCCGTCGGTGGGTAGTCGTTGAAGGATCTGAGCAAAGTTATCCATCATCGCGTTCCTTTGTTTTTCGAGGGCCTCCTCGAGCAATATTTTGATAGGATCTCCTGCTCCCTCATCTTTATTTTCGTCCCCCATGGGCATCCGTCGAGGTTTGCGAGGCTGATCTTGCAAAGGTTCCACCAAATCGAGCCCTAGCTCCTTATACCCCGACCTCGTTGGGGACATGCAAAGAAGGATCGAGAAAAAGCAGACCGCTCTGATACCACTGATCCAGATTTATGCAGGAACGCAACAGAATACAGAAATAACCATAAACATAGAAATACAACGGAAATAAGGCTTCATTTCATTAATATCAAATCACAGAAATATGCTTACAAACATGATGGAAATAAAATAGCTAGGGTGCTGGTAGCGAATCTCTGAGAAGATATGTGGCGGCTACAGACCTCTGAACTATGTTACAATGAGGCTCGAGGGCTTATTTATTATGAAGAAATAATGGAGAACTCTAAACGTCCAAAAATCTAACCCTAGGAGATGAAGCGCCAAAAACTATGGGCTCCGTATGGGTAAATTGGTGTTTCAACTTCCCGGGGACGTAACTTCGGCATACTATCTCCGTTTGGGGCTTCAAAACGGCTCCGGAAGTTCAGGACCCGAAAAATTGCTAAAAATAGTAAGTTGTGGAAAAAACTAAAAGATACAATGGTGGGGCCCCAAGTGGAATAGGTGGGTGACCGCCGATATCCACCTGGATCATAGAGACTAGTAGCAAATACTGATGGAGGCATAAGAGATTTCCGTACTCTCTATCTAAGATGGCACAGTCCAACCACTTGATTTGGGATCAAGTATAGTGAGGTTTTGAACCTCCAACTGACTTCAAGTCGGGTAAACCAACTTTGGGTTGGTATGAGACTCTTTGTGAGTCCTATAAAGGTTTCGGACCTCTGGGCTGAATCTGTCAGCCGAAAATGATGTCTTTGTGACTGACCCATCACTGTTCTGAAATAAAGAAGCCAACAAAGCAAGTTATGGCAGAATGACGCACGATGTTTGGATTGCATAGGTGGATAGAGTTCTCCCTAGTTGAGAGGGAGTGTTAATTTTGGACAACTAGGTCCAAACTCCATGTTGTGATGCTCAGATGAAGATGCCAATATTTTTATTGCACTCCTCTTTTGGAGAGGTGCAAGATCGATCTAAAGATCATCTTAATCCGATGAGTAGAACATTTATTTTGAATTTATTCAAAATATGTGCAGGTCGGCCTTAAGGTTTTGTGTCCTAGCAGTTGTGTCACACACCCTCACTGATGGAGATAAATTGGTCAACGTTGGAGGACATTTTCACTCATCTCATCCTCACACATTCCTCTCTCCTCATTTGATTGGTTCGATGACCTTGGAGGCTCTTCTCTCCACACGTGGGAAATTTCAGCAGCAACTCTTTTGTGTTTTCGGCCTAGGGTTTCTGCAACAACTTTGACCAACGTTGACTTTGGTCAACGCAAGGTCAAATGGACTTGAAACAATCCCAAAATTTCAATCTTTCAAATCCGCATTTTTTGGCACTATTCCTGAGGCTAGACATTGACTTTGACTTTGTTGCGTTGACCTAGCTGTTGCTGCTGTTTGCGTTGACCGTTAACGAACAACATTGACTTTTGGGTTGACTTTTGAGTTGACCGTTTTCGCTGTCCTAGAGGGTTGTGTGACATTGCTGGTTGGCTGACCATATTGAGACTTTGCTGGTTGAAGCATCTTGTCGACCACCGTAACGCACCAACCCACTTATATATTTCTGGCTTGTCTTCTGTCGATCTACTGGTATGTTCTATCAGCATTTTACTTTATTGTTTATGTGATTGCTGTCTGATATTGGGAGTAAAAGTAAAGTTGCATCAAGCATAGAACATCTACATAAATTTACAATAAGCAACAATTTACTTGAAATTTACAATATAATGTTGAATGCAATTTTCTCTTTCTCAAAACAATATAAAGTTTAAATAACAAACACCAATATCTTCAATGGTCATTCATAGATCCTCATTAGCTGGATCTTTTTGACAAGTTTTCATAATGCTAAATGCAATCTTCTCCTTACAATATTATTTAAGATGATGACTAAAGTTTAAAGAACAAACACCAATACTTCAGTGGTCATTCATAAATCCTCATTAGCATGTGTTTTTTAACAAGTTTTCAGGTATAATAAACCAAGAAATTAGTTGGCAAGAGGCCATTTTGAGTAGGGTAGGCACAATTCATCATGAATTTACAGGTAGCTATTGTCATAGGGTTACTAATCAAAATACAATGCAATCAATGACTTGATAATTGTTTCACATTTTCTGAGATCTTGCATTTAGGCTCTTTATGTCAAACAATTCAAAATATATAGGGGGATAATGCTGTAAAAAAATTCAAAATATTTAGGGGATTAAGTTGCTTGTATTTTGGAACTTTATATTTGTTGCTGAGGGTTGAAGCTTCTATTCTTTCCCTGATATTCAAATTATTTCCCCCTTGTACCATTTGTGCAATGATGGTTGTGGAGTTGCTGAGTGGAAAATTAGAATGATTTCCCCTTTGTACCATTTGTCTAATGATGGATGTGGAGTGGAAAATTAGGGTTAGATATGTGACAGTATTATGACAACAAGAGTTAGTTTATTAAATGAGTAAAGCATGGATATATCATTGTTCACTAAGTATGTCACTTCCACTTGAACCATTTGTCTAATGATGGATGGGGGGTTTTTGAGTGGAAAATTAGGATTGGATATGTGAAAGTATTATGAAAAAAGTTAATAAATGAGTAAAGCATGGATATATCATTGTTCACTAAGTATGTCACTTCCAGTTGAAATCATAATCAGAATCACTGGCCAAAAGTAGACATAATCATTTTTAATAATTTTTCATTGGACACATTAAAGTAGCCCAATATCATTTTTCATTGGACATGTAAAGCTCCATACATTAGTTTAATATATTATTTTTATACTGGTTAAAGACCTCCCATTGTCTTGTTACAAAGTCAACCCATTCTCCATTTTAATATAGTCACTCAACGTTCATTTATTTACATTGATCAAAAGCCCGAAAACTATTGTAAAAGTTTTGTAAATGGCATGTGTGGTTTTAATAATATATAAATAATATTAAAACTTATTGAGATTTCGTATTTTAAGTTACCAAAACTTAATTAAAAAATAGTAATTGCATAGGGTAGAACTCCATCATAACCTTTGTAAAGGTGTGTTTTCCAAGTTGAATTTTCAAATTTTTAGTTTCTACTTTTCTGAATTCTCAATTTGTAGTTCTTTCAAATTAATTTATTGGATTGTATTACACATGCATATCTTATAACCTTTTTATTGGACAACAATGCATACTATAGATCTTAATATCTATAAATTTCTGAACTATCTAGGCAATCATTGTTGTGTTGTATCTATTCTAAATTTCTGTGTTGTATCTATTCTAAATCTCTTCTTGTTTTCGAGACGTGATCCTCTTAAAATGTTTCAAATGAATTTTTAGTAAGATCATCACCATTATCAACACCGGTGGATCTTCAATAATGACTACATTTGTTGCATGTGGTTTGTCTTTGTTCTATTTTACGACCCTCATTAGCTTGAAATCTAAAGTTCGTGGTTGTTTGAGCCATTTTCTTGCAATAATAATTTTTCTCTCTCCTTTAACTGCTTTGTTACAATTGTATTTTGAATATAATGTAGTCTCAAGATGATTATAACCTTAATATCACTTGCAATAGTTCAATAGTTCTATTTTCTCAAGAGGGTTGAAGCCATGTCTTCTAGAGTTTTAGAAGATATGTTGCAACCCCTTTATTTGTCTTTATTCGTTTTTATTGGTAGTTCACATTCACATGGACTTTGTTGCCCAAAAAATCTTAAAGTTGTGAGATTGGAAACCTTGTCTTTCAAAGACCCAAGATTCTTGAGATTCTTAAAGTTGTGAGATTGAAAACCTTGTCTTTCAAAGACCCAAGATTCTTGACACTGCTTCAAACTCCTAGACTCTTCTCCACTCTAATACCATATTATAAAATAAACTAGATCATTAAATGAGGAAAACCTAGATAAAGTTGAGTCACATAACAAAGCTCAAATGAAAGTACTTACATTGACACAAAATGATATTATCAATGAATAATACCATAGACTCTTCTCCACTCTAATACCATATTATAAAATAAGCTAGATCATTAAATGAGGAAACCCTAGATAAAGTTGAGTCACATGACTAAGCTTTAATGAAAGTACTTACATTGACACAAAATGATATTATCAATGAATAATTGGTATGTTTTTTAAATGAAGTTTACCTCATATATCATTGTTCCCTAACCATCGTTCCACTTATGGTAGGATAGATTACCAAAATAACGAGTATTAACAAATCTTAAAGTCATAAAGCATTATATTATAATGTGTATCCTTAGATGATCTTAAAGGCCTTGAAAATAAATTTTATTAGATGATTTTGGGGATGTGGAAGTAAAATTTCATGAATTGAATGCTTATTCAATCATTCAATATTTTTACACCACTTGGGAGAAGTTGATTTTGAGTTTGGCTATATATTGGATTCTAGATAGAATTGTGGTTGGATTATTTTTTAGTAATTTAAAATTTTATAAACAAAATGAGATATGATTATATATTCAATTGAGTAAATGGTTTTGGGGTGTATAATATATGTTGATGATTTCTTTTTGAAGCACAAAGTTGATATTAAGTTTTAGGGAGTTGATTATCTACACAGAGAGACTCTCTAGAATAGATATTGTAATGTCTTTTCCTGTAAACATTTTGACTCGGTCTAATTAACAATACTTATGAGATATGATTATATATTCAATTGAGTAAATGGTTTTGGGGTGTATAATATATGTTGATGATTTCTTTTTGAAGCACAAAGTTGATATTAAGTTTTAGGGAGTTGATTTTCTACACAGAGAGACTCTCTAGAATAGATATTGTAATGTCTTTTCCTGTAAATATTTTGAATCGGTCTAATTAACAATAGTTATGAGATGTGATTATATATTCAATTGAGTAAATGGTTTTGGGGTGTATATATATGTTGATGATTTATTTTTGAAGCACAAAGTTGATATTAAGTTTTAGGGAGTTGATTTTCTACGCAGAGAGACTCTCTAGAATAGATATTGTAATGTCTTTTCCTGTAAACATTTTGACCTAGTCTAATTAACAATAGTTTTCACACTTAGTTTTAACAACCCATAATATTAATATTCATGTAAAATATTTTCTATTTAAAAAAAGAAAGCCTCCTAATAAATTTTTCCTTCAATACCAATATTATCCTAATCCTAACAAGTTTAATACCAATATTATCATAATCCAAACAATTTTAATGATTTTATATATTTGATCTTGAGAATTTTAATGTTTTTATATATTTGATGGATTAATGTGATGGCCCTGAACCAAGAACTACAGCTCCTCTAGCTCCCTATCCATATATCAGATGAAACCTCACCATTCCATCTATTTCTATAAACGAAAAAATGCTGAAAATTTTATATTCAACCATTTCACTCCGCGGAGGCCTCAAAACTCTCAATCGAGAGATAAATTCTCTTAGGGAAGGATTATCATGCAAGAAGGTTTATGGATAATGTGTCATCTATTTCCCAAAAGTTATACCAATATTTAATCTGACAAAACTGTGTTAACTAAGTTAATAAATGTAATTTGATCTTTGTGATGTCTGTGGAGAAAGCATTTTACCAGTTTTTAATGACGATATGCGTATGGGGAGGCTAGAGCATTCTGCGCAACGAATGCTCTGAGAAGCGTAGGCTGCTGGAGGAGCGCCTAAGTCAACTGGGTATAGAGGTTGCATATGACAGGGACGGGGATAAATGGAGTCGACGTCTGGGTTTACCGCTATCATCAAGCCCGGGATTAAGGTTAGTATGGTTTTTCTTTGATAAAACAGAGTCTAGTCAGGTAGTTTTGTAGGTTGGTCAGCCACAAGGGGCCATTTAACTCGGGTATTCTTTTATGAAATTTTTGCTTTATGGTTGCGCTTGTAATGGTTATAAATCAGTCTTGAAGAAGTAAGGGGAAGTACTCTAGTTTGCCTAGGCATATCTTCGGCCACCCTCCTCTCTTTTTGCTTAAAACAGTCATGGGCTCTATCCTTGCATGCATCCCTGGATGAACTGGAGGTAGGATGGGCCAGTAAAAAACCATGTTGCCTTAACGCACTACAATGATTATTCAAATACTGATCCTGCTCATGACTGCGACCCTCATTATTCTTTCGATAGTAAAAACCCATTTCATAGCTCATAATCCTTGTCCTCATGCAAAACGGAGGATCCAGATTGGCCACCCATGACTCTGGAAAAGACTCCGACTCCTCCCACTCACCAAACTAGCCTCGATTAACCTCTCTATGGCACAAATGGGTGGATTCATCATATCCCAACTGTGTAAGGTCTTCAGCTTCCAGTTTTGATTTCGCTGGTGGTACTGTGGTGGCTGATGTTGTTGTTACCATTTTGATCTCCATTTTTCTCACTTGCTCGCCATCTACAATTTTTGTCAGGTATTCCGGCCACCACTAGTTTTCAACGACCCCACACTTTCCCGAGACCTGCCAATATTTCAAATCCACCTACCTCAATCACCTTCTTTATTTCGATCAAGATCAAATGACAATAACACTCCCCCTTCGTCATTTCATGCTTCTCGGGATTCTGTCTCCTCTTAATTCTAGCTTTCATTTGATCAACTGGAACTTTCTCAAGGCTCATTCTATCTCGCACTCACTCTGCCCCACCTGACACAATCCTTGAATGATGGCTCTCCCTTATGGAAATTCACTTCATCCTGGTTGTATCATAACAAGAGTTTATATTTAGCCATTTGTGTTGAGAATTTGGAGGGCTAGTGATTAAGTCAAAATTCTCTTCTTGATAACTACTTGTGAGGTTACTTGAGTTAATTATGTCTTCACTTCCTTAGCTTATTAAATCTTTCATCAAGTCAATCATCAAAAGACATGTTAGGGTCCCGTGATTTGGCCGATTGGCGAGCCAAATGACGATGTAACATCAAACCAAGCTTTGGAGCCCAAGGACCTAGCCTTCCTGGACTCAGAGAGGGCTCTCTCTATTATATGCAAAAGATATCGGTGTGTTTGCTTATGGTGTTCTGATATTAGGCTAGTTATGAAGTATGTTTTTAGTTTTTTGGTTGTTTAAGTTTGTGAGGGATGAAACTGATCAAATACATAAACTGGATAACAAGATGTAGATAAATTGGGCTATGGGGTCAAACAGGTCAAGGAAGCTATGAGGTGATGATGTAAGGCTGCTGTAGGGCCGATTTGATTCACGGTAGAAGGGATCTTTGGGAAAAATGGGTTAAATGGACAACAAGTTGGTGAAAAACAAAGGGATTTCAAGTGTAACTAGTTGATAGCAGACATAAACATTTTATAGCAAGCCATTAATCATGTTAAATGTAACTATGAGCTAATTAATACATAGAAATCAAACATTCCAGCCATACATAGAGGTATAAGACCCTCTAACTTTGGGAAATGGCTATCAGACTTTGGGGAAAACACACAAGACAAACTAACAACTCATCAACTACGCCGGAACGCCTAAACATAGTCTCTAAGTCATTGGGCACTTTGACAAACAAGCTTTCATAGTTTTAGGCAAAGGGGTAGATCGGGACTAGGCCTCCTTGGTTCAACAAGATGATCAACTAATCAGTCAAAGAGGAAGTTTTATGGACAGAACTATGGGCAGCTTATAGGTAGGCAGGGCACACCATACATCCTACTCAACATACATAGAACTTGTGAATAAAACTAGCAAACATTATCCTTAGGTTACTAAAGAGCAGTTAAGAATTCTTTAGCATAACAAAGGAAGAAGAAAACATCAAGCTATGAAGATTCAGGAATTTTGAGGTGCCTCCATGGGCATATCTCAAAACTAATCTCTACTGATCTATAACAGCAAGAAGCATGGAATATGAATGAAAACTAAAAGACAAAAACATAGCAAGAAAAACTATACCATTCTACCATGTCATGGAATCCATCGCCAATCCTTCATCACTCCTCAAAAGCATCCAAGAGGCAATCCAAAAGTCATAACACAAGTGTATTCATCAAAGCTCATATGACCAATGTATTAATTCTTCTCTCAAGTTCAGCCTCTCATTTACAATGAAACCCATGGAATAAATAGGCTTGAGGGAGGAAAACCTCATGGAGCAACTAGCTATCCCATTGGCCAAGTCAAAATATCTAAACTTGTCCTTGAGGCTTTGCAAAGCCCAAGGCACAAAATATCCCATAAAATATCTAAAAAATGCTAAAAACGGAAATTATATTGACTTTACATCATTTCCCAAGTATAAAAATAGCTAAACGCAAATTTGGGAAAAGCAGATTTTTGAGGTTCAAAAATTACAAAAATACTTCATATTTATGCCTGAAAAAGGTCCCCTGACTTGCTGAAGGCAAAGGGCAGCCTTCCCGGTGTCAAAATGAGGCTCATGATGGCCCGTTGGAAATCTCTCTATGTCTTCTTTCCAGCGCAACTGAAATCACCTCAATCTGATCTCTGGAAGTCCCTCAAAACTGTACTTGTGTGCAAAAACCCAGAAAATAGCAAACTGCTGATATGGCGGGCAGAATGTGCAAAAAGAGGGCGTTTTTCGCCAATTTGAGGGGGCGAATGATCTTCAAATGCCCTAAAAATCGCTGGAGACCTGCTCATGGAATTATGGCATCCATCGGTATCATCCTCCTCCCTTGACAACTCATCAAACTGAAATGGCGAATTTATGAGTTTTCAGCCAAAAACCCAAAAAATGCCAAAAAACAAAAAGTTGCCGAAATAGGCCCAAAATTGGCATGCATGACCCTCAAGGGTCCATAGCAACATGCTCCGAAGCTGAGGCCAAAATATCAAGGGCTGATATGCTTTTCCCTTCCTTCCGTGCTAGGCGCTTCCCCTTTACCTTCTTCAATTTCTCTTGTGCTGCCTTTTCTCAGCCTGTTAACTTGTTCGATCATCTTCATGCTGCTAAGAAAAACTCTACCTTTTCTGTCAATCACTGTTTTGATGAAGGTAACCATGGTTTCAAATGTTGGGTGTGATGCCTTCCCTGGGTATAAGATTCGTGCTCCCTCCAAACCTTGTCCTTTCTCTGTGTGCCATTCCACCAAATAATTTTTAAAGATAAGCCCACAGTTAGTTTAAAATACATAGACAGTTAACTGATTTTCTGAGCTTGGACAAAGGTCACGGAGGCCTTGGTGTTTTTGATGTGAACACAAAAAGACCTGCAGTAATCAAATAATAATACACTCCTTTCAATCAAAACACACTGCCTTTCCTATGCGTCACTGTTCATCATACCCAATTTTGACAATACCTTCGAATTATAGTGGCATATTCCTCACTAACTCTGCTTTATGAAAGGTTAAACATTGTTTGGTAAGGCAAAAAGGATCTTGGATGTTGCTTAAAATGTCCTTGTTTGATACAAGACCCATGTTTCTTCAAAATGTGGCCTTCCCAACCTTTGATATGCAATCAGCCAATATCCACAAGCAAACTTTTAAGGAGAAAAATACAATCAAATGAAGATAGACAGTCAAGTGGATTTGTTGTGTATAGTGACAAGGTCACCCTTCCCTGCGATGTTTTGAGGACATAAGACACCCTTGTCCCTTTTTATAAGAAGGCCAAACACCATCTTCTTAGCTTCAAAACTTTATTTTTCCTTGTAGGCACTTCATCAGCAGATTCAACACTACATCACAGTTTTAAACAAAGGATATCCACACAGCAAAAATCACTGTTTATAGATATGGTGGCAGAGTTTGAAATGTTTTTCTGATGTGGTAACAAAAACCTGTAGTAGTCCAATGTCAATAAGCTCCTCTTTGGTCGAAAGATTAACCCCCTCGTATGCAGCTCACCAATATATGTTTATTCATGTAAACATAGTTAATCAAAAGGCGAAACACAGTCCAAGGTTACTTGTGCTTAAAGGACAGAGTTTATTTTGCTTTTGATTGGTCATATAGAATCCTGTAGCACTTCAACCATATAGACCCCCTTTCAACAAAATATTGCTTTCTTCTTGTCAGGCAACTGGACCAATTTAACACCATAAATACAGTCAACCACAGTGGATTTACACAATCAGCGGTCACTGTGTTAAAGGATAATGTGACAGAGCATGGTGTGTTTTTGGTGTGGTAACAAAAATCATGTAGCTTTCAACAAAAAAATCCTCACAATCAATACTACCTTCTTTGAACTCTAATGTCCCTCATATTTCTGTTTGACAACACCCCTGCATGCAAATGGTAGTTTTACTTGCTGGTTTGTGCTTTATGGAATAGAAAGTCATAGACACAGTATTTCCCTTTTAACCCACAGAGGAAACCTTTTGAAAAATCAAACATGTTCATAGGATGACTATTACTTGTTTGGACATAGACCTATATTTGCATTTTTCAAAACCCTGGGCTTCTTCTTCAAATACTGTGTTTCTGCCTTCAAATAGTGCCTTTCATCCTTTAACATTGTTTGGGGGGACAGTTGGCTTGGTCCTTTATCATTCATCAAATACACTACCCTACTATGACAGTGTTTAAGCAAACAAATTCGTGCAGGCCCGGATCTTTAAACAAGAACATCAACACTCCTCAAAATAGAAAACTGTCCTTCTTAAACTCTACTGCTCTTCACACTGTGCTGCATATTATTAATGTTTTCTTCTTTACCTTGCTGCCCTGCCTCCAATAGCCTGTGGAAATTTCTTTTCAAGCATACAACCTTGCCTTCTTGTCAACTACTGTTTTGAACATAGGACCACAAATGCACCTTTCAAAACCCTATGTTTCTTCTTCCAATATTGTTTGAGGGCAGCTTGTGAGGTTTTGAATCATTAATAGGAAAACATCATTGGGTTAAGCTTACTTCCGGGCAAATATAGTTATTGCAAACTCAAATTTTAAATCAAGCACCTTATCCCTCTTTCAAAACAGCCACTTAACATATCTCGTTTCAAATCAGACTTCCTCTACCCCAAACACCATCTAGCAATCTTGAATTTAAGGGGCAGCAAGACATAGTACCTCAAAACATGATGCCAATCTTTGCTTGAGAGTTGGAGACACTTTGAAATGAGTTTTTTAAGGTTTTCAGGTAATTTTCTTGACCATTTCTACAGGAGTGCCACGGGCTGCTACAGGCGCGTCGTGCAGCAGTGCATTCCTTTGTAAATTTTGTGCACAGACGCGTCGCGCACCTTTCCAGGAGTGTCGCGCAACTTTGCAGTCTATTTTGAAGGCCTTCCTGGTGTCGGAATAGGGCGCAAGATGGCTCGTTGGAAATCTGTGGAAGTCTACTTTCCAGAACAACTTGAATTTTTTCATTTGGTGTCCACTTGATCCTTCAAAAATTGATTTTCCCAACACTGGTCAAAACTGGTGAATCCTGGTGCAGAAATGCATCGAGCTGTTTGTAGGCCATTTTTGAATGCCTTCCCGGTGTCAGAATTGGGCGCGAGATGGCTCGTTGGAAAGCTGTGGAAGTATAATTTCCATAAAAACTTGAATTTTTTCATTTTGTGTCCATTTGATCCTTCAAAAAATGACTGTCCCATCACTGGTCAAAAATGGTGAATGCTGGTGTAGAAAAACATAGCGTTGATTGCAGGCTACTTTGGATGCCTTCCTTTTGTCGGAATTTGGCCTGAGATGGCTCATCAGAAAGCTATGGAAGTATATTTTCCATAGAAACTTGAATTTTTTCATTTTGAGTCCATTTGGCTGTTCAAATCTGACTGTCCCATCACTGGTAAAAATGATGAATCCTAGTGCAGAAATTCTCCCGTGACATCTATATTTTTCACATTTCTCATAAACCATGGTACCTGTGTAGAAAATGAAGGAGTTTTTTCTTCTTGAACCTATGAGGAACAAAAACCTCTCTCACTTTTGTAAATTTCATCTCTTTTTGGTCAGAAACACTGTTTTAAGAAAAACTGGTCTTGGGCGGGACACATGATTTGTCTCGCCTATGTGCTTATTTTCCAAATTTCTCCTTGCACCCTCTGCTTGTACATGAAGGAGGTGCTATTTTTACACCAAATTCTGGGCCCTCAGCTTATTAGTGAAGGAATTCATTCAAACAACAATGTCTTTGTCCTACTCATCAATTTAGGGTTTGTCTTGAGAGGGTTTGGAAGAATCTTGTTTTAAACAGCTGCTTCATCCATTTGCAAGGAAAACAAAATGACTTTGAACATGTTATGAAGGGCCCATATTTGAACAATTTTGGCAAAGCATATGCATGTTTTTTGAACAGCCTTAGTGGGTGCCAGCCTATTTACTTATGACAAACATTCAAAAAGCTAAACCCCTTTCACTGTGCTTTTATGTTTGGAAGGTAACCTCTGCCACTGTTAGACCTTTTCACAATATTTTCAACCCTGGACCAACTACTCAGCATTGTACTAAAGATGATGAGGCAACTCTAGTAATTTTTGCAAGGAGATAGATTTATCCTTTGATTCTTTAAACTAATATGTCTGCATCTGGATGCTTTGCTATGAAAGAGGACATTTGTAGAGGATTCTTTTAAGCTGCAGGGAGTATTCTTTGACACTTTTGACAGAGCTTCTTTTTCCTTTTTCACATAAACTAATACTTTGCTCTTAATGCTTTGGGGTTGAAAGATGGCCATTGTGAAACTAATCTTGACTTATAGGTGTCCTTTAACTTCATGTTCTGACTGTGGGTACAAAATGCAGCTGCAGTCTGATGTTCTTTAAACTTCTGTCCCAACTACATGTAGACTATCTGATGAGTATATTGACAAGGGTTTTCTTACATATGAGGGCAGGTAAACAACTTTGGAAACCTTACTGCTTTTACTTCTGCCTGCAATCACTATTGTGCTTCAGAAAAACCCTAGTCAATGTGTCACTGTCTCACTGTTCTGCTCTGAGGGGGAACTGAAAATTCAGCATTTACTTTGGTTATCTTATGACAATTTATTCGAAAGACAGTCTCTGTGACTATGGAGGTCAGCGCCCTCTGAAAAACCAACAGCTTTTCTTCTGCCTGTGTAATGGTATGTTTTGTCAGCACTTCTTCAATTTGATCTTGTGGACAAGCAGGCTGCTTATGATTGGAATTTTTACTAATGACATGCCTTTCTAAAGTTTAACAATTCACATGACTTGAAAACTTCAAATGACCTCCTTTATCAGACCAAACTCTGTCTTCCTTTGAACTTTCATATTTCAGGCTCTATCCCTGTTATGATCATCACTTACTCAGAAAACCTGGAGTTGTTGTTTCATTGTTCAGTAAAAGGCAAACCTGGGCTTCTGCAATCCTTTAAGTCAATACTGGCCAGCGCCCTCTGCTTGTAGATGAAGGAGGCGCCCTAACCCTCTGCTTGTTAATGAAGGAGGTTCTGTGCCATGACAATTTACCAGTTTGCTGTGACAGTGGTGTCTTTCTCTTACTGTGATTTTCATGCTGGAAGGAAAATGCAAGGTCTTTATGAGTGACTCTCTGTTTTGCAGATATATCTCAGGCTCATGTTACATTTAGAAGCAGTTGTTCTTCTAACTGTAGATTCAAGCATTTCCTCCTGAGATGAAGTTATATTTCCTGTTCTTTGCAGAATCCATAAAACACTGTGAAACACCTACTAATCAGCTTGAGACTGTGGTTCATGCAGTGCTGAGACCTAGGGATATAAGTGGCGCGAATTAGAGCTGTTTGTCAATTTGATTTGCAGAGTAGGAGGTTGGTCATGATTGGTCTGTAGCAGATGAAGGTTTTTTTGGCCCTTTGATGATTGCCAAGGGTGAAATGCCTTAAAGCGCCACTTCCTAACATAGGGGAGACTTCTGAAACAGACTTGGACTTTTCCTTTTGGAGCTGATGGACAGACTAGGAGGGCTAAAGCTAGAAAAAATAGTGATAATGGATTTTAACTTTTGACAAGGGCGGACTAAAAAGTAAAAGGGCGAAAAAAGTCTTATGAGGGTTTTCTAGATGACAGATTGACATATGGAATTCAGCTTCTAGAAAACTCAGTTATGGATATAGTCATCACTAACATGTAAAAATACTGATGGCTAACAAGACACAAGACAAGAATTAAGCTCCTAGAGCCACGGCAAAACCTCTCCCTCTCGGAGAGGAAAAACCCACTATGAATTCTTTTATAGATTTCAGATGAAAAGTACCATGACCCAAAGTTACACACTTGGCTTATTTATGCATCCAAGACCTTGTCCTTACTTCTTTGATGTCCTTCAATGTTAATCCTTATTCTCTTCAGCAACTTGAATTGTTCTGCACCAACACTTCCTTTTATCAGCAACTTCACTTTAGGATAGTCCGCAAAACATCTCTAGATAGATCCACACTTTAATACTGCCCTAGAGCTAAATCTGTCACGCTGTAACTTCCACACTTCCTTTGATACAGAGTTCGCACTTCCCTTTAGTATACTGTAACACCTTTTATATTGAGATACCAAAAGGATTTATGTACCTTAAATAATTCTGAAACTTATCCAAAATGCACATTGAAACTCGTTTGCACTTAATTCCGCATTGCACCTGCACTCAATTTTGCACTGCACCTGCACTCAATTCCGCACTGCACCTACAGTTAATTCCGCACTGTATCTTCACTGAACCACAGAGATGACTGCAAAACTGAGTGTAAATGAGCTGCAAGACAAAGCTATATATAGGGGTAATTGCACTGTCTTTAGGCCAACCTGTTAGTTAGCTTGTAGGCTGACTAGTCCAGTTGATTATGGCCGACTTTAACATATTAATATAGCTTCTCTTCCAGCGTAGATTTGAGGGCTGACATAAGTTTTTCTTCCATGGATTCTTGGACAAGATCTTGGAGCATTTAGACTAGATCCTTAATACATAAGACACCTAATAATATTTATTCCTAGAAGACAAAAACCTAATAGACATCAAGAAGAAGTCTGTTTAATCTTAAATAAAATCTTGCTCATGAAACCCATGAACCAATTACAACAAATATACATTTTATTATCTGTCGTCTTCTTTACATAAAATGCATAATTACATAGTAAATATGAAGATCGACCTAGTTACACTTTTCAACACTCCCTCTTAACTAGGTAGGTATTCATATAGGTACATGGTTACTTTCAAACTGAAGAATATCATAAAAATAATTGGATTGGTAATCACATCTGTACAACATCATATCAACCAACATTGTCCTAGCGCAAAGCCTTGACTTACAACTCCATCTCTCCACGAGACAATGGGCTACAATGTTGGAGAGACACATGACTTATAGACACCATAGTCATTGTCTCTCCAAGCTACATACTCCACCTAGGTGTTCCCAGAGTATGACCTTCTTGTACTATTCTTCTATTGGGTAGCCAACCCTCAAAGAATATCGATCCTCAACTACTCTTATCTTGAATTTCCTATCTCATTCTCAAAGAGTATCGAATGCTAGATGATTACCCAATCCTCCATTCTGTCTTCCAGGTGAAGACCAAAATGATGTGTCTATCCATTCTCTTCACATGGCCTTCACTAAGACTTACAATTGTTAGTCCTGGTCTAGTGCATGGCACATGTAAGAGAGAATCACATATGCCACTTCCTCTCAACACAGGAAGGACATACTTCAAGTTTCTTCCAAGCAATAAACTTACCACCAGGCTCCCTCTCATCTAGGGTCCTACAGTCGCAATCCAGCTACTCATGAAGAACCCCTGTCCTCGATGTCATGGATTTCGATACCGGGGAATCTTCAACTATTGGCTTCATAGGGCACATATCATCTATGACTTTCAATGACGAGTCATGTCCACTATCAGAAAGTGATTCTTCAGTTCTTTCTCATCTGGTCCACCATTATACCATGTTGCTTTCCTTCGAATCATCTCCAAGGATCATACATCCTTTCCCATGATTAGCAACCCTACACAAATTCATTCAGATAAACATATACATATGAACTCTTAAAACAAAAGTTACCTTAGTGATTATCCTTCACCATGACATCTTCTTGTAGGCATTGACATTCTTTATATAGATTGACACATCTCCTAATGACATGTTTTGTCAAGGGTCTTCTTCTTTACCAGACTTCTGTCAGAGTTTACATATCCTCCCAGGAGATCTCCTAGTCACATCTTCTTGGCCTCCGAATGATAACTGCCTCTTGACATGGTTGCATTTCATGATATCTTCCTCTGTGCACATTCTTCATTCCCAGGAACTTACAAGTTTTCAAATTTCTCATTCATATACAACCACCTCATATTCCATGAGGATATATTATGTTGATTTCATCAGTCAGTGCACCGAGAGATCCTCCTTCATAGATCATACTTCTAAATATGGAAGTCTATTACCTACAACCATATGACATAACTTCACAGTGTTGACACCTAATCCTATGGGATGGGTGTGGATATGTAATTTTGTATAATAAATAATATTAGGAAATAAGGAAGGCCAAGAGTCATTGGGAGATGAATCCAAATAGCCTCACCTCCATGTATAAATGCATGTACATTCTTCAGCTCTAATACATTCTGATTTGAGGAGTTACCTCCTGGTTTGACATGGTATCAGAGCCAGTCCCACTATTGGCATTTTTGCCTGTGGTGTAACTCCCTCTCCTTTGCTTAGTCAGTTTTTAATAATAGTTTTTTCTACTCCTACTAAATTTCTATACTGTTATTTTGCATTTTTTTATCTCTGCACAGCTCTGGCATTTGTAGCTCCTGCAGCTCCTGAAGATTCTGCAATTTGCATTTCCAGCAGATACCTGCCACTCTGCAATTTTGCAGTCCTACAACTCTGCCATTCCAGTTTTTTTTGTAACGGCCTCTCGGCCTCCCTCTCTCCAATGCTCTCTTCCTCACACTTCCCTCACGCCTTAATTCCTCTACGCCCCTTTCTTCCTCCCTGCAAGACTTACGCCCTCGACCACCACTTAAATCACCGCATAAAACCTCCGCTCCAGCATTTATATACACTTTGTCCATATTACAATACCGCTTTGTCCATATTACAATACCGCATTCCCATTCCCACGCTCTGTCCATATTACAATACACTCTGTCCATATTATAATACACAGTCATATAATACCTCCACGCTGTCACATTCCCAACTTTTAATACCGCTCCCTCTGTTATATTTCCGCCCTCTCTTAATATAATACGATGTATTATTTTATACCGCCTCCATTTATATATCAACACAGTCATACCGTTGCACCATATATAATACCGCATTGTCATACCGCCCTCCGTCCAAACTATATACAGTTATGCTCCACCATAATATTTATCACAACGTTGTCTCTCCTATAATATTCTGCTACCACTGTTCGCCCTTTCAAATAATATCGCCCTCCACTGCATATATAATACCGTTCTCCACGCTATTTGTAATACAACCATTCTATACCACCCTTCCATACGTTAATACAATGCCACCACCATATTACTGCCCCATTTATCAACAATACCACCCCCTCCACCATTTTTTCATATAATTTTTTTTTCTCCAAACAAAAAAAATATACATTTTTTTTGTGCAGAATTCAGTATTTGCAGCAAAGAGTTTTTGTCCTTTTAAATTCAGTATATTTTCTAGCAAAGAGTTTTTGTCCCCTTTAATTGAGAAAATCTCCAGAATTGAAAGTTTTCTAGCAGAATTTTTTCCTCTTCAAAAGAATTTTTTCCAGCAAACTAATGCATTCTCTCATCTCTATTGTTGGGGTGGTTCTCTCCGGCAAAGAGAACTATCTTGAGTGGTCTCAGAAGATTAAACACACACTCATTTTAATGAGCTGTGGAAAGGAATCTGTGAAGGACAAGAAGGAAATCCACCAGCAAAGCCCACTTCAGACAAAGAGCTCGCCATTTGGGAAAACAAGAACTGCAAGGCCTATGCCTTGATTGCAGCTTCCGTAAATGAAGAGGTGAGTCGCCACATTTCATCTTTCTCAAATGCCTATGATGCCTTGAGAAAGCTAAAAGAACTCTATGACTCACATTCAGAATTAGAAAATGTTCAATTGATGATAAAGCTGTTCAGTCTTGAAATGAAGAATGATGATCCCCTTACTTTAGCTTCAGAAGTTAGATCTATCATGCATGATATTGACATATCTCTCGTAACATATCTCATGTAAAAATGGACATATCTCTCGTAACATATTTTAAGGCATTATATCCGACTTACTCACATTATCTTGAGTCCTTGCAAGCAAGTGGGAACCTTGAGCATATCACCTTTGATACACTTGAGAAAAAGTTTGCAGAAAGAGAGAAAGCTTTCGGGAAGATGACAGTCCCTTCGTCTTCCAAAGAGGCTGCATACTTGGCACATAGAGAAAAGAGTCATGCTCCAGATTCATCCAGAGGAAGAGGTGGCAGAAGAGGAAGAGGAAGAAGAAACTTCAGAGAAAAGGGGGGCAGACAATCTGACAAATCCGATCTTCATTGCACACGTTGCAATAAAGATGGACATGATGCATCCAAATGCAGGACACCTTGGGATAAAATTGAGCAGCAAAGAAATCAAGACAAAGGTAAAACTAATGACAAAGACAAAGGTAAAGCACCTGAATCCGCTCACTATGTTCTAGCACATTGTAACAATGGAGTAACTGAAGACTTATTTGATGTTTCATTTACTTCATGGAGAGATGATTAGTTGCTAGATTCAGGAGCAACATGTCACATGACATTTAGAAAATATTTTTTTGAAGAATTCACTGACAAAGTTGATGGAGCAGTATATTTCGCAGATAAATCCAAACTCAAGCCATCAGGGCTTGGCACAGTCAGGCTTAAGTTGCCTGGTCTTCCAGATCATATTCTACATGAGGTTCTATACCTCCTTGAGTTGAGGAGAAACTTGCTGTCCTTGGTCCAAATCCGCCGGCAAGGACACTCCATTCACTTGTTTGATGGCAAGGCAGAGGTCAGAAAAGCATCAGATCACTCACTTGTCATGGAGGGAATAGAAGAAGGGAGACTCTTGAAGCTGAAAGGTTCATCTGCTCATGCTCAAAACTTTGCATTCAATTCACATCATGATGAAGGTACATTCCCATCAAGTCTTTTATGGCATGCTAGATTTGGACACTTAAACTATGACAACCTTCGTTTGTTGAAGAAAAATGGTGTTAATGGACTGCCTACAATTCCTAGAAAACCTAAGGAATGTGATGCTTGTATTCTAGGAAATCATAGCAAACAACCATTTCATGATTCACACTCCAGAGCACATAGAAAACTTGAGCCTGTTCATTCAGATTTATGTGTCCCTATGCATGTTGCTTCTGCAAATGGAAACAAATACATGATGACATTTATTGATGACTACACCGGAATGTGTTGGATTTACTTATTGAAGAATAAGTCTGATGCTTTTCAAACATTCAAGAATTTTCATGCATGGATTGAAAATGATGCACAAACACATATTGGCTCTCTACGTACTGATAATGGAAAAGAATACACTTCAAACGAATTTGAAAATTATCTTCTTCAACATGGAATAAAACATCAAACAACAGTGCCATATAATCCCCAACAGAACGGTGTAGCTGAAAGAATGAACAGAACTATCTTAAATATGGTTCGCTCCATGTTATTTTTCAAGAATGTAAAATTGATGTTTTGGGCTGATGCAGTTCTATGTGCTGTTTACATAAAGAATAGGTGTCCTTCAAGTTCAATTAGAAACAAAACTCCTTTTGAAATGTGGCATGGCCACATGCCTTCGGTAAAGCATTTCAGGGTCTTTGGGTCCATTTGTTATGCCTTGATACCCAAGGGTTAAAGGAACAAACTTGGTGCTAGAAGCAGAAAATGTATCTTCTTGGGGTACTCCAATACCTCCAAAGGATATCGTCTCTATGATGAAGAAAATAAGAAATTTGTAATAGCAAGAGATGTCATATTTCTTGAATCTTCCAAGAGTGACAAGGTTGTTGAGCGACAACTTGATCGCCTGGATAGATTCACACATGCAAAGTATTTCCAAGAATTTGATAATCAGATTCCACATCTTGAAGGGGGGATTCCGATATTGAATCAAACTGTGGAATCATGTCTTGAAGCACTCTCTCCCCCACATGAAGAAACAACCACGGATGACACATTGGATGATGTGATTGACAAAATTGGGAGATTGAATCTTGAATCAATCCCAACTCAGTCAAATGACCAGCCTGGGCCATCTCAGAAAGGTCCTCCCAAATGGCTGACAAAGACACTGGAGAATGTTCATCCTGATGAGGTTGGAAAAACAGGAACAAGAATTTCCACTCAACAAATCGGAGGTGATGTAGATAATTCTGATTCTCCTATTGATATGGATATTGCTTATAACTGTGAATTGAGTTTTTCTACAGATATTGAACCAACTTCCTTCAAAGAAGCCGCTTCTCATGATGAATGGAAAGAAGCGATGCAGAAGGAGTATGATGCCTTGATAAAGAATGGCACTTGGAAGCTAGTTGATCCGCCTTTGGGAACGAAACCAATTGGCTGTAAGTGGGTCTACAAGAACAAGTACAAAGTAGATGGCTCACTTGACAAGCACAAGGCCAGGCTTGTGGCAAAAGGTTTTGCACAAAAAGAAGGAATTGATTATGAAGAAACTTTTTCTCCCACAGCAAAATGGACCACCATTTGGACTCTCTTTGCCTTAGCAGCTCAGAATGGATGGAAAGTCCATCAGATGGATGTAAAAACAAATTTTTTGAATGGATATCTAAAGGAGAAAGTTTATATGTCCCAGCCAGAAGGATTTGTTGTAAAGGGTCAAGAACACAAAGTTTTCAAGCTTATAAAATCCTTGTATGGCCTCAAGCAAGCACCACGAGCCTGGTATGAGAAGTTAACCGAGCATCTTCTGAAACTTGACTTCAAACATTTTGATCTTGATGATGCAACTTTGTTTGTTAAGAAAGTTGGAAAAAAAATTGTATATCTTGTGGTGTATGTAGATGATCTTTTGATAACAGGGAACAATGAGAGCTATATTGCATCCATGAAGAAAGAATTGAAGAAAGGTTTTGAAATGACTGATTTGGGTCATGTTCATTACTATCTGGGTATTGAAGTAATTCAACATCATAAATTTATATTTCTTTCTCAAAAGAAGTACATTGGATATCTCTTGAACAAGTTTGGCATGGACGAATGTAATCCCTTAACCACTCCAATGGAACAAAACTTGAAGCTCACATCTTTTGAAGGGAAGGAATTTGAGGATGCAACTAAGTATAGACAGCTTGTAGGAAGTCTTATCTACCTGACCACCACCAGACCTGACATTTCATTTTCTGTTGGAATCCTCTCAAGGTTCATGAAAAAAACTTGTGAAGGACATTGGTCTGCTACAAAAAGAGTGTTAAGGTACTTGAAGGGGACTCAAGAATTTGGACTCAAATACACACAGGTAGGCGACTTCAGCTTGATTGGATACTCTGATTCAAACTTTGATGGTGACAAAGAAACGGGGGTGTCTACTACAGGTTACACCACGAGTCTTAGATCAGGAGCTGTCTCATGGAGATCACACAAACAGTCAGTTCCAGCAGATTCTACGACCGAGGTAGAATATGTGGCAGTAGCTGAAGCAACAAAAGAAATTGTGTGGCTCCGAAAGATCCTGGAAGATTTGCAGATGAAACAAATGTATTCCACACCACTCATGATCGACAACACTTCTGCAATAAAGTTGGACAAGAACCCAAAGTTCCATGATCGAACAAATCACATCAATACAAAGTACCATCTCATTCGACATCATGTCCAAGCCAAAAACATCCATCTACATCATTGTTCCACAAATGAGAAAACTGCTGATATCTTCACCAAAGCACTTGGAAGAGAAAAGTTTGAGAGGTTCAGATCGATGCTTGGGCTCACCAACATCCCTTCGGATTAAAGGGGGGAATGTTGACACCTAATCCTATGGGATGGGTGTGGATATGTAATTTTGTATAATAAATAATATTTGGAAATAAGGAAGGCCAAGAGTCATTGGGAGATGAATCCCAATAGCCTCACCTCATATAAATATATACATACCTCATACCTTTATCATTTAAGTCATCCGGTAGCAGTTTTACTAGAACAGAGAGCTTCATTCCCTTGACCTGCTTCATTCATATGTCATCACATCCTAGCATTATGTTTCTATGATGACCCTTGATATGGATGACTGTCTTCCATCAATATTGTTATCAGAGAGGTTTTCCCGGAGCTGCTTCACCAAGAGCTCCTTCCATTCTTTTATCATGATGCTATAATATACATTGCTTCCTATCATACTATTTTACAACCAATAGAAATCACTTGAAGGAGAAGATGATCTTAATCATAGTGGAGATCCCTCACTTCTTCTTTCTTAGATTTCTTTGCATCAAGTTCTTCTCTTATATCAGAGACACAGGCTTCTTCCTTTTTCCTCTTGTCCTTTCTAAATTTAGGACAACCTCTTTTATAATGCCCAAGATCATTACATCCAAAGCATCGTGCTTTGTCCACATTTTTCTTCTTATTCTGAGGATCAAATTTACCAAATCTTTCTTTCTTCCTGGACATGGCGGCAAAGGCTTGATTATATACACTTGATCCTGCTTTCAATCTTGATTCTCCTATCTTACCTAGGCTTTGGAATGGCATGGCTTCTTCTCTCCCATATGTGCTGGAAGTGGAACCTATCCATTCTTTCGGTAAAACATTTTGTACCATAGTGAGTATTTCTCTATCAGACATTACTTCTCCCAACTTCAGTGGTTGAGCTCGTATTGCGAAAATATCCATCAGATATGGAGTTATTCCTTCCTTTGATATTCTCAATTTGTATAGTTTTTGTCTTAGGGATATTATTTCCTTTGTAGAGCCTTTCGAGAATTGTTCCACCAATTTATCATATGTTTCTTTTGAGGATTCTAGCTTTGATACATAGGGAAAGAAAGAGTCTTTTATGGATTCTATAAGAATCCTTCGGGCTCTTATGTCTCCCTTCATGTATTTGATATATGCTAGAATGTCTTCTTTTGGAGGATGAATTGTAGATCCTTCTACGAATCTCATAAATTCATTTTCAATTAGCTTCAAATCTATTCTTTTCTTACATGCATTGAAGTTTTATAACCCAACCAATTTGTTACTCCTTTATATAATAAGTCATTTTGACAGATTTAGATAAAGTCATAGATACTTGAGTGAGTGGCTTTCTCCTTCAACAACTTCCTTGATGATGATGAAGGAGTTAGGATATTCTTATAATATGGAAATCTTCAATCTAGGTGTTCTTTAATATTTGATGGCAAGGGATATATTCAAAAGATGATGTCCTCTTCAATCAATGTCTTGAATAAAAATCTTTGATGGAAAAGATTATTTTCTTGAAAATTTTGTTGGGTGTGGAGCTTGGTTATCTTCTTTATTTTGTATCAGAGCGTTGGACCCATGTTATTAATGGGGCGGAAACGCCACCCGTAATTAAACGTTGCCTGGGGGGTCCATGGGGGGGCGACTGCGACTTTATGGAGCCCCCCCTTGGCAAGGGCTTTCGAGGGCAGCGCCCCCGAAGCTGAAAATAGATGTAAAATTGCCTTGTAAATGTATTGTAATTTCTAGTCAATCTGGACCATTCATTAGGCGGATGATCTAACGGTAGAAGTTATGTTTAATTTAGGGGTTTTTTTTTTTAATTATTTGTTCTATGTTCCCGTAGAAGACAACCCCTCATTTTGTATGAGGGTATTGTATTGTGACTGTGGATTGTATGTGTATTCTCAGAGAAAGATATATATAGGGAGACTGCGAGAGCTAACAGAGGATATTACAGTGGATCTGTTGTAGGTTGTGTCTCTACATTTTGCTGGATAATATAAAGGAAGGACTGGTTGTTCGGGGTGGACGTAGCCCAAATTGGGTGAACCATGTATATATGTATCTCTCTTGTTTTATATGTTTTCTGTGTTTGTGTTTCCACATATTTTATGTGTTGCATTGCTCTGTAATACATAATTTTTTAACAACTGGTATCAAAGTCGAAGTTTTATTTAGCTGATAAACTCACAGGAAAGAAGGGACCCTGGTTCGAGTGGGAGCAATGGCAAAAGATGGTAAATCTAGGGTCAAGAAATTTAATGGCCAAAACTTCTCGCTGTGGAAGATGCAGATGGAAGATTATATGTATCAAAAAGAATAGAGGATATTATAGTGGATCTACTATAGGTTATGTCTCTTCATTTTGCTGGATAATATAAAGGAAGCACTGGTTGTTCAGGGTGGACATAGCCCAAATTGGGTGTGTTATCACTCCAATAATTCTCAAGGGTTGTAAATATTTTTGGTTTAAAGAATATTATAGGTAACCATAAAACTAATTTTAAGCTTTAGGATCTAGCGTTCCTAATGCTCAGAGAGAGCTCTCTCTATATGATTTATCTTTGTTGATTTTATTTGATTTTAGGCTAATTATGTGAGATTGATTGGGTTTTTTATTTTGATTTGGTTTGGTGGTGGAATCACTGATTCAGATGGACAGATGTAGGTCTATATTCCATTGGGATAATGGATTCAATATGTCAAGAAACATAGTAGAATCAAGGTTCTAAAGGGAAGTGTTCATAGGGAAAGATAACTGAGTAACTTCATATATTTAGGCTTGATGATGAAATGGTTTCAATCGGGATGAGAGAGAAATTAAGAGTTCTCAGATCCGGATAATGAGGGAAATGACAGTGGTCAATCGAAACTAGGGAGAAATTAAGAATTCCGTAATCTGGACATCAGTAGAAAACATGAAAATGACATAACAGTTCAAGACAGAGTGCTTTTAAACAAATTCTGAAATAATATTCCTATTATACATTTAAATTCAAAAAACATGCAAGTATGTGAAAACTTCAGATAATAACAAAGAACAATTGAGAGTACTTCACTGAAGTGGCCCAACACATGAATTCTATAATATAATGCCTTTATTGCTCAATTCAGTCTGCTGACTTGAAAATGGTACAAAGAATCCTCTGGTTGATATTAGTACATCTATAGGAATGTTTAGCAATCCATAATCCACACTCAATACTTCGAAATGTGAGGTATTTATACAAAAAATATTACAAAATATTCTAAAACAAACTTAGGAATTATTCAAGTAAAAATAAATATCTTCATGCAAGAAGATAGAGACAGCTATCTAACTAATGCAAGCTGTCCCTGCTTTTATTGATTTTGTTGTTTGCTATTTTTGATCTTTTGTTGATTTGTCTCTGACTGTTGCTCAACGAATTCTATCTTTCACTCTACTTTGTCATCTTTGTTTTGACTTAAATTATATGATTTTCATCTGATACACTTTAAACTCTGATACTATTTGTTGTTACTGCCGTTTTTAAAATTTATCCCGGCTGATGTTTTTCACATTAAACTGCCTGCTCTGTTTTACCCTTGATTGCTTTCATAGTAAATCAGTCAACTTCTCCCAATATTCTGCTTCTGGTACCTTGATCTTTACCATTCTTTTGAATATCTCATCAGCCTTTTGTGTACTTTGCAAAAATAGGCTTGTTAATGAATAAAAATGTTTTACCTCATGCTATAGGTAAAAGAGGTTTTCAAAACTTTTGTAGAGTACTTTCCCTGTTGGAATTGCTTGCATGACTGAATTGTTAGCTTGTTCCTTTGCCACTTCTTTGATTTTCTTATCATAATCTTCTTGTTTCATCAACCTATCATTGATAACTAGAGGATTTGGCAAGCCTTTCTATCTCAGAATATCAAATTTCATCATGAATCTGGTTATGGAAATCTCCACGTTCTGACATTTTTCTTCTAGCTATACCATTAAGTTTCTCTTAGAAATCACCTTCCTAAATTCTAGGATTGTTTCTGTCCTGCCACTAAATCAAATTTCCTCTAATTATTGCTTATTCTTGGAATTAAGAAACTTAATTATTTCATTAGCCTCTTCTGGCTTCTTACCAAGTTCTTTGATTTTGTGGATGGCTTCACCTGCTGATTTGATAAGATCCTTCTGCTCATAAATCACTTGAATGGATGACCAAATATCATTGACAGATTCAAAGATATTGGCCCATATTTGCTGCTTGGCTTGTGCCATTGATTCTTTCAGTGTTAAATCTTTCTCTAACTTCTTCAATTTCTCTGTCAATCTGTTTGTCTTTTGCATTTCATTCTTGTGCATAATCTGGACTAGTTTCTTCTCATCATCCATACTTTTCAACTGTTCTTTAAGTCTGTTGATTTCATTAGTCTGGATCGACATTTCCTGCATTGCTTTAACTAGTTTACCTACCACATCAGTAGGTTGTGCTACTGTTGTAGATGATTTTGTAGCTAAAGTAGTTGCTGATGTAACATAAAGTGTTGAAAATTTGTAGGGCTTGTGATTAATACAAAAATTCTCTTCTTGATAACTACTTGTGAGCTTGCTTATGTACTCTCTTCTTTAATTTAGTTAATCTTTCATCAAGTCATTTATCAAAGTACTTAGTCAAATGTAGAGACATAATTATTTACACTTGTAGCTGAATATCTTGAAATGTAGTTAGGAAGGTAAATATCTGATTTACCTTCCTTACTTTCTATTACCTTGAGATCACTGTCTTTGTCTATAAAACCAAAGATATCCTTATTATATCCTTCCTACACCTTCCGCAAATTTACTGTACCAATCTTGTACCTTACTGTACCTTTTCACAACCTATACCTTCAACAATCTATATCCTTTAGTCACTTCCACAATCCTTCAGTCACTTCTCACTTCAGATAAATCCACATTCAATTCTGCCCTTTGATCTTGCTTCCTTTAAACGTTGTCAACCTCAGACTCATCCGTATTTAATTCTATCCTTATATCTTCTCTTTTAAACGTTGTCCAACCTCTAATCAATCCACGATTGTTGCTCCTCCTTACACGCTGTCCATCTGCAAATTATGTTCTTTCTTCAATGTTGTCCACCTTAGACTTGACCGTAATCGTTTTGTTCCAAATGAGCCGCAGTGTAGACATATATATAGGAGACTAATCAGCTATTAGGCCGACCATTCAGTTGATACTTAGGCCAACTATATAACTTCAAATTTAGGCCGACTTGTAGATTATTTTCTTTGGGTTTTTATGAGGTATTACTTCACATATATTCCAAGATTGTTGAAGGTTGTTTCCACCATATTTTGTGCTTGTCTTCCAACACCTTTTGGAGGGCTGTTGAGAACTACTTTACAAGATCTTCGAGCATATCCATCTAAACTGGATCCTTCATGAATTTGACACTTAATCCTATTTATACTTAGAAGACAAGAACCTAATAGACATCAAGAAGAGATTCTATCTACATAAAATATTTCTCATGAAACCCATGAGACAAAAATACATTTTTATTATCTTTGTCTCCTTCTTTTCTTATTTACATAATCAACATGAAGACCGACCTAGTTACATTTTACAACACTCCCTCTTAACTAGGGAGGTATTCATATCACTTTCAAACTTAAAGAATCTCATAAGAAAAATCGGATTGGTAATCACATCTGTATAGCATCATTTCAACCAGAATTGTACTAGTGCAAGGCCTTAACTAACAACCCCATCTCTTCAACGAGACAATGGGCTTCAATGCTGGTGAGACACATGACTTATATACACCTTCGTCATTGTCTCTCCAAGGTACATACCCCACCTAGGTGTTCCAGAGTATGACCTTCTTGGAGTATTCTTCTCTTAGGTAGCTAGCCCTCAAAGAATATCGGTCCACAACTACTCTTATCTTGAATGCCCTATCTCATTCTCAAAGAGTATCGAATGCTAGATGATTACCAAATCCTCCATTTTTTCTTCCAGGTGAAGACCAGAATGATGTGTCTAACCATTCTCTTCACATGGCCTTCACTAAGACTTATGACTGTTAGTCCTGGTCTAGTGCATGACACATATAACAGATAATCACATACGTCACTCCCTCTTAACACAGGAAGGACATATTTCAAGTTTCTTCCAAGCAAGAAACTTACCACCAGGCTCCTCATTAACCAGAGTCTTGCAGCAACAATCCAACTTCTCATGAAGAGTTCCTCCCCTCGATGTCATGGATTTCGATATTGAGTAATATTCACCTTTTGGCTTCATGGGGCACATATCATCCATCACTTTCAGTCATGAGTCATGTCCACTATCAGAAAGTGATTCATCAATCTTCCTCATCTAGTCCACCATTATTCCATGCTGCTTTCCTTCGAATCATTCCCAAGGATCATAAATCCTTTCTTATGATTAGCAGCCCTGCATAAATTCATCCATATAAACATATACATATGAACTTTTAGAACAAAAGTTACCTTAGTGATGGTCTTTCACCATGACATCTTCCTGTAGGCATCGACATCCTTCATATTGACACATATCCCAATGATATGTTTTTTCAAGGTTCTTATTATTTACCAGACTTCTGTCAGAGTCTACATATCTTCCCAGGATATTTCCAAGTCGCATCTTCTGGGCTTCCGGATGATAACTGTCTCTTGACATGGTTGCATTTCATCATCTCTTCCTTTCTGCACATTCTCCATTCCCAGGAACTTACAACCTTTATAGTTTCTTTTTCATATACAACCACCTCATATTCCATGAGGACATATTATGTTGATTTCATTTGTCTGTGCACTGAGAGATACTTCTCCATAGATCATATTTCTAAATACAAAATTTCATTACCTGCAACCATATGACATGACTTCACAACATCCAATGTCAACATATAAATATATACATATCTCATACCTTTTTCCCTTGAGTCATTTTGTAGCAATTTCTCTAGAATGTAGAGCTTCATTCCTTTGACCTGCTTCATCAATATGTCATCACATCCCAGAATTTTGTCTCCATGATGACCCTTGATCTGAAGACTACTTTACTTTAGTAAAGAGATTTTCCAGAAGCTGTTTCATCGAGAGCTCCTTTCATGCTTCTATTGAGATGCTTCTTAATGTACATTGTTTTTCTATTATACAATTTTACAATTAATCAGAGGTCACTTAAAGAGAAAGATGACCTCAATCATAATAGAGATTTCTTCATTCTTCCTTCTTGGGTCTTTTAGCATCATGTTCTTCTCTTTAATTAGTGACATGGGCTCCTTCCTTTTTACTTTTGTCCTTTATTAGTTTAGGAAAATCTCGTTTATAATGCCCAAAATTATTACACTCAAAGCATCATGCTTTGTTCACATTTCTCCTATTATTTTGAGGACCAAATTTATTAAATCTTCCTTTCTTCCTGGACATGGTGGCAAAGGCTTGATTTTATTTCCTTGATCCTTCTTTCAATCTTGATTCTTCTATCTTACCTAGACCTTGGAATGTCATGAATTCTTCTTTCTCATCTATACTAGAAGAGTAATCTCTCTGTTCTTTTGGTAAGACATTTTGTATCATAGTGAGTATTTCTCTATTGGGCATTAATTCTCCCAATTTTAGTAGTTGATCTCGTATTGCAAAAATATCCATCAGATATGGAATTATTCCTTCTTTTGAAATTTTCAATTTGTATAGTTTTTGTCTCAAGTATTTTATTTCCTTTTTAGAACTTTTTGAGAACTGTTCCACCAATTTATCATATATTTCTTTTGAGGATTCTAACTTTGATACATATGGAATAAGAGAGTCTTTTATGGACTCTATAAGAATCCTTCGAGCTCTTACATCTCCCTGCATGTATTTGGTATATGCTAGAATATCTTCTTTTGGAGGTTGTATAGTAGATCCTTCTATGAAACCCATGACTTCATTTTCACTTAGCTTTAGGTCTATCCTTTTCTTCCATGCATTGAGGTTAGATAACCCAACCAATTGGTTGCTTTCTAAACAATAAGTCATTTGGACAGAGTTAGATGAAGTCATATATACTTACTTGAGAGAGTGACTTTCTTCTGCAGCAGCCTTCTTGATGATAACGAAGAGGTTAAGGATTTCTTCCAAGATAGAATTCTTCAATCTAGGTGATCTTGAATTCTTGATGGTAGAGAATTTTTGAAATAGCTAGATAGTCTTCTTTGTATACTGATTAGACTTTTCAACCCAAAATTAGATCTATGCTTGCTTGAGTGTCTTTGTTGACAAGCAGTCTTTGTGTTCATCACCTTAGCTACGATACCATGTTGAAAATTTTTAGGGCTTGTGATTAATACAAAAATTCTCTTCTTGATAACTACTTGTGAGCTTGCTTATGTATTATCTTCTTTAACTTAGTTAATCTTTCATCAAGTCAGTTATCAAAGTACTTAGTCAAATGTAGAGACAGAATTATTTACACTTGTAGCTGAATATCTTGAAATGTAGGAAGGTAAATCTCTCCTTTACCTTCCTTACTTTCTATTACCTTGAGAACATTGTCTTTGTCTATAAAACTAGAGATATCCTTATTATATCCTTCCTTCACCTTCCGCAAATTTACTGCACAAATCCTGTACCTTTTCATAACCTGTACCTTTAGAAATCTATATTCTTTAGTCACTTCTGCAATCCTTCAGTCACTTCTCACTTCACATAAATCTGCATTCAATTCTACCCTTTGATCTTGCTTCCTTTAAACGCTGTCAACCTCAAACTTATCCATATTTAATTATGTCCTTATATATGCTCTTTTAAATGTTTTCCAACCTCTAATCAATCCGCAATGGTTGCTCCTCCTTACACGTTGTCCATCCACAAATTCTGTTCTTTCTTCAACACTCAGACTTGACTGTAATTGTCGTGTTCCAAATGAGCCATAGTGTAGACATATATATAGGAGACTAATCAGCTATTAGGCCGACCATTCAGCTGATACTTAGGCCAACTTTATAACTTAAAATTTAGGCCAACTTGTAGTTTATTGTCTCTGGCTTTTTATGAGATATTACTTCACATATATTCCAAGATTTTTGAGGGTTGTTTCCACCATATTTTGAGCTTGTATTCCAACACCTTTTGGAGGGTTGTTGAGAGCTACTTTACAAGGTCTTCGAGTATATCCATCTAAAATGGATCCTTCATGACTTTGACACTTAATCCTATTTATACTTAGAAGACAAGAACCTAATAGACATCAAGAAGAAGTCTATCTACATAAAATATTTCTCCTGAAACCCATGAGACAAAATTACATTTTTATTATCCTTGTCTCCTTCTTTTCTTTTTTACATAGTCAACATGAAGACCGACCTAGTTACATTTTACAACACGTTGTAGCTATTGGAATTGATGGGGCCAATGATTTTGCTAATGTAGAAGGAACAACTATAGTGACTTAGGAATAAGAGTGACAGGGACTGCTTCTGATCTCGCCTTTTTCTCCTTTAATAAATCATCCATTTCATTTTCCATTTCTTTCAGTTGGGTAGTTAACTGAAGAATAAGGTTCATCATCTCATCTTTTTGTCCTTCACTCTCTAAAACTTCCTTTGCCTGTGGATGTTCATTATGAGGCAATTTGAGTTGCTTCTTTAATGCAGCAATGTCTGCATTCTTTTTCTTTATGATTTCATCTGCAACTTTGACATTTGTTGGATCATATCCTACTTCAATAACCAAATCTTCCAGAGATTTGATTATGTTATCCTTAGCCTATGAGGATGCCTTTTCTAACTTTAGCTGACCTCTGGATTTTTCAGGAGTGTTTTGCAGCTTCTGTACACTCATGGCTTTGTTTGTCATGGTAGAATACAACATTTCACCAGCTTGCTTGTGAAATTCTATAGGATGAAGATATTTTGCTTGAAATTCATATGATGTATTTTTATAATCTACTGATGATTTGGGATGCTTCACTGTGGGCTGTAAGAAAGTCATCTGCATCTTCCTAGTCTTGTAGTCAAATTCAAAAATCAATATGCTTTGGTCACTAGGTGACTGCTTCCAGTATTGAGTATATGTATCAGCCTTTAATGCCTTATTCCCGATCTTGATCTCTTTATAATTCTGCATAATATCTTGCTCTTTTTCTACTGGCTTACTGGACGAAGACACTTCAATACTATGTTGTTTCTGAATAATTTGAGTGTTTGATGTTGAAGGTTGGTGAGTTTCTTTAGAAACTGTTGGAGGAACATTGTCTTTTACCACTATATCTGTATCAATCACTTCAATGGTTTCCACTTTTTCATTTACAAGATTTAATTTGGGCTTCTTCTTGTACATCAGTTTAAATTTAGTTTCAGTGGTAGTTTCAGTTGAGTATGATCCTTCTTCCCTGACTCTTTTAGAGTTCCTATCCTGTGGGGTTGGAGTCTGCAAGATGGAACTAGTATCACCTTGCTTCTCTGCCTCTTTCAAAGTGCTATCCAACCATTTAGACTGATTGGAGTATTTCTCTATGTCTGGCTTGGATTCATGTACATAAGGAGTTAATTTACATTTGACTCTTGACTTGCTTTTAACTTCTAAAGGATCATAATACCATTGGAAACTTTGACTGAACTTGAATTCCTGCAAATATTTTTCTGCTTGTTGACCTGCATATCTACTGTTGAATATAAAATGACCAATCTGATTCTTTATCTTAAACTATGTCCTCTTTTTGGCTGACAAGAAATTTATTCCATCAGAGTTAAGGACCTGTCTAATATATTCATGTGCAAATAACCTCATTGGGAGGTATTTGGGCAGCCTATATGGAAATAGATTAGATCCATATACCCTAATCTCTGTGTGGTTCTGATAAAGGTACCAATCTCCTGTCCTACTATGTTCTAATAACTGCAGGACCTTTTTTATATCATCACTTACTCTTGGTTGAATGCTGCTATTCAACATGTTGACAATAGAATAAATGAATAAGTCAATAAAGTCCGTGTATGTGGACTGTGTGGAGTCTTTCCTGATTAATGGAGTATTACTAACTATTGATTACCTTTAACATCCATTTTCTGAAGGTTGATAGCAAATATTTCATCTTGGAATTATAAAACATGTGGAATAAAACATATGAGTACTTGAAGACACCTTCTTCAAGCATTTTAACAAGTTGTTCATGAATTGTATCAACAAGGTACTAGGAAAAATTGAATATAGTAGCAGGAGGCTGACCAGGGGAGAAAATAGACAGAAACCCTAAGATTGAAGCATCAACATGCTCATCAGTGAAATAACCTAGAATAAAAGACAACATGCTAATAATATGTCTGGTTCTTTCAGAAAATATGGCTGCTAGATAAGGAGGATTCGTCTTGGGAGTCTCTACTAATGAGGGGATGAATGTTTGAAATATCTGGAATCTCTTGGGGAAGTCCAACTTAAGATATAACTCAGTTAGGATCTCAATATGCAAAGGGGTTTCATGAGGTCTAGGTTGAACTTGCAACATCTGATTTATTGATTCAACTATGATGGTGAATAAGATTTCTTTACTAGGGTTTAATACATGTATGTAGGGATTAATACATATCGGGTTTAATAAAATATAATGTAATGTTAATAAGTGTGGGATTTTAAAATACACTAAGGATAGTGTTAAAACTAATATCGGGAAGGATTTATCAATGTGGGGCCCGACATTATTTTAAGCAAATACTTAGGATAAGTGTATTTTAGGGAGTACTTTTGAAAAAAGGGGAAATCAATAAAGGGATTTTACTTTTCCAAATGTAATATGCTTTTTTAAATAAGGAAAAGGGGTTTTTTGTAGGGAAAATGAGTGAAGTAAGGGGGAGAGGGTTAAAATGAAGGGCAATGAGTATTTTTACAAGGGAAAATGAATTTAGAGGGAAATTAGTAAATATGAAATTATCAATTTCTGCTATCCATGCCTTGTGAAAACTACTTCTGCCTACCCATCATCTACCCTAACATTTTTTCTTCATTTCTTTGGGTGCATTTCAGCTTTCAAACCCTTATTATTATTATTTTTAACATCAAACTATCTAATTCTAACCTTATTACTTCCAATGGCTCAAATTAAACTGTTGAGTTCATTTATTATTCTCTACCTAACTACTGATCTGCCAAGTTTAAACAGTTTGGCTAGATCTTTATTCTCTATTTATCAACATGAAATTTAAAGCATGAATAATCAAGATTAAGCTGTTTAATTATCATGGATTGTGGCATTTTTGACAAGCTGCACACAATCTTATTTTGCAAAGTAAGTAAAAAGTAGTGGCATTTGAATTTGCATCACTTTCACGATCTATTTTTATCTCTTTTTTGTTGGGGTTATATATATATATATATATATATTTCGATCTTTTTCTTTTCAGTCCTTTGATTTTTATTTTAGGACTTTTACCATCTTTACATTTTTTAATATGGGAAAACAATTTGCAGAAAGCAAAGTATGTACATATTACAATATTAATCATAGTCAATTCAAAATTATGAATCCTATTATTATAGGACCCTAACAGTCGCTCCACATGGGGATGGCATTTCTTGGTGAAATGTCGAGAACTTTAAGATTAGTAGCGTTTGAACTTTGACTGTGCTTGCCTTGGAACTATTTTCTGAGATATTCTTTATTCATACTTAGGACATTTTGTCCTTCAAAGATTAGGGTCTTCTCTCCGAGCTTCAAATTTGGAAGAAAAACATCCAATCCAATCTAGACTTTGCAATGTTATTTACAATATTCAAAGTAAACAAAATGAATTTCTGTTAATTTGGGGAATAGTAATGCTTCAACATCCTACCATTAATAGGTCCACCTGGAAGATCTGATCGATCTAACACCTTCAAAAAGAATGCATTGTTACCTCTGTAACCATAAGTGATATAGGGACCTTTCCATAGGAAATCAAATTTACCATGTTTACCTTTATCTTCTCTCCTGGAATCCCATTTAAGCACTTTTTCACCTATGTAAAAATCATCTTCCTTCGTTTTCTTGTCAAATATATTTTTAATTTTATCTTGGATAACTTGTGATTTGACATAGACTTCTTCCCTAGTTTTCTGCAGATGTATAGTCTGATTTATCTTTCTTTGGATATCATTGGTTTCTACCTGCAGTTCTTGGATAATATTCATCACTGGTACTCCTAAAGAGGATGGAAAAACAACATCCATCCCATATACTAGTTGATAAGGGGATGTGCCAATGGAATTCTTTGTGGTGAGTCTATCTTCCCATAAGGAATTAACTAACCTTTTGTTCCAAGTCTTTTTGTTGTATTCTAAAATTTTTTTGATGATATTAACCAGGATTTTCTTGGAGTATTTTGCAAGACCATTACCTTGAGGATAATAAGCAGTGGAATGGCCAAGGCTAATGTGGTATTTGTTACAGAAATCAATCATTTTCTTAGACTTGAAAGCAGCTGCATTATCAGTAATGAGCTTTTGGGGGCATCCAAATCTAGACAGTATATTATTTTAAAGAAATCAGTTTCTTGTCTAGAAGGAATGGCTTTTATCCACTTGGTGAAATATTCTGTGGCTGTCAAAATCCATTTGTGCTGGGCTAAGGAGGGTGGGTGAATTTCACCAATGAAGTCTAAACCCCATTGCTGAAATGACATTTTTGTGGAGATGGGTTTAAGGGGTAAAGGTAATAGTTTTTATTCCCTTCAAAGATCTACCATTTGTGACAGGAGGTTACATACTTTCTTACATCTGCAAAGAGAGTGGGCCAGTAAAAACCTGCCCTCAAGATTTTATCTATAGTTGATTTCTAGTAAAGGTGTCCTCCATAGTCACGTGCATGAAACTCTTCCATAACTTTATCAACTTATTTTTTAAGTAAATAGTTTAATAAAATGCCACCATGATCTTTCCAAAACAGAGCATTATCTATGATGCAAAATTTCATTGCTTTTAACTTTAAGAATCTTGCTTTAGTTCTTGACAATCCAGGAGGAGCTTGTAAGTTTAGTAAATGATATCTGCATACCAATGTGAATC
Source organism: Pinus albicaulis (assembly GCA_034641835.2). Lineage (NCBI taxonomy): Eukaryota > Viridiplantae > Streptophyta > Pinopsida > Pinales > Pinaceae > Pinus > Pinus albicaulis. Next base: position 1,218,042,332 of record CM076570.1, on the reverse strand, counting down.
TAGAAAATCTTCACTAATCTGTGGAGTCGCCATCTCTTCTTGATCATCTAATTGAGTAATAAAATTTATATCTAAGGCCTAACAGTTCGATTCAACCATGATTTTGGCTAAACCTTGGCCTTTAATGAGTTTGGTGGGCTTAATTTCCGTGTCATATTCCAAAATAGTGGTAATCCATTTGCCTCTCTTACCATCAGGCCCATTCTGAGTCAGAATTTCCTTTACTACTGAATTTGGGACATATGCAATGATGTGCGAAAATAAGATATACACTCTAAAGTCTTTAATAGCCTTTACTAAAGCAAGTGATTGTTTTTCCATTATGTTGTACTTTAGTGTGGCATCTCTTAGGGATTCGCTGAAAAAAATACTATGGGCCGTGTTGGAAATGTTGTCATTGATGGAAAAGGAGATGACAATGGAGGAGCACCAGAAATAGAAACAAGGAAAAGAGAGAAGCAAAGTAGCAGAGAACATAGGTAGCAGAGAGGTAGCAGAGGCAGAAAAAAAAAAAAGAGAGAAGTAAGGAGCAACATCAGTCAAGGAGCAGAGGAAGCAAAGGTATTGAATTGAAGCAGAGAACTATTCAAGGTGCAGAGTAGTGAGGACAGTAGAAGAGGGCCATTTAATAGTAGATCTGGAGAGACAAAGTAATGAATATGCCTAAATTCAATAGACATATGGTAACCTCTGAAATAGGCTCTGAGATGAAACCCTGCAATTGAAGGAAGAATAGATGTCAATTTAGGTGCGATTAAGGCTTGTATATTCTGTGGAGAAATTCATTGAAGTTTAATTATACAGAGAAATTCAGGGTCACTCCGATCTGTATATATGACTGTGTGATTAATTGACTTGTAAATTGAGTAAATCGATCACTGGAAGGATCAATTCCCGCAGGCTTTCAATCACATGTCTCAAATTTATATGTGTCTAGTTAAATGCATTCTGGAACAAATTGAAGAGGTCTAGCCCTCTCAGACCCTGATTAAGCTGAATCACTATGTGTAAAGATCCTACAAGGGTCAACCCCAGCGTTATACGAGAAAAAAAAAGGGGAGGGCTGCACTGCATTATGAAGAATGAATGAGATTGTCGGGGGACGATGATATATCGGAGTGTTGTAGAAGAGCGTTCAAAGTGACACTGCTAATGAATAAATGGTACGCAGAGTCTGAGCAACATAGAAGTGGAATTATGCACTTGACGGGAGAAAGACATCGGTCGGAGGTTCTATCCTTGTCTGAGATCGTGAATCAAAACAATGGAAAATGAAACTAAATTAAAGAAAAGCTCTTTGGTTGTTGGAGCGAAGGAACTGTGAAGCAATGGCATGGTCCTGAAATGAAACATTAGAACTGTGCGACGGAGTGGTTTGACTACAAATGAAACGTTGTTAAAGAGCAAGACGAAACCTGGAGTAAGGGGAGTGGAACCACGAAGGAGTGAACAGTGACAGTGGGTTTGCGAAACCAACCCCACTCACATTGTACCACTTTTGTATGATAAGTTGTATTCTCCAAATCAACGCGATATATGCTAGGAGCTGACACGTGGCCTTGAGCGGTTTTGAGATACCGCCCTTATCGTGTGCCATCGCGCGTGAACCATCGACGATGGAATGAATGCGATATGGGCATGCGTTGTTCGATCTGGAGGCAGGTCCATCGAACTGTAGTCGCACGTCAATTAGCATGGAAGTTAACTCAAGAGACAGTGCGATAAGCAGCTGGGCCCCAGTTCATCGCACAGAGTCTGAAGTTTAAAAATTGTGCATTTAATCTATGCGACACTTGTAGATTGCCATCGGATCAGTGTTGGTTGCGCGATATGTTATTAACCGTCGATTGAAGAAATGCATTAACAAGTGGGCTCCACGGAATGTGTATGTATTGTAATATGCATCGGGGTTGATATATGTTGTAATATTTGATATATTAAAGTGGAATGTGTGCATAAGAATGGCTTGGAGCTGATTATATGTTTAATGCATATGGATACATTTTGAAATGCCTAAGGTTTAAAAACAAAGTCGAGGGTTAATTCAAATATTAATATATTTGATAATAAGGTTTCATTAGGAGGTAAAAATGGAATATATGGGCTATCCAAAGCTTGATAAATGAAACATTGATCCGATTGATATGAAGGTTTAATATGGTGGACTAACGCAGATAATTATGTGTGATGATGTTTCCTTTATTCAATTTATTATAAAGCGGGCTATCACATTCTACAAAGTGGCCACTATATAATACATTTTATTATAAAGGTCGAAGGTTTACCTGAATTCTTATAAGTGTATTGACAAAGATTCAAAGTTTGGATTTAACTGTATATGCATATAAATGAAATATGAGAAAGTGGGACCCTCACCAATCGCATCGGATCAAATTTGACAGCGGAACAGATTAATAAAAATTGCAATTGTGATGAAAGTCTGGACCCGATGGGCTTATAAGCCATGATTGATATATGGTTGAGTTCCTGCATAACAGTGAATCATCGGAATCGGAGCATCGAAGCATCTGAACAATGGATCATCGGAGAATCATAAAACAATGAACAGTGAACCATTGGAGCATCGGAGCATCGGATCTCACAACTAAAAGTTGCGATTGCAATCAATTACAATCGGAAGTGGTCAGTTGCGATTAATGGCATCGGAAAATAGATTAAGGTTTTAAAACATTTGATTTGAGGAAATATTGATATATGTTGATATATATTATGGTTGGCATGTAACAATAAAGCTGTGAATATATGTGAGAATGATAAGCTGGGAACATTATTATATTAAGTTGAGACAAAAGCCAAGGGTGAAATTAAAGTGAGCCGGCATGAGAACCAAGATGTAATCGGGTCAAAGAACTTTGAAACTGGTGATTGATATGTTGGGACCCTTATATGAGGTTTTAATAAAAAGCTGTTGACCGTGGATGGATAAGCTACCACATACATTTATTCAAATTGCCAGCGCAGGGAAAGAAAATGGAGAGACATTTTTATCTGCGCCACACTCTGATTTTATTTGGGGTATTTAATCAGATTGCCAGATCAACAGTTATATATATACAGCAGACACACAATTGCAGTGAACAGGTGAATATGCACAGGAATGAAAATGTGGGTTTGACAGGTATACACGCACAAGTGCATAGGGTTGCAGCAAACAGAGGTATGCAGGACAGTTGCACGATAGCAACAGAAAGGACAAAACCAAAAAGCCAAGTGCTGAGCGAAGTTTATGTATTGAAACTGAAAATGTAAATGTTTAATTGTTTTTATATTGTTTGTGATGCAAAGGCAAGTATCCTAAGGAAAAGAAAAATCCCACTGTAACATGGAAACTTGTACATATTGTTATATTTTAAAATGAGTTGGGCAAAGGAATGAGAAGACAGAAGCCAAAGAGTCATGGTTGTTCACTCCAAATTCCTTGTGGAATACAAACAGTCATGTGATGAAATCTATATATAACATCAACTTGATATGCATAGTGAGGTTAGAGAGTGAGTGAAGAGAATGCAGAAATGAAGCAGTGAGGCAGAGAAGAAAGAGGAGCTGAGCAGAGAAGAAGGAGAAGCTGATAGAGAATCTAAGAAGATGCAGAGATGATACAGGGCAGATATGAGAATTGATGAACAGCAGAGCAGATGGAACATAACAGAGCTAATATCCAAGGTAAATCAGCAAGTGTTTTTCTTTTGAAAGAGTAAGGAAGTTGAAGCTTCCCTATCAAGTTGTTGCTTGATAGATGTCAGTTGTAGCTGACTGAGGATGGAGCCTCTTGTAGGTTGGTGCCTGTAGAAAATTGATGGGAGTTGGTGCTTCCACATCAAGTTGTAGCTTGATGAAACGTCAGTTGTAGCTGACTGAGGTTGGAGCCTCCTGTAGGTTGGTGCCTACAGAAAATTGATGGGCGTTGGTGCTTTCACATCAAGTTGTAGCTTGATGAAACGTCAGTTGTAGCTGACTGAGGTTGGAGCCTCCTGTAGGTTGGTTCCCGTAGAAAATTGATGGGAGTTGGAGCTTCCTTGCAAGTTGTAGCTTGCAGAATTGAGGTAGGAGCCTCCTGTAGGTTGGTGTCTATAGAAAATCAGTGGTGAGAGGGAGTTGGAGCTTGCCTTTGCATCACAACAATAATAAGATGTGGTTTTCTCACTTTATGGGTTTCCACTTATCTCTGGTGTCTCTGTGCATGATGTGTATGTGTTGATATGGTTTATCTCATCTTCTTAATACTTGCTGCTCTCATATTAAGTCTGCTGTTACATTATATTAATACTTGCTGCTCACATTATAATATTACTCAAATATTAAGTTGAACATGAAATGAAGGTGTAAATGAGTTTTAATGAAAAGTTTTAAAAGTCCATGAATGTGTTAAACTGATTCACCCCCCCCTCTCAGTTTAACTAAAGGTTAAACAATTGGTATCAAAGCGGGTTCCTTTGGTGCAAGCCTAATAGCTTGAAGGAGATCTGGTTAAGTCATGGACTATCAAAATGTACCTGTGTTAAATACAACAAACTTTCCTGAATGGAGAGATAAGGTTAAAACAAGATTATTGGCTTATGAACCTGAATTATGGAAGCTTTTATGTGATGGTTACTGCACAGACTACCCCACGGTGAAAGAACAATAGAGGAATGCCAAGGCAAAATGTGTGATATATGACAGTCTTCTTAACAAGGACCTTGAGTTGATAATGGATTTAACCTCTACAAAAGAAATCTGGGACAGATTGCATTTCATGCATGGAATAGACACTAAGGACTGCATTGTCAAGAAAGAGAAGAGAATTAAGAAGAAGAAAAATTCAGGTCAAAAGGAAAATATTCAATTCAATGAGGTACCTGCTAGTGTGAATGGTAGTGAGAACCATGAATAAATTGCAGCTGAAGAAAAAGCCAAACTTGACACAGCCTTGACTGAAATAGGAAGATTGAAGCATGAAAACAAAGACCTGAAGACATTGGTGCAAATTTGTGATGAGAAAGAGTATGAAGATAAGAAAGAGATTGTTGGCCTGAAGACTCAACTTGAAGAAGCACAGAAAGTAGAAGATACTCTGCTGCAACAAATGAGAGAGAAAAATCTAGAATGTGAAAAATTGGAAGAAGAAGTAGTGAGCCTGAGAAAGAAATTAGAAAAGGCCCAAAGATACTTATTAATGAATACTCCTCAGATGAAAAGCTCTGGATAGTTGGACCAGATTATAAAGGCTCAAAGATCTCCTCTCATAAAGGTTGGGATAGGATATGAAGGAGAAACCAGTAAGCCCAAGGTAGAAGACAACAAGAAAATCATCTTTGTAAAAGCTGTAAAGGAAAATGAAGCAACTCGGAAGATTCCCACAGAAGAAGAAGCCACCAAGAACAAGATTTGTAAAGAAACAAACAGAATCAAGCAGCAACATGAAAGAACAGAGAATGAGAGGATGAAACAATCAACTGCTAAAGGCTCATATGCTCCTAAGGATGAATTGAACAAATTCGGAAGATGCCAAAGGAGGTTCCTCCCTCCTATGAAAAATAGCACATGTTTCTCTTGTCATAAACCAGGACATAATGCAGCATATTGTAAGACAAAACCAATCCAGTCCAACCAGCAAAGGATGCAGCAAAAGAGAAGAGCCCCTCAAGCAAGCAAATGGAAAAGACAATCTTTCACCAGGTACACAAATCATTTCCATGGCTACTATTATGCATGCAATAATTTTGGACATAAATTTTTTTATTGTAAAATGTATTCAAGAAGGGGAACAAATTACTATACATAAGCTAAAATGTAGTTTGAAAAAATAAGATGTTATGTATGCCTCAAGCTTGGCCACAAAGCAAAGGACTGTAAACTGCCATATATACTAAAGAACTCTAGACAGATGATGGAAACAAAGCAAATCAAACAAAACTATGAATTTAAAAGAACTGCAGACATTATGAAGAACCCCAATAAAGTATGGAAGGAAAAGAGAAAGGGGGCGCCTATTATCTCAGTAATATAACGAATCCTCAATAGTCTCAGGGGGAGCTGCTCTAGGAAGCAAAGCAAAAATCCATCCAGTGACAAATATGAAGCAACATCCCAGGGGGAGAGCAGTTCATATATAGACCCCATGAAAGTAGTCTAAGAAGATCACCTTAGAATGAGAACGGCTATAAGATCAGGAAGGGAAAAGAAAAATTCCTCTAACTAAGAACTATAGAGGAAGAAGATTATTTAGCTGACAGATTGATGAAAGAAGAGAAGGCAACAAGCAACCATGGTAATAGAGAGAACATCAGCCATGAACCTGTAGAGCTAACAGTGAATCACATTAAGAAGGATGAGTAAGAGGAGTGCATATCATCATTGTGTAATTACATCATTCATCTATGAAAAGTCCCCTTGGAGGAGTGCAGTTAAGTAAGTGATAAATCTCTGAGAGATCTGCCCATGAAGATTCCAAGTAGACAAACTAAATATGGCTTCCCAAAGATATTTATATTAGAACAGTTGAATTGATTATAAAGCAGCAATGATTCTGGAACAGTTCTAGAAAGGTACATACAATGGCTTTCTTTTGACCAGAATGACAGAATAAGAAAATGGTTAATAATGATAAGATCAGTTTCAGGATATTGATGACTGTTGGTGTGAACAGTGGAAAGCTCAATAGTAGAATTTATGAAGGATGTCTTAATTATGGGTAAATGTGCAAGCTAAAGTGAGATCTCTACATATTTTATCAAGGTAATATCATTTGGTACTTGGTGCAAGCAGCATGCCTATCAACTGAATATCAGGTGTTATCATTGGAGCAGTAGTATGGTATAGGTCCTCAGGATCAAAGGATTATGGCAAAAGAACCTTAAGGTAATATTCCCAGTATTATCTGCATTCAGCATGAAAAGGTCAGTAGCAAAGCAAAAATAACATTATCTTTCTTACACTTGAAGTAGTATATTGAGCACTGAAGCAATATCTTTTTCTATATATAATTTCATGCCTTCCTGAAGTTGGTACATGTATATCTTCAAGGCCTCTTTCTTAAGATCAGTTACAAAACTGTGTGAAGTCTGTTTGCTGAGTTTTCTATTAAACATCTTGAATATGCTTGAAGTAGTTGGTGTAACAGGAAGTGCTGTAGCTATTGGAATTGATGGAGCCAATGGTTCTGCTAATGTAGAAGGAACAACTGTAGTGACTATAGGAATAACAGTGGTAGGAATTGCTTCTGATCTGGCCTTTTTCTCTAGTACTAACTTATCCATTTCGTTTTCCATTTATTTTAGTTGGGCAGTAAACTGAAGAATAAGGTTCATCATCTCATCTTTTTGTCCTTCATTCTCTAACACTTCCTTTTCCTTTGTATGTTCAATAGGAGGCAATTTGAGTTGCTTCTTTAATGCAGCAATGTCTGCATTCTTTTTCTTTATGAGTTCATCTGCAACTTTGACATTTGTTGGATCATATCCCACTTCAATAACCAAATCTTCTAGAGATTTAATTATGTTATACTTAGCCTATGAGGATGCCTTTTCTAACTTTAGCTGATCTCTAATGTTTTCAAGAGTGTTTTGCAGCTTATGTACACTCATGGCTTTGTTTTTCATGGTATAATACATCATTTCACCAGCTTGCTTGTGAAATTCTATCTGGTATATAGGATGAAGATATTTTTCTTGAACTTCATATGATGTATTTTTATAATCTGCTGATGATTTGAGGTGCTTCACTGTGGTCTGTAAGAAATTCATATGCATATTCCTAGTCTTGTAGTCAAATGCAGAAAGAAATCTTCTTTGGTCACTAGGTGATTGCTTCTAGTATTGGGTATATGTATCAGCCTTTAATGCCTCATTCTTGATCTTGATCTCTTTATAATTCTGCATAATATCTTACTCTTTTTCTGCTGGCTTACTGGATGAAGACACTTCAACACTCATCGTTTCTGAATAATTTGAGTGTTTTATGTTGAAGGTTGGTGAGTTTCTTCGGAAACTGTTGGAGGATCATTGTATTTTACCACTGTATATGTATCAATCACTTCAATAGATTCCACTTCTTCATTTACAGGATTTAATTTGGGCTTCTTCCTACAAATCAGTTTAAATTTATTTTCAGTGGTAGTTTCAGCTGAGTATGATCCTTCTTCCCTGACTCTTTTAGAGTTCCTATCCTGTGGGGCTGGAGTCTGCAAGATGAAACTAGTATCACCTTTAGAATGATTGGAGTATTTCTCTATGTATGGCTTGGATTCATGTACATAAGGATTTAATTTAAATTTGACTCTTAATTTTCTTATAACTCCTAAAGGATCATACTACCATTGGAAACTTTTACTGAACTTGAATTCCTGCAAATATTTTTCTGCTTGTTGACCTGCATCTCTACTGTCGCAAATAAAAGGACCAATCTGATTCTTTATCTTAAATTGTGTCTTCTTTTTGGCTGACAAGAAATTTATTCCATCAGATTTAAGGATCTGTCTAATATATTAAAGTGAAAATAACCTCATTGGGAGGTATTTGGGCAGCTTATATGGAAAGAGATTAGATCCATATACCCTAATCTCTGCGTGGTTCTGATAAAGGTACCAATCTCCTGTCCTATTGTGTTCTGATAACTGCAAAACATTTTTTATATCATCACTTACTCTTGGTTGAATGATATTGTTCAACATGTTGACAATAAGAGAAATGAATGAGTCAATAAAGTCTGTGTATGTGGACTGAGTGGAGTCTTTCCTGATTAATGGCTTCCAAAATATTACTAACTATTGATTACCTTCAACATCCAGTTTCTGAAGGTTGATAGCAAATATTTTAGCTTGGAAGTATAAAAACACATGGAATAAAACAAATGAGTACTTGAAGATACCTTTTTTAGGAATTTTAACAAGATTTTCATGAATTGTATCAGCAAGGTACTGGGAAAAATTGAATATAGTAGTAGGAGGCTAACCAAGGGAGAAAATAGACAGAAACCCTAAGACTGAAGCATCAACATGCTCATCAGTGAAATAACCCAGAATAAAATGCAACATGCTAATAATATGTCTGGTTCTTTCAGAAAATATGGTTGTTGGATAAGGAGGATTGGTCTTGGGAGTCTCTACGGATGAGGGGATGAATGTTTGAAATATTTGAAATCTCTTGGGGAAGTCCAGCTTAAGATATAACTCAATTAGGATCTCAATAGACAGAGGGGTTTCATCAAGTCTAGGTTGAACTTGCAACATCTGATTTGTTGATTCAACTGTGATGGTGAATAAGATTTCTTTACCAGGGGTTACAATGTCTCTTTGATCAGGGAAATAAAATTTTTGGCAAAGTCTGATGACCTCTAAACACTGTAAGGTCTATGGGACAACATACTTGGGAAAATTTGACTCCTAAAGGAAAAATTCATCAGCTTGGTCAATTGATTTGTCATAACTCCAGCAGTGGAGCTTAAGAAGATTAAATTCAATGATAGGGTCACTAATTTTAAAGTCTCTATCTACTAAGAGAGTGTGTTCTACATCTACAACAGGAGGTTGCTGGGGATTGACAGTTACAATACCTTGGGAAGCCATATTTATTAATTTTAATCAATTGATTACTCTCTAATTCAGGAAATAGTCTTGGGACCTTTAGGAATGTTGTGAAAGATTATTACAGTCTGCAGAAGGGTTTGGAATGAAATAGTGGCTTTTCCTCTGGTCTACAATGCTTCAATTGATCAAATATTCAGTCTGTGTGATCAAAAATAGTCTTTAGCCTCAGGAATTCTATGAAAAGATAACTAGGGTCTACAGAAAAAGGTTTTAGAGACAATAAATATTTTTTGTGGTCTGCAAAGTTCCTAGCAGGTTCAATTAACTAATAGGTTACTTTCTTTGCTTTAGGAACAAGCCTTTGCATTGAGGAATACCTGGAAAGTGTGATTTTCTGCTTTGTAGAGGTGGTTTTGGATGCAGCGGAGGCTTTCTGAGGATTCAATTGTCTTTATAATGTTTTGAATTGGTTCTGCAGTGGCTTCAGTAATAACAGGGTTGAATTCTGTTGAAATATGGCTTAAAACAAGGTCGACATCGTTGTTTTAGCTCTATGATAGGTTCGCAATAGTTTTCTTTACACAAAACTGTAACAGAAATGGTGAAAACAGGCTGCAAAGGGCGGTCTTATGCTTTTTAACCAGCATTAATTAAACATTAATGCACGGGTTAAATTCAAAATGCAGGGTGGTTTTCATAACGGTTAGAAGAAATTGCTTGGTGATTTTCGCATCGGAAAAAGCGGGCGGGCGATATTTTTTGGAGGGATGCAATGCCATAGAAATTTGCCACATTGCAGGGAGTGGGGACGTGAAAACCACTCATTTAGCAAGGTCGAAGTGATGTTAAATATCGGGCTTTCGAGTGTGCAATAGGAGTTATTGATCATTGGATCTGATCAATCGCAATCAGATGGTTGGGCGAATGGGAAGGATGAATCAGGGACTTGACAGGTGTGGGGCCCAGAACTTAAGTCAATGCAATGAGTTATGATATAAGATACGGCTTAATATGTATAGGGTCGAGACTTTATAATAGTGGGGATTAGTTAAACATATGAATGAGTTTAACTATATATTTTATATGGGTTTAAATGTAATATATTCGCGAGTTAATATAATAATGGTCAATACATTATGGGAATGGGTTTAATATATGTATGCAGGGATTAATACATATGGAGGTTAATAATATATAGTGAAATGTTAATAAGTGCGGGATTTTAAAAAACACTAAGGATAATGTTAAAACTAATATTGGGAAGGATTTATCAATGTGGGGCTCGACATTATTTTAAGCAAATGCTTAGGATAAGTGTATTTTAGGGATTACTTTTGAAAAAAGGGGAAATTAATAAAGGGATTTTATTTTTCCAAATGAAATATGCTTTTTTGACTAAGGAAAAGGGGTTTTTTTGTAGGGAAAATGAGTGAAGTAAGGGGGAGAGGGTTAAAATGAAGGGGAAGGAGTATTTTTACATGGGAAAATGAATTTAGAGGGAAATTAGTAAATATGAAATGATTAATTTCTACTACCCATGCCTTGTGAAAACTGCTTTTGCCTATCCATCATCTACCCTAACATTTTTCTTCATTTATTTGGGTGCATTTGAGCTTGCAAGCCCTTATTATTTTTCTTTTTACAACAAAATATCTAATTCTAACCTTATTACTTCCAATGACACAGATTAAACTGTTGAGCTCATTTATTATTCTATACCTAAATATTGATCTGCCAAGTTTAAACAATTTGGCTAGATCTTTATTCTCTATCTATCAACATGAAATTTAAAGCATGAATAATAAATATTAAGATGTTTGATTATCATCGATTGTGGAATTTTGACAAGCTGCACACAATCTTATTTTGCAAAGTAAAGTAAAAAGTAGTGGCATTTGAATTTGCATCACTTTCATGATCTATTTTTATCTCTTTTTTGTTGGGGTTCATATATATATATATATATATATATATATATATATATATATATATATATATATATATATATATATATATATATATATATATATATATATATATATATATCTTTTTCTTTTTATTCCTTTGATTTTTCTTTTAGGACTTTTACCCTCTTTACATTTTTTAATGGGAAAACAATTTGCAGAAAGAAAATTATGTACATATTACAAGATTAATCATAGTCAATTCAAAATTATGAATCCTATTATTATAGGTTCCTAACAGGGTGAACCGTGTATATCTGTGTCTCTCTTCTTTTATATGTTTTTTGTGTTTGTGTTTCCATGTATTTTATGTGTTGTATTGCTTTGTAATATATATTTTTCTAACAAAGTTGATCCTTTGAATGATATGAAGATCTTTCTCGAAAATAGCTCGAGATTCTTCCTTGAAAAATGATTTGAATTTTGATTCAAACTTTGACTTTTTCTTCCTGGAATGTCTCTTCTTCAAGTAGCCCTTGAGTTCAACACCTTAGCTCTGATACCGTGTTGAGAATTTGGAGGGCTAGTGATTAATTCAAAATTATCTTCTTGATAATTACTTGTGAGGTTACTTGAGTTTCTTATGTCTTCACTTCGTTAACTTATTAAATCTTTCATCAAGTCAATTATCAAAAGACACATGAGAAGAATTAGGCTCCTAGAGCGAGGGAAAAACCTCTCCCTCTTGCAGAGGAAAAACCCATGAGAAATTCTTCTTATAGATTTCAGATGACACGTACCATGACCCAAAATTACACACTTGACATATTTATGCATCCAAGACCTTGTCCTTAATTCTTTGATGTCCTTCAATGTTGATCCTTCTTCTCTTCACCAACATGCACTTTTATGCACCAACACTTCCTTTTATCAACAACTTCACTTTAGGATAGTCTGCAAACATCTCTAGACAGATCCACACTTTAATACTACCCTAGAGCTAAATCTGTCACGCTGTAACTTCCACACTTCCTTTGATACACAGTTTGTACTTCCCTTTAGTAGACTGCAACACCTTTTATACTGAGATACCACAAGCATTTATGTACCTTAAAAAATTATGAAACTTATCCAAAATGCACACTGAAACTCGTCTGCACTTAAATCCGCACTGAAGCCTGCACTCAATTCTGCACTGCACCTGTAGTTAATTCCGTATTGCACTTGTAGTTAATTCCGCACTGCACCTGCAGTTAATTTCGTATTGTACCTTCACTGAACCTCAAATATCACAGCAAAACTGAATGTAAATGAGCTGCAGGATGGAGGTATATATAGGGGTAATTGAACTGTCTTAGGCTAACCTATAAGTTAGCTTGTAGGATGACTAGTCTAGTTGATTAAGGCTGGCTTTAAATTTAACAATTCACACTTGCACGTCCCAAATCTAGGTTTGGTTGGTTTAGTTATTCTCTTGTCAGTGCCCTATCAGTACATCTTCAAAGGTGATCGCGATGGGTGATTGTGTGGACATTCTTGCATCTGACACATCCGCCCACGAAGCTCTTATTACGGCCATGTTGGAAGCAGAGTGGGCTTGGGCTACAAACTCGGTATTCAAGCTGTCTTCTCTGACATTCCCATATGAAAACCCAAATGATATCATAGGTCAGGGATTCAATCGACTCTCTAGTAGTCACAAGCCGATTCCTTCAGGCTCTCATCTCTCAAACAACAGTCACTTTGGAAATAGAATTTTCAAGCCTGCAGCTGACATAAAACTTGTGAATTTCAACCATGATGATCTATGGGGCAGAGTCACTAGCCTCCAAAAAAGAGCCTTAGTTGGTCGATGGTTATTCTCAGAGATGCAGTATAAGGAAATGATAGCTTGGGTAAAGAATTCCTGGGGACCTTTGCTCGGATACACACCAAAAGTAAGTCAGATGGTGAATTCGTGGTTCTGCATCCACTTCCTGCATGCGGATGACTGTGCGAATGTCCTCAACCACACTTGGGTCCATAGCCACAGCTTCCTACAACTCCATCCATGGTATCTAGGTTTTAACCCAATTATGGAGACCTTGAAGAATAAAATGGTTTGGGTCAAGCTCTCAGTGCTCCCATTAGAATTTTGGACAATGAAGGCACTAGAGGCTATAGGAAACACAATTGGTCGTCTACGACACAACGAGGCGGGGATTTTGGGTACAAATGATAAGCATATTGCATGGCTATTGGTGGAGATAAGCTATTCCGGGGGCCTTCTAGGAAATTTTGATCTCCAGTGGGAACATTAGAGGCATTGCCAGAGGGTCGACTATTGGGGGCTCCCATTTCGATGCCTCCTCTATCACCAAATGAGCCTATTAATGCGTAGATTCCCTCTCAAGCACAGGCAAAAGACCTTAAATAGGGCTCAGTCATTTCTCTACACTGTTTGGCCCTCGGTACAAGCATAATTTAGAGTAGAATATCCCAAGTAAGCTTTCATATCCTTTTCCTGTTCCCAAGAAAGTTAATTCTTCTTCATCATTTTTGTCCCCTCCTCTAATTTCCCAACCGATGAATGTAATCCATGATGGCTCCCCTCAACTCGATCCTTTAAATTATCCCCTGGATTTTTCCCTCATCTCTCTGTCTAAGCCCTCAATTGAATCCCATCGTCTTACTGTAGCCCAATCTTGCGAGTCTCTAACCACATTTGAGCCCTTGAATGCACTTATGCCTTCCATCATGGCTCTGTAGTTGTGTTCTACCTCTATGCCACCATTGGAATTGGCTTCAACCTCACCCATCTTGGCACCTATGGGCAAGGCTCCACCCGAATCGCCCAAGAACTCCATTGGCAATGATGTAGACTTTCTTCTATACAACCCAAATTTAGATATTTCTGTGCTCACAATGTATGATCATTTGCCCACTGCTCCCCCTTCAACCATTTCAGTAGCCTCAACACTCAATATCACTATGAGGAAAAAGTCCAAGAATGGTAGTAGACATTTCCGGGGCAGGGTGAAATCCAAACCTTTGTTTTTGAATGAATTGGATGGGCTTTGGGATATCCAAATCATATCCACCTCTGATCCTCAGGCACTTAGAGCATGCCAGCCTGATCATGGTAACAGATGAACTGCATCTTATAACTAAACATCCAGGGGTTAGGTGACTACCCAAAGTACCTTTGCCTGAAAGAACTATTTGCTAAAACCCAACCTAGCATAACAGTTTTCCAGGATACCTTGTGTTATTTGTCAAAATCCATTCAATTCTTTCTTGCCATTTTTTGAGCGTTGAAAAAGGTATGTATTCACCATGTATTTTCTCATTCTTTCCTTTAAACATAACTCTTTTTATTCTAGAAAGGTGATTTATTAGAGAGTCATGATAGAATTGCAAAAACTTATGTTTATTGTAAAAATTAACTAAAAGCCTTTTATTGTCAAAAACAGGAATCAAAAGAGGTGAACAACTATACTAGAGGCGAGGCTAAAGTAGGAGTAACTGTTGTTCCTCCAATAATAGGCCATATCCAGCCAAAAAGAAATAAATCTGAACGCATAGCTAAGAGAAGACAGGGAACAACACATCGGCAGCCACAGAAGACCAAACACTAGCTAAAGAAAGAAAAGGAGTGAATCCCTCAGGATATTTCGATCCTGAGGGATCGTTGTTCAAATCTTATCTTGTTCCTTGTCTTATCCGTCAAATTTGATTGAAGGAGTCTAAAAATAATTGATTAAAACATTCCTCTTGTAATTCTGCACTTTATTGACTCTTGTGATCAGAGAGCGGTCGATGTAAACACTTTTTGTGTTTAATTAATAAAAAGACGCGTTTCAGTTCCATCTTTCAAGCTCTGCAGTAACCCAGTAGTGTTTCACTGGTGCTACGGGCTCAACCCTACTGGAATCGATCTACTATTTGTATTTCTATCTTTTAATTACGGTTGTGTGATAATTGTGATCAGTTTTTAATTAGTTGTTGTTGAATTGTTTATTGGTATTTTTGTGTTGCATCAATGAAGATCTTAAATCCTGTATTATTTATCTTGGTATCGCTCATAAAGCTTTGTTGTTCAATATTTAACTCTATTTGTTGTTCCATTAGATTGTTGTTCGTTTAAGGTTGCTACTTGATAACGTTTGTTGTCGACAGGGTTTGGAGTTCAACAGAGGTCATTAGTTGATTTCATTAAGTTAATATGTGATTCATTAGTTAGTATTTGTTGTTCAATTCCAGTGTGTTGTTCAGTTCCAGTTCATTAAGTTTACATAGTTTTCTTAGTTCAAATTATATTTCTCTTTAATTGCCTTAAATCAAGACTGTCAACTGTAGAGAACATTGGTTATTGCTTCCTCGTTCCAAGATTGATTGCCATGTTCCAGTTTGATTTCAGTTGCATCAATTTCTAAAGGAATGATTTATTGCTACTGTATCCTCGATTGATGCTTTGCAAAGTGAATAGTTAAGTTTCAGAGCATTTGATTTTGTGTTGCTGTAATTATATTTCTTTTCCAACATCCGTTTACTCTTGTATTTAGAATATTGTACTGCATCTCACACAGCATTTCTCTCAGCTCAAATTGCAGCCTCAAACAGAGTACACTCTTGAAACAAAAAATCGTTCTCGGATTGATGATTAATGTAGGATAAATAGGTGTTAAAAAGATACCTTTTATACCTCAACATTTTGGTGCCATTGCCGGGGAGAGTGTATGCCATTTAGAAGGAGTGATGCACGTTTGACCTTTTTTTTCTGCTTGCGAAGAATTGGGTATTAAAGATGGAAGGTAAAAACCTGCGCACCGAGCAAGGAACATACTTGCTCACAGCCCGCTTCACAACAGAATTGGGTAAATTTCTTTCTTTAGGTAGGAATGAAGGCTTGTTTTTTTGAATGAATAGAAAAACTAAACAAAACAAAATTCCTCCTAAACTCGAAAAACCTAAGGGACCGGTGACCCTTGGGCGAACAACTTTCATTGATGAAATCTTAAGAAAACTGAATCTCAACCATCAGTAGGACGTAGGAAATTTATTTCGAGACAACCTACTAGTTCCCTTCAGGCCACAGAGTCACCATATGTAGCCTTTGCTGAGATACATAGTCAAACGGAGGGAGTTGAGCAAGATTCCCAAGAAATTGAGAATTCTCGCCTAATTTCTCCACAAGAAGGGAACTCTAGTAATCTTCACGAAGGAGAAGGGGAAACAGGGGAAAGAAAAGAACCAAAATCTCCTTTTGAAGTAATCCAAACAGTGAGCAGCCCAGATAAGGGAAGTGTTGTCAACATCATTCAAAACAAAGGACCTGAATCTCCTCATATTGTAGGCCAGCAAGGAACACTTATTCCAGATCAAGGGAGTGTTTTCAAGGTCATTCCTGCTCCTTCTAGTAAACCTAGGAATTCCCTTGAGATCCCAGAAGGATATTGGCACATATTTGATCAAATGGCCCAGAACTATCAAACACCTCAACAAACTTCCACACTGCAATATCCCATTGTGGACATTGTAGTCAATGCACCTATGAAAGCCATTCCTCTTCAACATATTCCTACATTCCATGGCTTGTCATCGGAAGATCCAGATGCATTTATGTTTGAATTCGATGTATTATGCAGCGGGTATGACTATACCACCGATCCCCAAAAATTAAAACTATTTCCTTCCACATTAAAAGGATCAGCTTTATGATGGTTTATGGAATTAGGTGGAGGGGTTATAAATGATTGGGATCAGATGAAAGCTGCGTTTCTAAAGAAATATCAGGATTATTGCAGGTCCCGGGAACTAAAAGATGAAATATTTCAGATGACAGCAAAACCCAATGAAACTCTGGAAGAATATGTGGAAAAATTTCAATACAACCTCCAGAGATCTCCTTATGCATCTTTACCCTTACCTGATAATGTGTTGAAAACTACATTAATTAGGGGGATGAAGGATCAATGGGTTGAAACATTAAATATTATGGGAAAAGGTGATATATATCAGGAAAGCTATGCTAACATTATTGATTTGTGTATCAGGAGTTTGAGAGGCAGCACAAGGCTAAAATTAGCAAAACGTGACATGATCACAAGGGATAATAGGACCTCCAGTGAAGGTGTAACTCGTGCAGAGATTGGCAATCTTCTAGAAGAATTTAAAACAGATATTCTAGGGACTCTAACAACGCAATTAGACATTATGCAAGCCAAACAAAAGCAAGAAGAAGCCGAACAAAACTCGGCAATATTCTGTCCTAAGTGCAGAAAGAAACACAACCACAAAGAGTGCCCGCTAGATATAATCAAAGTTTGTGCCATCTGCATAAAAGATCACCCCACAGAAGGATGTCCCTCACTTCCTAGGTTAAAAGAAGTCTATAAAGAGGCAGAAGAAGAATTAGAAGTGGTATGCTTATTTAATCAGCGTCGATAATGGCAGCCACGACAATCAAGTATGCCAACTGAGCCATTCTCTTCTTTTCAGCCTCCTCAATATAATGCTCAACAATATAATGGAATGTGGAAAAATTAACCACCCTTTCCCAATTGGTCACAACAGCCATTTCCTACATCATCATGGCCAAATCAAACAAACCAAACTAATTGGCCAAATTTTTCTTTCTGCCCACCGTTTTGGCAAAACAATGCCTATCCAACACAATGGACCCCCTCCACTTCGCATAGTTAAGCCTGGCAGTCAAACTGGCAAAGACCTACAAATCAGCCAGCTGGAACATTTCCCCTCTCTCAACGTACACTGCTAGCTCCCTATCCCTTGCCACAAAATCCCCAGACCAAATTAAGACCACAACTCCCAGCCCAACCCAACCCAACCCAAACCCAAACAATAGGTAAGTTCAATCTGTCCAAATAATGGAACCTCCAAAATTAGAAACTGAACTGAGGGAGTGTAATGACCTTCAATTGAGATCTGGGCACATAGTAGAAACAGAGGGAGATAAAAATGTTCACACTGAAGATCTGTTACCTGTAGAACAAACATTGCAAAGAGAGAAGGTGGTTCAACAACAAAATCAACATCAAACTCCACAACAAGCAACTACCTCTTCTCCACCATTCCCAGAACGATTAATCATACCTCGCCCAATAGAATATCCTGATTTTGATCTTCTGGGAGAATTAAAAAATTTGTGTATAAAAATCCCTCTCCTCCAAGCTATCCAAGACATTCCTATTTATGCAAAAACCATTAAGGAATTGTGTATAAAGAAGCCAAAGAGGAGAACAACAACCAACCCAACTATCCAAGTAGTCGGTACTCTATTTGACTTGTTATCGGGAATGGAAACACCTGTAAAATATGAAGACCCAGGCAATCCTATAGTGACAGTGAAAATCAATGGGCAATCATGTCCAAATGCCTTAGTTGATTTGGGAGCTACAATTAATATCCTAACAACCACCACTTGTCAAAAACTTGGCATTACATCATTAGATCCAACAAAAACCTTACTAGAATTGGCTGACCGATCGGTAGTCAAACTAGAAGATACACTACAAGATGTAATGGTATCTATAGATTCCTGGGAGTACCTTGCTGACTTCCTGGTTATCAACCCAAAGAATCAGCTAGATGGACACCCGCTAATTTTAGTTAGACCTTGGTTGGCAACTGTTGATGCTTATATTGGCTGCCGACAAGGCAACATGACAATAACAAGGGGAAACTATGTCAAGAATTTAGCCTTATATCCCCCAACCCAACCAAGCCTATCAATAATCAAAACAAGGAAGCAACCTGTATCATATCTTATGGAAAATATGAGATCACCACTAACCATAGAAGATGCCCTCGATTTAAAAGATCAAACATAGGATGATATCATTAATAGTTTTATTAACAAACCACAAATCAGATCCCATCTACAATGTCACATGATCAAAGCAGCATTTGATAATAAAGAAGAAGAAGATCCCCTGAAAGACATTCCCGATCAAATAATACCCACTAATTTTGTGTACAATAGTAAGATTGTGGAAATTGAACCAAGCAAAACTTTAAACATTAACAAAAATCTGACTGCTGAACAAGAAAATAAGACGGTCCAATTACTACTAAAATATAAGGGAGCCTTTGCATGGGATTATCCAGACATGAAGGGAATTGAACCCCAGTTATGTACACACCACATCTATACCAAAAAAGATGCGAGACCCATTCGCCAACCCCAACTAAGACTAAACCCTCACCTTAAAGATATTGTGAAAGCTGAATTACAAAATCTGTTGGATGTTAATTTCATTTACCAAGTATTTGATAGCAAGTGGGTCTCCCCATTAGTAGTGGTACCAAAGAAGAATGGAAAGTGGATAATATGCGTAGATTACCGAGAACTCAACAAAGCAACCCATAAAGACCACTTTCCCCTTCCTTTCATTGACCAGGCATTAGATACATTGGCAGGAAAGAAATTCTTTTCTTTCCTAGATGGCTTTAGTGGGTACAATCAAATCCAGATTGCCCCTAAGGACCAAGACAAAACCACTTTTACCTATCCTTGGGGGACATTTGCCTATCGAGTCTTACCCTTTGGCCTATGCAATGCCCCTGCTACATTTCAGAGGGCCATTCTCAGCATCTTTTCAGACTTAATAAATGAAGGGCTCAAAGTGTATATGGATGACTTCACACCTTACGGAGATGATTTTGAGCTAGCATTAGAAAACTTAGAAAAGGTGTTGCAAAGATGTATTGACACTAGGCTTTGTTTAAGCCATGAAAAGTGTCATATGATGATGACCGAAGGACTTATCTTAGGACATTATATTTCAGCAGCTGGAATTCAGGTGGATCCAGCCAAAATTCAGATAATTTTGTTAATACCTACACCCACCACACAAACAGAGGTACGTAGCTTTCATGGATTTTCTGGTTATTATAGAAGATTTATAGAACATTATTCTCAAATAGCTGCACCTTTATATGCACTAACAGGCAATGTTGATTTCATTTGGACAGATAAATGTGACCAGGCTTTCGAGGATCTGAAAAAGCTTGTATCAACAGCCCCAGTGCTGAGGGGCTCAAATTGGGATTTACCATTCCAAATTTCATCTGATGCCTCAGACACAGCCATTGGAGCAGTGCTTGGGTTGGAAGAGGATAAGAAACCATATGCAATCTATTATATTAGCAAAAATCTATCTCCTGCTGAATTAAATTATACTGTGACTGAGAAGGAATTTTTAGCTATAGTTCATGCTGTAAATAAGTTTAGACATTATATAACTGGGTATCCTGTAGTTTTATATACCGATCACTCTGCCATTAAATTTTTAGCAAATAAACCTGTTACAAATGGAAGAGTGACAAGATGGTTGATTTTATTGTAGGAATTCGATATCACAATTAAAGATCGACCTGGAAAAGAGAACCTTGTAGCTGATTTCTTGTCACGAATGCCAAAGCCAACAGATGCAGCAGCAGTCGAAGATCACTTCCTAGATGAACATTTTTTCATTGTTACTATTAGAACCCCATGGTATGCTGATATAGAAAATTACTTAGCAATAGGTAAATTACCAAAACATCTAACACCTAATGAACAAAAACAGATAATACAACGTAGTACTCGATTCTCTTGGATTGGGGGTTACCTGTTTCATATAGGGTCAGATATGCAAATCAAGAGATGAGTCCGAGAGGACACAGTATTTGATATTTTGAAAGCATGCCATGACGGGCCGTGTGGCGGAAATTTTGCAGATCGTAGAAATGCCCACAAGGTTTTACAGACAGGCTACTATTGGCCTACAATTTTTAAAGATGCTAAAAAATTTGTGCAGGACTGTTATAGCTGCCAAAGGGCGGCTCGCCCTGGATAATATGACGAAATGGCTTTGAACCCACAATTAGTAATTGAACCATTTGAACGATGGGTGCTCGATTTTATTGTTCCCAATAACCCCCCATCGAACCAAAGAACATACATCATAGTTGCAACCAAGTATGTCACTAAATGGGTTGAAGCAGAGGCACTTTCAAAAGCTACAGAGGACTCTGTAATACAATTCCTTTTCCAAATCTTTGTGCAATACGGCCTCCCAAGGGACATAATCACAGATCGAGGACCGCAGTTTGTAGGTAATAAACTCACTGAAACATTACAAAATTACCACATTCATCACAAAATTACAACCCCATACCACCCACAGGCAAACGGCCAGGTAGACAACACGAATAAAGTGATCGAATCTATACTAACAAAAACAGTTGCCTCACACAGACGAGACTGGGCTTATAGATTACCCGAAGCCTTGTGGACATATCGAACAACATGGAGAGGTACCACGGGGTATTCACCATATCAGTTGGTATTTGGAAAAGAGCCCATCTTTCCAATAGAGTTTGAAATTCAGACATTAAGAATAGCCCAGGAGGTGGGTTTAGACTAAATGAAGCTCAGGTCAGAAGATTACAGCAAATAAATGAGTTGGATGAAATGAGGCTCTCTGCTCTTCAATACACTGTATTAATTCAACAACAGAGAGCAAAATGGCATGATGCCCTCATCAAAGAGAAGATCTTCCACGAAGGAGATTGGGCACTCCTATATGACTCCAGGTTTCAAGATTTCCCACGGAAACTCCAAACACGATGGCTTAGACCTTACAAGATACAAAAGGTGCATGATAATGGCACCATCACATTAACCACCATTGATGGATCTAGGCATTCCTTCAAAGTAAACGGTCATCGAGTGTGATTTTACCATAAACCGCTTAATTGGGACTCCTTTTACCACAATTACGGGAAGATTCCACCATGTAGATTCTTGCTGAGGGAGAAAGCTCCTCCTCAGCACCCATTCTCTGAATCATTTCTTTATTTTGAAATTTGTACATAATGTTTCTTTTCTTTATTTTTCTTGTTTTTTGTGTGCAGAATTTATTTCTTAAGTTGTTCCTTTCTAAGGGACAGCAGCGGTTTCTCTCAAGAAACAACGTGTTTGAGTGTTTCTTTTTGTTGTTCCTTTTGAAAGGAACAACAGTTTCTTGCTGCCTTTTTGCTATTCCTTTCAAAAGGAACAACAGTTTGATTGCGAGTGCTTTTGTTGTTCCTTTCAAAAGGAATAGTAGTTTTTGTTGTTCCTTTCCAAAAGAACAACAGTTTTTGGCCGCACGTTGTTGCTATTCCTTTCCAAACGAACAACAATTTTTCCACCTGTTTTTTTGCTGTTCCTTTCCAAAGGAACAACATTTTTGCAGATTGTTTTTGTTGTTCCTTTCTAAAAGAACAACACTTTTTGAGTATATTTTTTTCTTGATTTGAATAGCATTTTTAGGATTTTTATGAATTCTTCATGACTCTCTTGATGGCAAACACACAATTTATGTAAGGATACACACATTAGAAATTACTGAAATTAGAAAATCAAGAGAAATTGTTATTTTTAAGAAATAGTTTTACAATGATAAGGAAAAGGAAAGGACACAACTATTCATATTGCTTTGCTATCCTTATTCTCATTTATATTAATATGATCGGGTATTTTTATCATGTTGGTTCTTCCCTGAACTATCTCTCTTTGATCTTTATTTATTAAATAAGAATAAAGGCATATCTTTTTCCATTGAGATGTCCAGACTTCTTCCACCATCCCTACTCTTAAGGAGTGTTGAGCCACCCTCTATATATAAGTAGGGAAGTGCTATATATGAAAAAAAATAAAAGAAAAACAATTATGTAATTATTAACAATTTTATGATATGACAGATGGAGCATAGGGGGTCTCATCAAGAGCCAACCTACCATGATCATAAGGAAGTAGTGAAGTGGCATTCCCATTATGGCCACCACACCAGAGATATGGTCCAATGGGCAACTCATAAAAAAATAATAAAAAGTCCATGGAACAGGAGGTCTCATCACGAGCCGACCTGTCCACCTTTCACTTCTTCCTGGTGAATGGCATTGCGGTTCATCTGGTTCCCAAGCTAGCACAGTGGCCTCCATCATGACATTACAAAGCACTTCCCTAGGCATAAATAAAGGATAATGGTTCCAAGGGTGAAAAAGCAACTTTGTCAAGGTTATAGACACCTATGGGCAACAGAGCTCTGTTGATGGTATTGAAGTCACACTTTTCAAATCAATAGTAAGGATGAACCTTTTTCTTATATCTTTACATAAGATCAAATGAGAGGATACCTTTAAACCCTTCATTTTGAACCTATTATACATGAAAATTATTCATAACCTGATCATAATAGTTTATGAGAGCAATGACTGCATAAGTACTTGTTTTTACATCAGCTGTCCTTTCCATTATCTTCGAATCATTGTATGAACGTTTCCATATCTATTCGCAATTTAATATTATGTATCGATTTCAGTAATATAATCATTTGTGATCGTATCATAAGTGTGTATGATGTTCAAATGTTGTACGACTGCTGCGCAGTCCTTTACTCTCTTATTTGACGATCAAGGATGACCTATCACCCTTCAGGGGGGCGCGAATTCCTTTTAATGTCTGCATGCAGGTTAAATGCCTATATTCTTAGTAATAGTGAAGGCTTAACGGTATTATTTCGATATTCACTAAATACTGTGCTATGCTGTTCCATTGTGTTTCTGTGCATTTGTAAGGAATTAACAGTGTGTAGGTAAAATGGGAGGACGTCCAATTCGTAGTGAGCCGTAGGTGCTCGTTGTTTCAAGCGCTGCATGAGAAATTATGGAAAAATTGGGATGGATTACATACCTCACAAGGCTACAACAACCTCATGAAACAGTAGCTATCGAGTTTTTACAGAATTTGCAGGAAGGTTACTCCATGGTTAGAGGTAGACAGATAGTAGTAACAGATGAAATAATTGCAGAAGTGTTTGGTCTACCAGCGGAAGAAGCCATACGGACGCATAAGAAGGTGAAACTTCAAGATGCCATGAACCTTTTCCGAGATGAAGGGCATAACCTGGTTGTCAAAGGGAAAGGAGTTCAGCCAGTGTCGTTGGGAGAACCATGGACAGAATTGGAAAAAGTAATCCAGGCCTACATAACATGCGATGGGAGGAAAGATGTGGTAAGACCTCGCCACCTTAAGCTATTAGCAATGTTAAAATAGAGATGTACCATAAACCTGCCTGCATTTTTAAATTATTTACTGCATGATGTTTCCCGTAGTATAAGAAAAGCTCGTCACACAGACATGGTGGTAAGCCACCATTGCTTAATCAGATTGATAATAAGTTACAAGCCTTGCCCAACAACATACCAGTTGGGAAGAACTGATATTTTCGATTGATGAAGGATTAGCCCTACCTGCCCCAAAACGCAAGAGAATGGCTAGCACTACAGCAGAGCCATCAAAACGTAGACAATCCTCCCGGTTAAAAATAAGTAGGGTGATGATAGAAGGCCTTCAGGGTAGCAGTTTTGTTTCGGGAAATAACTCCCTAGAGGTTTGTTGGGTCTAAACCTCCATAGATCAGGGCATGATATTCAAGAAGGACTCACACACAACCACTTGTATGCTAAAAACTAGATAACATCAATAGCAGAACTCACCCGTAGTCCTACGTTTGATGTAGATCCTGCGGGGTCCAAACCCCTAGCAACCCTTCTTCCTCTTCAACCTGAAAATCAAGAAAGAACATGCACGGAAATCTAGTTGTACAATATATAATTCTCCTAAATGTTAGTGAAATCCATGTGGAACATTATGTAAACAATAATAAGTGCTTAACTATCAACATTCACACATATATAATCAAATATTAACACGTTAATTCAGGAACAAGATGGTTCTTCTTCATTATGAGCAGCATGTACAGTAATAAAATGTGTAGAGATCACCTGAATCCTTCCACGATCTTTGAACAGACCGTCGTCCGGATCCGCCCCGCCCTTGCCTCGCTAAGATACTTTCAAGACTAGTGCACACGAGATGACATATAAACTGATGAACATCTCCAGGAAACAAGGGTTTCCTATAATAATCTGGGAAAGTGCAAGAGGCACGGAAAATCAGACTTGAATTGGGATTCCAACAGAGTATAATATCTATGAATTTCTCTCTCTCCCTTAGGCCATGCACATGAGGGGATTTTATACTTCCTCAAAGTAGTTTCAATCAGTTGGAAACAGTTGGCCACGTGCTGGGGTGGTTGAACTACTGGAGTAACCATCAACCCAGCCCAAAAATAGGGAATTTTTATATATTTTTTAATGATTTTAATGGCATACGCGGAAAAGTGTATATGGACTCGCATATACACGCGGAAAAGTCTGGGCATACCCACATATGGGATTTTAAAAACTGTTTTTAGTGAATTTTGATCAAGTCTGTGGGAATGGGTGCCCAAGGCCAAAAAATAAGCATGAATCACATGATGGTGAAAAATGATGCTATAACAGATGCCCCCTAATATATGAGGTCAGAAGGGGTACATGATGGCCGAAATGTATAATGTGCATAGAAATAACTTCGCAAGGAAAAGAGAAGACTTCACCAGATTTCAGCCTGCCAAAAACCAATGAAAGAAAACAGAGATTCAACTCATGTCTAAGGCGGGCATACCCATGCTCAGTCAAAAATATATGCATGTAGAGAGTACATAATAGATCCAGAATGTATACAAGTATAATTGAACTGAAATTACACAATGAATCGTCTGAGCAGGGCCCGGAAGTACAAGTCGGAATCAATGTCCAAGTATCACATATAGAAAGCTGAGCAATGATGCTGAAAATAGATGTCTGATCACAAAAGTAGCTGAATCTCCAAGTACCAAATCATAAGGGGTGGAACTCATGGTACAATCATGCAACTCGGGAGCCAACATATAGGATGTTGTTGTACTGAAACTGCAACATATAAGGGTGGATGGCATCACTGGCAGAAACTGAAAGGACTGTCAAAAGTGAACCGGAAAATGCTGATCCAACCCGAGGTCTTCACCGATCTCGATGGCACAATTCTACACAATGGGAATAAATGAGTTGAAGTCGATCATGTGAGAAATCGTTGGATTACCGGTCAATGATGTATACCGTTAACCAACGTGAGACAGCCCACCAATAATGATAATGGGTGTCAAGATGCCCCAGTACAATCTAACAAGTGCGAATAAATGAGTTGAAGTCAAACACTTGGAAGAATCTACCAATCAGGAGGCAATGATGAATCCCCACTGTCGATAGCGAAGAGTCTGCCACTGATGACTGCAAACCCTAAGGTACTGACAAAAATACTCTAAACCTTATTCCCAGAGCAATGAGTCAGAGTCGATGGGAAAAGATCTGCTGGAAGGAAGGCATTAAGGCATCCCACATTAGTCCAGCGTGACTGTAACCCGTAGGCCAAGATTTGGAAGGAATCGGACGAAGCAGAGTGACGAAACCAAAACCGAAGTACGTTTCCGACATGCACAAGATGAAGCTAGCGCATGAAAGAAACCCTCTGAACCAACCAATAATGAAATCTGACACAGAGGCGAGATATCCACTGATAGGGTCAAATGGAAATCAAGGTAATGCACGAATCCCAGGTGTGATAATGTATGTTGACGTCAAACACAAGGGAAACCACTCAGTCAAAGACCCATAATGATGATCAAATGTTGAGCACAAGGTCACCTATCAATGATGGAAATAGGGCCAGGGTGCAACTCTAGTTTTGCTCTCAGAGCAATGTGTCGTAGTCGATAAGAGACAAACCCACCAGCAAGAATTCAATGGGGACCTTCTTAACCAGCACGAGCAGAAGACCAAAACATCTGATGTGATAGAACAAGATACTGACAAGACCGGGAAGGCCGACTGAATAATGAGTCAAGAGACACCGCAGAATGGCCGACTCTGGTTAGACTTCCCTTGAACAAAATCACGACTCGTGATGACCATGGCAGTAAAAAAGGACACTGTATAAGTCTGTTATGCAGGAGGCAAAAAAAACTCTCCATATGATTGGAAGAGATAACCAACCGGAGGAGGACTGACCAGTGAAACAAGGCAAAGGCTGCACCTAGGTCAAAACTAAAACCATCCCAAATGAAGGAAATATATATAAGTGTATGTGCTTTGTTCAAGGGCGACAAAAATATACTGTACTGCCATGAAATTACGAAGTAACATCCCGTTCCCGCTCTTTTTTTGTTATATTTGATTTTTTTGTCTTTTTCATATAATAAGCCTGAAAAAGAATAAAATAATGCTATAGTAAAATGGACGAAATGAGTATCAGGAAACAGATGCACTAGTTCCTTGGATAGGAACGATCCTATGCTCAATGCAAGGTGGTGGAAACTGGTCAGTGATACTCAAAGGAGTGTTCCATCCATGGGTGAAAACGGTGTCAAGTCGCAATAGCTGAGTGCATGCAATGGTTAACTTGTACAGACGGTCAAGGTCAAAAGATGGCTTAAACAACACCAGGGAGCCAATATGCCGGCTAAAGGCCAAGATAAACAAGTAGCCAATATGCAATGCAATAATACAACTCAACAACACTAGGGAGCCTCTAGGGTAATAGCCAGAAAAATGATAGTGAAGAAGAAGAAGAATGAAGCTTCAACACATAAGTCATGGCGGGACTAAAGAGGACTCTCGAGCCTATATAAAACGCAGCATGGGCAACAAGTGCTAGCGAGGAACTAACTAGGAAGCCCATGTAAAGGAAGGCTCTACCACCAAGTCATGATTAAATAATCGGCGAGTGAAATGGGTGTAATACTCATGACCTGATGGGATCGACCCTATGGCAAGTGATCAGTATGGAGGCTAGTATGCAAAGTGCAACAGAAAGTGGATTCCCTAACCTATATGCCAGTGAAGATCATATACCTGCCATGACGGGTCAACAGTCATGGATCAAAAACCGGAAAAAATCTCAACTCCACCAAAATGTACCTGAAAACATACCAATCTGGGCACTGACAAGCATCCGGGTTATGCAGCTTAAGATAGATTGAAAAAATAAGCATAACAAATTTTTGTGAAAATTTTCAATTTTTAGGCATAAATACACAAGTTACCTCACATTTGGTTCATTGTTACTTGCTGATTTGGGAGAAAGAGCTCTGGAGAAAAAGAGTCTTTCATCAAAACAGGAGCAATTGGCCGTCAAACTTCATCGAATCAGTCAGGTAAGCTCTTAATCGATCCTTGTTATAAATTTTATCTATTCATAAGATTAAAATTTAGAGATTTCACTGTTGAATTGATTATGAAAAATTGGGGTTCTGTGCATGCGCGGGTTCGTCTGGACCAAGCCGCATATATACGCGACTATGTACAGGGAAAGTCGCGTATGCACAGCCCGCGGTGAAAAAAAACTTATCTAATGAACAAATTATTGAATTTTTTCAGGATGAATATATCATGGAGAGAACATGAGCACAGTGCCATAGACAATGAAGTGATGCAAGATCAAGCATCGCTCAATATTCTCCGAAATTGCAGATTGCTCAAATTTTTCAAAATGCAAAATATGAAAAGTAATGTCTGGTTGCTCGAAATGCTTGTGAATTATTGGGAACCGGAAGAATATTGTTTCATAATTGATCAAATTCCCATACATATCGAAGTGGAAGACATCTATTTTATTACTGGACTCTCCCGGAGGGGGGACCCAGTAGATTTGCATGGCAAGCCTTTGGGAGGGCTCACCGTGGATGACTATGTCCACGTCTACTGTGTAGAGGAATCCAAGAAAGTTGGAACTCAGATTTCTATCAGAGATTTAAGAGACTTGCACATGAAAATCCTCCTTTTTACCATTGGCAGGGTAGCAGGATATGCTTCCTTGCACCAGGCATCCAGGACTCAAATGAGTATAGCAGTGGAATGCTTAACTCATGTATATGATTGGTGCACAGCTCTTCTAATGAACATGAAGAAACAATTGACTTCTATCCAGAAATTAAAGACAAAACATTTCGGATATGGCACAATCCTGATGACATTCTTCTTCGAGAAGATTCCTGGGCTTCGACCCAAAGTTATCCCTTCCATCCAGAGCCCAAGAGACCCAAGAATTGCCAGATGGGCAGACCTGATGTAGAGACTAGGGGGAGGTAAAGTCCCCCGAATCACCTGGGATGATGAGTTCTTCCAATGGTGGGCGGAACAAGTTATCGCGGTGGAGGACTACCCCTATGCCAGGATGGATTTCCGTGGTGACCCAGACCTCGTTCTTCCACCAGGCGCGGCATGGGGCGCCATTGGTAAGATTGCAATTTTTTCAATTTATATGATTTTTATAATTTTTTCAATATATGAAAACAAGACATGTTTTTTTATTGGATTCAAAATGACTTACAATATTATAATGACCATGTTACAGATGTTGGACCAGTCCGTCCTGAGGGCTACCCACGGCATAAACGCCGCAGAGGCGAGGTGGATACAATAGACTCAGATAGAACCCTCCATGCCGTACAGAGAAACTTGGAGGGTTTAACCCACCAAGTGCCTATGGCAACAGTGGAAGATCTACCCGAGGCCATCCAGAGACGGGTAGTAGGAGTACCTCGTGACTGGGTGCGATTATTCCGCCGAGTCGCTACTGCAGTCGTGTTCTATAGGAACACGAATCTTGGGCAGGGACCCCAGGAGTAGATAGATATTATTATCGGATGACTGTATATTTTTTGATATAAACATGATCGGGCATAAGCCCTAATGATGTATGACTTTTTGGATCCAAAATTTTGTATAGCTTTTGAACACTCTGATGATATATACAGCGATTTTTGATGTGATGTGATAAATGTGTAAAAAATGAATGATGTTTTTTATGATTAAATTTTAATGTATGGAATGATTAATATGCCAATCAATTGCTTGATTCTCTAATGAGTCAGCCATCCAATTGTTTGCTCGAGGAATATGAATGAAAGTTAAAAATTGAAATGATCTTTGTAATAAACGTACCCTCAAAAACAACCGGAGTAAAAATGGATCTCGAACCCGATAAGTATTGTTCAACTGCGACACCACCAGCTGGGAGTCCAAGAAAACTACCAACGAATCAACACCCAAGGATATTGCCTCCGAGAGTAGATAAATAACTGCAGTGTATTCTGCTATATTATTGGAAGCAGGACCAATGCAGACTCCTCTTGATACTAACAGCTGACCAGATGGATGATGAAGCACCCAAGCCGCGGAAGCTAAGTTCTGGGTGTGTCTACTAGCACCATCGGCGAAACCGTAATGACTCATGACATTCGACACAACCTGCCAAAGCAGATCAAAAACATCACCACCACACAAAAGACCGAAAAACTAGATATGTACAAAAAATAAAACTACTATACAAAAGCAAAATGCCAAGCTAAAGCCTAGGCATAATACTTTTTCAAATAGAGCCCATTTCTAGGCTCCGGCAACTCGTTTCCCTCAAAATCAACCAAGGTATATGCTCCTTTCTTAAGGACTTTTTTAACGATAAAGGGGCCATACCACATAGATTTAAATTTTCCTACCCCCAGGGCATCTTTCTCTTGGGCATAGACCAAGACGAGGTCACCTTCCGAGAAAACCCTAGGTTTGACCACCTTATCGTACTAAACTTTGACTCTATTTTATGCGCCTCATTCATCGTGGAAACATCCCGACGCTGCTCATCGAGATGTTCCAGATGAAGGAGACGTTCTTCAAGACTAGAAGTGTCAGGAAGAAGCTCAACAGCCAACTCAAGAGAAGGAATCTCACATTCAATGGGGAATATGGATTCCAGCCCATAAACTAACTGAAACGGAGTAAATCCAGTTGCAATTTTCACTGACGTCATGTATGCCCAAAGTGCAAGATACAACATGATATGCCAGTTGTATCGAGCCTTATTAATCATCCTCTGAAGAATAGTCTTCAAGGATTTATTCATGGCTTCCACTTGCCCATTGGCCTGAGGATAATATGGAGATGAATGCTCCTGCCGGAAACCTAATTTCAGAGCCAACTCAGCCATCATGCTGTTCTGAAAATGACTGCCATGATCAGTGACAATCTCTCTAGGAATACCAAAACGACCAATAACTTGATTGAAAAGAAAAAGAGCTGCAGTCTCACCATCATTCCCAAAAGTAGGCATAGCCTTAGCCCACTTCGTAAAGTAGTCTACTGCTACAATAATATACTTGTGACCTTTAGTCGAAGGCGGGTTACAAGTAGTAAAATCAATACCCACTTTGTAAAGGGACCGACAGTAATGACTGGAAAAAGCGGAGTTGGATGAGCGCGCATTTTTCGAGTATACACCTGACACTGATGACATTTTTTGACCGCCTCAATACAATCTTTGAAAATCGAAGGCCAAAAGTATCCAGCACGCAAAATATTTTGGGTTGTAGCAAGCCCAAATAAATTACCACCACAAGCTCCACTGTGGCAATCATTCAACACAGCCTCAGCTTCTTCGAAATTTAAGCAACGTCTCAGGATTGAATCAACCCCTCGAAGATATAAAGCATCACCAATAATCAAATAATTTTTAGCCAAGTGACGCAACTTACGGCGCTCATCTTTCGAAAAAGTAGAGGGAAACTTCGCAATCTGGAGATACACAATGATATCTCCATACCAAGGATCCTGAGGAGAGATCAGGAACAAATGTTCATCCGAGAATGATTCATCATAGATTGTCTCCTCTCCATAGGGCAACTCAGAAATTAATTCCGCGAAAACCAATGATTTCTTGGACTTGGTAGAAATAAATTCGAGATCAAATTCTTGCAAAATCACAATCCATCTATTGTATTTGCCCCCAATCACTCGCCTACTGAGAAAAAACAGAAATGGATTGGAAGCTGCCAAAACATAAGTTTTTTGTAGAAGAATATAATGTCTAAGTCGTTGTACATCATGAATAGTTGCTAAAGCTAGCCTCTCTATCGGAGTATATCGGAGTTCAGGTCCTACCAAGCCTCGACTAAGATATTATATAACATGCTTTGTAAGAGCATCATCCTCCTGAACCAGAACCATACCAATGGTAGATTCTGCTGCTGCAAGATACAAAAGGAAATCCCTGCTATAATCAGGTGGACTCAATAAAGGAGCAGAGGTCAATGCTTTTTTCAAAGCATCGAATGAGCGCTGAGTGAAGTCATCCCAAAAGAATGGAACTCCCTTCTTCAACAATCTCATAAATCCCTTAGTAACTTCAGCATAATTAACAATAAATCTCCGAAGAAAATTGGCTTTTCCTTGTAGACTTTGAAGTTAACGAATAGAAGATGGGGGAGGCAACTGAAGTATTGCCTCAACCTTGAAGGGATCTACCCTAATCCCTTCCGAAGACACAATGAATCCCAATAACCGACCGGATGTAACCGCAAAAACACACTTGTTCGGATTCAACCTAATCTTATAGAAATGACATCGTTCAAATACTTGATAGAGGTGAGCTGGATGATCCATCCTCTTTCGAGAATGAGCAGCTAAATCATCCAAATACGCCTTGATAATATGTTTGATGTCGTGGAAGGCATATGACATGGCCCGCTGAAACGTAGCCCCAGCATTTTTAAGACCAAATGGCATTTTCTTGTAAGCAAACGTACCCCAGGGACAAATAAAGGCAGTCTTATATTGATCTTCAGGACGGATAGTAATTTGATTATATCTGGAAAAACCGTCCATGAAGGAGAAAATCTCATTATTGGCACACTCATCGATAATCTGATCAATAAATGGTGTGGGGTAATTATCTTTCGGACATGCTTTATTAAGGTCTCTGAAATCTATGCAAACTCGAATTGTCCCTTGCTTTTTATCTACAGGAACAGGGTTCGAAACCCACTCCGTAAAAGGAACAGGATAAATAAATCCTGCCTTGAGCAGCTTCTCCACCTCGGCTTTGATAAGCAATCTCAACTGCAAACATTGGAAATGCCATTCCACCCACTTGACCTTCCGCTAATGTGGCTGTAGGAGAAGGTAAGGTCCAAGGATCCGAAAAATAATGAGTTCTAAAGAACTCTCTTCGAACAGGAACCCTGGAGGATGAAATTGCATTTATATGAACAGTAGGAGGTGGAATATCAAAAGTACCCATCAAAGAAGAATACATTCCAACCCCTAAATTCTCAACAAGCGGCTTGGTATTATCCAATTTTGGAATAGTTGAGTCAGTAGAGGCATTCGGGTCTACAGGAGAACAGTCCAGTTGATCCACTGTAACAATCCTCCCTTCGTGAGGGAAACAAATAACCCGTAATAATGAGGATGCAATGGCATCCATCTCATAGATCCATTTTTTCCCCAACAGAAGGTTGTAGTCCAAGCTTGCATCCACTATCTCAACCTATATATTTATAGTTTTTCCCCCAACACAGATGGGAAAAGCTGGGAAAATACCATGCGGTTTGTGAGAATGACCATCAAACGCAGTCAGAAGAGTAGCAGATGGAGCAGCTGCGGGAGACCCAATTCCCTTCCAGCATGCGAGAGACATCACACATGTGGAAGCACCCTCATCAACAACCGTTCGAAAGATATTGAATTTTCGATATGAAGATTTAATATGGAAATCCATATGATGGGGTAATCTCTTTTTAAAATTAGACATATCAAATGTAATCACAAGAGAATTCTTTGGATCAGCAGCCCCAATAGCATTGAGCAGAGCACTGCGCTGAGCAGGACAAGACTAGAGCACCTCAAGAGCCGACATGGCACAAGGGCTCTGCGCCAGATATTCTACAATCGAGTAGTTCTGGGTAGCCCTTGCATTAGGATTAATCGTCATACGCTTAGTAGATGCTTTGGGAATCCGAGGTATAGGCTCAACAGTAGGCCTCGTAATATGAAGCGGCTTAGTAGCATCGGGAACACCCTTAGCTTTCGAAGACTCTTCTTCGCCATAATCACGGGATATCGTAGCGATATCCGCGTGAGCACTCATCATATATATGTTTGATGGTTTTTCCCCTTCCTGGGTGCCCCCAGAGGAAGCCCCAGTATTTTGATTCACGCCAACAACAAGTTGTTGCCCTGGGGGAAAATTTTTTGTCAACACAGCCTAGGAACTGGAAGAACCCTGCTGAGCTAACAAGCGCTGTGCATCCTGAATTTTAGGGAAAAGGTGTGTAAGATGGTCTCCAGCACATAACTTGCATGGAAACTTCACTTTCTTCTTATCCTTTAGACCCTCTCCAACATGCTCGTTGGATTTATTAGCATTACCCTTCCCATTCTTGCCCTTTTTCTTATTATTACGTCCCTTCTTCTTCCCTTCGGATTGTTGACTATCTTTAGGGTTAGAAGTCTGAACGGCATTAACTGACAAAGATTGAGAAGGTGGTGACTCAGTAGGCACAGCCTAACCAGAAGGAGCAGATTGTATAGACAACTGCTGCAATTGATTGAGCAGGTTAGCTGCACCACTATTGATCGACCCAACAGGTCCATCACCATGAGGACCAGGTTTATATATGTCTAATTTGGAGCGAGGAGCATTAGGAAAATATTTATGAAGGACCCCAGATTGAGAATATATCAATTCAAGCTTCCGGGCCCTAAAAATGGCCTGCTCCTCGGAATATACCCCAGATAGGGATACATCCTTAGAAATATCTGACTATAAAGATTTCAAGAACCATTCCAAAAGGAATTCACCCGGAATATAAGCTTTAATAAGCCTCTTCCTTCTCCGCCATTCCTGAATATGATCAGAAATGTGGGTTGCATTGTCCTATTTAAAATTGGCTAGGAGTTCAGTCCCAGCATCATAACGAACAGGCAACTGGAAATGGTTGAGAAATATAGTGGCCAGATCTCCAAATGTAGCAAAACTTCCCCCAGCTAACTCAATATACCACTTGGCAGCATTTCCAGTTAAGGTGCGTTGAAACAATCTCAACCTAATCGAATCATCAATCAGGGAGTTAGATGAGCACCATAGATAGAAAGTGGTGATATGATCTGCCGGGTCCTCTCCATTCTTGCCTTCAAACTTTGGAATGTCTGAAGGTAGTTTGGTAGGAACCGGAGGCCACCCCGGACTATATCGGATTAGATAATTAGTCAATTTCAACAAATCTGGCAAGTTTAAAGTTGCCAGAAAAGTTAAACACGGAGGAGCTTGAGGATTCCATCCTTGGTGGGATGAATTCCCAACATTCTGAAAAGAATAACCTGGATTTGATGAGGCACCAGGTTGCCAGAAAGAACTCGTAGAAAATGCTGGGTGAAAGGAAAATCCTTGTGACCCAAGATTCTGAGAAGATCCCCCTCCCAACGTAGAGTTACCGAAGACCGGACTAGTTCCCCCCCCCCAAAGTAACAAATGAAGAGGCAACCCCCTGATAGGGGTTCCAAGCGGTAGAAAGAGGGGAAAAGGTTTGATAAGCACTCGACGAAGGGAAAGAAACATTCCCTTGTTGACTAGCGAGAAATTGATTCCCTGCCCCCACTGTCGTAAACATAGGGTTCCAACCAGTAAAGGTAGTTGAACTTTGACCTCCAGACCAAGGATTAAAACTCTGGGTCTGAGAAGTGAAAGGAAAAGATCCTAAGGAAGGATGCGAACTAGGAATTTGCCCACTTCCGAAGGGGAACCCTTGAAAAGAAGCTGACCCACTAGTCATAGAAGACATGGGTGCAGATGCGGCAGCGGAAAAGGAAAACGAAGGAATCCCACTAGTGGGCATTCCAAAACAAAAGGGACCAGATTGAGAAGCTTGTGCTTGGGTGGAACCAGAGCCAAACACAGCAATACTAGAAGCAATTGTAGATATAGCAATTGTGCCCCCTCCTTCTACTGAAGCAGGGGTCTGAATGCCTGCAGCACTCACAACCGAAGCTGCGTTCCCAGTTGTGGCCATCGAAAGCTATGAATAATACAAAGGATCTTCTGGTCTTGTAGACTCATGTCCGATGTACTCAACAACAAACGGATAATCAGGAGGAAGAGGAGATGGAAGTGACTCAGATAGCTGAGATACTTCCTCTACTTCTACTTCTTCTCCTGCTTCTCGCGGAAACAAGACTCTCGAGGTGAGTGGAGCACTCCTCTCGGAATCAACACCTAAATCAACTACAACACCTTCAACCCCCGGTGGAGGATCTCTCTCCATTGCGTCAGATACCACTGGGTGATATTCACCGTCTAAATTACTCCTACGCCTTCTTGAAGAAGGCTCAACAGTTTCAGGAGATAACCCCTGAACTCTCCTCGATTGACGAGGCACTTGATCAGCCACTTTAACAGATTAATTAGACTCAAAAAAGTATAAAGCTAGGCAAGCTAGGAGCAAAGAGAACTCACTACAAAAGATCCCTAAAGATACAACCAAACAAGAAGCCTTCAGGTATTTCTGCTCCAGGTGATTAGGACCGAACACCAAAATACAAGAAAGCGAAAAATAGGACCTCCCGAAAGTAGTCTGGGATAATTACGGCCCAGGCCTACTAGCGAAGGTAACAGAAATAGTTACGCCGACCTCCTAACAACAGCCTTTGCCGGTGCAAGTACCCAAGCGCACCAGGGCACCCTCCAGAAGTACTGCTGAAAGTGATACAACGTCTGCCTTAGGTACCACGGGTATTCCCCCCCCTCGAAATCACCTATGTGGAACCTAGGAATGGCAACTATGGGCACCAATCCGTGTCAGAAGCCGGGCGGAACGGTCTTAAGGTTAGATCCAGTAAATCGGAGGGGGGGTATCTCTCTTTTCTACCTTCACTTCCCCTCGCGCTTGACTCTCTGGAGGAGAGCTTTCCCGGTCCACCTAACGAAGTTGGATTTCGCTCAATTAATAAACTTCTATGTTTCAGTTTGAGCGGCCTTGGAGAGTTAACTCTCCACTCACCTAATCCAAGGCCCTACAACCTAGCTAGTTGATGTATGACACTTAAATAAAAAACTTGCTAGTTGTTTTTAAATTATAGCGCTTATTTTAATTGGCTGTTATTTTAAGTCAAGGGATATGGAAATGAAACTCGTGATGTTTTTGACGCAAAAAGAAATTAATGAAAACCAAACTACATGCAAATGCAGTAATTGCCTTTTGATGAAAAGAAATTTCTACACGGGTTCTACGAGACTAATTTTTTCTTTTCAAATATCAAACTCACACTCGCAAAAACTATGAAAAAGACTACAATGTAAAGTGCACCTAAATGCAAATCACTAAGAGCATGTCAATTCTAAGATGCAAAATCTAATCAAAGCAAAGATAAATTTCCACAAATCTTTCAGTTTTATCACTTTTCGGTTGTCCAAAGAGCTAGTTCCCAAACCAGAAACTCTCAGTATAAGAACACCAAAACACACTCGAAATAAGCGAAAGAAATCAATGCAAATTCCCTTCCCACAGTCCAAAACCGAAAGCAAGAAATCTCAACAAAGCTTCAAAAGATGGAAAGAAACGAAAAAAAAAATGCAAAACAAAAGCAAATGCAAAACAAAATGTTTTTTGAGCTTTTGAATTTTATAAAAAGAAGAGCTCTAAGAGACCAAGAGAACTATCCAATTACCAAACCAAACAATTCCAAATTTCAAGAAAAACTCCAAAAAATGCTTCAAATCTTATAGTGCCCCCTAGTGGCAAGATTCATACAAGCAACAGGAAGACAAGAAACTCAGAAACTCAGCCCAGAACGATAGCACAATCTTTCGGCAAACAAAAACTTCAAAGAACCAAGAAAGACTCTTCAAAAATTTCAACAAGACCTTGTCAAATGAACTCAAGAAAACCAACCAAAAAGCAGGCAAAGATTCAAGTGCCAAGCAAAGCATAAAGTGAGGAATGAGCAAATGAGCAGAGGCTCTCTGTCCTGATTAAGCAAAACAACCAAGAATCCCCAGAAAGAGACCTTGGAACTCAAACCAGAAATGCAAGCACTGAGAAAACAAAATTTGCCAAATAAGCCAGTCTTCACTCAAACAAGAGAGAAACAAACCAATAACCACTTTCAACACAATCCAGAGACTACAAGGACACTGTAGGAACAGGCCACTACAGGCAGACAAGACCAAAAAGCCAAGAAATCAAAAATTTCAAAATTTTCCCAGGCATACACGACTTAACAGTTTTGCAACAAGCGTGCATACGCGACTGTGCTAAAGGAAACCCGCATATACGCGACTACCTTTAACAAAAAATGCATGTATACGCGACTGCGTGCATACCAACTAGCGTATGGAAATGCAAATAATGAAAAATAAAAAAGATCAAGCCTAACTAAAGAACCAGGTCTTTAGTCTGACTGAGAAAAAGTTAACTGGACTGGAAATGATGATCAAAACTGTTGGAAACTTCTAAAACAGCTGAAACCACCCAACGGGGGAATCATAAGAATGCGATCCCCAGTGGATTCGCCAGTTCTATTTTGGGAAATAACTCCCTAGAGGTTTGTTGGGTCTAAACCTCCACAGATCAGAGCATGCTATTCAAGAAGGACTCACACACAACCACTTGTACGCTAAAAACTAGATAACATCAATAGCAGAACTCACCCGTAGTCCTACGTTTGATGT
This sequence comes from Pinus albicaulis, assembly GCA_034641835.2. Classification (NCBI taxonomy): domain Eukaryota; kingdom Viridiplantae; phylum Streptophyta; class Pinopsida; order Pinales; family Pinaceae; genus Pinus; species Pinus albicaulis. The sequence goes on along the minus strand of CM076570.1, from coordinate 1,218,003,451 downwards.
AGATCCTGCGAAGTCCAAACCCCCAGCAACCCTTCTTCCTCTTCAACCTGAAAATCAAGAAAGAACATGCACGGAAATCTAGTTGTACAACATATAATTCTCCTAAATGTTAGTGAAATCCATGTGGAACATTATGTAAACAATAATAAGTGCTTAACTATCAACATTCACACATATATAATCAGATATTAACACGTTAATTCAGGAACAAGATGGTTCTTCTTCATTATGAGCAGCATGTACAGTAATAAAATGTGAAGAGATCACCTGAATCCTTCCACGATCTTCGAACAGACCGTCGTCCGGATCCGCCCCGCCCTTGCCTCGCTAAGATACTTTCAAGACTAGTGCACACGAGATGACATATAAACTGATGAACATCTCCAGGAAACAAGGGTTTCCTATAATAATCTGGGAAAGTGCAGGAGGCACGGGAAATCGGACTTGAATTGGGATTCCAACAGAGTATAATATCTATGAATTTCTCTCTCTCCCTTAGGCCATGCACATGAGGGGCTTTTATACTTCCTCAAATTAGTTTCAATCAGTTGGAAATAGTTGGCCACGTGCTGGGGTGGTTGAACTACTGGAGTAACCATCAACTCAGCCCGAAAATAGGGAATTTTTATATATTTTTTAATGATTTTAATGGCATACACGGAAAAGTGTATATGGACTCGCATATACACGCAGAAAATTCTGGGCATACCCGCGTATGGGATTTTAAACACTGTTTTTTAGTGAATTTTGATCAACTCTGTGGGAATGGGTGCCTAAGGCCAAAAAATAAGCATGAATCACATGATGGTGAAAAATGATGCTATAACAAGTAGCCAGCCCTTGGAATTTACCAGCTCGGAGGATGAACAACCCCCACAACTTGAAGGAGGGAGTCACCGCACTGATGGGGATGAAGAAGAATTGAGCCACCACACCAGTGGTGAGGAAAAAAGCAGCGCAGGAGAAGGAAATGATGAAGAAGAGGGAATTGAGGAAGAAGAAGGGAGTCCTCATACTAGTGTAGAGGAAGAGATTCGCTACTCTGATGAGGAAGAAGGTAGTTACCATACTTGTGAAGAGGAAGAAGATAATCGCAGTAGTGAAAATGAAAGAGAGGGAGCAGAGCCTCGCGAAACCACCACTGCAAGTTCACCACAAAGCCCTTTGCAAGAGGACCACTTGGCCCAAATTTTGGCCAACATGAGCGAATATGTGCAGCCCCACAACCCACTGAACCTTAATGTTGATATTAACCAATTGCAGGAGCAAGATGTTACCAATAAAGAGATGGATGAGGGAATGTCGGATGAAACATAAAGAGGAAACCCTAACGGAACAGCAGAATCAGCTAGGGTTACTTCCCCTAAGAAGTGTGGACAGGAAGAGGTGAACACTGAAGCAGTGTTCCAAATTGAAAATTATCAAGGAACGACAGAGTCAATTGATTTTATTACCCCTGAAGAATGCAGCCGGGAGCATATGAATACTGAAGAAATGCTCCACACAGAAAACAGGGAAGCAAGCCCAATCGAAGGCACAACTGCTAAGAAGCAAACCCCAGCGGAGCAATTGGGTTCAGAAAAAGGAACAACCATTCCAACAAGGAGGAAAAAGAAAGTAACTGAAATTGAGAAACTTCGTAGGGAATGGCAGAAGCTTCAGAAGCTAGTGGAGCAACTTAGGCAGACTATTAGGGTTCTTAAAATGAAGCAAATGCCCAAACGAACCCCAAAGAAGAGAATCATAGTCACCAAATGAGCCCCGAAAAGGAGGAAAGTGGCCACTAAAACAAAGCCCCAAGTTGTAGAGACTATGGAAACCCAGGCTGAGCCTAATCATGAAGATATGGAACAGCAGGTAGCTATTCCAAATACAACTGTTCCGGATGCAGCAACCTCAAATGAAAGTGTACAAACCTGTAATCAAAACACTTTTAGTGATCCTACTATAGCAAAACTCCCGGAGGAGTTGGCACAGGCTCGGCAGGAAAGGGAAAAACTTGAAGAAGACACTATCCCTAGAAGAAAATACCAAGAGTTGCAGCAGCAGATGAAGAGCATCCATGCAGCAGAGATTGAAGCTTATGAGAAGTATCGGAAGGCAGAGGAGAAGGTTGAAAAGGTAATGAATAAATTAAAAATAACCCGGAATCGAATGGATACTCTCTGCTCATTATACACAGATGTTTTAGCTTGTAGATGCCCTGCCAAGAATTATGCTTTATTCTTATTAGAGAGATATTTACAGTTAAAAATTAAAGCAGTTAGGGCAGGAAAGTCTATAGAGTTAAATACTGTAGAGGATTTTATAAAATGCTGTAAACTTTATGGGGTTAAGGTACAACGTCTCCTTTGTGAGTTTTATTTGCATAATCTTATATTGGAGAATGAAATTGAGATAAATCCCAGCCATTTTGTGGGTGACATCCAATTCCAAGCATTTATTTCATTTGCTATTAATCAATTAAAATGGCTCAAAGCCTATGATGTTTTCCAAAGGCAAGAAAATGAGTTAGAATTGTGGGTTAGGAGTGAACCAAAACACCCATTGCAATTATGGGCTAGGCAGAAGAGCCTCATGACAAGAGAGGGTGTTATCCAAGAATTGGGGCCAGTCCATAAAGCAATTGTTTTGAATGGGGTAGAATATTTTCTATCTACTAGAGACCAGGCCTATATAGCAGCTAAAGTCCGATGGGGGATTTCCAATTGGAATGTTCAAAATAGAGAGTCATTTAACTATAAAAATTTTGGGTTAGTTGCTGGCCACTTGGTTCTTTATAGCAACCTCATCTTAAGGGAAGGCCCATTCTGGCTAGGGTGTAGGTTTCGAAGCCCCATTGCATGGTTCCCTACAGCGGATTATAAATCCATTTATGAAATACCTGAAGGACAGATAGGGCATGTCTTCGAAGCTTTAGCTGCAAATCATGGTTTTAGGCCTCTTGATGAAAAACCCTATCCAGCTTATTCTTTAACTGCTTTGCATGTAAACTATGGTTTTCATGAGGACATGAAAAAGGGTAAGCAGGGGGGTATGTTGAGCGTTGAAAAAGGTATGGATTCACCATGTATTTTCTCATCCTTTCCTTTAAACATTACTCTTTTTATTCTAGAAAGGTGATTTATTATAGAATCATGATAGAATTGCAAAGACTTATGTTTATTGTAAAAAGTAACTAAAAACTGCCTTTTATTGTCAAAAACAGGAATCAAACGAGGTGAACAACTATACTAGAGGCAAGGCTAAAGTAGGAGTAACTGTTGTTCCTCCAGTAATAGGCCATATCCATCCAAAAAGAAAGAAATCCGAACACATAGCTAAGAGAAGTCAGGGAACAACATGTCAGCAGCCAAAGAAGACCAAACACTAGCTAAAGAAAGAAAAGTCCGTCGAAGTTGCTATATAAGGCAATGCCTTTAGAGATTGAAGGAGTCGAAAAATCATTAATTAAAACATTCCTCTTGTAACTCTGCACTTTATTGACTCTCGTGATCAGAGAGCGGTCACTATAAACACTTTTTATGTTTAATTAATACAAAGACGTGTTTCAGTTCCATCTTTCAAGCTTTGCAGTAACCCAACAGTGTTTCACTGGTGCTATGGGCCCGGCCCTGGTGGAATCGATCTGCTGTTTGTATTTCTATCTTTTAATTACCGTTGCATGATAATTGCGATCGGTTTTTAATTAGTTGTTGTTGAATTGTTTATTGGGATTGTTGTGTTGCATCAATGAATTGCATTGTTGTTCCATTTCAACAAGGATCTTAATTCCTATATTATTTATCTTGTTATTGCTCATAAAGCTTTGCTGTTCAATATTTAACTCTATTTGCTATTCCATTAGATTGTTGTTCATTTAAGGTTGTGTTGAAGCCTAGAAAATCTCTGCTTCAAACATTGGGGAAAACCACCCAGTCGGGACCTTAGGACAACTCCTTTTCCGTTTGGTATGGTGGCTCCGACTGGATTTAAAGGACCAGTTTCCTTATAACTAAATGGATTGGTTTGGATGGGTGGAAATGGGACTAAATTGACTGAAATAAAATTATCTAATTAAACTAAATGCTGATAAAGAAATTCTAATACTAACCCGGGTAATTATATGTGAATACAACTCAAGATTGTCCCAATTTAATAATAACCATGAAAATGTATTATTATTTAAATTGAAATGTGCAGAAACGAATAAAGATAACTTTGTTTAAGAAATTAAACAGAGTTATATTAGCATATTGCATTCATCATTGTATACCATCTATATATGCTTTATGAAAGACAACATTCCAATTATACTCAGAAATGATATATAAAAGGAAACGTTATGAAAACCAAATATATAAATGATAGCAAATTCTTCAAGCGAATATCATATAACAAAGGAAATCAACAGTGAACATATAGAAATACCTCATTCATCTCGAAGACTGTCAAATGAAATCTGATACTCAAACCCAGTAACTCCAATGTAAAATTAAATCCAAAGGTACAGAAATGCAACACTTCAAAGATAATTTCAGCACAAAATCACCAGATGTGATCCTCCATAGAATATAAGAGAGAATGGAGTACAGAAATGTAAGCTCCAAATCCAAAAAATATTACAACTTCGGATCCCTCTCTAAATGCATGAGAGGGATTTAAATAAGAAATTACATAACAAAATCCTACTACTACTGCTACAATCTATCAAATTAAAAACAGAACTGCTATCTTAAATGAAACTGATTCATTGCTTTTCTTTCTTGCTTGATGTAGCCAAGTTGCAAATCTTCAGCATATCTTGGAGTCTCGGTGGATGACTCATCTCGGAATGCAGTTGTCCAGTGTAGGTGGCATCGGAAAATTCTGGAATTAAACAATCGACAACATTTGAAAGGAATTTAATAGCCATTTGTTGATTTCTTGGCTTAATTAAATGAGTCCACATACTGTCCCAAGATATTTCTTGAAGTTTATCAATTTGTTGACTTTTATTGATCATTTCTTCTTTCCATCTGTTTTCAGTTTCTTTCACTTTAAGCAAACTGCCATGAACACAGTCTGAAATGAGATTGATTGAATACAAGTTGTCATATATAAATTGCGTGATATTATTCATCATGCTCCTAGCCCTTGATATTGCTCTCTCAGCTTTCATTATCTGATGTTCCCATTCTGTAAACAAGATTTCTTTATGTCTTTCCTCTATTCTAGGAAGATTAGCTTCTCTTCCCTTTTCTGTATCCTGCCAATTGAGAAATTCATAAATCTTTTCATCAGCATCATCAATTTCTTGTCTGAGAGTAATGATGTTCTGGATCAAGGATGAGGTAATATCACAAAAAGGTTCTGCCTGTGATAGCTTCGCACAAAATTCACTTAATTGCTGAGACAGTAATTTATTAGCTTCAAGAGCTTCCGATTTGAATTCACTTAACTTCGGGAAATCTTTGAACTTATCTAAAGCTGTTTGAAACTCCTTTTCTTGTGCAATCTTTGCATTCTTCTCATTTTTTAATAAACCTTGTAACTTGGAAATTTCTTCATTCAATTGTTGTTGTTTGCCTAAGACCTATTCATCAACTTTCTTCTTTTCTTCGGCCAGCTTTTCTTCTAACTCTTTGGACCTGAGTTCTTGATCTTGTAGTTGTTGTTGCAATTGAGCAACCTTTTGCTGACTTTCCTTAGTTTTCTCTTCAAGTGAAGCTATATAGAGATCTTTCTGAGTCATCATCTGAGAAACTTCTGCAGCTTTATCAATTGTTGCAGCACTATATGCCCCTGCATATTGAGATAACTTAGTGAGATCCTGAGATGGATTCACTTCAGTGTTCTTGTAAACAATATTCATAAATTCTTTCGATGGAGTAGAAAACATGTCCTGATACGTCTTCCTTCTTTTTCTCTGTCTTCTAACAACAGCCTTATGCTTAGGGCTGTAAAATACATCTAAAGGAGGGATCTCCTCGATCTTCAATACAATCTACCCTGTAGGATGTTCAGGAATGATTTCGACATCCTGCTCTACTTGCTCTTTATCTTTATCTTGTAGTCCCAATTGCTGAGCGAATTGATCATATTGTTTCAATAATTGAGAGGAAACATTAAGATCAGTAGAATCTACAATCTTCTCAGTAGTTTCTTTTCCTCCCGATTGCATGTCTGTTTTCCCTGTATCTGTTTTCTGCTCAATGGTTTTGCTATCCGATCCTCCTTTTTTATTATGCACATCAGCATCAGTACTTGTGCATTTTTCTGTTGTTTGAGAAGTGGATTGTTGACCAGTATTTTGATCGGATTTATCATCAGTATTTCTTTTCTGAGCATCAAGTTTTCCAATAGTGACCACCTTTGCAGTATGTACAGTTGGCTGGTTAACAGCCGATTGTGTAATGACTTTACCAGCAGATGTTTCTACTGGCGTTTTGCTAGATGTACCTTCTATCTCTGAGCCTTGTATTGGAATTCTTAGTTGGTCCAGAGGAACTCTTAACAATCTCTGACTTCTGAATAATAAAAATTTATTCATTTCCTCCTTCTGAAATTTAGATTTTTCTAAATCATAAATTTGAGGGAAATCATTCAACGAAACAAACAAATCATCAAACTGATCTGGCTCATGCTCAAATCGAGCAATTGAAACTGAAGTAGTAACATTAAAGGCTATCTGTCGCGGATCATACTGTCTCCCTGGAATGGTTGCAAATTTACAACCCTTTATTTTGGAAACTTCCTTTTCAGCATGTTTGAATTCATTTAAAGTAAACTGACCACAATTGAATGGGAATTGAGGCCACATTCTCTTCTTACTGTTGTTTAAAGACCTAGATATTCCTTCAACTGTTAATTGATAGGAAATTTCCTGAGCGAGAAGTTTGTCTGGAACAATAAGAGGGAGAACATGTGGTTCCACAATACTACCAAAAATCCTGATGTATGTAAATTTCTCCTCCCCAAACCAATCTCCTATTGTGGATAAGTCGGCTTTAGCTTTATCAGAGAATCTAGGAGGGAAACGATTGAAAATGGTTTGGAAAATAGGGATAAGGAAACCCTGGCAGATTCTATACACATTATCTTGAAAATGAACTTTCCAAAGAAGTTTATGATATATATGAATTGGGATAGGGTCTTTGGGATTCCAATTCCATCCAAACATGGGAAACTCGGAATTAAAACAAAGAGCATCTAGAATATAGGCACAAAAGAAAAAAGGAGTGGAATTTCCAGCAGTTTTATCTTGTATGTACTCAAGTATTCTATTAGCCATTCTATCAGAAAGAATAACGGCCCAATCCATAATGTCGGAATTGACAGCAGCTAGGATTAATGGGACCATTTGTATAGAAAACCTAGTTGAATTATCATTGCCAAATAACCTACACATCATGGCAGCGGCATAGCAATATGGAGGTAAAAGGGAATCTACATAATACATATCGGATGCTTCATTTATGTGCTTCTCTGGATTTTTCTTCCAATCTCTGATAGGATCAGATTGGACTTTATTATTATCAAGGAATTCTTTGATAAATTCTTTGTTATACACCTTCTGCGGGTCTGGAAGGTGATACATTGCCTTAATGTCTTCTGCTTTGAACGACCCAAAAGACACTCCAGAAACTGAAACAAACGTTCTGTCCTGTATCTTCACACTATCGATAACCCATCGAATTACATCATAATAAGGCATGATGCTCGCTCTGGCTGCAATTCGATGCAAAAATGAATTTGCAAGTGTTTTTTCAGTAATCTCAGAGTCAGAATCTGAGCTATCTTCATCTGGAACTGATGCCTTTTCCACTGTGACTTTGGGGTTTTCTTTCTCCAATAAATTGTAGACTCCTTCCCACGTCATTCTCCCGAGCCCTTGGCATGATGTATCTGTGACTAATCTCAGTTTTGTGGGCTTTTCTTTTGAAACTGTAGGAGTCTCAACAAACTTAACTGGAACAGCGGTCTTGGCTCTTCTTGCTCTCTTCGACATTTCTGCGTTTGTTATTGCTTCCTTTTGTCTGTGAATGAAAGGGCTTGGTGTTCCTTGGCTCTGCAAAACAATAAACTCTCAGTCGTGACAAACAAGCAACTTGAACGGAACGTTTATGAACAAATGATTCGTTATTTATTCGTCTCGTATAGCGCGTAAATGTTCTTTTTGGGTCACACTCACGTATTAAAAACCAAATCATCAACCAATATTCATTCGATTTGCTATTAAATTCCTACGTACAAATGAAGATTTGGCGCTTGTAAAATATTATAATATTCACCTATTCTGAACTTTTCGAATATAATAAATATGATTTATCAATCACATCGAAAGTTTTCAGATGGCACATAAATATCACAAAACAAATTTCTTCGATTGGCCGATTCCGATTGAAAACTTTTCCAATTTCCGATTCGATAGTTATAGATTGCGGTCGGGAAGTTTCAATCGAAAAGAATTATTAATAGCTTTCTCCGATTTCCGATGGTGGGGTCTACCATATAAAAGTTTTTATTTAAACAAACAAATGTTTGTTTTCCCTTTTGTAAAGTGTTTTTATAATAAGCGCACATCGCATCGAAGAATTTGAAATTGACCGCAAAGAGCTTATTAGAGAATGCTCCGATCATGCAATTGCGATTGATCGCATCGCATCAGAGATGTATAAATAGATAACTTTAAACTCTTTGCGATTGAAGTTATGCGATCGAGGTTTTTCTTCGATTTCCGATTGCGATTACTATTTATTGTACTTTTGCATTTCGACTTGTTTTTATGATAAGGTCTTCTATACTTGATCGGATCGGATGTTTTGAATGTTTTATTTGGTTAGTAAACAAAAGATGAGCTTTTTCAAAACAATGAATCTTTATTTCTAATTCTTTTATTTCTATAAAAATAAAAAGGGACCCTATTTCTAAATGAATTTTATTTCTAAAATTTAAGAAAAAGGGAGGGTTGTTGTATAGTACAACAGGTTGCTACTTAATAACATTTGTTGTCGACAGGGCTTGGTGTTCAACAGAGGTCGTTAATTGATTTCATTAAGTTAAGATTTGATTCATTAGTTAGTATTTGTTGTTCAATTCTAGTGTGTTGTTCATTTCCAGTTCATTAAGTTTACATAGTTTTCTTAGTTCAAATTCTATTTCTCTTTAATTGCCTTAAATCAAGAATGTCAACTGTAGAGAACATTGGTTAATGCTTCCTCGTTCCCAGATTGATTGCCTTGTTCCAGTTTGATTTCAATTGCATCAATTTATAAAGGAATGAGTTATTGCTATTGTATCCTTGATTGATGCTTTACAGAGTGAATAGTTAAGTTTTAAAGCATTTGAGTTTGTGTTGCTGTAATTAGATTTCTTTTCCAGCATCCGTTTACTCTTGTATTTAGAATATTGTACTGCATATCACACAACATTTCTCTTAGCTCAAATTGCAGCCTCAAACAGAGTACACTCTTGAAACAAAAAGTCATTCTCGGATTGATGATTAATGTAGGATAAATAGGTGTTAAAAAGATACCTTTTATACCTCAACACCATTCGACTAGGATGGCATGTTGCTGGCATTGACTCAATTGGTAAATCCGGTGGAATGATTGCCATGTGGAACCCAGCCATGGCCAAGCATCATGCTTATATTTTTTTTCGAGGAATTATCCTCTCGGGCAAGATCAGAGGCTACCCTGAATCCCTTCCTCTGATCAATATATATGCCCCAAGCTGCCTCAAAACCAATTTCTGGGCCTAAATTGACACATAGTCCATTTTGAGCATCATTAATCTAATTATTATGGGGGATTTTAACTCTACCTTGACAATTGGGGAAGTATGGGGTCATCGCTCTCGATAGGACTTGCTGGCAGCACACATTTCCCAAATTTTCTCAGCTCACCATCTTGTCGACCTCTGTCATGGCCCCCTTGCTTCGACCTAGACAAACCGACGTGCAGGGATTGACTTCATTGAAAAAAGGCTTGATAGGTTTTTGGCTCATGAGAGTGTATGTGAAATGACTGGAAACTTGAGGTCAACGGTTGCCTCAAGATCATTATCATACCATTTTCCTATATGTCTCACATGGAGAAAGGAGCCTGTCAAAAGGTGTCTCCCCTTTAAGTTCAACAGGATATGGCTACAGGATACCAAAATTCAGTCGTTGGTCCAAAATTTTTGGAAATAGGGGGTAAGCGCACAAATGGGAAATGTTTGGGGATGTCTCACAAATAAGCTTCGATTATTGAAGCGGAAAACACACACCTGGGAACGTAACAAGAAGACAGAGCTGAATATTGAGCTCCGAAACATATCAAGAAAGGTAGCTGAGATCTACAAGTTAATGAAGGATTTCTCCCCAGATCCTCAAACATATCATACCCTGGAGGCTCTGGAGAAGCACAAAATAAAAATTTTGAGATTACAGGAAGTAACTTGGAAACTAAAATGTAGAGCAACATGGCTGAGGGAGGGTGATCTCAACACTAAATACTTCCACCACTATGAAAATGACAAAAAAATAAGGAATGCCATATGGCACATTGACTCAATAGATGGCAATGTAGTGTACTAAACACATGACATCCAAAGGGAGGCTCTTTTATACTATTATGAGTTTTACAAGTAAGTGGGTGGGATCGATCATGCAAGCCAAAGATGGGCTTTGGATCACTATGATCTGATATTCGATATACCTACAAATGAGGAACTGGGGCATGAGGTTACGAAGGAAGATGTTATTGGGGTGCTAAAACCTTTTGTTCGAGATAAGAGCTTCGGCCCGGATGGATGGCCGACGAAATTCTACATTCACTTTTATGAGCTGATGGGGGATGAAATTATTGATGTGGCGGAGTGTTCCAGGTTGAGGGGGCACATCCCGGGTGACATAAATTCAAATTTTCTTGCGCTTATCCCCAAATCCACAAGCCTTAGGAATTTCAAGGATTTTTGGCCCATTACGCTCTGCAATGTTATTTATAAAATAAAATCGAAGATCATTATTATGCGATTAAAGGGGGTTCTATCAAAGCAAATAATCAGTGAAAAATTTGGATTTCTCTCGGGATGCTCCATCCATGATGCTATAGTGGCGACACATGAAGTATTACATTTAGTTCACATCAGGAAATTGGAATCTCTCATTATGAAAGTGGATTTATTCAAAGCCTATGACTACGTGGATTGGTCGTATATCAAGGTGAGTCCTTCTGAAGATTTGCATCTCTCTTTCAAACATCCGATGGATCATGGCTTGCATCTCTTCTGTCAGATATGCAGTAATTATTAATGGAATTCCCTTAGAGTTTTTTATGGCTGCCCGTGGTCTCCACCAGGAGTGTGCTCTATCCCCTCTTATTTTCATTTTAGTAATGGATGGTTTCAGCAATCTACTCAAGGAGGCTCGTCAGAGGGGCTCTTTTGATGGCATCACTTTCTCCCCTTTAGTATATATTACACATTCATTATTTGTGGAAGAAATTCTCATTTTTTTTCAGATTATTAAGAACTCAATGGATCTATTTACATTATCTTTTCCTTCGTTTTGGGACGGATTTAGGGTTGCACATTAATGGTGGTAAATCTCTCCTTTTATATGCAAATGGAGATATAGGGGAGATTGATTTCATAGAAGATTTATTTGTAGTACAAAAAATTCACATCTTAGAGGGCTTATCCTATCTCGGGTTCAGGATGAAGCCATGTGGTCATAAATCAAATGATTGGTTATGACTCGTTGACAAGTTCAACAGAAGGATTCAAAGTTGGACACATCGATGGTTTTCATTGGGTGGCCAGTATATGCTTGTCCAGACTGTGCTCTAACAATTAGCTATGTTTTGGGAACATCTTTTTCACCTCCCCATTCAAATTATCTCCCTCATCAAAGCGGTTATTTCACATTTTCTATGGCCAGGGGTTAAGTATATCAACAAAATACATCTCTGTAAACTGGATGCACTTTCTCTCCCTAAGAATTTGTAGGGTCGGGGCTTACTAGATGTGTGCTCCTTCTCACAAGCCCTTCTGTTAAAATCCCTTTGGAGAGCGCTTTCTAGATTAGGTTTTTGGCCTACTCTAATCAAAATCAAATATTTAGATGTCCTGCTTCTACTGCAGATTTATAGAAACGACTTACTGCCCCACAGAAGAGGGTCTTACATCTGGTAGGGATTTCAAAAGGTGATGCCACTCTTCTTTGGGATATTGGCATGGCGCTTTGGTAACAGTCAACACATCCTTCTAGGTTGCGACGAGATCAAGGGTTTCAATTCAGGTCATCTCATGGAAGAACATCTCAAGCACATGTTGGCGTAGAAGGGCATTTTCTTTCTTTCACAGGTCATATCACACTGGCAGCAAGGCTGTATAGTGTGGAAATAGACGTCCTCCTTGGGTTTGGCCAGGGGAGATGTTGGTTCATGGCATGAATATTTGGAGTCGTTGTAGATAGGAGGGCTTTGTCTTCATCCGGATGGAGACTGCATTGCTTGGGATGGTGAAATGCATGGGGTTGCCATTGTGGTGGTAGAGACATACCAGCACATAATGTATAACCAGGTAGTGGACAAGGAGTCCTATCCTTTCAAACCTTTCTGGTCCAGAAACATTCCAAACATAATTTTGTTATTTGGCTAGGTGGTGTGGAGGAATCAGATCCTGACATGGGATAATATGAACAAAAGGGGCTTCACAGGCCCTGGTCGATGCATTTTTTGTTGATCTCACTCTGAATTGATACTTCATCTTTTTCTCACTTGCCCATTTATTTATAACCTCTGGACCCTTTTATCTAGTTTCATCCTTGTATCAGATTGGAGGCCTCATAGAATTTTAAATACCCTTTCTACATGGGAGATCGCTCCTTAGAGATTCAGATCCCTACATTTCTATTTCTTCTGGGCGGTATGGTTGGCCCGAAACCGAAGCATATTTGGGAATTTCCTGTTGAATATCTCTCATATCCATGGGGCAATTATGACATGGAAAATTGTCACATTTCCCCCTCTCTCCCCATCAAGGAATTCTGTCATCAACTTCGTCCTTTCCTCTTTCCTTGCCGATTGCCTTTTTCGATGGGGTAGAACATGCTGGTGTATGTGGACGCGGGGCATGGATTAAGATTGATCGAAAGGAGAGATACCACATTTTCTGGAATGGAGGAAAAGGTACAAATACTAAGGCAGAGGTTCTTGCTCTCTGGAGTGTACTTTGGTTTGTTTACAATCTCCATCTACCCTCCATATATATTTTCGGGGATGCCAAATTAGTTATTGATGGAATTTATGGGAAGTACCATTTTCAACCAAATGGCTTGCAGGGATGGATTTGCCACATAAAACATTTTTTGATGAATCTCCATGATCCTCCATTACAACACATCTTCTGGGAGGTCAACACACGGGCTGATCAACTTTCCAAGCATGGTTTGGAGGTTCCTTTTGGCAGCGTCATTGTTCAGCATTTTGATGGTTTATAGCAGGTTGATGAGAGATCCTTTCCAATCCCATGATGGAGGTTTTCTTTTCTTATTTTGGTATTGTTGTTAGTAATCTACTGGTGAGAAGGTATTGTGTTGTTTTCGATATGCAGTCATCTGACTGCGACTTTGCTTGTGTTTTTGACACACATACAATTCTACGTTTTAGTTTGTTTCTCAGACAATTTCAAGTCTCATATGAGTTTTTGACAAGTTAATGTTTGCACACAGTGAGCTTATGGTTTTTAATTTTTCACGCAGACAGTCTCAAGTTTCATAAGAGTTTTGATAAGTTAATGTTTGAAACTGGTGATGGACGGTTTCTAGTGTAAATTTCGACTATATATTTAGAATATGTACCTTTGTTATCCATTAATATAAGCCATTTTTTCCTCTCTGAAAAAGTCAATAAATGTAATTGTGTTGTAAAAAAATAATACTTTAGAATTAATAAAATTACAGATTCATGGATAAGGCCTGGTTTATTTAGCAAAAGTTGTATCAATATTTAATCAAATAACTATGTTAACTGATGTTGTTGAGAACTTTTGGAAACCTGTGTATTTTTATTGAAGAGCCCCAATCAAAATACACAGGTTTCCAGAAGTTCTCAACAACATTATGTGTTAACCGAGTTAATAAAATTAATTGTGTTATAAAAATGATAATAGTTTAGAATTAGTAAAATTATTTTGAATACACCGAGTTTTTGATAGACAGTGATCAGGTGTTCTGTTAAGACACTTCTTGATGCTTCTTGATGTGAAGTCACTGGTTCAATTCCCAACCCCAACCGGGGTGATATATTGGACATGACGAAGATGTAGTCCTGCCAAACTTAATAAATAAATAAAATTAAAAATTAAAAAAAAACTAAACTTATTTTGAATAGTAAACTTTAATATTATATGTGGTTAAAATTTTGAAATATGGTATTTTGAATATTAAACTTTAATATATATATATATATATATATTGAATTTGAAAAAAAGAGATTACAGAGGTTTTCATTCATATTTAGTGTAACCCAGAGTCCCAAATTCATCCAAATAAATGGTTAAATATTTCAAATGTAATATTTTGAATTAATTAATTAGAAGTAATCATGTCACCAATACTTCAGAATTAATAATAAATTTTCAGATAAGATATTTTTTAGATCCACATTTATTTAATATTGAAATAGATAATATTTGAATATATTAAAAATAAAATTAATAAATATATATTATTAATAAAATAACATATAACTACCAGTGTACATCCATTTTAACTTTGGATTTACCAAGCGTCTAGAGGGATTAATCTCTCTCTTCTGGTGCGATTCTCTTTTAGTGTGAAAAGAGATTTTATCTTTCTCTGCACTTCATAGTAAGAAGGATCTACCCTGATTGAAAATATATGATTCTTGATTCCTTTAATTGATAAGTAGATATTACAAACTAATAAAATAAATATATGACTGATTATTTCTTCTCAATTTGCAATCACCTTGTCTTATTTTATTGGATGTTTTTTTTTATTTAGCATAAAATTATTTTATTTTGTTTGTTAGGTAATGTGAGTTCTGAGATGATTGGAACACATAACTTGTAGCTTGACTAGCTATGAAACAGAGGCATGTAAGCCATCAAAATAACCTGGAGATCACCGACTCTTGGCGTGATTGAATTTTTACTCACGAGGTTTTGAACCAATGAACTTTTCACCACAAAATTCCTTAATAGAACACCTTGCCACCATCTATTCTACACCTCATAGGCTAATGAAATAATATTATTAAAAAATAGTTATACTAAGATATTTATTTATTTATTATAGTTTATAGTTGTTCCAAGTTAAGCAATAATTCATTATATAGGTATATATTTTGATGGTCAAGAATTTAATTTGCAATATTTTTTTTTAGTCTAATTGTGGGATTATATTTGCTTTGTTTATTTTATAGATGCACAAAACTAACTTTTAGTTTACTTTTTCAGTCATTGATTTTGTGCCTATATACGTAAGTGTGGGGAGCTATGAAGAATATGTCATTATTCTTTTCAAATTTTATCATTAAAGCACTTGTTTTCAATTTAAGGTGTACCCAAACACAGCGGGAATGTATGAACCTTTTTTATAATTGCAAATTATAAACATGTACAATTCTAGAGTAGTTTTATATTATCTTCTCATTTGCTTGGGGTTTCATAAGAATTTGTCAATGGAAAATGTGTTGGGAAAAATTAAATGTTTTATACACCTTATTAATTACAATATTAAGTTATGCTAATCCATGTTTTTCCCTATCCTTACATCTTAATTTCATGTTCATGCTTCATAGAAATTGATGACTTGTTTTATTTTAATTTCAATGGGATGATTTGGTTGAAAATTGTATTGTCATTTTTTCTTATTTCTTGACATTTTACTAAATCATGTTTCATAAATATGATGAATCAAATTATAAAACTAGATTCTTATAAACATTAAGCAAACATGAACACATAATAGCTGAAATTATTTTAAGTAGACAAAAAAAGTGCCTCAATCATGTTTGTTATTCCTTAAGCATTAAGGAACATTTGGGATATAAAATGACAATAGTTGGCAAAGCCTATAAAATAACATTCTTATATACACTAAGAAAATATGACCACATAACAAATGGAATTAGATTGAGTAGAATGACACATGTGCTTCAATCATGTTTGTTAAGCATTAGGGAACATTTGAGAAATTAAATGCTAATAAGTTACAATAGTTGGTGAAACTATAAAACCACATTCTTATACACATTAAGCAAACATGGTCACATAATAGCTAAAATTATTTTGAGTAGAACAAGGAAAGTGCCTCAATCATGTTTATTATGCCTTGAGCATTAGGGAACATTTGGGGTATAAAACGCCAAGAGGTTAGTAGTTGATTATATTTGATATTGTTTTTTCAATTGAGATTAAAGATATGACCAAATCCTTATTTTTTTTAGGCATGATGATTAAGCTGAGATATGAATAAACATGAAGACTTGTTTTAACATAGCTTAGTGTTGCAGATAGATTTTTAATTATATAGAAAATATGCAATGACACAAACACATTAACACAAATATTTTACCTTTGAAATCAAAATTAGAAAGATTTTTCAATAGGTTGATATTTATGGTATTACGATATATATATCCAATCCATTTACCCTAGATTACAATACATCTGTAGTTCCTTAACTTAAACTACAAAACCATGGGATAAACCACCATGTGCCATAAAACTACTAAAAGTGAAAACTGTGTGGTGAAAATTATAAAAAAATGGGCATAAAACATCGCCTTTTTTTATGAGGGCATTGCACCTGCCCCCCCTACAACTTCCTTGAATAGAGGGGGATGTCACCCCCTAGTGATCCCCCCACTATGTTTGATGCAATGTATAATGCATGAGCTTAGTAATGTAAATAATATAATACATACCCAACATTCTCCCGTTTGTTTTCTTTGCGCATAAGGGGGCATAGGAGCACATGTAGGGAAATAATACCCATTTTTTCTCTACACCAAGGGAAATTCTTAGTGCTCACATATTCTTAATGAATTTACAACATTTTTCAACTATCCACCTTCACTAGCAACATATTTTTGTCTTCAATCATATATGTCACAAAGTGATACCAGACATCAATATGCTTTGCCTTAGAATGGTATGTTGGATTCTTTGCTAGGAAGATTTCACTTTAAATTTCACAATATATCCTCACAACTCATTGTACCAACTCAATACTTGAACACAGTATTTGTAACCATATCACTTTCTTGCTTGCATGAGTGGTTTCCATGTATTAAATTTATATAGTTGAGAGTGCCATTACAAACAATTTATTGCTCATCCTGCTGATTGCTCCTTCAAACATGTTAAACACATAACCACTTATAGATTTTCTACGATCTATATCTCTAACCCAAATTTTCATCAACAAAGCCATGTATGTCCAACACTCTATCCAATCCTGGTCTTCTTTGGTAGCACAACCCATAACTAGTTGTGCCACAAAAATACTTGAAAACCCTCTTTACTATTGTCCAATGCTCCTTCCTAGTTTTGACATATACCTGTTCACTGCATGTACAATGTTCCTTCTAGTACATGCGTACATCAAACTTCCATCCACACTAATATATGGAATACGATACATGTCCTCTTCCTCTTGCCATGCCTTGGAACATTGTTTTGTAGATAAATTTACACCTACATGAGTAAGGACCTTTACCAGTTTATATTCTTGCATATTAAATATTTGCAATATTGTCTCAATATATTTCCTTTGATTTAATCAGAGTTTTTTTCTTGTTTGATTTGTTTTAATTTCCATGTTCAAAATGAAATTTGCAACACTAATATTCTTCATGTCAAATTTAGAGGACAATTGATTTTTCACTTCTTGAATGATTTCCTTGTCATTTCTAATTAGTAGCATATCATCCACATACAAGGCCCAAAAAATAAAATGATCACTTTTTGAAATACATAGTGATCCACTTTGCTCCTTATGAAGCCAAGTCCTAATATATAAGTATTAAATTTTGACACCACATCTTTAGTGGTTGCTTTAACCCATATGGGACTTTTTTAGCCTGCATATTGATGCTTTCTTTCCCCTGACCGTAGAGCCTTCTAACTGCTTCATGTAGATTCTCCTTTTAGATCCCCATGTAGGAATACTATCTTCACGTCTATTTGTTTTACTTTAAAACCATATGTAGCATCAAAGATAAAAAAAATCTAATAGAAGTTAAATTGGAAACAAAAGAAAATATCTCACTGAAGTCAAATCTCTTTATCAGGGAATAGGCTTTTGCTAACAACTTAGATTTGTATTTCTCCACTCTACCTTTTACATTCAAATTCTTCTTGATCACCCATTTGTTGCCAATGGTTTTTCTTCCAACCATCAACTCTAGTAGCTAATAAGCCTCACTCTTGTCCAAGGTTACCATCTCTTCAACCATGGCCTTTTTTTAGAGTTTTCCATCCTATGAATTCACTACCCACCTAACAATTCTAGGATCACCATTAGTATTAAAGAAATAAAATATTGAACGTAAATTGGGTGAGCATACATTTTTTGGTAGCTTTCTAATGCCCAAATGCTAATTTAATAAAAAAATTGCGATGAAGAAACTAGAAAATTAAACTCCAAACTCTTTTACTAAATATGTTGAGTATTCTACAAAATAATAGTAGCGGAAAACAATTTCACGAAGACACAAGCAGACAATAAATAATACACTAAAATTTACCCAGGAAACCCCAACAGGGGAAAACCTACCAATTTGTGTGTTCTATTATTATTCTTCTCAACAAAACTATCAGAAAATTGATTACAAATACTAGGAAAAATTCCCCTTCAATTTATTGTTCCTCAACACATTGTTCTGCATATTTCTAACCAACTCGACCTCTGCACATGCAAATATACAAAATTGTACAAACAATTCGACCCTCATGTGCATGTTGACTTAACCTTGGAAAGTGAGCACTCTGCTGAAGAAATTGTTGAGAAAATTTAACCTTTGTCCCTTTGTCCTAACATGCAGAACTGAAATATATTCTTTTCGAGTTAAAACACACGTATCTAGTGCATAATGATTATAACCAAGTCTGTGCTCTTCCCTTCTTATAAAATCAAACGAGCCCATAAATTCAAGTCAAACTGGATTATTAACTCAAGTCATTATTTCAAGTCAAACTAGATTATTAACTTAAGTCAAACTGTTGAGACCGTTTTTTTTTACTATAGGAAAATTAGAATTTTCCTAAGTCAAAATTAAGTGAAAGTATAACTGAACCTTAGCTTCACTTGAGAATTTTCCTAAGTAAAATTTAGTAGAACCATTCCATCTCTAAATTCAATTAACACTCCCTCTTAGAGAGGAAGGTGTTATGTACTACACCCAGTTTATCTTTGAAGAAGATGAATCTGCTTCTTGCCAATGCCTTGGTCAAGATATCTTCTACCTTCTCCTTTGTAGGTGTTGTAACCAAAACCTGCAAGGAAAAATTTTGGTCCAGGGACAAAGTTGGCTATTGTTGGTTGCATATTAAGAATTACAATATGAGCAATTCATGTTTAACAAGGTTGCTCAATTATCTCCCTTAGCTTAAAATTCATATGGTGTAATAATTTACAAGTGTGTACAAAATGTTGGAGAATTTGTACTTGCTTTTCCCAAGCATACCATGTTGGCTTTAACTATGGTTTTTGTAAATATGGTACAAATTAAATGATTTCCACATAGGAAGAGTGTTGTGGAGCTTTATCAAGAACAGTTTGGCAAGACATTTGTATTACATGATAGGTTACTATTAGGGATATCAAGAGTGGGTGTGGGATCTCTTTGGGAGATCTTAATGCTAATAAAAGGGAACAATAGTTTGCTTGACCAATGGCCAAATATTCCTCTAAATATAAATCTGAATACCATCGAGCTTATTTCAATGAAGAAGACAATTTGAACTATGATTTTAGAAGGAAGAAAACATTGTTTGAGAGGTTGTGATGTTTTATGGGCCTACCAATACACCAAATAATTTTATGATATTAATGAAAAAAGTTCTCCTTGCCTTTCTATATAGTGATTTACGATTGTATACTTGGATGTTCTCATCTACATCCAGATATGGATGATTAGATGAGTGATCTGAAACAAGTTCTTGGGACATTTTAAGTAAATAATTTGCAATTTAATATGAAGAAATAAAAGTTTCCCAAATGAGAGTTTTTATACTTGGGGGTTTATGGTTAGTGCAAATGAATATACCCAACCAAGATTTAAACCATTATGAATTTAGCCAAAACCAAAAGGCATCAAACTTGATCGAGGTTGTTTCGAAATACCCAATATATTATACAAATCTTTTCGCTTTGCATGAAGTAGTGAAGCATTGAAGAATATATATCTTGGGTAAAGATACAATAATACATACTAATCACAAGCCATTGTTGTTGGATGTTGTTGTCATTGATGTCAACCCATGGAGTTGACTAGGTTTGACTTTGAATAAAAACACCAGTCATTGATATCAAATGGATAATGAACACTTATGTCAAATAGTTAATGAACACTTCTTAGTAATTTTTAGACTACATCAATATGGAATTTATGCTGTTGGATGGTTGAAAACCTAAGTCCCAGGGTTTGGGTTCCTTGGACTCAGTATGCACCCCGACCTCGTCGAGGGTTTTTGAAGGGTCAAACCATTGATTTTATGTTGGCTATATAGGTCATTATATTCTCCTCGAAGAGATTTTTTTGTTGATAAATGGTACACTCTGTGGTTTCTTCTGCTTTGAGAGAAAATTGAGTTTAAAGTTGAAGACCTAGTTTTGTGGGCTAAAACCCCAAGGGGTAGAGACATTACACCTTATTCACCAACGGTTGTCAATATATGAAATGGATTCTCACCATAATCTCACCACATATAAGTTGAATAATTTCAAAAAATAAATAAAATAAATCAATCATTGACTCAGTACACTCATGTATCACCTACAAAACACGCCAAACAAGGTTAGTGTATAATTACTTAGAGTTTAATAAAAAAGTTATTAAAAATTAATAAACTAAATTGAATTTATTAAACAAGTCTCCTCCAACATATAGTTGTTGAAACCCTATAATGTTTAAATCTTTGTGACTAAGTATACTCAAACATTTACATTATAAATCTCACTATACCCCTCAAGGCCAGTGATCTCCTTACCTTTGAATACAAGGCACATTTGATATATATATTTTTTAATTCCTTAATTCCTAATGATGCCTCCTGTAACAGTCACCTATGGAACCCCTCTTTTCACCTCCTATAATCTATAAAAGGAGGATTACTTCCTCTCCTAAAATCACATATATGCACTTAAACAACAATAAAAATAAGGATACTTGTAACTCTCGATCACCCTAAAGTGAAATTGACACATAAATTATAGTGGTAGGGTTCGGTTTCATTTGGCTGGGTGGTTCGTATTTATTGCAGGTCAATTAAAGGAGGAGCGAGGCATAGGATAGCTAAAATGGAGCTAAGATTTAAAGAGACACATCTCCAAACTATAACAAACTCTTTAATAATCAATTCCAGTGTTGTACAGAAGTCTTCAAGTCAGAAATTTCATTGCAATTTAGTGTGTTATCTGTTAAGTTTTGGATACGCTTTGTTGAACCCTCATTGTAGGTAAAATACAACCATTTTTTGACACAATCATGACATATCTTGAAATATGTTCTGAAGTTTAATTCATTGTTTTACAAACCAACAAAGGGATACCTAGAATAAATTTTCGCTTACCTTTTAAAGTAGCATTTATACTATGCTAAGTAAGGGTTTTTTACTACAAATTTTCTTTTGGTAAATGGAGATTCATTTGGGTAGTTAGAGAAGGACAATTGCAATCTTTAGGTCATCTAGGGATTTCTATATCAGAACAAAAGCCAGTCATTCAGTGTATGACATAGCACAATTGGATATCATCATTATTATTGTCAAGTACAAATGTATTCATCATCAGTCCTTCAGTGATTCATATCTACTACAAAGTATATAACTGCCTTAATTGATGTTTGACATTGATTGTATATACTGTAACCTCAACTACTAAGGTAAGGATCCTTATCAATGATTGAATTGGTTATTTATGACATATATGTAATAAATAGGTATGAACTTATGATAACAATGGCATTGAAGTGGCGACCTAACATTTAGAACTAAAGACCTGTCATGTATACATGACATATAGGCTTGACAATAAATTGACACCTTGACTTTGAGTTGACATAACTTAGCAGTGATTTGAATTGGCCTTCTATGACATATGGTTAACTATATCAATAGAACTAATATGATTGTAAGTTGACACTTTGGCTTAGACCTATGATAGTTATGACCTAGGATTTTGTCTTGTAGTGATGACCTAAAGTGTGTACGATGACATATTTGTGATCATGTAGGGTAGAAATAAGTGAAGGGAACATCTTCTAGTTATACAACTTATTGGATAAGGATGGATAACAGGGCTTGACCAATCAAACAATAATGTTTACTTATATGCTAGTATCTCTCCGGGGACAGAGTTTGAGTGCACTGGTTGTAGGTCATAGGGATGACCTGAGGCACCTTGGTTTGTGTCGTTATTTGATAGCAGTAGATCTTCCTTCCATCCTTCCATCCTTCCAATTTCTTTCTTTACTGCTTGAACCACCTTCTGACCAACCACCTACCTTACTAATTAGGACCTGACTCAATGCCCACAATTCAGCCCAGCTAGGCCCTATTATTTTTCAATATGTTTGTTCCCGATAGTTTAGGTAAGGAAGCAAGAATAAAGCAAATATATGAGGCTAGAAAGATAAAGAGTGAAGCAGGGCAATGCCTTCAATAAATCTACGATTGCAGCATAGGCAGGGCAACACTTACTTAGTAGTAATGCCCCACACTTTGGTCCTTGTACCAGTTGGTTTACCATAGAGTATTTTTATTGGACCACCTTCTAGATAATATTCATAGGTCTGGAATCACACCACTTGCTTACAGCTCTAGTACTGCAAACTTGGATTTAAGAGCGTTCCCATACAATTTATTAAGGCATTCTAAATAACTGCATTCCTAGTTAGTCAGAGCCCCAATAGCTTTTACTTTTAGGACCTACTACCCCAACTACCCACCTAGGTTGGACCAATCCTTCTCTATATCGAATTTAGAGGGAGGAGCTACTAATGCACTGAAAACACGTAGGTATCTTCCCTCGCTCTCTGAGCTTGGGAACTACACTCTAAGTGGAATTAGCACCACTAGCACATTCATTTCATTTCTATTTGGCATAGCTAGCTCACTTGGAGATTCTAGCTCATTCGGGAGATTGTATCCAATCATCAGGTTATCGGATGATAGGTTGGATGGACGGTTGTTATTTTATGATCGGCTAGTTAGGTAGGTTAGGTAGGGTGGGTTCACAAGATGGGAAGATTTGTATGGCTGTGGTCCACCAAACTAGTCCGATGGGGCGTTATGTGTGGACCGTTAGGGAGTGCATATTTTCAAACGTAAGATTCCTTGTGTATCTATGTAGATGGGTCATATTGTTGCTTCTTCTCTTGTTGGATTTCACATTTCTGTTTATGGAGCTTATAGCCAATTCTCTATCTGATCCTTCCACGGCTAATATCGAGGCTTGAAAGAGAAAGAGAAGTGATCCTCTCGATGGCGGCCCTCACCATATGAATAGTGAGTGACTCCGTCCCTTTAGTCGAGAGATTTCTACCTCTCCCCAGATGGTTATAACATCGAGTGCAACCTAATACAATTATGACAATGGCTGTGAATTGATGACTATTCACTCATGAGCAGTGATAGTCAACAGTTGTGCAGTAATTTGTAGTGATAGTGATATAAAATGTGCAATGATAGTGATATCAATTGAACGGTGATAGCTTAATGTGTAGCATTGTGCAGCGATAAATTTGTGGGAACAATTATCAATGGTTACTAGGATTAAACATCTTTATTACACTTATATTTATACCTTGATTCATAGTACAAGGGATCCAATGTGAAAATTATGAAACGTGATCTACAAATTCTTCTGGGTGATTGGAGTCACCTTCAGGTTGTCACCTGATAACAGTTCAAGGTGGCAGGATGGTGCTAGGGAAAGTTGTGGCTCGCACATTGTGTTTTGGCATCCATTTAGTTGTGGATAATAAACTAACAGGGCAGAGAAGCATCCTTTCTGACAACAGCTGGTAAACAAAGTGTTGGGGCACTCATGAGGTTGTGGCCTGATCTACAGGGTGTTGGGGAGTCATTTTGGTTGCAATGAGATATTAGGGTATAGTAACATCCTACAAGTTGTAGCTTGTAAATTAGGGAATTGACGCATCCCTCAGTTGTAGCTGAAATCTTGATGTAATTAATATTTCTTTTAAATAGAGAAGAACAAAATTACTCGAGAAATGTTCGGTGGTTTTTGACCCAGAGGGTGTTTTCCACCTAAAATATCCATGTATATTGTTTTATCTTTCTGCATTGTTGTATGGTGTTGTCTACTGTTGATTTTTGTTTAAAATTGTTGAAGAAGAACATTAATAATAACTGTAGAATAACTAATGCTATGAAAAAGATTAAAATGTGCTAATTGCTAAGAAATACCGATTCACCCCCCTCTCATTATTTCCAACAATTGATATTAGATCTTGGTTCCTTCAGTAACAACTTAACTTCTGGAAGGAATTTTTCAGAGCATAGATATGGGAAAGTCAAAAAATCAGGTTGCAAGGATTTCAAAGGAGGGTACAAGTACAACAAAATCTGAAGAAAGTGAGTATTGTGTACCAACCCCTGATTTTGATGCAGGTAATAATACTGGTGTAAATGATGACTATTCAATACTGGTTTACTTATAGCTATCCTTATATGTAATGCCAGATTATAGGTTACATTACTATTAATCTAAGTGACCACAGTGGCTATTGTATGTTCATATTCAAAACATTGCTTATAACATGCTTGTGTACAGAATACGAAAGCTCAAGCTAACCTTTAGCGCGCATGGCCTGCCAGTCAACCGATGAAGAGGAGCTAGATGCCAAAAATGGAAATCAAGAGGTTTTTAGTCATGGACTCAAAAAAAAAAGAATGTCCTCAGTAGGAATACACCGAGGGGCAATAGAAAAATGAAATCCTTTTTTGGATATGCCTTCTTCTAGTGGTTCTCTAAAAGGGGTTAAATCGAGGATGGAAGTACATTTGCAGGAATATGGAGTATGGGAATCAATTGTTTCTAGAGACACATCTGCCGACAAAGATAAAATCTACAATTCAAAGGACATGAATGTAATTTTGAATGTTTTGCCAAATTTTGTGAAAACAAAAGTTGGTAAATGTTCAAAAACGAAAGCTCTTTGGGAATAGCATCATAATCTCTATTCAACAAAGCAATCAAGTCAAGATGTTATTGAAAATTTAGATCCTTCTGATTATGATGAAGAAATTAGAGAAATGATCAAGACAAATTTTCAAAATCAAGTGATCAAGGTGATAAAAGAACTCAAAATCCAAAAGGAAAGGGAAAGACTTTTGGAAGAAGAATTGGAAACAATAAAATAACTCAACAATAAAAATGAAGAATTAGGGAAGATAATTAGTGTTAGGATATTCTGACACATAGGAAATAGTTAAGAATAACTTAGTCTAGTGTAGAGTTAGGTAAAGTGTGTTTCTTTACCTTGTACATTTGTAACTTATAATCCGACGGGTATCTCTCTCCTCGGTATTAACGACACTTGATCCGTGGCTTAACACCCGATTGGTCCATGATCTCTATTTAAAGAGCATGGAGGGTCATTTTTCCGGTAACCATTTATGAGAGAAACATATGTAACTTTTCTTTTTATATTAATAAATTGCCTGAAGTGGCCGCGTTGGCTCAGGTCGTGGACTGTTTCACTCTTTGAGGGTTTTAACCACGTGATTATACTAGTGTACTAATTTGTGATCTGTTTGTGAGTGGTGACCTTTGGTTCTTGATCTAAGTAACTTACCCTGTAAATTCCTACATGGTATCAGAGCTATTTTGAGGGCCGCATCCGTTGTTGATCAAAATCCGAAGCCGATTTGATTGCATGCAAATGTTGTTTTCTAGATATACCATTTCTAAATATTTCTGGGCTTGGAGAACTGATCTGTTGTGTCTGGAGTGTCTGTTACAGTGAGGAATGCCTTTCGTTTCATGCGAAAAGTTTTCCGGCTGCCCAAGTTATGACAGTTTAGATCTGGAGGTATAAAGCATCTGTTTTGCAATTATATTTGTTAATAGTTCTGCTTATTTCGGTTTCTTATGTTTATTTTTGGTTTGTAGGTTTTATTTATTTTCCAAATCTATACCCTCTTCTCTATGTATGCTCTTTGCTGAGTGTTGTGTGCGATCCTGACAAATCAGAAACAGGAAAAGGAATTATTTTTGTTACGTATGCTCTTTCCTCACGTCTTTGTGCGATCTCGAGAAATCAGAAATAGTGAAAATATTGATAGTTGCCGGTAAGGCTAACAAAAAATCTAACAATCTACCATAAGGCTTTGCATTTTCTTTTCTTTTTTCTCGGTTTTTGTGTTTTTTTGTGCAGGAAAAGGCACGCACACTGAAGAGTTAAAAAAAAAAAACCCTTCCTCCTTTCAAACAATAACAGAGTCCTTTTACTATCTCACTTGGTGAGGAGTTTTTCTATGAGAATAGAGGTCTTGGGTTCAAATCTCTTTCTCAAGCTTCTTTTAGTGAAAAAATTTTGTTAAAGGGGCGGGATTTTTTTTTTAAAGTTGATCTTCCTCATCAAATTTCAAACCGTTCAAGTAACTATTTGGCATCTACAACTCAGTTTTTCAAAAATGCATAACTTCTTCATTCGGAAGACATTTTTTTTTAATCAGCCTATTTTCTCGATATCTTTCCATTGCAGTAGTTAGTTTCAGCTCTTTTCAGCTTCATTGTTTTAAAAAGAATGGAAAGTGCATGCCCGATTATTCTTAACAGCACCAATTATTTCCAATGGATACCTCACATGGTAGATATACTTAGAAGTAAAGGGCTTTATAGAATAGCCACAAGACAAGAAACTAAACCTTCCCATGATGATAAAGCTCCTAAATGGGAAAATAAACAAGATCGAGCACGAGGGTTGATAGGAATGTCCATTACTCAAGATCTTCGATTTCATATCCTTGACATTGACACCCCTGATGAAGCCCTGGAAAAGGTAAAAAACTGTTTTTGGCATTCAAAATCAAATCAGGGCCCACCAGCTTGAAAATGAGTTGCTTACTTTGGACCCCAATAATTTCTCCTCCATTGAAGATTTTTTATCCAAATTCAAGACCCTTAGAATTCTTTTAGAAGGTTGTAAGATCAAAAAGGAGGATGGTAGCCTCATCTATTCCATTCTTGCTAAGCTTGGCCCTGCATACTCTGTATTTGTTTCCACCTTCCATTCCACTAGAGAAGCCATCATTTCTTCAGGAACTGCCTACAAGAACCCCTCTTTTGATGCCTTTTGCGATTCTTTGATAAGAGAACAAGAAAAAATCTTACACCTTGGTCTTATCACTTTTGGAAACGCTTCTAAGCAAGCCTTAGCTGCCCAACAGAAACCATATCAAAAGAATCCCAAGAAGAAGTATCCTAAAAAGTATGGTCCTAAATAAAACAAGGGTGCTAAGCAATTTCAGCCGCAAACTGAAAAAACAACTCACTCAAATAATAAGGCAAATAAAAACAAAGGGAAGAAAACATATAGACATTGCAACTTTTGTAATTGTGATGGTCATATAGAGTCCAAATGTTTTAAGAAGATGGAAGCCTTAGAAGCAAAAATGAAGAAGCACAACATCAATTTGGAGCACTCTTCACCATCATCTTCAGGCATGGCACTCTCTGCTTATGGTTGTCAAGCATCACGATCTGGTTATGCATTAAATGTATCTTCTTCTTCTCCTTATCATGAGTGGTTCATTGATTCTGGAGCTTCTTACCACATGGCCAAAAATAAAGTCATGTTTTCTTCTTTAAATGATTGTAACACTAAACATATTTATGTTGGTGATGATAGATCTCTTAATGTTGTAGGATTTGGAACCATTCATCTATATAATGGTCAATTTAATGATGTATTATGTGTTCCTACCTTGTCATGCAACCTTCTATCTATCTATCAGATAACTCATTCAGGTGAAGGGAAAATAGTAGAATTCTCACCTCATGATGTTGTAATCAAGGACCTCAAAGATCCTATACATATTTTAGCTACTAGCATTGCTGATGATTCCACAAGGTTGTATAAGTTTGACAACTTTGGGTCATCATGTCTTCCCTCCGTTTTTGTTGCTCATAATGATGATATGAGAAAACTTTGGCATGAGCGATTTGGTCACTTAAAATATTGCTCTCTTCAAACTCTATGTAAAGAAAATATGGTGACAGGTCTTCCTATGGTATCTTGCCGAGATGGTGTTTGCTTCGAATGTGTACTCAGAAAACATCATCGGGATAGTTTTGACAAACGTTCCTCTTGGCACGCTTCAGCCCCTTTGCAGCTTGTGCATAGTGATTTATGTGGTCCACTTCTTGTTGTTTCTTTCTCTGGTTGCAAATACTTCTTAAGTTTCATTGATGATTTTTCTAGACGCACTTAGGTATACTTCTTAAAACTCAAGAGTGATGTTTTTAACATGTTCTTGGCCTTTAAGGCCTTTGTTGAGAAACAATTTGGACATCAAATTCTCAAGTTAAGATCAGACAATGGCGAAGAATATGTTAACAACAAATTTATCAACTTCTGCACTGAGCATGGCATTCAATTGCAACATACTGTTCCATATACTCCACAACAAAATGGTATAGCTGAAAGGAAGAATCACACCTTAAAAGCAATGGCTAATTGTATGCTTCAATCTAAAGGACTTAGTCTCAATTTTTGGGCAGAAGCAATTAACTGTGAAAATTACATAGTAAATCGCACTCCTACTAAGGCTTTAAAGAATATAACTCAAGAAGAAGCTTGGATCTCAATCAAACCAGATGTAAGTCACTTTCGTGTTTTTGGAAGTGATGCTTGGGCCCATATTCCAGATGTGAAACATAAAGCCTTAGAACCTAAGAGTGAAAAATGCATTTTTGTTGTATATTCTAAAGATGTCAAAGGATATAGACTTCTTCAGCCAAAATCCAAAAATATAATCATTAGAAGAGATGTAAAATTTGATGAAAATATATCGACCTGCGAGCCTAGTTTGGCGAGTGTGCCACCTTTGGCCTGCGAGCCTGATCTGACATATGTGCCACCTCTCTCTCTGTATTCTATTCTTAATAGCATTCCTTTTAGTTCAGATGATGACAAAGAGGATGAAAATCCTCCTCCACCTCTTAAAATTATTCCTTACACTCCACAGCTTCCAAGATGGGTCTGCTCTACTCGGGATGCAGTAGGTTCTCTTGCAGGTGACCCTGCAGATTGATGACGTACGCGTTCTTAGTTCGAAAGAGCTTCTTCCTTATTGGCTCAAGTACCAGAAAATCCTGATCCAAAAACCTTTGAAGAAGCTTCCGGTCATCTAGAATGGGATGAACATATGAATGAAGAATATTGTTCCTTATTGGCGAACGATACTTGGGATCTTGTTACTCTTCCAAAAGGAAGAAAACTTGTCATATGCAGATGGGTGTACAAAAAAAAGTTTGGACCAGATGGAAAAGTGGATAGAAATAGCTCATCTTGTTGCTAAAGGATTTTCACAAGTTGAAGGCATTGACTATACTGAAACCTTCTCCCCTGTTGCAAAAATGAATTATATCCACCTTGTTCTTTCCCTTGATGCCTCCTTTAAATGGGAAGTCCATTAGATGGATGTTAAATGTGCCTTCTTACATGGAGATTTGCATGAAGAAATCTACATGGAACAACCCCCTGGATTTATCCAAAATGACTCTAGCCTTGTTTTTCGCCTTAGGAAATCTCTCTATGATCTCAAACAAGATCCTCGGGCTTGGTATGCCAAAATGGATAGATTTCTATTAGATAATGGCTTTTCCAGGTGTCATTCTAACAACACTGTCTACACCAAGAAAGTGGGTAAGTCCTTCACCATCCTTGTTCTTTATGTTGATGATATTATCCTTACTAGTAGTGATCCAAACCATATAAACCATGTGAAGTCTAGCCTCAAAAAGAAGTTTGAAATGACAAACTTAGGACACTTGCATTATTTCCTTGGTCTTCATGTCTTGCAATCCAAGGAAGACATTACCCTCTCTCAGTCCAAGTATGCCTGTGATCTTCTACACCACTTTCACATGGAAGACTGTAATCCAGCCCCTTCTCCCTTTCAGTCTAGAGTCAAGCTTTCAGCCACTTGTACTACTCCTGAAGTTGATGCTACCTTATACCATCAACTTGTTGGTAAACTTTTGTATCTAACCCATACCCATCCTGACCTTTCGTTTATTGTTGGTATTGTCGCTCGGTTTATGCACCAACCCCATGAAAGTCACTAGAAAGCAGCTAAAAGAATACTTCAATATATTCGAGGTACAGTTCAGTTCAGGATTCATTACAGTGCAAGAGCATTTCCATTTTTGATTGGTTTCACTGATTCTGATTGGGCTGGTGACCCTGATGATCGAAATTCTACTGCAGGATATGTCTTCACTCTTGGTTCAAGACCTATTACTTGGTCTTGTAAGAAACAAAGTGCCATCTCTCCTTCTTTAGCAGAAGCAGAGTATCGTGGTGCAGTTGAAGCCAGCAAGGAAGCCATGTGGCTTGGTCAGATCTTGTCTGAATTTTGTCTTCATCAATAGCATCCAACTACACTTTGGTGTGATAATCAGAGTGCCATTCAGCTATGTAAATATCCAGTTTAGCATCAGTGTATGAAACACATTGAACTCCACATACACTTCATCAGAAAGCTCATTCATGATTGTGTTATTGAAGTGCAATATTGTCCAACCAATGATCAAGTAGCTGATATCTTTATGAAGGCTCTCACAAAAGCGAAGTTTACCAAACTTCGATCCATGCTTGGAGTTCAAGAAAGTTGTCATTAAGGGGGGATAGGCTCTAATGCCTCCTTCCTTCTCCTATTGTGTCACTTTTGTAAATCCTTCAATCCTATCCCAATTTGTTCTTAAGGGGGGATGTTAGGATATTTCGACACATAGGAAATAGGCTCCTTTTGTGTCACCTTTGTAAATCCTTCAATCCTATCCCAAGTTGTTCTTAATGGGTGATGTTAGGATATTCCAACACATAGGAAATAGTTAATAATAACTTAGTCTAGTGTAGAGTTAGGTAAAGTGTGTTTCTTTACCATGTACATTTGTAACTTATAATCTGACGGTGACGATTTGTAGTGATCCGACGATTATCTCTCTCATCGGTATTAATGACACTTGATCTGTGGCTTAATACCCGATTGGTCCATGATCTCTATTTAAAGAGCATGGAGGGTCATTTTTCCGATAACCGTTTATGAGAGAAACATATGTAACTTTTATTTTTATATTAATAAATTTCTTGAAGTGGCCGCGTTGGCTCAAGCTGTGGATTGTTTCCCTGTTTGATGGCTTTAACCACATGATTATACTAGTGTACTAATTTGTGATCTATTTGTGAGAGGTGACCTTTGTTTCTTGATCTAAGGAACTTACCCTGTAAATTCCTACAATTAGCAGACTTCGAGTACAATTGGAAGAAGTCAAGAATACAAAGACACAAGACCTCAAGGGAGAAGTCCAACAAAAGCAAGAGAAAATTGATATACCCTTTGAAGATATTAGCAGGCTTAAACAACAGGTGCATGAAGCAAAGATTGAAAGGAAGAACTTGGAAAGTCAATTAAAGGAATTATAAACATCTTCATCAGAAATAAACAGGCTTAGGATTAAAGTTGAGGAGTAGAAGGAATAGATACAGGCTCCCAACAGGGAAGTAGAGAAGACCACTCTTCTCAAGCTACAGGTTGAGGAGGCAGAAAAAAGAAGGGATATCTTGAAAAGATGGTTTAAAGAATATCTTTCTCAAAATCAAGAATAACTTTATGCAACACATGATGATATAAACAAACTCAAGGGATCACAAAAAGAACACTTACAAGATAAAACAAATGAAGAAGAAAAAATGAAGGAAATTAAATCTGGTAAAGCTCTAGTTGATGAAGGTACAAGCTCCACATCTTCGTAGCATGATCCTAAGAAGGAATCTGATCAAAGTGAAAATCCAAAGAAGAATGTGGCAACTCTAAAAAAAATACCAAAGAAATCAAGAACAAAGGACAAAAACAGAGTACAGCACCACCTCCAAACAATAATGAAAAATCTTCCAAGTATGTTCGTTTATTTAATGGTTATTTTTTTCATGTGCTAACTATGGACATATGGTCAGGGATTGTAAATTTGTTGACAGGTACAACTATCAAGGGCCATCACATCCGAATGAACCATTCAGGTACACACATTTATTTAATTTTTATTTATTTTTATGTGATAATTATGGACATATGGCTAGGGAATGTGAAGTTTTTTATAGGTAAAAGCATTATCCACAAAACCATAGAGGAAAGTTTGTGAGATCACGAGACAAATACCAAATAGAATCTTCTATGGATGACATTGAATTTTACAAATGTCATCGCTATGGACACATAGCTCGTTATTGCAAATACAAGATGGAATCAACCATGAATGAAAAGCTTGATGACGAGAATAAGATGGTTTGGGAAAGAAAACATGTACAAGATGAACAAGAAAAGCAGGAAGGCAAGGAGGTCTCAACAATTATGCTTTCAGGGTTCATAACAAGTTATAAGCAATCAACATTTGCTTCGGTAAATGACTCAAGTCAAGATGGTTTGTTAGATGATACACTATTTTTAAGAATATCGCTCATCGACTCTTAAATTTTGAAGAAGGAAGTCTATTCAAAAGTATTTAGCACATGTATATCATTGACACATAGACAACACAGACAATATAACAACTTCAGAACAATTTAAGGATTACAGGTTCACAAATGAAGGTTTCTCTTCAAAGAAAGCACATACAGGACACAAGTCCATAGGGATTGTCATTAACAGACTATTACAAGAATCCGTCTCATCAGGGGGATCACAATAAGATAAAATATCCACATGAAGTAAACAAATTCTTACCTTTGCTATTGATGTCAAAGGGAGAGAGAAAATCCCAAGAAGGAGATTGAAATCTCGAGAAGGATATGAAGTATGATGCCAGGGGGAGTTATACTCATAGTAGGAGTATGTATGTTATCATCAATGACAAAGGGGGAGATTGTTGGATGGTATTGTCATTGATGTCAACCCATGGAGTTGACAGGGTTTGAATTTGACTAAAAACACTAGTCATTGATGTCAAATGGTTAATGAACACTTATGTCAAATGGTTAATGAATGCTTATTAGTAATTTTCAGATTACATCAATATGGTAATTATACTGTTGGATGGTTGAAAACCCAACCCCCAGGGCTTGGGTTCCTTCAACTAAGGATATACCCTGACCTTGTCGAGGGTTTTTGAAGGGTAAAACCATTGAGTTTGTGTTGTATATATAGGTCATTAGATTCTTCTCGAAGAGATGTTTCTGTTGATATATGGTACACTCTGTGGTTCCTTCTGTTTTGAGAGAACATTGAGTTTAAAGTTGAAGACCCATTTTTGTTAGCTAAAACCCCAGGGGGTAGAGACATGACACCTAATTCACCAACGATTGTCAATATATGACAAGGATTCTCACCGTATTCTCACCACGTATAAGTTGAATAATTTCAAAAAATAAAGATAATAAATCAATCATTGACTTAATACACTCATTTATCACCTACATAAAACACCAAAGAAGGTTAGTGTATAGTTACTTAGAGTTTAATCAACAATTATTAAATTAAATTAAATCTATTAAACAAGTCTCCTCCAACATATAGTTTTTGAAACCCTCTAATGTTTAAAGCTTTGTGCCTAAGTATACTCAAACATTTACATTAGAAACCTCACTATACCCCTCAAGGCCAACGGTCTCCTTATCTTTGACTACAAGGCACATTTGATATAATTTTTTTTAACTTAATTCCTAACAATGCCTTCTCTAACAGTCACCTATGGAACCCCTCTTTTCACCTCCTCTAATATATAAAAGGACTAATTTCTCTCCTAAAATCACATATATGCAGTTAAACAACAATAAAAATAAGGATACTTGTAACTCTCGGTCACCCAAAAGAGAAATTGACGAAGATATTAAAGTGGTAGGGTTCGGTTCCTTTTGGCGGAGTGGTTTGTATTTATTGCAAATCAATTAAAGGAGGAGTGAGGCATAAAATAGCTACCATGGAGATAATATTTAAAGAGACACATCTCCAAACTATAACGAACTATTTAATAATCAATTTCAACATTGTACAAAAGTCTTCAGGTCAGAAATTTCATTGCAATTTATTGTGTTATCCGTTAAGTTTTGGATACACTTTGGTAAAACGTTGTTGTAGGTAAAAGAAAACCAATTTTTGACACAGTCATGACATATCTTGCAATTTGTTCTGAAGTTTAATTCATTGTTTTACAAACATGCGAAGGGATACCTAGATGAGAGTTTCACCTACCTTTTAAGGAGCATTTATATTATGCTAACTCACGGTTTTATACTAAAAAAATTCTTTTGGTAATTGGAGATTCATTTGGGTAGTTATAGCAGGCTAATTGAAGTCTTTAGGTCATTTATGGATTTCTATATCATAAAAATAACCATTCATTCTGTGTATGACATAGCACAATTGGATATCATCATTAGTATTGTTAGTTAAAAAGTTCTTCATCATCAGTCCTTCAGTGATGTCTATCTACTACACAATATGTAGTTGCCTTAACTGATGTTTGAAATTCACTGTATATATTATAACATCAACTACTAAGATAAGTATTCTTATCAATGATTGAATTGGTTATTTATGACATATATGTAACAACCGAGTATGCACTATGATAGCAGTGGTATTGAAGTGGTGACTTAAATTTTAGAACTAAATACTTGTAATTTATACATGAAATATAGGCTTGACAGTGAATTGAAACCTTGATTTTGAATTGACATAACTTAGCAATGAATTGAATTTTCCTTCTATGACATATGGTTAACTGTATCAATAGAAATACTATGATTGCATGTTGGCACTTTGACTTAGACCTATGACAGTGATGACCTAGGATTTTGTCTTGTAGTGATGACCTAGAGTGTGTACAATGACATATTTGTGATCATGCAGGGTAGAAAGCAGTGAAGGGAACATCTTCTAGTTATACAACTTATTGGAGAAGGATGGATAACAGGGCTTGACCAATCAAAAAATGGTGTTTACTTATATTATAGTATCTCTCTGGGGACAGAGTTTGAGAGCACTAGTTGTAGGTCATCGAGATGACCTGAGGCACCTTGGTTTGTGCCATTATTTTATAGCAGTACCCGATGGTTGTAGCATCAAGTGCATCCTGATACAATGATGAAAGTGGTTGTGAATTGATGACTATTCATTCATGAGCAGTGACATGCAGTGATAGCCAACAATTGTGCAATGATTTGTAGTGACAATGATATATAGTGTGCAATGACAATGATATGTGGTTAAAAGGTGATAGCTTGATGTGTAGCATTGTGAAATGATAAGTTTGTGGGAAAAATGATCAGTGGTTACCAAGATTCAACATTTTTCTTACAACTATTCTACCTTGATTCAAAGTATAGGGGATACAATGTGAAAATTGTGAAACAAAATCTACCGATTCTTTTGGGTGATTGGATTCACCTTTAGGCTGTGGCCAGAGAACACTTCAAGGTGACAAGGTGGTGCTAGGGAAAGTTGTGGCTTGCACAGGGCGTTTTTACGTCCATTCAGTTGTGGATGATAAACTAATAGGGCGACGAAGCATCATTTCTGACAATAATTGGTAAACATAGTGTTGGGGCACTCATCATGTTGTGGCCTGATCTACAGGGCATTAGGGCATCCTTTTGGTTGCAACCAAATATTAAGGTCTAGTAGCTTCCTACAGTTTGTACCTTGTGAATTAGGGAGTTGACCCATCCCTCAGTTTTAGCTGAAATATTGATGTAATTAATATTTCTTTTAAAGAGAGAAGAAGACAATTACTAGAGAATCATTCAGTGGTTTTTGACCCGAAGGTGGTTTTCCACCTAAAATATATGTGTCTATTGTTTTATCTTTCTGCATTATTGTATGGTGTTGTCTACTGCTGATTATTGTTTATAATGGTTGAATAAGAACATTAATAATAATTGAAGAGTAACTAATTCTCTGAAAAAATATTAAAAAGTGTTAATTTCTAAGAAATGCTAATTCACCCCCCTCTCAATATTTCAAACAGTTTCAATTTCTAGAGACTTATTCGAGTTGTATAAAGCAAGGTATGCCAAGGGTATGTCTTATATGTGGTGCTTCAATATTGTCATTAAATACAATGGGACATCCTAAAAAACTTTGCCTAGATTTTTGTCAAGATTGCCTAACATAACAATAGCTCTTACAATGGAATTGGTTTCCTCTCCATATTGACTACATGAGAAATTACAATTTCCATACTATTGTGGCAACCTCCCAGCAAGGGGATCGAAAGCTGTACTTTTATCTTGAAGATGACCCATTGTAAAAAAATTACACATGTTGCAAATGGAGAATGTCAAATTAAATTGTTGAAAGAAGCTCGTATTTTCAAATTGGTTGGGCATTTTGGAGCTAGAAAAGTGTTCTTTAGCCCACAAAGACATGGTGTACCCGTAACTCTTTGGTTCTAGTAGTTGCAAGTTCAATATGGATTTAAGAGTTCATTGCAAAAAAACCATCACTTGCAAAGAGGTAGAAAAATTATTTCAACACATATTGGCTCATTTTAGGATTTCAGATTTCATAATCTTAAACAACAATAATCATTTCCTAAGCCTATTTTGGATGGAATTATGGGAAATGATGAAATGTGGAATTAAGATGAAGAGAAGCATTTTTTCACCCTAAAAAAAGGATCATTAGCTCAAGATTCTAATCGGAAGCATCCAAGGATGAGAAATGAAAAATTGACATTTATTCAGTGTGATAAACAATTCACAATTTCAACAAATACATATTTTTTTTAAGCTTCTATTGGAATTATGGCTAATGTGTTGTCCTTGATGGAAACCTACATGATAAGATGTCAACATTATAGTAGCAGGATGATTATATAGGCTGGTACAAATTTGGTAAAGAGAATGAACAAAGGAATATCAAGGGTCTTTACCATGGTATTGACCCATAGTAATGAGTGCGATAATGGATATTTGATCCCATCAAGGAATACCATCGACATTAATAAAGGATTAGCCTAAGGTATTGGATAAGGCTTATGCTATACAAGGAGATGGATATCAAAGTGTTAGGTGTATAAGTTATGGGTTATTAATGCGTCATTTGATCTAAACCATGTGTGAACTAAGGAACATAGAAGAGGTTCAGATCTGATAGATTTGAAAGTATAATAGAGACTAATGAATATGATTGCTTGATATTTTACGATTATGACTAAAAATGATAGATCTGTGGTGGTAATGATACTCTAAAATGAATGTGTGATAGTAAGGTTTGCGAAGTGTGTGTTGTGGTTGCAACGAAGACATGATTTAGTAATTACATATCTATACCTTGGTTTTCCTATGAGAGGTCACGTACAGATGTAGATATACTTATGGGTAGTTGCATATACATTATGCAAAATTTCATAATCTATACGCATGTGTCAAGCATGTGAAGTGCATACATA
The DNA here is from genome assembly GCA_034641835.2 of Pinus albicaulis. NCBI lineage: Eukaryota > Viridiplantae > Streptophyta > Pinopsida > Pinales > Pinaceae > Pinus > Pinus albicaulis. Next base: position 1,217,965,605 of record CM076570.1, on the reverse strand, counting down.
TGCGAATGTGGTTTGTAAGAGTCGCATATACATGCTAGGGTTTTATAATATGAGATTTTGAAGATGTTTGGTCAATTATGTTATGATTGGTGATGTATGTTGATGAAGTCTCTCTTATAATTATCTGTGTTTGAAAGTACTGGTTGGGTTGAATTGATTATGGGATGGAATGTTTCCTAGTGATGAAGCTACTGTATGGTGATTTGTATTTGGGTTCTATGATCTGTGATGGTTTTATTATGCGATTCAGTGATTGATTCAATGTGACAGTGATTTAGACTTAGTTTTTCAATGCTTTAAGATATGTAAGCAGGTCCTCGTAACGAGAAGCGTGTACTTACGCGTTTAAGCTCCAGAACATTAACGTATACCTTCTGACATATGATTGATCAAGGTTTTCAGTGACGAGATCTGATTTCTCTGATGAACAAAGTATGGTTTGGTATACTTATGAATGGATGTGCACTAATTGGTTTGATCTAGTTTAATTAATTGATTAATATTCAATGACTGTTTTGATGATTTAATCGGTTTTGTGATTGAGTGATTTGATACAATGATTGGTTTCAAAATTGTTATTTGATATTTGCCTTAAGTGGTGGAAGTGGGTCTAGTTTGAAAATATGATGAAAAGTGGCCTACAGGTTTGATGTTTTGAGTTAGGTAGATCCATTATGAAATATTATGAAACTTGGTCCACAGAGGTGTTGAGGTTTGGATCCTTCAGTGAGGGAGTCAAAGCTTCCTTCTAGTGGTAGCTGGTAAATTTGTTCAGGGGGTAGGAGCTGGTAAACAAGATCGAGGGGTTGGAGCTCCCTTCCAGTGGGTTCTTGATCCAAGTGTATATTGGTGGACACCCGCCTATTCCACTTGGGGCCCCACTATTGTTTCTTTTAGTTTTTCAATTTCGGCACAACTTACTATTTTTAGCAGTTTTTCGGGTCGTGAACTTTAGAGTTGTTTTGAGGCCCTAAACAACATTTTTTGGGCATCGCGCCTCCAGTGAATATGATTCCATTTTAGAATTGATATTTGCGGTCAGCAGTTGTATTCCTCAAATAGATATTTCTAACAAGGTATCATGTGCGTCAAACGAAGATAGTATGCCAAAGTTACGACCTCGGGAAGTTGAAACACCAATTTACCCAAACGGGACCCATAGTTTTGGTGCTTCATCTCCTAGGGTTAGGTTGTTTAGGTTTTTCCATTGTTTCTCTATAATAAATAGGCCCTTAAGCCTCATTGTAACACATTTTAGAGGTCCGTAGCTGCCATGTCTCTTCTCAGAGATACTCTACCAGCGCCCTAGATAGTTTATTTCCATTATGTCTGTAATCAAATTTCAGTTCTTTGATATTAATGAAATGAAGTGTTATTTCCACAGCATCTTTGCATTTATGGTTATATGTGTATTATGTTACATTCCTGCATAAATCCGGATCAGTTCTGGATAACGAGAGAAGGTTGTAGACTTCTACAGGTGGGTGGGTGCGTACTAGTATGAGTCTACGCCAATACAATATTGTAAGATATTTTCCTTTATAATAAAAGAAGAAGACAAAGACGATGCCAACGATGGTTTTCTCCCACATTTGGTTTCCACCTAAATATCCTTGTGTCCTCATGTGTTGCTATGTTTCTTATGTGTGATGGTTTATTCTATTCTCATTGATCATGATTATTATTTATTTAAAGGCTAATGAAGTAATTATACACTGGCTAAAGCATAAAAAATGATGAAATATATGAAAATTTAGTTAACTGGACATACACTGTTTGATATACTAAAGTCGCATACATACACTAGTTTATTGAATGACAGTAGCGTAAAAAAATATGGATAAGAAAATGAAAATTTAAACATAGTTTAAAATACTGATTCACACCCCCCCCCCCCCCCCCCCCCCCCTTCCCTCTCAGTATTTTTCCCAACAATTGGTATCATAGCAGGTCACTTCAGTTGAAGCTTAACCACTTGGAGTGGATTAGGGATGATGAGAAAGGAGAATATAGCTCAAAGGAAGGAGTCAGATAACTATGGTAGTTACAGTATAAGATGTAGTGTCAATTATAGACGTCAAAAAATATTTAGCCTTGGGAGAATCCCACTTTCTATTGATCAAGAATGAAGAACACAATAACAAAGAATTATGAGATATGTGTTTTTGTTCTAACTGTGGTCCAATTCCATGTCTATGAAATAATGATGATAGTGAGGATGACAGTGAGTCAACTGAACTTATTCTCATGGGTAAAAGTGAAATTATGTATTCTAAAGAGAAAACGGATTAGAAAATGATGTCCCTTGAATCAGAAGAACAAGCAAGTCAAAAACAATGGATAATGAAGGTGTGCCTATGCTAAGCAATAATAATTATCAAGAATGGAAAGAAAAGATGAAGTCTAATCTAATGAACCTTGGATTTGATGCTTGTTATTTAGTATGCAATGGATTCACTAAAACATCCCTGTCAGGCGAATAAGTGAAAAAGAACAATAAGGTACTAAGTGATGTCATTAATCACATCCCTGATTCAACAATAAAAAGGGTTATGCATTATGAAACTGCAAAGGAAATATGGGATAAGCTATGGGAAATCCATGAAGGAAAATAAATGGAAGATTTTTCAAATAGGAGAACCATCAGGTAATATTATTTCTAATGATGTGTCAAAATATGTGCATGATGATAAAACAACCTTTGTTATGTAAGATGGAGTTACTGATTCATAAGAAGACAAGATATAGTAAATTTTTAATCTTAAAAGAAAACTTGATCTTGCTTTGAAAAATATTATTAATCTTAAGGATAAGCTGCAAGAACATGATAACAATGATCATATCAAATCAGTAAATGTTGCAGTAGAAACTAAACAATATTGTGAAGGTCTTGAAGTTGATATCATCTCTTTAAGATAAGATCTTGAAAGGTCAAACAAGCAAAATTAAGAGCTACTTCATGCATTTGAAGAACAAGAAATTATCAAATTAAAGGAGAAAATGGAAGAAGGAAGAAAGGTTGAAGAAGGAATGAGGAAGAAATATTTAGAAAAGGAAGAGCAATATTGAAAGAATGGAGTTGAGGTAAACTTTCTAAAAGGTAAACTAGAAGAAAAGAGTAAACAATTGAGATTTCAAGATAATACTAATATTTTGGATAACATTCTTAGTAGTCAAAGGTCTCCTTCCGTTAAATCTTGTCTTGGTTTTCATGAATATGTTAAAGGAGATCCTAGTTCACTTGATAGTGCAAGGAAATTAAAGGGTAACAATGCAAGACCTAAAGTGCTAAATAAAGAGATAAGAAGTCAACCAAACCAACAACCAAGGAAAGTAATTTTTCAAAGGAAATAATTTTCTCCTAACTATAGAAACATTAATAAATTCTCTCCTCTGATAAATAATATTGAATGCTTTATATGTCATAATTATGGACATGTTGTAGCCAATTATAGAAGAATATTGTTTCAATCTCAAGCAAGCATTCATCTCACAAGAAGATCATCATCTCTCAGGTATTCAAGTTTCTTTAAGGGATATTTTTTTACTTGCAACATATTTGCTCACAAAGCTACTGATTACAATAGAAGGAATATGAAACAGAATTATTATGATTCCTCTGCTCCCTTTTCTATTCATATAAGATGTCATTCTTGTGACAAAACAATGTAGGAACTGTAACACCCTCTTCCCACATTTACCCAAGTAATCGACTAACCAGGGTAAAAATGCGATGATAGGCTACTAATATGAGATTTAACCTCCTATATGCCATTAAGGAAGTGGAACCGATGGAAACAAGACAACCACACCTTACACAACACTAAAAGCATCTCCAGGAGGTAACCTAACCTCTCAGACCCCTGAACCCTGAGGGGTAAATTATTTTTGACCCCTTTGAGCCTTATCCGCAGGAATGCCAAGGCAAGGTAGTGGCTGGGAGCCTATATCTGCAGACATGCCAAGGAAAGGTAGCGTCCAAGGCCCCAAACGGCCAGTTCTATGCTTGCAACTCCGGGATTTATGCCATATTTTTAGCCCCAGAGCCCATGTCACTGCCCATAACTAGTTCATGAAACTTTAGGGGATGATGAATAAAATTTTAAAAAAAATGTATAGAAGAAATCACATCATCAGGAACTCATCTGGACCCCTCCCATCCATGACAAAAATTTCATCAAACATGTCACAAACATTCCATCTATGGATGAAAACAATAGAATTAATCATAGGGGTCTCTTACTTATCTAGGAATTTTTAAGAAGCATTTCTCCCTTACATCATTATATGAAATACAATATATTCGACCATAGATACATTGTGCATTCATTTACAAGTGAAAACATAGATAGTTCCATACATTATCACTGATAAAATACATGCTTATAACCAGCATAATAACAACGTAAATGCTATGGATATAAAATCAATGAAATCCACATAACAACCACTACATTTTCATACCAAATACCAAAGGAATGAGCTCTTCATTACTGAATGTACAAACGAACCAAAGATGGTACTTTCACATTCCACCTGACCATAGATTGGCTGAGCCAAATCTTACTTCATCCAATCACCTCTGTGCCATATTCAAAGAATGAATGTGGGACTCAAACTGAAAGAACCAACCAGGGATTCCCGAGGCTAAACCACCTAACCCTCATTAAAAGAAACTAGGATTTACCATGATCCAACTCGGATCACTAGGCCAACACAATAAACATGTCATAACTAGATTTACCGTGATATAACCCCGATCACTAGGATAAAACAAGCATGGATATCACCGGATTCTCTCTGCCTACACCATGAGGAATTTTCTTGTCTCTTAGTCTCTTAGTCTGAATCAGGGGTCACTAGGCCCTAAACCGAGACACCACCCTCTAGGATTTAGCGTATATCCTACCATTCACCAACAAGGATTCCTAGGCCTAATCAAGGGAAACCACCTCTAAATATTTACCGCAATCCAATCCCAGATCACTAGGCCCTAAACTGATGCAACACCTCTCAGGCTTTATTGTAACCCACAGTCCGACTCAAGCATCACTAGGTCCTAAACCGATGCAACACATACAACAACAATTTTTTATAATAATAATAATATTTTTATATCCACCTCACTCAGCTTTGAATCCATCTAGTAATCCAGCTAAACCAAAACATGAGAGCTTCACAATACCATGGCTATCCATAAATGGCAAGGCTAGGTGGAATACACTGTCACACTTGGAAAAAACCCATGCCAAGACAACAAAGAACCACATGCAATACCATTCATGCCAAATATATCAAGGAAATCATACATGCAAATTAATACCTGCAAAGAATCTCGTTGTAGCAGCTTGATTCCCGTTCCTCCTTGCTTGCTTCGTCCTTTTTCCTGCTTTCTTGCCTTTCTTGCTCAAATTGCAAAGTACTCCAAGAAAATCTAAGTGTCCAAGAGTGAGAGAGAGAGAGAGAGAGAGAATAATGAGAGAGCTCCAAAACTAAACTGAAAAAAGGTACCAACTGATCCTCAAAAGCTTTTTTATAGAAGAGGCTTCTATTTTCTTCATTTTCTATTATTTTCCTTCATTTTCCTCCTCACATGCAACCTGTGACCTTTCATCTCCCTTTTATCCTAATTTTCATTATTTTCATAAATAAATATGCCAAAAATTCCATTTTTCCTTTCCAAAGCCTTTCCACTGCCTTTTCCAATTTCCTTAGCCATAATAAACTGATGAACACCCACACTAGGATGTTTTTCCCAACATTCAGCTTGGAATAAGTGTCCCATCAACCGTGGTTATTATTTTTAAATTTTATTACATGGAATTTTCACCAGGGATGTTACAGGAACAAATCAATGGGTTGCCACAATCAACATGGCAAGCAATTAGATAATAATATTGATGTAAACACACATAAAGAAGATGGATCCACCAACATTTCTTATAATAAACAGGAAGAGAACAGATAAGGTGTGGTCTTTCTCTCTACTTGTTTGAAGATGAATATGAAAGGTACATAGACAACATATTCTCTCATCATATTACTAGAGATAAGAGAAATTTTGAGCCCCTCAAGAAAAACAAAGATGGTAAGGTTATTCTTGGAAATAGTGCTGCAACAAAAGTTCTAGGAAAAAGGTAGCGCTAAAATTAATAAGTATAGAAGAGCAACTGATACTTTATTAGTTCAAGGGATAAAGTAGAATACTATAAGTGTAGGTAAATTAGAAAATAAAGGAAATGTAATTGTTTTTACAACAACCAAATGCAAGGTTATAAATGAAGAAACTAGAAATGTCATAGCAAGAGGATATGGAAATCCAGAAAAATTATACATGTTTAAAGAAATAAATTCTCAGAGAAATGAGGAGGATAGTTCCTCTTCTTCAAAATCAGAGTAAAATAATATGGTTCCCATTTTAGTCCATTATTCTTAAAATAATACTTCTAATAGTATTACAAAAGTAATGTGTGGTGCATAACCTCATGAAGAGTAGGTGATGATCATCAAGTCCTCGGAGTCACCAGTATAGAATCTCAAGAGTAGCTAAACATATGTATATCTTTATGATGATTCCCATGTTGTTTTGATATTAATTTGGTGATGCTTATATGAATAACATTGCAATAGTGAGCATGAACATACAATACAGGCTCAAGGGGAGCAGTGGTTATAGAATTTCACCAATTTACTTTATGTACGTGGATCACATGAAGGATAGTTGCATATATACGTGAGTTTTGATCCAGACAGTTGCGTATGTTTCTTTGAGATGAAGAAACAATGGGATAGACCCATGGATAGTTTCTAATATGCTTCAATAAGTAATTATTTGGCTTTCTGGTTCCGAAATTGATTGGTTATAGTCTATTGATGATGCTCAAATGTTACTTAGTAATGATGTTGGTTTATGGGTTGTTGCAAGGTGTCATTGCTGCCTTGATCCTTTTGATGGCTTTGCTAATTGATGAATTTGGATATGATCATACCTGACAATGAATAGTTGGTACATGTTCAGGGGGAGAATTTTCTATGCTTCTAATAGTGCATTGTTGGCATTATGATTTCTTGAGTAGTTCTTGTTGCATAATGGTGTTCATGAAAAGTATATATAATTAGTGATGATGTTGAAGACTATATATATTGTTTAAGTTGCACTTAGTGAATTTGGTCATGCTATTTTGTTGCCATTATTTATTCTATGATGCTTGAATTACATATATGGATGATGCCTATATATTGCTTGAGCCACATGTGAAAAGGTGTTATGATGTTGTTCTTGGTTCTCACATATGTTGATGATACATGGTGATAATGCATGTATATGTTATCTATATGCTACATATGACGATATATATGCTGCTTGGGTATTATGGCTCTTCTTATGTGTGGAAAGAGCATATGAGTTCAAGGAGATGGGTTACTAACAAAGCTTGATTGATGATGTTGATTTCTTGGTTTAATATTGTTGGCATATCTCATTGATGAGAATCTATATACATACTGCTATCTCTATGTCATGGGATATCATTGAAGGGTGAATTGCAGATAGGGATATTATGAATGATTACTTAAGTTGCATATTGGTTAAGTTGTTTTTCTTCTTGCATGGAAAGAATGGTCCAAGAGAATGATGTTGATGCATATGAATTATAACTCTTCATATATGAGGGAAAGACATGTTACATGAAGTCAAGAGGACGGTTATTGATATACTGTTGCTAAAACTAATTGGTGATTCTTGAAATCATTGCATATTTGGTCATATGTTGATGCTACATTTACCTATCTTACTTCATGATGATGATGTTAATGTTGCAGAATCCTATATGATGTATGATGGTTGTTGATGTCTATCATGGTATTGCTATCTCACAATTGAGGTCTTTGGTTTTGGTTATAAATGGCATACATGTCTCTTGATGTAAAGGTCATGTAAAGACCCATGTTGTAAATCATTGTAAAATTCAGTCATGTATGGACTATAGGGGTCTAGTCATTTATGTATGTAATCCCATTATTTTGGGCATTTGATGTAATGATGAGTCAAATGTGTAACCCCACTATGTTGGGTGATGGATGTCTGCATGAGTCCTTGATGATAGGAAATGTCATATTTGGTTGAGTCATAGATTCATGTACTTCATTGAATAACTTTTTGAATATTCAACATATGCTCAAGGGGAGCCTAGTTAGTATACAATTTTCATATTCAGTAGATTAGACCTAAAGTGGTCCTCCCTACAAAAGGGAGAGAGAAGGCATTGGTCAAAAATTTTCCCTTGGTGTCAAATGGGGAGAGAAGCTTGGTGTTTGGAGAGAAGCTGTGTGTTTTTCTTGATGTGTCTTGATATGTTTACAAATGTGTCTGCAGGTATTTACAAGTGGTGGTGACCAAACACCAAATTGGTTTCCATCAAGTCCAAAGGGGGAGATTGTTGGAATTATGGCTAACGTGTTGTCCTTGATGGAAAACTACTTGATAAATATGTCAACACTATGGTAGCAGGATGATTATACAGGCTGGTACAGATGTGGTAAAGAGAATGAACAAGGGAATACTAGTTCAGAGACAAAGTAATGATAAATGTGAAGTTTTGGAAAGTATACGTGAGTCCTGTGAAGAAAGGCAACATACATACACATGTATGGTAAAGAAAAGTCACATACATATTCCACACCATGGTAATTGGAATACTGGGGGTATTTACCATGGTAGTGGCCCATAGTAATGAGTGTTAAAACAAATATTTGATCTCGTCAAGGAATACCATCGGAATTACTAAGGGATTGGCCTAAAGTATTGGCTAAGGCTTATGCTATATAATAAGATGAAGATAAAAGTGTTAGGTGTGAACATTATGGGTTATTAATGTGTCATTTGATATACAACATGTGTGCACCAAGGAGCATGGAGGAGGTTCAAAGTTGATATATCTGAAAGTATAGTAGAGACTAATGAATATGATTTATTGATCTTTTATGATTATGACTAGCAATGATAGATTTGTGGTGGTAATGATACTTTGAAATGAATATGTGACAGTAAGGTTTGCAGAGTGTGTAACCTGGTTGTAACGAAGGCATGATTCAATAATTACATATATGTATGTTGGTTTTCCTCTGAGAGGTCGCATAAATACACAAATCTACTTCTGGGTAGTTGCGTATACATTCTACAAAAGTTCAGAGTATGTATGCAAGTCTCAAGCATGAGAAGGGCATGCATACACAGATGTGGTTTGTAAGAGTTTTGTATACATGTTAGGGTTTTGCAATATGATCTATTGATGATGTTTGGTCAATTCTGTGATGATTGATGTTGTCTATCAACAAAGTATATCTTACAATAATCTGTGTTTGACAGTACTGGTTGGGTCTCAATTAATTATGGAATGGAATGTTTCCTAGTGATGAATATATTGTATGGTGATATGTATTTGGGTGTTGTAATCTGTGATGGTTTCAGTATGTGATTCAATGATTTATTTAGTGTGACAGTGATTAAGACTTAGTTGTTCAATCTTTTGATATCTCTACATAGGTCCTCGTAAGGAGAAGTGCGTACATACACGGTTATGCGTCAGAATAGTAGTGTATACCTTCTAACATATGATTGATCAACGTTTGCAATGTCAGGATATAATTTCTGTGATGAACATAGTATGGTTTGGTGTACTTATGAATGTATGTGCACTGATTGGTTTGATCTAATTGCATTGATTGATTAAGATTCAATGATTTTTTTGATGATTTAGTCGGTTGAGTGATTGAGTGATTTGATGTAGTGATTGGTTTCAAAATTGTTATTTGATATTGGGATTAAATGATGGAAGTGGGTCCAGTCTAAAATATGCTGAATAAATTCCTATAGGTTTGATGTTGTGAGTTAGGTGGATCCAATATGAAATATTGTGAACATGGCCCACAATGATGCTTAGGTTTGGAGCCTTCAGTGAGGGAATCAAAGCTTCCTTCTAGTGGTGGCTGGTAAATATATTTAGGGGGTAGGATCTCCCTTATAATAGGAGCCAGTAAACGAAATTAGGGGGTTGGAGCTCCCTTCCAGTGGATGTTGGAGAAGAAGGGAAGGTTGTAGCCTTCTGTAGGTGGGTTCCTGCGTATTGGTATGAGTGTACACCAATACAAGATTGTAAGATGTTTGCCTTTATAATAAAAGAAGAAAACAAAGATGACGACAATGATGGTTTTCTCCCACATTGGGTTTCCACCTAAAAATTATAGTGTCCTCATTTGTTATTATGTTGCTTATGTGTGATAGTGTATTCTGTTCTTATTGCTCAAGGTTACTATTTAGTTAAAGGCCAGCTAATTAGATATACATTGTTTTCTTGTACTAAATTCGCCTACATATGTTAGTTTACTAAATGACAATATTGCACATAAATCTGAATAAGAAATTGAAAAGTTAAACAAAGTTTAAAATGTTGATTCACCCCTCTTAGTATTTTTCCAAACAACTTCTTTGGGATTTTTGTCTTGAAATCCATTTGATATTTTATTTGCTAATGTTGTCGAAGAAAAGTACATTATACCTGGTAATGAGTTGTGGAATGCCATTAACTTGATGGAGGGAAATCAACATATACATAGGCAGATGAAAGCTCAGTTATAAAGGGCCCAATCAAGGTGCAAAGAAATGCATAACTAGTATAAAGTTTCACATCACGAAGGAATCAAAAAATTCACAAGCAAATTGGTCCTCTCTGCGTAAAGGTATAGAACAAATATCACCATTTCTATGGCAGAGAGAAATAGCCGAATTTGACATTGTATTTGCATTACATATTTTACGATGCTTGGAGAATGGCAACATTGAAAGTTGGAATCGGGTCTCTATAATTTCTTGTGGTAATACAATTTCACCAACTATTTTGAAACAACTTGATTTGGAGGCTTATATTTTGTATCGACGACCCCAACTACTCCATCGATTGCAGGTACTGCTAGAGAGCATGACACTGAAGAAGTTGGAATTAATGTCCATCAAAATGTATTTTTTGCAGAGCAGTTTGATCTTGTAGAAGTCTGGATATAGTTGTATGGTTGGTGCTAGTTCTATGAGCAGGAAGGCAGGTAAAAGGAAGGTAAATTTCATGTGGCAGGTAAAAGGAGTTTCGTTTGACCACAAATCGATGCCCTGTAATATAGAAATTCCCACATCAATGATTTTCTGACAGGACTGCATTGCTGAAGTTGAGACGATATGGACCAGTCACAATGTTGAATGATGAAACCACCCATTTGGTGATCTACACCTAGGATTTATTCCGATAGGTACCTCTATCATTTCAAAAACCACCAGGAGACCCGTCGAAAGGTAGTTTGTGGATTCAAGAAAACCACTCACAATTTTTCGAAGTGCATATGAATACAATCTGGGCCTGCACAACCTCCACATTATTTTTTTTCCAAGGATGGATGTACTTCATATCCAGATCAAATCTTCTTTCAGTCCTTTGAAAATAACACTCTGCAGGGGACGGGTCAGCCATTTTGAGATCTAAATACTTTTCTGTGGTTATTTATGGGCATTTTTCTCCATATGTTATTTTTTTTTAAGTCCTCTGTCTTTCAATGTATTATCAGTTAAAGCCCTCTATTTTTTACAATTCTATATTCTCCCAAAGGAAGGTCACTTTAAAACTGTCACTCTATTTGTGGAATGTTTTGGTTTTATTTTCTGTCATCGAGATAAGGAATGGATGGTCTATTATATCCACTTAATGATGTATGCAAATTTCTTCCTCCAACTGCAGTATGTACTTTCTTTGCTACTGTAATGTTTTGGTTTTATTTTCTGTCATTGAGATAAGGAATGGATGGTCTATTAGATCCACCTAATGATGTATGCAAATTTCTTCCTCCAACTGAAGTATGTACTTTCTTTGCTACTGTAATAGAACACTAACTAAAGTATGTACTTTCTTTACTACTGTAATAAAACATTGTTTTTTCTTGTTTGAAAAAAAAACCTCCAAATTCATTTCATATATTCATTTTATATCGGTTATAAATTTAAAACACATTCTCCCTTTGAATATAGTCACTCAACATTCATTTATTTACAATGGTCAAAAGCCCGAAAACTATTGCAAAAGTTTTGTAAATGACATAACGTGGTTTTAATATTATATCTATGATATTAAAACTCTTTGAAATTTCATATTCTAAGTTACTAGAATTTATTAAAAAATGTATTTTAATTTTATTTATACTCAAATTTAAAAGAAAAATGAGAAAAACAAATTTATAATTGTTTAAAGAATCAACAACTAGTTGAAAAAATTATAAAAATATGAAATCAATATTTGGTAGGGTTCAAAGACTGAAGCTTTAAGCTTAAATATGTAATGCTTAACTTTTCTTGAAAAATAATAATAATATTGATTCCAGATTCCTCAATGTATTACAATATGTTGTGTTTATTTCTCGGTGTATTTTTTTTTAGAATTTGTTTTTTTTTCTTGGTATGGGGTTGATGTACAATGAAACACGTTCTTTCTTAAGATAGGTTTAGATTTATTAATGTTACAACTAGTGGAAGAAGATACTCCTTTTGTTTACTTTGTCATAATCACTTATTCTTTTTTAGGGTTTGATTGTTGAAATTCATCATGCCCAAATGAAAACCTTGTTCATATTTTTCTTCCCTTTTTATCTCAGTGTTTTAAAAGTTTGTAATCATCACGAAAAATGATAGTTTGTTGGGTTTTCATTACTTTCCAAGACTAAGTTTGCATTGCACACTAGTGGTGATTTTGTCTCTGGGCAATAAGTATTTTAAAGTTTTTATCAATTCTTTAAATTTCCTAGGAACTCACCTCTTGCAGCTAGAGGTTGTATCCAGTAAAAAACAATAGTTATGTACTAAAATTTGAATTTACACCTTTGAACATAATAATTGATATGGTGGTACTTGATCTTGATGTGCTTGGAGCGATCATGAAACAATACATTTTCAAAGAGCTTGATGCAACTCTATTTGTCACAGTTTATGACTGTGGGATCCAATCTTTGACTAAAAAACTTGATAAGTAGATTCCTTAACCAAATAGGCCTTGCAAGATTCCAAGCTAGCGGCCATGTGCTCAACCTTAGTTGAGCTCAGTGCCATTGATCTCCGCTTCTTGCTGAACCAAGAAACAATTGTTGATCTAACACTGAAAGCACAAACTAAAGTGATCTTCTCCTATATTGAACCCCTTGCCCCATCTACATCTATGAATCCCTGAAGACTCACTCCATCAACTTGATTTTACAACAACCCATACTCTGTTGTGCCCATGAGATACCTCAACACATGCTTGGTAGCAACCCAATACACTCTGGTCAGCTCAACAACAAAGTGGTTCAACTAGTTGACTGTGAAGAAAATGTTTGGTTGTGTTTAATAGATACATCAATGGCCCTATGAGCTACCTAGAGAGCGTGAGATATACTTGCTCACCTATGGTAGCATCCACCTTCTTCCAATTTGTGACTAGAGATGTGGTCATGGGCTTGCAATATTGCATGTGGAAGCTATTGAGAACCTCCAACACATACCTACCCTATCCTAAGAATATCTCCCCTTCACCTTGGCATACCTCCAACCTAAGGAAATAATGCATAAGCCCTATATCCTTCATCTCAAACTCTTCTGCAAGATATTTCTTGCAGTCACAAATGAGCTCCTTATCCCCTGTCAACATCAAATCATCAAAATATAACACAGGATTGAGAGGTTGACCCTCAACCAAAATATATATAGTACAGGTTAGGGTCAACTTAACTCTTGGTGAACCCAAAACTGATAAGTTAGTTATCTATATGAGAATACCATTCCCTCAGTGCTTGCTTGAGCCCATAAAGAGCTCTATTCAACCTGTACACATGTGTGTCTCTATTGAAGGTCTAAAATTCCACAGGATGCTCAACAAATATCTCTTCCTTAAGGAAGGCGATCTTCACATCCATTTAGTGGATCTTCCACCCCATCTATGTTGAAATCACTAGAATAGTCCTAATGGATTAATGTTGGGCCAATATTTGAACACATCATCATAGGCTATCCCTATGACCCGAGAGAACCCTTTAGCCATGAATCTAGCCTCACTTCTCCACACCACCAACAACTACATGCTTAACCTTGTACACCCAATGCGAACCAATCACTGACTTTCCAACTTGTCTTGGCATAATCTCCCAGATGTCATTCTCCATAATAGAGGAAACCTCCACCATGGAATCCCACCGTACCTACTGAGAAGCTTCCTCATAACAAGAAGGATATGATTCTATCACCTCAGTCATAAGTGTCATGCACATGATATATCTCTGTGTATATTTATTAAGTCTAAACATGGAATTGGGAGTTCCAACTCTCTCATAAGATTCCCTAATGAACAAATCTACCCACCTTGCTCATCCTCTCCCTGGACTCAGAGTCACTATTTGAGTGGACCTCTATAGCTCTACTCAATCCTCTTGTTCCTACACTTTCTCGTCAATTGTGCGTTGTTCGATTTTCCCAATGACTAGATGTGATGAAGTCAGAGAAACTAATTGAGCCTCCTCCTTGGGAGCTTGCTACTCCTCCTTTGTTTCACCCTACTCACACTATAAGGCCTTCCTGAGAGCCCCCTCTTCCTAAAATTCACATCACGTCTGATAATTGTCTTCCTTAGTGTTGTAATATATACCTTGTATGCCTTAGATGTCTCATTGTAGCTCACGAAAATTCCCTTCTCTACTATGGGATCCATCTTCTTCTAATTGTCACGAGACACATGGAAGTAAAAAAGGCTTCCAAAGATCCATATGTGAGACACATTAGGCTTCTTTCCTGTGAAATCCTCCTCTGGTGTGATTGTGCCTAGCACCATGCGTAGACTCATGTTTTTAAAAAACATTGTAGTGTTGCATGAATTTTCCCAAGAAACATATGTAGCCCTTATTAATGCAACATATCCCTATCTACTCCAACAATACTCTAATTATTTTTTTCAACCACCCCATTATGCCAAGGGTTATGAGGTGTGACAAGCCCTCTCCTGATGCCCTCCTTGGGACACAAGTCTAAAAAGGTGTTGGAAATTTACTCTCCACCATTTCCTAACCTTAACACCTTGACCCTCCTACCATTTTGGTTCTCCACCAAGGCTTTGAACTCCAAAAATTTTGAGAAGACCTGATATTTATTCTTCATGAAGAAGATCCATGTCTTTTCAAGTGGTCATCAATAAAGGTGACATAATATTTATATCCCATCAGGGATGGAGAGGAAAATGGTCCACATACATCTGAATGCACGAGCTCCAATATGCTCTTGGATCTGTTGTCTATGTTGGAAACTGATGACTTGGCATACTTGCCAAGTGTGAAACCCTTGTACACGCCTTGTTGATCTATAATGTACTGTGGTAACCCTTTACCAATATCCCTCAAAATATTCAGTGCTACATGGTGTAACTTACCCATACACCTATGCCAAAGCGCCTCCCCAAGCTCAGATCTATGTGCACTAATATCTTTGGTGCTCAAGGCCACCTCTGTCTCAAACTGTAACCTGTAGAGGTTCTTCATCCTAACTCTAATCTGCTTCATGGCTCCATATTTTAAGGGCTTGAGGAAAGCCTTTCCTCTACCGAAGATGACCTCATTAAATATTTTTTCTAAGGTTGTGACTAAAACAAGGTTTTTCTTCAACCCTAGGACATGGATGACATCTCTAAGTGATCCAGGTGGATATCAGTGGTCACCCACCTATTCCATTTGGACCCACAACATCAATTCTTTCAGTTTTTCAGCTTTAGCACAACTTACTATTTTTAGCAGGTTTTCGGGTCCTGCACTCCCGGAGCCGTTTTGGGGACTTAATGATCAAGGTGGATATTGGTGGCCACCCACGGAGTCCATTTGAAACCCCACCATCAGTTATTTCAGTTTGTAAGTTTCAGCACAACTTACTATTTATAGCAGTTTTTCGGGTCCTGAACTTCTGGAGCCATTTTGAGGCCCTAAACGATGCCTTTTGGGAAAACGGGGTGCAACATGGGTCATAGACCAATGTTTCTCACCCAAAAGTTGTAGTCCTCGGATAGATCTTTCTAACAAGCTATTGAGCGCGTCAAACGGAGATCAGATGCCAAAGTTACGTCCCCGGGAAGTTGAAACACCAACTTACCCAAACGGGGCCTACAGTTTTGGCGCTTCATCTCCTAGGGTTAGGTTTTTGGAGGTTTCGAATTTTACATTGTTTCTCAACAATAAATAGGCCTTCGAGCCTCATTTTAACATAGTTCAGGGGGCTGGGAGCTGACACATCTCTTCTCAGAGATAAGCGCTACCAGTCAAAATGGCATATTAACTCAAGTTGAACTAGCTCATTAACTCAAGTCAAATTGTTGACATCAATTTACTTCTTTTTTTCACTCTAGGAAAATTATAATTTTCATAAGTCAAAATTAAGTGAAATTATAACTACGTCTTAGCTTCACTTGTGGGTTCCACTGCCAAATTTAATACACTTCTAAATTTAGAAGAACCCTCCCATATCTAACTTCAATTAACATTTTTGGCCACCTTCTTTCCCAAATTTATCTGTTTAATGTTAGTGTATGTGGTTCTCCTTCTTTTGATTCCTCTTCTTCTATAGAGTTTGATTCACCATCCTTCAATTAAAACCCTATCTTCTCTGGTTCTTTCTCCCTTGGTAGGAATTCCATCTTTGATTTTCTAAATACTACATCTTGACTATACACAAGCTTCTTATTTTCTGGGTTCCAAAATTTGTAACCTTTCAAACCATCTTTATATCCAATAAATATTCACTTTTTAGGTTTTTGATCTAACTTACTCCTATTCTATGGAATGTGAACATAAGCATCACAACCAAATACCATAAGATGTTTAAGATATGGTGTTAGGTCCCTATATTATTAGTTTAGTCCCTTATTTTTGTTAGTGTAGCCCCCTTATTGTTATTTTTGTACCCCTGTAACCCCCATATTTTTATTATTGTGCCCTTACATTATTATTATTAGTTCGACCAGGATTATATTGTGACCCCATGGACTCCTATAGATAGAAAGGAGGTTTTGTCATTTTTATCATCCAATAATTGTTCATTTATGTAATGTAAAGGAGGTTTCCCCCTCGAAGTGGCTTATTTCTAAGGCATTGATCTATCTTTTCTTCAATTTTTTGGAGATGGTTTCATACCATTTGGTATCAGAGCTTTGGATTCTAGGGTTTCGCTGCTTCAAACAGTTCATCATGGAATTTTCACTATAATGTTTTTTCTACGAGGGTTCAGATACTAAAAAACAAAACCCATTTCAAAGAAATCCTGAGGAACTTCATGTAAAAATTTCAGATCTTGGTTCCTAATATTTTCGGAGATATGATCTGTGGAAGTTGGGGTTTTTACAATCCCCTGAATTTCATCTAAAAGAGGTGACCTTGGGAAAATCGTCATAACTCTCTCTCTCAGCATCGGATTTTAATTCTGTAAAAATTGGTCAAAAGTACACTAACATTGGTTTCCTGTACATCAATTTCAAAGCCAAAGGAGAAAATAATAACACGTGGCACACCATACAAATTCACTCTACTAAACTAGTCCATAATTAGGTCATTGTGGGAGATTGGGCATGACTTTGTCTTGAAGACTCCAAATAAGGTCAGACCTATGACATTCAAAAGAAGTTTCAGAGTGATACTATAGCACCGAATTTCAGATATTGAAGATTCAAAATCACAGAGATAGTTCAGTTTCAATATCGAGCTCCTCAAAAGCAAGAAAAAGGTGTGTATTTTTTTTTTCAAATTGCGTAAGTCTTGTTTGAAAAATCAGTTTGAAGTGATTCCAAGGGCATATTGAAGCATGGATATTAGTATTGGGTTCTAAAATTCCCCCTAAAAATAATTCAACACCCATTAAGCCCTCAGAATACTCTACTATGACTCATGAAGAGGAAGAAGTGCAACATGATATATCAAAATTACAAGAGCAAGTGCACCAAATTTAGCTCTCGCAAAGAGCAACAAAAAATGAAATGGAAGTTTTGAAGAAAGGTGTGGAAGCTAAGATGGATGGTTTGAAAAAGGGCGTGGAAGCTAATATGGATGGTTTGAAGAAATGTGTGGATGCTAAGATGAATGGTTTGAAGAATGGCATGGAAGACATGGAAGAAAAAATGGAAGAGATGAAGAATAATATAAAATAAGACATGAAATTGGTGTTGTTTTAATGCAAGAAGGAAGACCCATTTCTTTTGAAAGTCGTCCAATCAAAGGAAAGTATTTACAGAAAGATATTTATAAGAAGGAAATTTTGGCAATACTACATGCACTAAATAAATGACGACCTTATCTGATGGGAAGACACTTCAAGGTAAAAACTGATCATGATAGTCTGACATACTTTTTGGAACAAAGACTATCTTCAGAAGAGAAACAAAAATGGGTCACAAAAATGTTGGGTTATGAATTTGAAATCATCTACAAAAAAGGGAAGCTAAATGTTGTTGCATATGCACTCTCAATAAAGGATGAAGAGGTGGAAGCATTGCTTTGTGCCATTTCTATTATCCAACCAGATTGGATAACCAAAGCAAGGGGTGAATGGAAGAAGTGTGGATAATCATTCAAAATTTGCAGCAAGATCCTATTACATCTGATACATTAAATGGAAAAAATATTCCTTAGGGTACAAAGATCGCTTATATCTTCGTAATAATTCCCAAATAAAACAAAATATTATTTTGGAATTGCACACTTCTCCCTTAGGAGGACACTCAGGATTTTTAAAAACCTACCACAGGGTGAAGAAATAATTTTTTTGGGATGGCCTTAAATCTGATATTAAAAATTTTGTGGCAGAATGTTTGGTTTTCCAGCAAAATAAAGTTGAGACAATTAGGACCCCGGTTCTTCTACAACCTTTATCCATTCCAAGTCAACGTTGGGAGGAGATTTCAATCAATTTTATCGCAAGTTTACCTAAGTCTGAAGGAAAGAGTGTCATCATGGTGGTAGTTGATAGACTTACCAAGTATGCACACTTTTGTGCATTATCTCATCCATTTAAAGCAAGTACAGTTGCTACTGCATTTATGGAAAGAATTCAAAATCTACATGGAAACCCAAAGATTATTGTAAGAGACAGACATCCCATTTTTACTAGAAATTTTTGGACGGAATTATTTTCTTGTTTGGATACTCAACTAGCTCATAGCTCATCTTATCATCCTCAATCCGATGGGAAAACTGAGATAGTGACCAAATATTTGGAATGATATCTTCATCGTTTTGTATCTGATAAACAAACACAATGGGTCACATGGTTACCTCTCATTGAATGGTGGTATAACACTTCCTTCCATAATGCAGCAAAAATGACCCCATTTATGGCAATTTATGGAAATCATCCACCATCCATCACATCATCTTTAAGAGAAAATTCTAAGGTTCAAGAAGTGGAAGATCACATCGAGCATCAACAACAAGTTCTCCAACTCTTAAAGGATAACCTAAATTTGGCACAAAATCGAATGAAACAACAGGCATATCAACATCACAGCGAGAGAAGTTTTGATGTAGGAGACATGGTAGTTTTACGGCTACAACCATATAAACAAATGTCCCTCATGCAAGCTAAGAAGGATAATAAATTATCGCCAAAATACTATGGTCCTTACAAGGTGTTGCAAAAGATTGGTACTATGGCATACAAATTTGAGCTTCCTGCTTCTTCTCGAGTGCATCTAGTTTTCCATATTTCATGCTTAAAGAAGGTTATAGGTTACAAACTTCTAGTTCAAAAAATATTGCTAGAACTTGATGAGGAAGGAAAAATCATATTGGAACCTGAAGTAGTCACCGAAACAAGAAATCAACAGCTACGAAATCAATCAATTTCAGAGTATCTCATCAAGTGGAAGAACCTACCCACTGAAGATTCTACATGGGAGGATAATAATTTTATACAGAAGCATCCAAATCTACTCAAGCATTGAGGACAACACTTTTTTGAAGGAGAGGGGCATGTTAAGTCCCTATATTACTAGTGTAGTCCCTTATTTTTTTCAGTGTATCCCCCTTATTGTTATTGTTGTAACCCTTATATTTATTGTGCCCTTACATTATTATTGTTAGGTCGACTAGGATTATATTGTGACCCCATGGACTCCTATATATAGAAATGAGGTTTTATCATTTGTATCATCCAATAATTGTTCATTTATGTAATGTAAAGGAGGTTTCCCCCTCGAAGTGACTTATTTCTAAAGCGTTGATCTCTCTTTTATTCTATTTTTGGAGCTGGTTTCATAACATATGGTTTATTACTAGTTCATGCCATATGTGGAGTCTTGTTATCCAATTTTGATGAGGTTGATATATTTACCAAGTAACATGCAATGTCTATTGCCTCTTCCCAAAATTCCTATCCTAACGTGACACTGCTGATATTCACCTTGCCTTCTCCATTAACATCCTTTTCATATTTTCTACAACTCCATTTTGTTAAGATGTGCATGGAGTAGTCTTTTTCGTTACTATACAACACCTCTTACAAAATTATTCAAAATCACTCTTGCATAATTCTCCACCATTATCTTTCCTCAACACCTTAATTTTATTCTATGTCTAATTTTCCATAAGAGCCTTAAACTCTTTGAATTTGTCAAAAAAACCATATTATATCCCAAGGAAATAAATCCATGTATTCCACTATAATTCATCTATAAGTGAGGCATAGTACACATATTTACCTCGTGATGGAACCAACACAAGTCAAAACATATCATTGTGTACACATTGTAATATTACCTCTACCCTTGTATCATCAAAGGAGAATGTCACCCAATTTTGCTTCCCATATAAAAAATTCTCATTAGAATAAAATTCTATATAGAAATTAGATGTACCTTCTACCATATGATTACCATGTAATACTTGAAGACCCTTATCTCCAATATGTCTCAATCTTTGATGCCACAACATAGTCGTTTCTCAAGATATGGTAGTATTTTTTTCTTATTCAGCTCCGCTCTTAGGACAATGGAACTATTTCACCCATCACTAATAGTGCATCCCAATAGCTTATACAAAGTGACAATATGAACTCCCCTTAGCAATTCAATTTATCTTCAAACCATACTACAAGTATCCTTTTCAAATACTATTTTTAGACCTGCATCAATCATCTTGCTTGCAAAAATCAAATTTATGGCCAATCTTGGGTTGTACAGAACATCGGGGAGTGTTTTGATCCTTCCACCTATGAACTTAAAATTTAATTTTCCCCATCCTATGATTTTTTTTGTTGATTAATCTCCTAAGAAAACATTGCAAGCATCATACCTTTCGTACTCGCAAAACCAATACTTGTGAGGATTCATATGAAAGGATCCCCTTGAGTCAACCAACCATACCTCATGATATACACAAGTACTTGAAGAAGCCAATTACACATCCCCTTCTTCATCTAAGTAGGTTTTTTCTTTTGTAGGAGCATGATTATATCTCTTCCCCTTCTCTACAATTTTGGATCTACATCGTTTCTTGTAAATCCCTTCTTTTCCACATCTCCAACATACTTTTATGAATTTTCTTGGAGATTTGGATATCCAACTTAAGGATGTATTTTTATTTCTCATATAGGAGTGTCCATTAAAAATAAGGCATCCGTGTTCCGAATTTCCATGTTTTTTTGTCTCATCTTATTTGATAACAAGGATGAGACTATATCATAGAACCTTAAAGTAGTTGCATTACTACTTATGGAACAACTAAACTATCCCACGAGTTTGGTAAAGAACACAAAAAGTTGATACAGTTATCTACACATGAAATATTGATATCAATAGATAATAGTTGACTTACCCTAATATTGAAGGTGTTTAGATGCTCTTTCATTGTGTCTCCAATACTTCGGTTATACAAATATTTCCATACGAAAATTTTGTTCACTAAGGATTTAGAATGAAAAAAGTCCCTAAATTTTTCCACAATGCCTTCGTTGTAGCTCCTCCTTAAACATTCAGTAATACTAAACCTAAGAGATATAATTGTATTGTGCTTTTTTCCTTTTGATCCAACTTGGTATAGTCTTATTTCAACATCCCCATTGGTGCAGTACATGGATCCATAGTGATCCACTGATATTTTTCCACCAATAGATATTCCATTTTTAGCTTCCATAACTCAAAACCCTACCCATTTAATTTCATAATCTCTATTTTTTAACTAATTTCTATTTCCTTTCACCAAAAGAATTGATTCTATAGATCTCCCGCTATAATAGGGTATACCACAACTTGATAAAAAACCCCCTATCCCCAAATAAATCCCTTTGAATCCAATACTGATCTAATACCAAATGTAGGTTTTAACCTTGTAGAATTAATTGTTTCAATTATATTCTTTTATACAAAACAAATGCAATGGTACCCACACACATATTAACATAGATATTTTTCCCTAGAAAACAAAAGTAGGAAAACCCACATCATCCATAAACTACTAATACATTTACATTGGATTAGAATATAACTATATTTCCTTAATAAAACACTGCAAAACCATGGGCTAAACCACCATGCACCACAAAACTGCTAAAAACAAAAAATGTGTGCTAAAAACTGCCAAAAAATAGATGCAAATAAATGACCATTTTTTGGGTGTGCAATTGAACCCCTACAAAAGGGGATTATTCCCCCCTACAACACTATGAAAATGGGGTCCTGTCATCCCCCTACTCCCTAAGACCCCCTTGTTGTGCCTAGCGCAACACATAATACATGGGGTTATTCATGCAAACAATATAATACATACCCAAAAATTATTGCACTAAATAATAGGCCATGAAAATCTTTCCAAAATGTGTGACTCGACACTAAATAGCAAAAGTAGAAAAGGAAGTGAGCAAATTTCATATCATTCCAGACATATTTGATGAAACAACAATCAATACAAATAGTAGGTCAACTGATAGGGCCTCAAATACATCAAGGTAGATTCCTTCACATAGTAAATTATTTATAGGAGTGGCGTATGCCAATATGAACTTGAGCACATAAAAAAATTTAATCATGGAACCTTCATGTATTGGATGGAACAAGACCACAACCATAATTTTATCTAATTCATCACATATGACACATTTATATGAATAAAAATGGAACATAATAGAGAGCATATATGAATGCCTAATGCAGGCTCCGAGAATTAGCTCAATTGGTCGATTTCCCATTGTTAAAGTTCCATTTCTATTGAGAGGTCATGGGTTCATTTCTCTCGACACTCTCATGGTCAGGATCCATGGTTGAGCTGACAAGAATTAATCCCTTCGAGTGGATATGCCTGGAACAAATATTCCTTGGATGTAGTGGTCATCAATTATCAAGGTCCACGAACCACATAAAAAAATAAAGGAAGAATGAAAATGCACACTAGAGAGGACTAATGCGCACCAGATTTGATCATAAATGCATTAATTTTTTATTTTCTCTACCAAAATTGTGGGATAATATGATTGTTTCCATAGGTAGTAATGTGATTACTTTAAGCTTTGATATAGTAGTATAATCCTTGTTAATAGAGGAGATGAGATGGAAAGTTATATCAAATATGCCTTACCTTTAAGAGGCCACTCCCAAAATAGAACTAAAATAAGTCCTTGAGTGGTAGATCTAAATATTGAGGAACATGTAAATATCTAGGAAATTTCATAAAGTTATGTTGGAAATGTGGACATGAAGGGAATCATAAGAAATATTGTAGATCCAAATTGCTAAGAAAGGGAAGGGATCTAAAGATGTTCGTTATGAAAAAGAGAAAATATCCTTAGGTAAAGGAGGGGATGTGTATTTGGGTTCTTCATGTACACATATAGATCACGAGGCACGATTGGTCAAATTAGATGCACCCTTTCATAAGAATCATCATAGGGAGTGGTTTTGTGAGTATGAAATATTCAATAGTTGTGATGTTTTATCAAGAGATGAACTAACAACAAGAATCATAAGATGAAGAAAATTAAATTTGAAGCTCATGGATGGAAGGATTAAAAAACTCCTTGGTGTTACGCACATCCCAAGATTGGAGGTAAATATGTTTTTTGTAAGCAAGGTGAGTGATGCAGGTGTAAAAACAATGTTTGAGGAGGATACCTATAGGAGGGTTCAAGGAGCAATGATATTGGTAGAAAGAGTTCATATTGACACATTGTATGAGCTATTAGGAAGAATTGTTAGTGATGGGTGCAACAATTATATTGTTTGTAAGAGTGGAGAAAAAGAAGAAAAACCTCCTACAATCTCTGGAGAAAAAACTATATTGTGGCAGCAAATATTGGAATATATTGGAGATAAGTACCTTTGACTATCACATAATTATGGTATGTTAGAAATTATGTATAATTTGTCTCTATATGTTGATTTATGTGAACATTGTTTATATGGAAAGCATAATTTGGTAGGATTCTCCTCTAGTTTTTCTAGGTTAGAGTGAATATCACAACTGGTGCACAATGATTTGTTTGAAAATGTGTTGGTTCCATCACCATTTAAACATGTGTATTGTGTATCATTTATAAATGAATTTTCAAGGAATACATGGAATTATATCCTCAAGAAGAAATTCAAAGAGTTTAATGAACTTGTGGAAAATAATATAGAGAATAAATTAAGGTTTCTAAGACAGATAATGGTGGAGAATTATGCAAGAATGAATTTGAAGAATTTTGTAAGCAATGTGATATATCAAGCCAAAATAAAAGCCCATACACAACCTAGCAAAATGGAGTTGAATAAAGGATGAACAAGATATTGATGGAGAAATCAAGGAGATTTCTCAATGTTGTCAGGTTAGGATAGGAATTATGAGAAAAGGTAGTGGACACTATATGTTACCTGGTAAATACATCACCCTCATCAATGTTGTATGATAATTCTCCACATGAGGGATGGATCGATAAGAAGCATTATCTTAAACATCTCAAGGAATTTGGACATGATTCTTATGTACATGTTCCAAAGGAGAATAAGATTAATATAGATAAGAAAGCTCAAAAGTGTATCTTTATTGGATATAAATATGGTCTGAAAGGTTACAAACGTAGGAATTGAAAAGCTAAGAAAGTAGTGTATAATCGAGATGTGGTAATTAGAGAATTCAAATATGTTGTCAAATAGGAATTCATACTATAGGAGAAAGAATACAAAAAATATAGAGTTTAAATGAATGACAATGAATCAGACTCTATAAAAGAACAAGATTTAGAAGGAGAAGAACCACAAACTTAGGCACTAAGGAGATTTGCTTAGGAAATAAGGAATTCAAAAAGGTGTACTCCACCTAATTTCCATTCAATTTTTTCATTTTTATTATTGATACTAATACTAGAATTTTTAGGGAAGCAATGGATTCAAATGATTGAAAACTTTGGAAATAGATCATAGTTGAAGAAATTGCAACCTTGGAAAAGAATGAGGCTTGGGATTTAGTGGATTTTTCAGGTGGAAGAATTCCCATTGGAAGAAAATGGGTATTTAAGAAGAAACTTAATGTAGAAGGTAGAGTGGAGAAATAAAAAACTTAGTTAGTAGTAAGAAGTTATTCCCAGGTAGAGGGAATCGACTTTGGTGATATTTTCTCTCATGTTAACCGGTTAACTTCTATTAAATTTCCTTTATTTGTTTTTGCTACTTTTGATTTTGAAGTATAATATATAGAATTGAAGACAACATTCCTACATGGGGTTTTGGAATAAGATATCTACATGAAGTTGCTAGAAGTATTTTCTATGAAAGGGAAGAAAGAGTTGGTATGTAGGATGAAAAATTCGTTGTATGGGTTAAATCAATCACCAAGGTTGTGGTGTAAAAAAATTGATACTTATATATTGGTACTTGGATTCCTAAGGAGAAAATGAGATCATTGTGTGTATTTCAAATTAGTTGGTGATCATGTTATTTAATTGGAATTTATATGGATGATATGTTGTTGATTGAGAATGACAAGGAAATAGTTCAAGAATTAAAAATTCAATTGTCTTGTTATGCAACCAGCTCAAAGAACAAAAGAAAATATAGATCAACGACTTAAAAATTGTCCTCTTCGAGTGGGAAACCTCCTTTACATTACATAAATGAAAAATTCTTGGATGATACAAATGATAAGACCTCCTTGGTATATATAGGAGTATAAGGGGTCAAAATATTATCAGAGCCTACATAACAATAATAATGTAAGGGCACAACAATAACAATAGTGGGCCTTTATGGGGCACAATAATAATAACATGGGGGATACATGGGTAGAACAATAACAATAGGGGGCTACACTAACAATAAAAATAAGGGGAATACACTAGTATTATAGGGACCTAACATGCCCCTCTCCTTCAAAAAAGTGTTGTCGTCAATGCTTGAGTAGTTCCAAATGCTTCTATATAAAATTCTCATCCTCCCATGTGGAGTCTTTAGCAGGTAAGTTCTTCCACTTGATGAGATACTCTGAAATTAATCGAATCTGTAGCTGTCAGGTTCTTGTTTCCATGACTAATCTAGGCTCAAATATGATTTTTCCTTCTTTGTCATGTTCCAGAAACACTATTTGAACTGGGAGCTTGTCACTAATAACCTTATTTAAGCATGAAACATGGAAAAATGAGTGTACTCAAGAAGATGCAGGCAACTCCAATTTGTATGCCATAGTACCAATCTTTTGTAACACCTTCTAAGAACCATAGTACTTGGGTGATAATTTATTATCCTTCTTAGCTTGCTTGAGGGAAATTTGTTTGTATGGTTGTCACCTTAAAAATACCCAATCACCTACATCAAAAATTCTTTCACACCGATGCTGATCTTCCTTTTGTTTCATTCGGTTTCGTGCCAGAGTGAGGTTATCCTTTAAGAGTTGGAGAACTTGATATTGATGCTTGATGTGATCTCGCACTACTTTAACCTTAGAATTTTCTCTTAAAATTGATGTTATGGATGGTGGATGATATCCACAAAGTGCCATAAATGGGGTCATTTTTGATGTATTATGGAAGGAAGTGTTATACCACCATTCAAATAGAGTTAACCACTTGACCCATTGTGTTTGTTTATCATATAGAAAGAAACAAAGATATTCTTCCAAACATTTTTTCACTATTTCAGTTTTCCCATTAGATTTAGGATGATAATATGAGCTATGAGGTAATGAGTACTAAGACAAGAAAATAATTCCATCTAAAAATTTCCAGTGAAAATGGGATCTATATCACTTACAATAATCTTTGGGTTTCCATGTAGCTTTTGAATTGTTTCCATAAATGCAATAGCAACTGTACTCACTTTAAAAGGATGAGATAATGCAAAAAAGTGTGCATACTTGGTAACTCTATCAACTATCACCATGATGACACTCTTTCCTTCAAACTTGGATAAACCTATGATAAAATCTATTGATACCTCCTCCCAACACTGAATTGGAATGGCTAAAGTTTGTAACAGAACCAAAGTCTTATTTGTCTCAACTTGATTTTGTTAGAAAACTAAACATTCAACCACAAACTTTTTTATTTCATATTTAAGATCATCCAAAAAAAATTCCTTCTTGACCCTATGGTAAGTTTTTAAGAATCCCAAGTGACCTCCTAAGGGGGAGATGTGCAATTCCAAAAGAATATTTTTCTTGAGTTGGGAATTCTTATAAAGATATAAGTGATCTTTGTACCATAATGAATCATATTTCCAGCTAAATGTATCAAATGTAATGGGATCTTGCTGCAAATTTTGAATGAGTGTCCACATCTCTTCGTCATTCTTCCATTCATCCCTTGCTTCACTTATCCAAACAGTTTGCATAATAAAAATGACACAAAGCAATGCTTCCACATCCTCCTTCTTTCTTGAGAGTGCATACGCATCAACATTTTTATTCCTTTTTATGTAGATGATTTCAAAGTCATAACCCAACATATTTGTGACCCATTTTTTGTTGCTCTTATGAAGATAAACTCTATTCCAAAAAGTATTTAAGATTATCATGATCTATTTTTACCTTGAAGTGCCTTCCCATCAGGTAAGGTCTCCATTGCTTTAATGCATGTAGTATTTCCAACATTTCCTTCTCATAAATGGGTTTGTGTAAATATTTTCCTTTGATTGGACGACTTTCAAAAGCAATGGGTCTTCCTTCTTGCATTGAAACAACACCAATTTGATTTCCTGAGGCATCACATTCCACAATAAAGATTTTTGTGAAGTCAGGCGTAGCTAAGACCGGTGCTTTGAACATTTCCTCTTTAAGTTGTTCAAAGGCCTTAGTTGCTTCGAGAGTCCAAGGAAATGCATCTTTATTCGGTAATGTTGTTATAAGTGCTACCATTCTCCCACAATTCTTTAAAAAATTGCGATAATACCTTGTCGACCCAAGAAATCCTCGAAGATTCTTTATGGTTGTGGGGATTTTACATTCCTTAATGACTTTAATTTTGTTAGGGTCTACCTTAACACCCTCATGAGATATAATATGACCCAAATATTCCACCTCATATACTCCAAAGAAACATTTGGAGGTTTTTGCATATAATTGTTTCTCCTCCAATAGTTTGAGGACCATGTCAACATGTTGACCATGATCCTCCCAATACTTTCAGTAGATTAGTATATCATAAAAAATACTAACACAAATTTTCTAAGGATGGGTTTGAAAATGGAATTCATAAAACCTTGAAATGTCGAAGGTGCATTAGTAAGGCCAAAAGGCATGACCAAAAATTCATAATGAACCTCATGAATTATGAATGTTTTTTTTAGAATGTATTTAATCTTCATTCTAATTTGATGATATCCTAAATGAAGATACAACTTGGTGAAGTAAATTGCTCCATGTAATTAATCCAACAATTCATCAAAGACGGAAATGGGAAATTTCTCTTTAATAGCGAGCTTGTTGAGCTCCCTATAATACAGACACCTACACCATGATCCATCCTTCTTGTGCACCAATAATACTAGAGTAGAGAAAGAACTTTGACTAGGTTAAATTATACCAGCCTATAGCTTTTCAGCAACCATGCATTCAATTTCACTTTGTTGGGCATAGGGATATCTTTAAGGTATGCTTTTTGGAGGAACACTTCCCGGAATCAAATGAATAGCATTATCATGATCAGGAATAGGTGAGAGGCCATTGGGAGTTTCAAATACCTTGCAATGATTGTCTAAGACTTTTTGGTGATCTATAGAAATAAATGATTTTGATGTTTGAACCTCTAATGAGCATAATTGTGCAATTATGCCCCATCGTTATTTCTTAAAAGGCTTTTTCAGCCACTAGAGCTGATTATATTTCTTGGTTTCCCTATGATACCCCTTAATTCAACTTCCTTTCCTTCCTAAAAAAAAATTAGGAAAAGTTCATTTAAAAATAAAATCTAATGTCCCCAAATATTGTAACCATTGGACTCCTAGTACAACATCAATACCACCCTTTGGAATGGAAAGTATTGGACTATTCAATAATTATTCCCCCATGGTTAGCTTGATATTATGGCACTTTCCAAATAAATTTATAGTTCCTCCATTTGCAACCATCACTTGACATTCTAGTGCTGGTTATAGGAAATAATTCAATTCCTTGGCTATCTTACGATGAATAAAATTATGAGTACTACCTCAATCAATCAACACTATTATCTTTTTCTTCTTGATATATCCTTCTACCTTGAGTGTTTGAGGAGTGGTAATTACTTCCAATGCATTGCAAGATATGGTCAGATTCATTTATTATTTCTCAGGGGTTGGTTCCTGGTGTATATCCTTTTCTTTTGATGTTTCTTATTCCTTTTCTTTCACCTCTTCACAATATAAGTAGAACAATTTCTTCTCAACACACTTATGACCTTTAATGTATTTTCTATCACAAATATAACAAATCCTTTTTTCTCCTTTTTCCTCCAATTTTTGTGGCATCAACCTTGTAGGTTGTGGAAGGTTAAGAGCAACAACACTTCCATCTTTATAGTTTTGAATGGTAAACTTCCTTTTTTCCATAATTTTGCTTTCAACTTTTCTTGCTACCCTGAATGACTTCTCCAATGAATCATGTTCCCAAAGGCGAACCTCATGTTGGATGTTATCATTCAAAGTTCCTACAGAGACATCAATCATATCCTCCTTTGGAATATCAATTACCTTGATATTCAATTTTTGGAAGTCCTCAATGTGCTCTGCCATTGAACCCTTTTGTTTGAGATTTATCAATTGGCTAAAGAAGGTGTTTATCTTTGTATCTTCATAATGTGCTATCATTTCCTCCCTAAAAATTTACCAAGTGACAAGCGGTTTACAAGAACAAATCCATTGATACCATACAAAATTATTGGGTTCTAAATATAAATTTGCAATGCATACCTTTTTTGTGTGTTGCATATCATGGAGATCAAAATATTTCTCCATCTGTAGTATCCATGTTACCAAATCATTGCAATCAAACTTACTCATATCAATGTTTGGAATGTGGTGGTTCTTAAACCCAACATTGGAGTCTCTAAAATCCTGATTAACATTCCTTTTGTTCTCATCATGAGTTTCATGGAATACCTTTTCGCGATTATGAAGCATTTATTGTAGTAACTTTGTAAAACCTTCCATGTATGATTTTAATCCATCATTCAAACCTTCAATGTATTATTTTAAACATTCCATGTCTGATTTTAAAACATTATTTAAACCATCCATCCTAGCTTCCATTTTGTTTTTATTTACCCTTTGTGAGAGCGAAATTTGTTGCACTTGGTCTCATAATTTGGATATATCATGTTGTATTTATTCCTCTTTTTCATGCGTCATAGTAGAGATTTATATTTTCTTACTAGGCGTGTCCATTTTTTTCTTTCAAGACATTTCAGAATCAAACAATGATATATATTCTTCACTATTCCCTTTGAATCACTTCAAACTGATTTTTCAAACAAAATTTGTGCAATTTTTTTAAAAAATACACACCTTTTTCTTTCCTTTTAGGAGCTCGATATTGAAATTGTTGTGTCTATGTAATTTAGAATCTCTAAGGTCTAAAATTCCTTATTTTGGTATGTCTCTGAGTCTTCTTTCCAACCCCCCAAGTCAGATTGATATTGGATTCTTCAAGAAAGAGTTATTCTCAATCTCCCACGATGACCTGATTATAGACTAGTTAAGTAGAGCGAACTTTTATGGAGTGCCACGTGTCACTATTTGGACCTTAGGCCTTGAAAATGATACCCAAACAACCAAATTTCGTCTAATTTTAGTAACTTCTTACTAAATTCAAATCCGATGCTCCGATAGAAAGTTATGACGATTTTACCTTGCTCACCTATTTGAGATGGAATTATGGAGCCTGCAAAAACCCTAGATTCCTTGGATCATATCTTCAAAAATATAGTGAACAAAATTATGAAATTTGTACACGAGGTTAAAAAATATTTTGGCTCCACATCATTGAAATTTTAGCTTCTAAATATTTTTATATAAAAATTTATAGAGAAAATTCCAAGATGACTTGTTTGAAGAAGCGAAACCTTGAATCCAAAGCTCTGATGCCAAATGTTATGAAACCAGCTCAAAGAATAGAATAAAATATAGATCAAAGACTTAAAAATTATCCTCTTCTATGCGGAAAGCTCCTTTACATTACATAAATGAACAATTATTGGACGATACAAATAATAAGACCTCCTTGGTATATATAGGAGTCTAAGAGGTCACAATATAATCATAGCCTACATAACAATAGTAATGTAAGGGCACAATGATAACTATAGTGAGATTCTATGGGGCACAACAATAATAACATGGGGGATACATGGAACAACAATAAAAATAGGGGGATACACTAGTATTATAAGGACATAACATGTCCTCTAAATTTCACACGACATATATATAGGTGCTGCAAATTTTATTTTGGGCATGGGAATTAAAATATATGTGGTGTATAACAAACTATGGTTGAATAAGAGGAAGTATGTCGAGACAATATTGTAGATATTTAATTTGTAGGAATTTAAATCCATGAAGGTTCCTATTCATGTAGGTGTAAAGTTATCTGCATATCAGTTTCCTAATACATGTGAAGAAGAGGACATGTCACATGTTCCATATATGAGTGCAGTTAAAAGTTTGATATACATAATAGTCTGTACTAGACCGAAAATTGTGTTGAAATATGGTTGTCATTAATGTCAACCCAAGAAACACTTGAAGAAGCCCTTCCCTTGTTGACCAAAATGACATGGAAAATCATAGTGTTTAGAGTCCATATCATCCTTGATGGATTCTCCTTGTCAATTTGATTCCATTGGTATGTGGCACACCCCCAGATACCTCATGGTTCGAGATATATCCTTGCTTGAAGTTAGAACCCCCAACTTGTGTGAAATAACCACAAAATATGATGATGTTACAACTCTTCATTGGCCAAGTCAAATGGTCATGTAGCATGGCTCTTCTTCTTCAAATATAAAAATTGAAAGTTTATTTTTTAGGAGCATCAAATCCACTTTAAAATAAAAAAACCATGAAAAGGGTTTCAAAATTCAAAAAGCCTCAATTTTTTTTGAATTTCATAGGTCATTCTCCCTCTAATATAGGAATTCATATTCCTAATAGGAGCCCCTCCAAAAAATATAAAAATGCATTGACCCCACCTCCTAAGGTATGCACTTGAATGATCATCTTTTAAAGCTCTAAAATTACTATTCCAGCCCTGTGGAGTAATGATAAAATTTGATGACATGAAAGTTAGGAGTTTTGGTCTTGTTTTATGGTTTGGGTTCTGTGATATCAAGGGTTTCAGTTGGTTTTATGGAGAAACACGCCTATAACATACTCCACTAAGATTAGGCCCTCATTGGGGAATCATATTCTAAAATCATAAATCAATTTCTCTGTGATTTTGAAGACCAATGGAGGAGATAAATTCTTTTATGTTGGTACATGACTATCTATTATAGATTTATGGATGAAAGTTTCATTTAGGGATCATACTATTCTTGTATAATTCGGTCCTTAAATTCAGTTCTATTGATGGCTAGTC
The DNA here is from genome assembly GCA_034641835.2 of Pinus albicaulis. Lineage (NCBI taxonomy): Eukaryota > Viridiplantae > Streptophyta > Pinopsida > Pinales > Pinaceae > Pinus > Pinus albicaulis. Next base: position 1,217,932,512 of record CM076570.1, on the reverse strand, counting down.
GGAGTGTGACTTAAGCAGAATGATGACCATACTTCATTAAAATACTGCAGCAGATTCTGAGTGCACATATCGGTGCTTCATGAACATTTGCTTATGGTATTGTATATTTGTTTAGGAACAAACCTCTCTGCATTTCCTATGGTGGATTTACTACTTCCAAAGTATTAAACTATGCTTCAAATTATTGACATCAAAGGTCTCGGTCTGTCAAGACCTTGATTTTTGAATTTCTCTTCTGCATAGATCATCATAATTTAAAATTCTTTGGAATACTATGGATGGTCAAAGGTGACTCTCAGTACAATATATGAATCAGTCCAAGACTGAAACTTTCCACCTATTCTGAGGCAATTATAGTGGTGTTCACTGTGGTCCTGAAGGTTATCTATTGCAACCATCATTCATTATTGGCATACCTTGATTTACAAGGAAACATCACTGTTAAGGATTCTATTTTCATTACAAGTTCTGAGGAAACATTCCCAAAAAGTATTCAACCTAGCATATATACCTGTGCCTAAAACTCCAAATCAAATAGATTTTATTGAAGTCACTAAGCTGAATTTACTTTTAAAGTGCAATTGTTAACATCTAACAAGGTATCTTTAGCAATTATTGACTCTTGTATTCTGAAGGCATAATTTGAAGATTTATCTCCTTTAACTAACACATAGGACAAAATTTTGTTGAATAAATCCTATCCTATGCTAATTATTAAGGAATATTTGAAATAATACTTGGAAGTGAATTTGTATCTTGTATTAAACTTATGAACATATCCCTCTAGAATAGACATATTAGGTAAGGGCTTCATTATATCCAGGTTTCACTGCCATCCTACAAGAATAAAGGTATTCTTGTCAAAGGGTACCTTTGTCATCTTCAATAATTGTTATTGTTTAGTTCATGCTGCAACAATGAAGCTTTTTTGTCTCATCACCTCTTTGCAGCAGTAAGGGTTCAGCTAGGGTTTTAGAGATATAATACAGTCAATCAATCTTCAACATATTAAGAACAAAACTAGAAGTGAAGGCATTTTTGGCATCGACTAGTAAAATATTTAGCAGTAAGGTTTTCATTAATGTCATTACACAAATAAGGCAAGGATTTCATTAGTTTTCCAATAAGGGGTTTCACTGCTAAGGTTTCATGTTAAGATTTCATTCATTGTAAGTGGGTCACTGTCCCTAGTATGGGAGCCCACAATATTTTGTATAAGTTTATTCGTTGTAAGTGGGTCATTGTCCTATGTACGAGAGCCCAAAATTTAGTTTCATTCTCATTACCATATTCAGGGTGGTTGGGTAGTGCTAGGAAGGTGGTTGAAGCCACCTTCAGGTTGGAGCCTAAAAAACACTTCAGGGTGGTGGGGTCTTGCAAGGGAAAGTTGGAGCATCCTTTCAGTAGAAGTTGATAAAATTGGGGCGTGGAGCATCCTTCTAGTCGAAGCTATAAAATTGAGCACTTTTCTAGAGGAATTTTGAGTTGGGGCCTCCCTTTTCACTTGGACATGAAGCATTAAATGTACTCATAAATTATTAGAGAAGAATTTAGTGGTTTTTCTCTCGGAAGGGTTTCCACTTAAAAATTATGGTGTTTGTTTTCTATCGTTGGTTTATTATTTTAATTTGATGTTGAAGATTAATTAATGCTCTAAAAATATTAATAAATTACAAATTGGTAAGAAATATTGATTCACCCTCCTTTCAATATTTCCAAAAATTAGTATCAGAGAAAGTTCCTTCACTAGCATTTTAACAATTGGAAGGAGATCATGGAGTGAATAAACCAAGAATTCCAGTAGTTAATGGGAACAACTATGCATTTTGGAATGGAAGGATGAAGGCATATCTTCACACACATGGATTTAAATTTTGGAATGTGGTTTTATCCTAAGCCAACATAATATTTATGTCCTTTTCCTAAGTTACAAAACAACATGCTCAACATGAATACGTATTTGATGGAGATCTTGTGGTTGACTTCTCCACACCTAAACACTTAGGCTTGTGCAAAAGTATCTTCCCTAGCTACAAACATGAAAATTCACTATTGGATATTGGGTTCGACACTTCCTGTGTGTTTCACAACATGGACTAATTGCATCTCGTGGATCATAACTCTAGTTATTGTAGTGGAGACTAATGCCTGTAGGTTTTCATCTTATGGAAATCGTGATTCCAAGAATTGGTATTAGAGCTAGGTTCCTTCACTAGTGGTTTAACAACTGTAAGGAGATCATGGAGTGGAATAAGCTAGGATTTACAATACTTAATGGGAAAAAATATACATTTTGGAATGGAAGGATGAAGGTATACCTTCAAGCACAAGGATTTGTAGTTTGGAATGATGTATTCACCGAAGACCAAGAACCATTTAATCTTCTTTTCGATGATGATGACCAAAATATTTATGAAATAAATGGTAAAGCCAAAATGAATGGTTTTCCAGAATTTTTATATGTCAAATTGATGCACTGCACATTAGTGAAAGAAATTTGGGACAATCTTCAAAATATATGTGAAGGCGACAAGAAGGTAAAGGAGGCCAAGCTCTAGACCTACCGAGGTGAATTTGAGCTACTGAAAATGAATGAAGAGAAAAATATTGCAACTTAATTTCTATGTGTTGATAAATAAATAATTCCATAGAAGGATTGGGAGAACCAATGGATGACAAGGTAGTTGTTCAAAAGGTACTAAGATCATTTATGTTATCACCAAATTGATCTTGATTGTTTTCTCATCAATCAACTCGATGTAACTCTTTCAAACCAATTCTAACTTAAGATTATTCTCTTCAGTTTGAGAGGGCTCTCTCAAAGGGGCTTTATGATTTTGAATAAGGATAATACGAGATGGCTAACTCTATGAATTGTAACATGGTTTTGTATGATTGCAATTTGAAAAATGAAGGCTTACTACCATTGGGCTATGGAGTCAACATCAGTACTTTTTGTTGAGATTCAACAATATGATGGAGCTTAGTGAAAATGAGTTGCCTTCACTAAGTGGGCCCGCAAGCTATTTTTAGGTGCAAGTCTATTTTTAGACTATGTCTATTTTTAGACATGGTGATCATATTTCAGAAGTTACAGGATACTATTTGTAGATGGTTGGTCAAGTTAGAAAAATAGATGAAATTTTGTTTTTAGAAGATTGGACGAAGTCTATTTATAGATCTTCAATCTAAAAATATATGCATGTCGGTTATTATTAGCTCTTAATAATAATCCGACAATAAACAACAACTTATTCTCTTGGAGCACTTTATTTCAGTGTGCAGATTTGGAAAATTAGTAAGAATATGAAGAATTACATATTAATTCTAGTTTAGTGGTGGTTCATGCATGGGGGACTCGTTCAGGCCAAGGAAGTGGAAAAGTTATGACGAGAGTTGAAGGCTTAGTTCATGGATGGAGTTGTATTGATTTGACTCGGTTAAGTGAGTTAAGCTCGATTGAGCTAGAGGTCTAGTCTGGCTTGAATGATATACAGTAAGGTGAGTGAATTAATCCATTAATTAATTCTTAATATGCTATTAATCAATGAACAAATACAGGTAGTGTAACTACGGTGCATGTCGGGTTCAGTGGAGACCAGTGGAGAGATAGGTGAGGGTGAGATGGACTATACCTTAGGCTATAGTGATGCATTGATTATCTTTTGAGACTTGATGTCGATTGGTTATCTTTTGAGAGCTTGATGTACTAAGCTTTGTATGAGATTGTTACATGATCTCCATGATACATAATATATGATAGTTGGGGTTTTCAGCTTCAGGCTTTCCCGTTAAACAACTGTGTTATGTGCGATTGTTTTTATTGCTTCATGTGTTTGCAATTGAGTTTATAATTTCCGCAAAAGATTAACAGTGGAAGGATTTTGTATTTAGCAAGAAGATAAATATTGTTAGATCAGGAGAATCTGGATATATAATGCATATATGTTATATAATTTCTACATGGTATCGGAGTAGTGTTAATTCTAGAAGATTGTAATTGTGAATAATTGATGAGTTTGTGCTAGTGGACAATTCGAATTTGCTACAGAAAATTCTTGGTGCAGAAGTTGAGTATACATTGAAATGTCTTTCAATGGGTTGCAATTAGAGTATGTCGTTGATGGCATCTCGAATTACATAGCCTGGCAGGACAGGATGGAGGCAATGTTGGAGGATAATGGACTGAAGGAGTTTATCTATAGCGATATTACTAAGCTGGATTCTAGTGATGCTGCAGGACTTGACGCATGGAAAAAGAAGGTAGCAAAGACAAGAAGAATTCTGTTGGAAGGTGTGAAGGACCATATTGTGTCCAGCCTTCATGGGAAAGCCACTCCATTTGCAATGTGGAAGGCTTTGACAGATTTGTTCCAAAGCAAAAGCGACCAGAGGAAGTTGGCGCTTAAAGACAAGCTCAGAAAAATAAAAATGGAGAAGGGCAATAGTATTCCAAAATATCTCACGAAGTTTTTCCACTGTAAGGATGAACCGGGAATTGTGGGGGTTATTGTTGATGATGAAGACTTAGTGAGCTTGGCTCTCCTTGGGCTTCTGAAGAGTTTGCATAGCTACGAAGACTCTGTCAACGGACAGAAGAAACTGCCGAGATGGGAGCAACTTTGGTCGCATCTTGTGCAGGAGGAGATAAGGTGATGGTTCTTCATTGAAGAATGAAGATGAAGAAAATTTTTCTTTGGCTTCCAAAGCAAGGAAAGGGAAGGGGAAGAAATTTCCTTCAAAATCCGAAGCTAAAGGAAAGAAGCAGGATTTGTCCAAAGTGAAGTGCTTTCACTATCACGAACATGGGCATTTCCCCACTAACTGCCCACAGAAGAAGAAGAATAAGAAGGTTGTTGGAGCTGCAGCTGGAGAGGCCTTAGCCTCGCAATTTGAACTTAATTTCTCTTTGATCGCACGCTTGGTTTCAAGCGCAATGGGATCGGTGTGGTATCTTGATAGTGGTGCGTCTTTCCATATGACAGGAGACAAGGATTTGTTTAGTGATCTGGAGGAGAAGGACCTCCAAATGCATATAGAGATGGGCGACGATGGTCGATATAGTGCGACCAAGATTGGAACCATTACCTTTGAGAGGGAGTCCGGTAATCCATTCTTGTTGAAATAAGTTATGCATGTTCCAGGTCTGAAGAAGAACTTGGTCTCGGTCGCAATGTTGGAAGACAAAGTTTATGACGTTGTTTTCAATGAGGGAAAATCTTTCCTTCGACATAAAACAACGGGTCAAACCAAGAAGATAGGGATTCGAGTCAAGAATCTCTACAAGGTGGAGGTAGATGGATGCACTGCAATCATGGGCAAAGCAGAAGAAGTGGTGAGCCGGGATGAGGGCGAATTATGGCACAGTAGATTGGGCCATCTTCACCATGGTGCTTTGAATATTTTGCAGCAAATTTCTACTGAACTTCCCAAGGGTACTCTTGTGCAATCAAATCAGTGTAAGGGATGTCATATGGGTAAGTTTGTGAAGACCACCTTTCATGAGAAGGAGAACCGTGCTTCGGTGATCCTAGAGAGAATTCACACAGACGTGTGTGGACCTTTCTCGGTTGCTTCAACAGCAAAACACAGGTATTATGTTATTTTTTTTTATGACTATTCTCGTAGATGCTGGATCTTCTTCATGCAGAAGAAGAGCAAAACATTCTCAAATTTCTATGAGTTTAAAGCATTGGTGGAGAAGGAATCGGGGAAGCAAGTGAAATCTCTACGGATAGATAATGGTGGTGAATATATCTCAGGAAAATTCAAAGACTTATGTAGCAAATAATGAATTCGAAGAAAACTCATAGTGCCTCATAACCCATAGCATAATGGGGTCACAGAGAGGAAGAACAGAACGATCGTGGGTGCTGCATGACCAGGGCCTACCGATGCACTTGTGGGCGGAAGCATGCAACACTGCAATTTATGTGCAAAACCGTTGTCCTCATAGAGTATTTGGCATGAGTACACCTGAAGAAGCTTTTACTAGTAAGAAGCCTGATATTTCTCATTTGAAGATTTTTGGCTCGTTTGTTTACATTCATGTGACAAAGGACGCCAGGAAGAAGCTGGAGCCGACTACAGAAGTTGAGATATTTGTGGGGTACACAGAAACACCCCATAATTATTGTGTGTATTTTCCAAACAGTCGGATGATTGTGGTGCGACGGGATACCAAATTCAATGAGGTGAAAGCCATGAAGTTGTTGCTTGAGAGGGAGCTACACTTGCATGCAAAGGAGGAACTACTTGTTCCCAAAGATGAGCCTCTAGATGTGGATCAGCCACAAGAGGAGATTCATGGAGTGGAGGAGTCCGCTCATGCATAACCAAACATCAGACAAGGCAGAAATCATACCACAGAAGCTGAGAGATTGAAGCTTGATGCGGCACAGAATGTAGGAGTCCCTACATCACAGCGTAGATAGAGAAAGTCACCTGACCGATTTAATGATACATGGCTCTTATAAGCAAGTGCGTCGTGACAGAGCCATATTATTTTAAAGAAGCAGTGCAGGAGCCCACATGGGTAGATGCCATGGTGGAGGAGTATGACTCCATTGTCAGAAACAGTGCTTGGGAGATTGTTCCAAGGCCAGTTGGTAAATCAGTTGTAGGATCAAGATGGATCTACAAGGTAAATCAAGCTGCTAATGGGAGCGTTGAGAAGTATAAGGCAAGATTTGTTGTCTGGGGCTTCTCACAGATCGAGGGGATTGATTATGAAGAAACCTTTGCACCTGTCGCACGGTATTCTTCCATATGGACCATCCTTGCTCTCTCAGCGCAGATGGGTTGGCACATTCATCAGATGGATGTGAATACAGCATTCCTTAATGGGATCATTGAGGAAGAGGTGTACATTGAACAGCCTAAAGGATTTGAGATCTTCAGCAGTGAGTCGCATGTGTGCAGGCTCAAAAGAGCGTTTTATGGGCTGAAGCAAGCACCACATGCTTGGTACACACGGATCGACAGTTATTTCACCGAACTTGGCTTCACCAAGAGTGAGGTGGATGCAAACCTATATCAAATTGTGGTGGAGGGTAAGCTTTTAATCATTTTTATTTATGCTGATGATTTAATAATAACGAGTGATGAGCAGTTGATACACTCATGCAAGGCAGATCTTGCAAAGGAGTTTGAGATGAAGGATTTGGGCCTCATTCATTATTTCCTTGGATTGGAAATATGGCAGTGGGAAGGTGAACTGTTTGTGTCTCGAGGAAAGTATGCTCGAGAGATACTTGAGAAGTTTCACATGCAAGGTTGCAAGCCTATCGACACTCCTCTTCCAGGAAATTGGAGGAAAGAGGATGCAACATCAGTAGAGATAGTGGATGCCACTGTTTATCGACAATTGGTGGGTTCTCTCATGTATTTAGTTAATACAAGACCAGACATATGCTATGCAGTGAACTAACTTTCACAAGCGATGGTTAAGCCTACCAAGCTCTTTTGGAAGGCATGCAAGCATGTTCTGAGATATCTCAGGGGCACTTCTGAGTATGGATTATGGTACAGACAGATGGATGAGGTGAAGTTGCATGGCTTCACGGATGCAGATTGGGTAGGTAGCCCAACAGACAGAAAGAGCACGTGAGGAGGGATTTTCAGTATCGGATCTACAGTCTACAGCAGTTTCTTGTTACAGCAGGAAACAAAGATACATGGCACTCAGTTCAGCAGAATCAGAATACATGGTAGCAATTCAAGCTGCATGTGAGGCTATATGGATGAGGAAGATCCTGGTCGGTTTGTTCGGTTCACATTTAGATCCTACAGTGATATTGTGATAATCAGAGTTGCATTAAACTCTCGATTAATCCTGTGTTTCATGATAGATCTAAACATATTGATATACGGTATCATCATATCAGAGATTATGTGCAACGGAAGATCATGTTGCTTCAGTACATTCCTACGGAAGATTAGGATGCAGATATTCTGACGAAGGCGCTCACCAGGAGCAAATTCGAATACCATAGAAGCAGGATCGGGGTGAAGGATAATCCCTATCTTGTTGAGAGGGAGTGTTGAGATTCAACAAGATGATGGAGCTTAGTGAAAATGAGTCACCTTCACTAAGTGGGCCCACAGGCTATTTTTAGGTGCAAGTCTATTTTTAGACTATGTCTATTTTTAGACATGGTGATCATATTTCAGAAGTTGCAGTATGCTATTTGTGGATGGTTGGTCAAGTTGGAAAAATAGATGAAATTCTATTTTTAGAAGATTGGGTGAAGTCTATTTATATATCGTCGATCTAAAAATAGATGCATGTCGGTTATTATTAGCTCTTAATAATAATCTGACAATAAACAACAACTTATTCTCTTGGAGCACTTTATTTCAGTGTACAGATTTGGAAAATCAATGAGCTGAAGGAATTACGCAATTCCTAGGGTTGGCTGGTGGTTCATGCATGGAGGACTCAGTTAGAACTGAAGTGGAAAAGTTATGACAGAGTTGGAAGAGTAGTTCATGGAGTTGTATTCAGTTTAACTCAGTTAAAGTGAGTTAAACTCAGTTGAGCTAGTTGTATCTAGTCTAACTAAATTATACACCAGTGAGAGTGGAGTGAATTAATTAGTTAATTAATTCACAAATAATAACTCATTAATTAACTGAACAAATACAGCAGTTAACTACAGTGCATGTCAGTTCCAGTGGAGACCCAGTCGAGAGATAGGTGAAAGGGTGAGATGGACTATCTTTTGTGACTATAGTGATGCATTGATTGCATCACACACACATTGGAGTTTCCAATGAGGATTACGCAGTCAAGGAAAGGCCAATTTGAATTCATTCAGGGGTCTTACCTTTCTTCATCTTTCTTCCTCCATTTTCAATGTCTTCAGCTTGCAAAATGGGTGACTCTTCAATGTCAATTGCATGTAAGATATCCTCCAAATTTCCTTTAGCCAATGTCTAGCTTCTAGTGACTCTCTTGCTGCCTTGTTTGCTGACTGTCTGATTCTGTTTTGTAGGTAATATTTGAGGTGTGTTAGTCTCCTGCAAAGTTTTTGCTTCCATGTTCATTGGTTCTGGGGTAGATGATCTATTTTCTTCTTCAATTTCCTCTACCACAGCTGGTGATGAAGCAGTTCTAGGTTTGGAGGCTTTCTTAGGAGTAACAACATCAATTTCATAGCCACTCATGAACAAGAAGGAATTCCAATCTCTTTATAACCTCCTCAATTCCTCTAACTCTAACAACTTAATTAAACCATGATGAAAAAGAGAAGTCTCACTTTCTTCTGTCTTGATTTGAACCTTATCTGACATTTTCCCTGGACTTATGTATAAATAAAAAGGCAATTCAAGTGACCTCTTACCCACAAAATGCATAAGAAGTCTGAGATGATAGGAGTAAACCATATGAAACCTTCCTTCACAAGTAAAATACTTTTGAATGACCATCAACAACTTTGCATAATTCTCCTTCATGAAGCTCCTAGGGATAACATTTGTCAAATCAATTTCACTGTGTTCTTGCTTGATGAAGTCTTTGCAATCCTGCATTATGAATTTGATACCTTTAAACCACTTTTCACCTCCTCTAAGGATTCCTGTAGCTGATGAGATGCTCTTTGGTGCCAGTGTAAGGTTCAGAATTCCAACCTTTGAAGTTGTTCCTGTGAAGCTGGTGGCAAAATCCTTTGAAACCTGTCAATGAAAGCCCTGAAACCTTTGACAGAATTGAAAGCAATCAATCCTTCTAAAAACCTCCATGGCAGTAGGGTCTTCATTGAGTAAATTCATGTCCATGGGCTCATACCTGTGACAATGGCCACCCTTATTTGTTTTAATTCTTGTAGCCATGGATATCTTATAGTCTTCACAGCCTTGGTTGCTTGATGACACCTGCAGAATTCGAACTTTCCAGCCACCTGCTTGGCTCAATGATGCAGCTCTCTAGAAATCGACTCACATGCAAGGATAAATCACAATATGTCAAAAGGCTAATTGAGGTAAGATTCAATGGTTTAACTGACAGCTCAAGCTTCAATCATGACACATACAAGCCCAAAAAGGTAATGATGACATCAAACACGGTCATGTACATTTGAATTTACCAGAACAACCTTGAATGACCTCTACCCTTACTGCAGTAATAAGGAAATGAAACCTCATACAGTTCTGACAAGTCAGGTTAAAAAACGGATTTTTGTAGCGAAATTAGTTTAACCTTTGACAGATTCGCTACGAAACTATTAGGCAGTTTCGTAGCGAAATCTGTTGTTTTCTTGTGTAAAACACTACGAAATTTTGAAAAACTAATAGAATGCCCTTTTGATTTTGAATGCATGAGGAATGACAACTCACACCATATGTGATTGATTTGACTGAAATGGTATAAGTGAAGGTGATCATGAAACTTAGGATAGGTTTAAAATGTAAAATAAATTCCTATACCACATTTAAATAGCTTGGGAGACCTTACCCATTTGGTGAGTGACCTATATGACCCTATCAAGAAATGTTTCACAACTTAATGAGTGATACCAATGGCTCCACTTGGGATGGTGTGCCCCTTTGGTACACCAAAGAACATGTAGTGCCAGTGCCATCCATCTTTTTAGAAATAAAACTCTGAAATCTGCCAAGCCTTCTTCAAACTCTTATGGCCTTCACCTTGGGCTCAAGTTTGATGATCAAACTATCTTTATTAGTAGAAAAGCATAATAACATGGAATATATACAATGGAGTGAAAATTTAGTGAAATTTTAAGAGGAAGAGTGCTTTAGAAACCTTCCATTAACAGTCCCTCCAGCACAAGGTTGTCCATCCATCTCCTGACGTATATAAGTGTTGTTTCCATGGAATGCAGCTACTATGAATGGTCCCTTCCAGATGTTTCCAAACTTTCCATGTTTCCCCTTCTCTTCAATTCTGGCTTCCCACTTCAACACCACATCTTGAATCTGGAAATTTTCTTCTTTGACCTTCCTGTCAAATGTCTTCTTTACTATGTTTTGTGACTATTGATGACTGTTGTATACCTCCTCCCTTTTTTCCTGCAGAGCTATAAGCTATTTTATTCTCCTCTAAATAGAATTAGGCTCCTCTTCTATTCCTTGCATCAAATTCATTACAAGCACTCCCAAGGAAGTGGGAAAAATAGCTTCAGCTCCATACACTAACTCAGAAGGTGAAGTACCAATTGATCTTTTTGTACATACTCTATCAGCCCACAGAGCATACTTCGGCTTGAGATGCCATCATATTTTGTTTTCTTGCAGTACCTTCTTGATAATTCTCACAATGATTTTATTAGAAGATTCAGCAAGACCATTACCCTGTGGGTAATAAGCAGTAGAGTTTCCAAGTGTTATGTGATGCTGATGACAAAAGCTAATCAACCTTTTGGATTTAAAATCTTGTGCATTGTCAGTAATAATCTTCATAGGACAGCCAAACCTGGAACATATATTATTCTCTAAGAATTGGATGATGACTAAATCATTTGCCTGTTATTATCACAAATTCAGACCTGATAGGCTGCCAATCAAATCAATCTCATATAACTGTTTCAAACCAATCTTTTGATTGAGGCTTAGCCTCCTCAACCTGAGAGGGATCTCTCAAGGGTTAATGATTTTGATAGAAATATAGATGGCTAACTCTATGTGGGGTAAAAGCAGATAAATAGATATTGGTTGTAAATCACATTAGCAAGTGCACATTGGGCTTATGGAGTCATAATAGCTTCAGAAAAACCAAACAATCTACTTATCATGGAAGTCAATGCATATCAGAGTTCAAGTCAAGAAATACACATGTGAAACTGTAAAACACACAGTCAATTTGTTTATGAAGGAAGTCAGAGCATCAATGATAAATTCTTAGTAACATAAGCAAACACTAATGCAACAGGATATTAAAAGATGCCATCAGAACAAGAGCATACTAGAAATCTTCATGAATCTTGAGTTGGATAAGTAAAAAACTCTATATTAAGCTGAAAACAGCCACTTACAATAAACACAGTCTTTTTGCTAAAAAATGTCCAACCCTTAGCATTTCAACTCCTTCATATTTTATAGATCATTTACAACATAGGATAACCTTATCCTCCTCTAGATACATCTAATTCCTACTTTCTGACACCTTGCCTAACCATGATACATGGTATTTATTACAAAATGACAGCTGCAAACCTAATGAACGGTCCTACTACAAATAGGACTCAAACTCCTTAAATCTACTCATAACAACCTTATCTAAACTAGATTACATCATTTACCAATTGTATTTCCATAAGGTCAAATCCAGATGATAAGCTCCATAACTTTATGACTTCAATACAGATCTCCTGCAAACTAGGAAACTATCCCCTGTTTTCTAGGCTTAGGATTCTTTGTGTTCTTGAGACACTCTGACCACCATGAACCCATGACTTTGAAGTTATTTGCTGTCAGGAACTGAAATAACATATGCCCAAAATCACCCTTAAGTGCCAACTGTACAAAATCACCATCGAACTATCCAAAATAGTAGAAACAGAACTGCGCTACGAAAATAGCACATTTTCATAGCGCAGTGTTTTTGCCCTTTTTCCTTCAAAACTTTGGTTTCTTTCTTCCAGATTTATCTTCATATTCACTTGACACATCTTCCCTAGAAAAGTCATATCAAAATACATATATTTTCCCTTCAAAAATTTATGAAAAAGGGTGAAAAAAGCTGCTACAACAGTTTCGTAGCGCATTTCACCCTTTTTGCACTGTTTGCGCTACGAAACTGCTGAGTAAGCAGTTTTATCCATATTTTTTAAAATGGAAATTAAAGAATAAACCTCATAAAAATTGTGTTTCTAGTTCATTTGGCTGTTTGTCTTGATGAAATCGGTGATATTCTAAAGTTTTAGCACAATTTTGGTTTGAATTTTGAAAAAATAGGGATAAAACTGCTCACTCAGCAGTTTCGTAGCGCATTTCACCCTTTTTGCACAGTTTGCGCTACGAAACTGCTGAGTGAGCAGTTTTATCCATATTTTTTCAAAATTCAAACCAAAATTGTGCTAAAACTTTAGAATATCACCGATTTCATCAAGACAAACAGCCAAATGAACTAGAAACACAATTTTTATGAGGTTTATTCTTTAATTTCCATTTGATTTTGCCTTTGACTTTTTAGTAATTTATCATTCTGCACCTTTGTTTTTTATTTCATCCTGAGTCAGCTTCAACTGCAGTTCCAAATCCTCCACTTAACCTCTTAGTCTTCTATTACTGGCTCTCAAGTGAGTATTGATCACTCTGACAAATTTTGCTTCCTTGATGGCTGGAATTGTCCAAGTAAAAAACTATTCTGTACTACTTGGAATCTCAGACCTAGAACCAGATTGGCCTTCCCATACTGCCTTCATTCCCTTGAACTCTGTTTTTTCAATGCTATGCTTTCTCGCCCTCTTTCTCATCCTTGCAATCTCTTGGTTTGCTAGCTTCAATCTCTCCTAAAGATGTTTACACTCTGTCGTGTGTTCTTTTCCCTTCATTATCTTGCTGGCTGCATGCTCCACTCTTGGTGATGAGCGATCAACCACCTCTTCAGGTAATCTAGATGTTTCAACAGTTTCTTGGACCTCTTTACTACCTTCCTAAAGTTTCTTTGCATGCCTAGTTAAAGGTTTCCTTTCTTGAAAGATAAAGGCTACATTTTCACCCTCAAATTCAAGTTTTTTAGCTGACTTAACCCTTTTCTTTTTGTGTTCATCTACTCCAATAAAATCAGCTTGGAAAATGGGTGATTCCTCTATATCAATTGCATGAAGGATGTCATCTAAATTTCCTTTTATCACCGGGCTGTCCTCTATAGTTGAAATAACTCTTTTTCCCTTTGATGCTACTGCTAGTCTTCTTGTCACTCTATGGATTTCCTGCTTTCTGGCCACTTGTTTTTGTTTGGCCTCTTTTACACCTTTTGACCTTTTTTTTGTAGGTGATGGAGTTGCTGCAACAAGAACTTTAATCTTCTCTGTCCTTTTCTCAACTTGTTTCCTTGGTTTCAACTTTACAAACCTCTTTGCTCTTGCAACCATAGACTGACTAGACTCTACTACTGGTGTTAAAGGATTCCCTTTATTTTTAGGGTTTCTAGCTGGGGTTATGGTTTCCAGTTCAAATCCATTCATAAACAAAAAGGAATACCAATCCCTGCTTATTTTCTAAAGCTCATTCAAAACCAATAACTTAATCAAACCATGGTGAAACAGAGATGTTTCACAACCATCAGATTCGGCTTGTACTTTATCAGACATTTTGGCAAGGCTCCTATGCAAGTAAAAGGGCAAATCTATTGATATCATACCTGTGAAATGAATTAGCAGCTTGAAATGATAAGTATAAAATTTATGGTACCTACCTTCACATGTAAAGTATCTTTGAATATTGAACAACAGCTTAGCATAATTGTCCTTGATACAACTTCTAGGTATTGCGTTATTCGGATCCATATCTGCATATTCAGGTTTCATAAATTCCTTGCATGTCTCCATGTCAAACTTAAAACCTTTAAACCAAGTCTCCTACCCCCTTGGTATTTATGTCACAAAAGAAATGATCTTAGGTGTGACTGGCACATTTAACATCCTAATTTTGGTAGTTGTTCCACTGAAGTGTAAGGAAAACTCTTTAGACACCTGAGTGTGGAAACCTTGCAGCTTTTCACAAAACTGGAGACAGCCTACTTTACTAGAAGCCTCCATCACTGTTTGATCCTCAACTATAGCCTTCACATTTTCAGGCTCATATCTTAAACAATGTCCCCCTATGTGGACTTTCTTCTCCTCTGCCATACTTCTTATAAAAAACTGTCAACTTCTCTTGAACCTGTAAAACAGCCTCGCTTGATAATATGGAACAACCTCGCTTGATTATGGTGAAGATAGCCTTGGTATAGAACAACCACAGGCTTTAGTTTGACTGCTTCAGAGCTCAGACAGTCATATGGAGGCAAATGAGAACAAGAATAACCTAATTAGGTAGGATTTTGAATTTTGAGATGTCATCTCGTAACTAAATGATGCCTCATCATGTCCTATCGTGACTATGATGACTATGAAATAGGTAAGTACATTGAATATGATAACAAACAGACTCCCCATACCACTATCATATCAATTTCTAACGAATTCTGACAGTTTTCATCATAATTGACAAGACGGCTAAGAAATCGCGCTTTCGTAGTGCCCACAATGCATTTTTCGCAATTTTCGCTACGAAAGTATTAGCGCTTTCGTAGCGCAAAACCTATTTTTTGAACTAGCGGCGCTACGAAATGGAGGATTCTTAGCTAATTGCATAAATTTAACCCGAAACTTAATGGAATGACTTCTAAATGGAAAATCTGAGTATTTGATGATGGAGTGGACCTCTAAAGACATTATTTGAATTCAAATGATGACCTTTAAACTTATAAAAACTATGACCTACCCTTAAGAAAATCCTAAAATGACTTTCAAACCTATTTGAGACCACGATCAAAAACAAAGTTGACATAATGATGTTTTGAAAAAAAAATTGGGTGATAACACTTGCCTTGTTGGGATTGCTTCAATCCGCTTAGTGAAATAATCTGTTGCTGTCAAGATCCAGCAATGTTGCCCTAAAGATGATGGGTTTATTTCACCAATAAAATCTATCTCTCACTGTTGGAAAGTCGCCTCAACATAAATTGGCATCAAAGGTAGAGGAATCAGTTTTTTCTTACCATCAAAAATCTGACATTCATGGCAAGAAGCTATCTTCTTGTAGACATCCTTGAACATGGTGGGCCAGTAGTACCCTGCTCTGAGAATTTTGTTTGTTGTGGCCTTTCAATGGTGGTGTCCTCCACAATCTCCCTTATGAAATTCTTCAATCACCTTTTCAGCTTCCTCTTCCAACAAACAATTCAAAAGTATGCCACCAGTATCTTTCCAATATAGATTCTTATCTATAATGCAGTATTCCAGAGATTTCAGCTTCACAAACCTTGCTTTAGATTTAGTCAATTCTGCAGGAGATTTATGATGATGCAAGACAAAGATAATGTTCCTGTACCATTCATACAAAATAAACTTCTCTTCTATAGGAATCAACTCTTCATCTTCATCTGATAACTCTGAAATTTCTGCAATAAAATTCATGTCAGGACAGTCAAAATTGGACTATTCCATCAACTTTGCTAACCCTTGTCCTTTCACCAATTTTCTAGGTTTGATTTCTATGTAATACTCCAGCAAATTAGCTATCCACTTCCCTCTCTTGCCGTCAGGATCAGCTTCTGGAAAGATGTCCTTAACCACAGTGTTAGGCACAAATGCTATGACATGAGAATGTAGAAAATAGATTCTGAAACCCTTAATGGTTTTAATCAAAGCATATGCCTGTTTTTCTAAAATATTGTATTTCAGCTCTAAATTGGAAAGGGTTATGCTAAAGAATGAAATGGGCTGCTTTGTACCTTGTTGTCCTTTCTGCAGTAAAACTCCAGCTATCGTGTTTTCAGATGCAAATGTAAAAACCAAAAATTCTTTTGAAAATTTTGGACTAATCAATCTTGGGGCCAGAGTGAGTGTTTTCTTTATTTCTTCAAATGACTGCTTGGCTTCAAATGTCCATTTAATATCAACTCCTTTTTTCAACATCTTGGTAATGTCTTTGACAATCTCAAAAAAGTTCAGGATGAACCTTATAACAAAGTTTACTCTTCCAAGAAAGGACTGAATCTCCTTCTTGTTCCTTGGTAGATCTATCTTTTGAATGGAATTGACTCTATTTGGATCAATCTTTATCCCATATTTTGATATAATATGCCCAAGAAAATTTCCAGAGGTTAGAGAAAAAATAATCTTAGTGGGATTAAGAGAAATACCAAATCTTCTACACTTTAGCAGAACTTTCTCTAGATGCTTAAAATGGTCTTCCTCTCTTCTTGAAAATACAGTTATGTCATCTAGATAGACCACCACTAGCTTATATTTCTCCTCAGCAAAGGAAATGCCCATTGCTCTTTGAAAATTTTCTCCTGCATTCATTATACCAAAGGGCATCTTGGCATACATGAATGTCCCCCATGGTGTGGTAAAAGCAGTTTTCTCCTGATCTTCTTGGTGTACCAATATATGATTGTATCCTGAAAAACCATCCAGCATAGACATCCTTTGAGAACCAACAATATTCTGTAGGATTTGATCCATCTTAGGTAGAGGGTGATTATCTTTCAGAGAAGCCTTGTTCAAGTTTCTGAAATCAATGCAGATTCTGATCTCTCCACTCTTTTTTCTGACTAGTACCAAGTTAGCAAGCCATTTTGAGAATCTGATAGAAACAATAATTTTTTCATCATAAAGCTTCTTAATTTCCTTCTCAATCGGAAGCATGGGCAATGGATTAATCCTTCTCAATTTATGTTTGAAAGGTTTCTCATTCTCTTTGATAGGAATAGTATGTTGAATAATAGTAGGATCATATTTCTTCAAATCAGCATAACTCCATGCAAAAACATCAATGAACTTCTTCATCATCTCAATATATTTCTATTTCATTTCCACAGAAAGAAACTTAGAAAGCTTTATCATTTTAGGCATTGCTACTGTACCAAGATTACAACTCTCTACCTCTTCATCATCTGCTTGCATCCTAGGGGACCTGAAAACATCATTTTGGTCAAAAATATTTTCAAGTGGAATAAGACCCTTGGGTATACAATTATTCTTCAGCTGCAAAACCTCATAATTACCCTTAGTTTCAACAAGCATGTTTTGTTGGTCTAATTGTGTACTTTCAAACTCCTCCTTCAACTCTATGAAAATTTTGAATTGTTGCTCATATTCAAACACTTGCCAATGGATGATCTTATCTGGGATGGCAAGCCTATGACGAACTTCAATCTCATACTTCTCAGTGGAATGTATAGGGATGACAAAAAAACTTGCATAAATATCTAGGGAATCAAAAACTGAGTTTTGATCCCTAGTTTTCACAGTAAATGAATATTCTTGAAATTTTTCCAACATTTCCATGATCAGATTTATGTAA
Organism: Pinus albicaulis; assembly: GCA_034641835.2. Classification (NCBI taxonomy): domain Eukaryota; kingdom Viridiplantae; phylum Streptophyta; class Pinopsida; order Pinales; family Pinaceae; genus Pinus; species Pinus albicaulis. The sequence goes on along the minus strand of CM076570.1, from coordinate 1,217,914,476 downwards.
GCTCTCATCCTCACATCTTTAGTTTGATATGTTCCTTCAACTTGTTTAATTACCAATTCAGAATCTCCACAAACTGAAAATTTTTGGGCACCCAATCTTTTCAAAATTTCCAAACCTAAAAACAGAGATTCATATTCAGCCATATTATTTGTACAGTCAAAGTTCAATTTGAAAGAATAGAACTTACTTTCATCATCAGGAGTAGTAATCCAAATGCATGCTCCAACCCCCTCTCTTCCAGCAGATCCATCAAAGTGCAATAGCCACCAGCCCTCTGCTTTTTCTTCTATGATTTTCTGATTTTCAACTTCTTGAATTTCTGCTTTCCCTTCACTTTTTGGTTCATCAGTTAGCTCATTGAAAAGAATTGTTGATCCTAATTCAGTTTCAACAGCATAAATTAGAAAATTCTGAGGTTTATCCTTGCTGCTTACCATATAAGCCATCCTAGTCTCCCTGTACAGTCTTCTTTGCTCACCAAAAACAAGAATGATGGCATATGTCAAGTCCATCTGCATGGTGCCTTTGATTTTTGATACCCAAGATCTGGATAAGAGCATGCCAAACTTGGGTGGAATATCTGCCACCACAATGTCCATTACCATTGTCTTGGCAGACACTTGTGTTAGGCCAACAACAACATCTTTTATCAATCCTATGCATTGCACTCTCTTAGAATCAAAATAAAACAAATCCTTGTATGGCCTAGTGATCTCCAAACCCATCCTCTCCATAATCACCTTAGGCATTAGGTTATGAGAAGCCCCTTAATCCAACATGGCACTGTGTAAGTTCACGTCATGGATACTAAGTCTGACATAGAAAGGAGGTACTTCTTCATTCTTCTCATCTTCTAATCTTGGTCCCAAGTAGATGGTAGGATGGTCTTCTTGTACATTAAGGATATCTGAAGCTCCTGGTTGATAATTCAACATTTTTACAATTTTTCTTCTATTCGCATTCACCTTAAGAATTTCTCCAAAAGGGACTAGGATCTTGATTTTGGAGATCTCATTCTCAAAACTGAAAACATAAGTAATATTTTCACTCTCTTTGACAGGGGAAGGAAGTGGTGGATCATTTTTAGCCTCAGCTACTTTAGGAGCATCCTTCTTTGGCTGTGTTTTATTTGCAGTGATGGGAAAATTTCTGTTTCTGAGGTTGTATTGCTTTTGCATCTCAAAGATTGCATGTTGATAACCTTTAAGATAATCAGATTGTCCCTCACGATTATTTACATCATGATCAAGCTCATCATGATCTTCTTTGGTCAAAAACATTCTAGACATGTTTTCATCTAGGCAGTGAATAAAGTCTTCTTGAATCTCAGGCTGAGTTTCTTCTTCATCAATCAAGTTCTGCTAAAAAGGAGGTCTTACTTGAGGATCAGGATGATTTATGTTTTCTCTTTGTCTTTGCTGATTATGATGCCTTCTAAACTGTGGATTTCTAAATTGTGTCTCATGTTGTGCAGGAGGTGCAAAATCATTTCAAAGGGAAAGTCTATCCATGAGTTTTTCCATAGTCTTCATCATGGAATCAAACTTATCATCTGAGGTGGAAGGCTTTTCTTCTTCTTTTAGTTTTGTTTTACCCATCTTAGACTTCTTAGCTGCTATCTTGTTTACTTCTAATTTCACAGCATCATTCTGCATTTCTGCTAGTGAAGGAGATTCTCTTTCTCTAAGCAGGATAGAGAAGTCATAGTCAAATCAACATAGCACAATTGAGCAGCTCCTGGTGGAGGTTTAAGATGAGAAGGTATAGAATCATAGACTTTATTAAATCTCTTGGAGAAATTTTGGACAGTTTCATCTATAGCTCTTTTCATACTATTGTATTTAGTAAGGGCCTACACAGGTTTTGTTTTATTCCCCCATTTTCTCAAAAAGCTATCCTCAAACTTATTCCAATTATGAAAGCTTCCTGGAGCTAGGGCTTTAAACCATTTTCTGACCTCACCAGTGAAACTTTGAGCAAATAGTCTCATTTTTACATCTTCATGATCTACCTCCTCTCTGTCTATGAAATCATTGAATTAGTCTACATGTTCCTCAGTTGTATTTTCTTCATCACTTCCCCAAGTTTTAATTTTAGCAGAGTATTTACTTGGGAGGGCATTAAGGACAGCTGGGAGAACAAGTGGAGCATATATAGCAGGTGCAGCAGGAGGTGGAGGTGGAACATTTCCAGCCATGATAACAGGGACAGTGGTATTTTTAGGAACAACAGTAGTAGTAGATGAGCTGTTAGGAGGTGGTGTAGATGGTCTTTGTAGTCCAATTACAAATGAGCTCTAGTTAGGTAAAGGAATACCAAACTTCCTTCTAAGCAAGAATTCAAATCGGTCTAATTCCTTTAACTTATCAAAAGACTCCCTCTCTAACAGTAATTCTGATGTAACTACCTCCCAAAATTCTTCTCTTTCTTTTTTAGTCACTAGGGTTGAGGTATCAATACCTCGTCTTTGTAGGTCTATAACAATCTTAGTCAATTCATTTTCACTTTCAGACCTAAACAAAACTTCCTGAATCTTATCATCAAATTTCTTATCTTCGGGACTTCATACAATTTCAGAGGACAAATCTCTTGAGTGTGATGGAATACCTGATTTTGAAGAGTTGCTTTCAATGCCTCTAGAAATTGTGTTTGGATTATCCACAATTGTAGGTGGGTTAGGATCTGGATTTCTCCTTGTATATCTCCTTCTCAAAGCCACTTTTAAACATGAAAATTTGTAATGGAGTCACCAAGGTAGTTGCAGCCTCGAACAAATTCTGAGCTCCTGCTACCTCCAAGAGTTTAGCTTCACTGTTTGCACAAAAACTTCAGGAAATATGTCTTCAGGCTCCCGGCAGACGCACCAAAATGTTATCACCAGATTGATCTTGATTGGCTGCTCATCAATCAACTCAATGTAACTATTTCAAACAACTTCTAACTGAATATTAGCCTCTTCAGTTTGAGAGGGCTCTCTCAAAGGGGGTTAATGATTTTGAATAGGGATAGTACTAGATGGCTAACTCTATGAATTGTAACTCGGTTTTGTATGATTTCAGGTTGAAAAATGAAGGCTTGCTACCATTGGGCTATGGAGTCAACATCAATACTTTTAGTGACAATGGTTCTTCACATGGAAGCTAAGGTAGATAGAGATTTTTAACAAAGATAATTCATACACATAACATAGGAAAACACAACGATTTCACCCCTAAAGGAAGTCAAAGCATAATATTGTGAATTCTGAGTAATTGGAGATAAAATCCACTGCAAATGATTAGACATAAAGATACAAATCAATAACACATCAAGAACCTCATGAGAATCTCAGTTCTGGAAGTAGAATGTCATTGTATATTACTAATAATGGATAAAACATACAAGCAGCAATTTGGTGAAATATTCTCCAACCCTTTGCTCTTCAATGTTGATTTTATAAATAGACATTATTTATAATCTAGATGACCTGCCCAGACTGCTAGATCTTGGAATTCTACTTTGAAAGCCATCATAACTGAAACCACTAACTTGAAACTGAAAAATGACAACTATCCTTTAAAGAAAACAAACTCCTAATAGGATTCTATCTCCTATTTATTACATTCGTTTATCCTATCAGTGAAAAAGTTACATAATGAATGTCACATGATCGAAGGAAAAATCACCATAATTCACCACCACTTTACATCTTCAAAACACCCCTAGATCTGTGCAACATAATCCTAATTTTTAGGGATGGATGACCTTCACTTTAAACATTGCTTTGACTTATGAGATAGCTGTGTGACAATCTTTTTGAGCCATGAATCTTTGCTGGTATGGTCCACTAACATGCTGGAGGTTTCCAACTGGTAAATGTGATGTTTAGATGCTCAAAAATCTTCAAAAATCTCCTCGCTACGAAACAGGGCAGTTTAGGCAGTTTCGTAGCGATTTTAGTAGCATATGAAAACTTATTTTTCCATCTATCTCTTTGACTCCTTTGTTGTTCCAACACCTTTATTTTGCCAAGAAACCTTGCAAACAGTCAATCTCCCTTCATAAAACTTGACAAAACTGAGTTTTGAGGCAAAAATGTGCCTACAAAAATTTTCGTAGCTTATTTTTGGCCTTAAACCTGAGGTACGCTACGAAACTGTCCAAAAAACAAAAAAATATTGTTTTTATAATTGTTTTGAAAAATTGTTCTCCAGCTGCAAAATTTGGGTTCTATGCATGTTATGAACCTCATCAAACATATTCCATCTCAATTTTTACTCTTGTGGTGTTTCATCTTCATTTACAATCAATTGGCTGATGGGTTCTTCTACCACTTTCATCTTCAACCCTTTCTTTTCTAACTCCACTTGAATCAAATCCAGCTGCTCCTGAAGATATTTCACTTGATCTTTTAATGCTCTATTTTTGGATTGTAAGTGCAAGTTTATCGTTTTGATGTGTTTGACCTCTCCTCTTAGTGGCTGAGTCCATTTTATCAACTTTTCTGTATTGTCCAAGGTTTTTGAAACAACTTGTGATTTTTTCTTCCCATATTTTACTCATTTGTTCAAATTGATACTTCTCATCTTGGTGTTTCTTTTCCTCCAGCTTTAAAACTGATATCTCTTTACCTGCTTCCTTCAGCTGCTCTTTGACGGTTTCTATTTCTGCTTTTTTAATCATTTTCTCTTTTCCCTTTCTTTGCTTGATAACCAGTTCCTCCTTTGTTGGTGAAGAAAAATCTATGATGCTTGGTGGTTGGGCAACTTCATTTATTTTCTCAGTCTCTTTGCTTTCCATGACCTTCTTTGCATGTCTGGTCATTGGCTTCCCAAGTTGAAAAATGAAACCAACATCCTCACCTGCAAAATCCAGTTTTTTAGCAGTCTTACCTTTCTTCAGCTTTCTTCCTGCATCTTCAATGTCTTCAACTTGCACAATGGGTGACTCTTCAATTTCAATTGCATGCAAGATATCCTCCAAATTTCCTTTATCCAATGTTTGGCTTCTAGTGACTCTCTTGCAGCCTTGTTTGTTGATTGTCTGCTTCTGTTTTGTAGGTGTTATTTGAGGTGTGTCAGTCTCCTGCAAAGGTTCTACTTCCATGTTCACTAGTTCTGGGGAGATGATCAATTTTATTCTTCAATTTCCTCTGCCACAACTAGCAATGAAGTAGTTCTAGGTTTGGAGGCTTTCTTAGGAGTAACCACATCAATTTTATAGCCACTCATGAACAAGAAGGAAGTCCAATCTCTGTCTAACCTCCTCAATTCCTTTAACACTAACATCTTAATTAAACCATGATAAAAAAGAGAAGTCTCACTTCGTTATGTCCTGATTTGAACCTTATCTGACATTTTCCCTAGAGTTATGTATAAATAAATAGGCACGTCAAGTGACCTCTTACCCACAAAATGCAGAAGAAGTCTGAGATGATAGGAGTAGACCATATGAAACCTTCCTTCACAGGTAAAATATTTTTGAATGAACATCAACAGCTTTGCATAATTCTCCTTCATGAAGCTCCTAGGGATAACATTTGTCAAATCAATTTCACTGTGTTCTTGCTTGATGAACTCTTTGCAATCCTGCATTGTGAATTTGATACCATTACATAATTTTTCACCTCCTCTAGGGATTCCTGTAGCTGATGAGATGCTCTCTGGTGTCACTGTAAGGTTCAGAATTCCAACCTTTGAAGTTGTTCTTGTGAAGCTAGTGGAAAATTCCTTTGAAACCTGTAAATGAAAGCCTTGCAACCTTTGACAGAATTGCAAGCAACCATTCCTTCTGAAAACCTCCATGGCAGTAGGGTATTCATTGAGTAAATTCATGTCCATGGGCTCATACCTGTGACAATGGCCACCCTTATTTGTTTTTCTTCTTATAGCCATGGATGTCTTATAGTCTTCACAGCCTCGCTTTCTTGACGACACCTTCAAAATTAGAACTTTCTAGTCACCTGCTTGGCTCGATGATGCAACTCTCCAAAAATTGACTCACATGCAAGGATAAATCACAATATGGCAAAAGGCTAATTGAGGTAAGATTTAATGATTTAACTAACAGTTGAAGCTTCAATCATGACACATACAAGCCAAAAAAGGTAATGATGACATCAAACATGGTTATGTACATTTGAATTTACCATAACAACCTTGAATGACCTCTACCCTTACTGCTCTAATTAGGAAATGACACCTCATACAGTTCTAACAAGTCAGGTTAAAAAACGGATTTTTGTAGCGAAATTATTTTAGCCTCTGACAAATTCGCTACGAAACTATTAGGCACTTTCATAGCGAAATCTATTGTTTTCCTGTGTAAAATGCTATGAAAATTTGAAAAACTGACAGAATGCACCCTTTTTATTTTGAATGCATGAGGAATGACAACTAACACCATATGTGATTGATTTGATTGAAATGGAATAAATGAAGGTGATCATGAAACTTAGGATAGGTTTAAAATGTAAAAAAAAAACTCATATACCACATTTAAATAGCTTAGGAGACCTTACCCATTTGGTGAGTGACGTATATGACCCTATCAAGAAATGTTTCACAACTTAATGAGTGATAAAAAATTCTAATTAGGTTCGATGCTAGAGCCTCTATGTTAGAATAAAGAGATGATTTAGAAAAGCTCAGCATGGACCAATTGCATGGAATACTTACAACTTCTGAAATGAGAATAGAACAAGAAATTCCATCTAATAGAGAATAAATCTTCACAGCGTCCAAGATGACTAGGAAAAACAAACAGGAATCAAGGCCAAGCTCCAGTTATTGCAATGATGACTACTCAGATGAAAAAGTTGCCAACTTTGTGAGAAAAATGAAAAGATGAACAACTAAATTCAAGGGTAAGATTGCCTTAATATGTTTCAATTGGGGAGATATTGGTTATTCTGATGCGAAGTGTCCTCATAAGAACTCTGATGATGAACAAGAACTTTGGAAAGCAAAGAAATGTAAAGGAAGATTCACTAAGCAAGGTAAAATTAAAGTCTTTAAGAAAATATATTTATCTAAAGAAGACAACTCCTCATTTGATGAAGAAAGCAACAATGATGAAGAGAATGACCCAGGAAAAGTGATATTCATGGCTAGGGATAATAGGAAGGAAGCTCCTGAAGAAGATGAAGAAGAGATGAATGCGATCAAATTTCAAAACGAGATGGTCAGAGTTATAAAGGATATCAAGGGTAAAAAGGAAATGTCAAATATTTGGAAGTCGAACTAAAAGAAGTAAAATAGCATGCAAAAATAATTAATAAGAAGAATGAAGAATCAAAGGAGACCATCATTAGCCTTAAAGTGCAATTAGAAGAAGCCAGAAAAATTGAGGAATCACTCAAAAGGGAATTGGAAGAAAGAAACAAGTCAAGGGAATATTTAGAAGTTGAGATAGTCTCTCTACGAAAGGAAGCACAAAAAGGAAATGTCTAGCAAAACTTCGCAAATAGCTCTAGATAATTCGATATGCTCATCAAAATTTAAAGGCCATGTAGTGAAAAAACATGATTGGGATACAAGGAATTTTTTTTTAAATGCTTGAGTTCCTCCAAGACACAAAAGGGATATGGACAAAAAAATTATGCATAAACTACTAAAGGATCTATAAAGAGGGAAGGAGGCTTCCCAGTAGAACAAAAGGTTCAAATGATACAAAATCATAAATAATATGCTTGGAGCGAAGTACCACTAAGAAGGTATCCACCTCTCAGGTATCAAACCATCTTTCTTGGTGTCTGTTATTCTTGCGGAACATAAAGTTGTAAATTTCCAGGTCTATGATAACAGCATAAGCAAATTTTGAAAGTATTTCAGGAATGATTATTCCATAAATTATCAAGAGGATTACAAGAAAATTTTGAATAGCTTTGGATATTTGAGAAATGAAGTAGTATTCCATAAGTGAAACAACTTTGGACATTTGGCTAAGTATTGTAGGTTAACCGCTCCCCCAAGAGAACCATAGCAAAATCAAAATTCTCTTCCACAGATTTGTAAGAAGAAAAATTAGAGTTTCGCACTTGCCCTAAAATATCAAAGCAAGAAGAATGTGTGATATGTTGATAATGTTTTCTCAACACATAAGAATAGAGATAGAAACAAAATTATATCATTGAACGAAGGAAAGAATGGAACAATATTTTTGGGAATGATGTATCTACAAATGTTATAGGGATAGGTACAATCAAGCTTGAAGGTAAAGATGCTAAAAAAAAGGATGTCCTACTCATAGAAAACTTGAATCATGGTATGTTGAGTGTAAATCGAATGTGTGATCAAGGACACATGTTGCTCTTTGATTCAAGGAAATGTGAAATAAGGAGGAAACTCCAACTAGGACTCCAAATGATATATACATTTTGGATGATACTGTTAACAAAGGTTGTTTCTTGGAAAAAGAAAAATGAAATTTGGATTTGATGGGACACATAAACTTTGGAAATCTCGTCATAACTAGTAAAAAGGAAGCAGTGAGAGAAATTCCACAAATTTCAAAACCAATCAACACCTTGTGTAAACATTGCAAGCACGACAAGCATACACGAGTTGAATTCAAAACCAAGGAACATTCCATGTCAAAAGGATTAGAGATGGTACACACTGACTTATTGGACTAATGAGTAATAAGGGACTGAATGATGAACAATATTTTATGTTAATGATTGATGATTATACCAAGATGACAACCATGAACTTTCTTAGGAATAAGTATGAAGATTTTGAATGTTTCAAAATCTACAATGAAATGGTTGAAAATGAAACTGATTTGAAGACAATGGAGGTGAGTTCACATAAAAATAATTTCAACACTTCTACAAGGAATATGGCATCAAAAGACAATTTTTAACCACCGAGACACCTCAACAAAATTGCGTAGTCAAAAGAAAAAATAAAAATTTGGAAAAAATGGTTGAAACTATGATAAATAATTAAAAATTGGATAACAAGTTTTGGGTTAAGGAATTAGATATAACAATATACATTTTGAACAAAGGATTGATTAGAAGAAACTGTGATAAGACTCCATGTGAACTATGGAAGGGAATACCAACAAATTTCAAAAAAAATTGAGTATTTGGAAGAAATTTCTACATTAAAAGGGAAGATCAGAAGATTAGAAAATTTTACTCTTGGGTATATGAAGGAATTTTTGTTGGTTACTCACGCAAAAGTGAATAATATAGCTTCAAATATGATCAGAGACTTAGCTGAATAGTTGAAAGCATCAATGTAACATTTGATGAAGTTCATGGTCCAAAGGTTGAACAAGGAATCTCATATTCAAGTGAGCCAGAGATACAAGAAGTAGAACTAGAAAAAGACAAAGAGGAAGTCTGTAATGATCCAAACAGGAAAACGACATTAATATAAAATAGATAAACAATAATGTTGGAATATCAAACACCATGAAATAAACCAGAAAGAGTTGAGCCATTTTATTAATGAGGAGATGTAATACAAATACAACAGTGCTAAAAAATAGTAGTACTCAAGCCGACATAGATGGTTAGAGTGGCCCTCAAGTCCTCCCACTGAGAACACTATGTAATTGCTTCTCTACTGGAGACCATACTGCACTGCCCCTGTTGGAAATGCTAGAAATGTAACTGTTGGCTGAAAAGGGGTGCATAGATGAAAACCCAAAAAGGATTTACAGAAATGACAATAACTGAAAATGCATCCCTAGGGATGATTTACACACTGCAGCTGGGAGACTACTGGAAGGTGGCTGAAATGAAGAGAAATTTTTTGTTACTCCTCCCAATCAACTTCTCGGATGAAGGGTTGCTCCCCTCACTGGATGCCAAGCTAAAAAACTTGGGTTATTGCTCCTCCAATAGATTTTCCCTCCTGGATTGTGCAATTCCTGAAAGAGACTGTGCTGCTGATAGGGGCTAAAGATTGGATTAATGCTTGATGATTAAATGTAGCTCAAGAACCTTTCATGTGTGGTAACACGAAGTCCCCCAAGGATAAGAGTGGGATTTCCACTCGGAAACACCAATGTGCTAAACAACACAGCAGACTTCGCTAAACAGCTGAAGCATGCAAAAATTCATAAAATGTAATTCATAAAAAATATTCAGAATGCTTTCTATGGCTGACATCCCCTTCCTTATATGCTTGTGAGCCCTCACCCCCTTGGGCCCACAGAATAATGATGCTAGTCCCATGGCCACTAACCTCCATTATGATTGTGTTGTCCTCCATTGTCTCCACTACCTCCATGAATGCAGTGTTGATTTGGTCAAATTTACCTCATCCATGTGCACTGACCCACATTCACACCAAGGAGTGGTTTATTCATCTTGACCTTATCTAGATGCATTAATCCACATTCACATTAAGAAGTGGTCAATCAACACCTTGTGTAAACATTGCAAGCACGACAAGCATACACGAGTTGAATTCAAAACCAAGGAACATTCCATGTCAAAAGGATTAGAGATGGTACACACTGACTTATTGGACTAATAAGTAATAAGGGACTGAATGATGAACAATATTTTATGTTAATGATTGATGATTATACCAAGATGACAACCATGAACTTTCTTAGGAATAAGTATGAAGATTTTGAATGTTTCAAAATCTACAATGAAATGGTTGAAAATGAAACTGATTTGAAGATAATGGAGGTGAGTTCACATAAAAATAATTTCAACACTTCTACAAGGAATATGGCATCAAAAGACAATTTTTAACCACTGGGACACCTCAACAAAATTGGGTAGTCAAAAGAAAAAATAAAAATTTGGAAAAAATGGTTGAAACTATGATAAATAATTAAAAATTGGATAACAAGTTTTGGGTTAAGGAATTAGATATAACAATATACATTTTGAACAAAGGATTGATTAGAAGAAACTGTGATAAGACTCCATGTGAACTATGGAAGGGAATACCAACAAATTTCAAAAAAAATTGAGTATTTGGAAGAAAATTCTACAATAAAAGGGAAGATCAGAAGATTAGAAAATTTTACTCTTGGGTATATGAAGGAATTTTTGTTGGTTAATCACGCAAAAGTGAATAATATAGCTTCAAATATGATCAGAGACTTAGCTGAATAGTTGAAAGCATCAATGTAACATTTGATGAAGTTCATGGTCCAAAGGTTGAACAAGGAATCTCATATTCAAGTGAGCCAAAGATACAAGAAGTAGAACTAGAAAAAGACAAAGAGGAAGTCTGTAATGATCCAAACAGGAAAACGACATTAATATAAAATAGATAAAAAATAATGTTGGAATATCAAAACACCATGAAATAAACCAGAAAGAGTTGAGCCATTTTATTAATGAGGAGATGTAATAAAAATACAACAGTGCTAAAAAATAGTAGTACTCAAGCTGACATAGATGGTTAGAGTGGCCCTCAAGTCCTCCCACTGAGAACACTATGTAACTGCTTCTCTACTGGAGACCCTACTGCACTGCCCCTGTTGGAAATGCTAGAAATGTAACTGTTGGCTGAAAAGGAGTGCATAGATGAAAACCCAAAAAGGATTTACGGAAATGACAATAACTGAAAATGCATCCCTAGGGATGATTTACACACTGCAGCTGGGAGACTACTGGAAGGTGGCTGAAATGAAGAGAATTTTTTTGTTACTCCTCCCAATCAACTTCTCGGATGAAGGGTTGCTCCCCTCACTGGATGCCAAGCTAAAAAACTTGGGTTATTGCTCCTCCAATAGATTTTCCCTCCTGGATTGTGCAATTCCTGAAAGAGACTGCGCTGCTGATAAGGGCTAAAGATTGGATTAATGCTTGATGATTAAATGTGGCTCAAGAACCTTTCCTGAGTGGGAACTCGAAGTTCCCCAAGGATAAGAGTGGGATTTCCACTCGGAAACACCAGTGTGCTAAACAACACAGCAGACTTCGCTAAACAGCTGAAGCATGCAAAAATTCATAAAATGTAATTCATAAAAAATATTCAGAATGCTTTCTATGGCTGACATCCCCTTCCTTATATGCTTGTGAGCCCTCACCCCCTTGGGCACACAGAATAATGATGCTAGTCCCATGGCCACTAACCTCCATTATGATTGCGTTGTCCTCCATTGTCTCCACTACCTCCATGAATGCAGTGTTGATTTGGTCAAATTTACCTCATCCATGTGCACTGACCCACATTCACACCAAGGAGTGGTTTATTCATCTTGACCTTATCTAGATGCATTAATCCACATTCACATTAAGAAGTGGTTTTATTCCTACTAAATGGATTTATGGGTCCCTCTACCCTCTTATTCTTTTATCTTGTTAACAAAAACAAAAATTAATATTCTAATTAGCTAAAAGCTAATTAGGAATATTACAATCCCCCCTCTCAAATGTTTCTTGTCCTCAAGCAACTGCAAGGATCGATGCTGCAAAATCTTGTCTCCTTCCCAAGTGGCATCCTCATCCGGAAGGTTCCTCCATTGAACCAGATATTCTTTGATCACCCTGTTTCATAATTGCCTCTCCCGAGTATCAAAGATAGCTTCTGGTTGTAAAACCAGATGGCCCTCATCATAAATAGGTGGGAGATCCATAGTGGCAACTATATGTTGTCCAATGGCCTTCTTGAGGCATGAGACATGAAAAATATTGTGGGTCTTACTCCCAATGGGGAGCTCCAACTCATATGCTACTTCCCAAACACGACGGATCACCCAGTATGGCCCATAGAAACAGGGCTTAAGCTTCTCAGCCCCCTTCTCCTTCAGCGTAGACTGCTTGCAAGGCTGAATATGGAGATAGACCAAATCATCCACCTCAAACTGTCTTTCCACCCGACCTCAATCTTCTTATAACTTCTGCTGATTTTGGGTTGTAGAAATGTTGTCCTTAAGAGCACAGATTATATCCTGACTCTCTTGGATCCACTCTTTGGCTTTAGGAGCCTTTCTTGCTCCAATCATCACATCAACAAATGATAAATCATCATAACCATATAGATCCCCAAATGGAGACATATTGATCGACATATGAAATGTCATATTGTAGAAATATTCTCCCAAGTGGAGCCAGCGTAGCCATGCTCTCTACTGCCCCGAAACATAGTTTTGCAAGTAGCTTTCCATCCACTTGTTTACTATCTATGTCTGCCAACTATCTTGGGGTGATAACTGGTACTCGGTGTCAACTCGGTACCCAACAAACGGAAAGGCTCCTGCCAAAATCCACCCATGAACCGGCTCTCTCTATCACTGACTATGGTCTTAAGAAGACCATGAAGTCTGAAAACATCTCTAAAGGAAAGCTCGACCACTTGTAAAGAAATGTACCGTGAGGAGATGGCAAAGAAATTTGAATACTTTGTTAGTCGATCAACGACCAAAAAGATACAATCCTTGCCTTGCACTACTGGCAAACTGGTAATGAAGTCCATAGAAATTCTCTCCCATTTACCCTCTGAAACGGGAAGTGGTTATAACAACTCTGCAGGACGGTTATTCTCCCCTTTATTCCTCTGGAAAACTATGCACTCCTTGATATGCTGGAGCACATCCTCCTTGAGACCCTTCCATGAGAATCTCTCTCTGATGGCCTGGTATGTCTTTGTGAAACCTTGTTGGCCTAAGAGCAGTGAATAATGTGTTGCATGCAAAATATTCTCCTTGAGATTAGAATATCTAGTCAAGAAGATCCAGTCCCGGAAGTAGATGACCTCATCCATTACTCTATATCTCTCATCGGTCACCTACCCAGCTAGTATCTCACATGTGAAGTGGTCTTTGGAATACTCCACCAATAGTTGGGCCTTCCAATCTGAGTCCACACTTATCAAGGACAGCGATGCTAGTCTCCATGATAAGGCATCAGCTACCACATTGCTCTTCCCTTTGACATATTTAATGTCAAAGTCATATGCCTGAATTTTTCTAACCCATTTTTGTTGCCTCTCTTATAGCTGCTTCTGCTCAAGAAAATACCAAAGACTGTTGTGATCAGTCTTCACTCGGAATATGTTGCCTACCAAATATTGCCTGAATTTTTCCAATGCATGCATAATGGCCAGCATCTCCTTGTCATATATGAGATAAAACCTCTCATATGGCAACAACTTCCGACTCTCAAAGGCTATGGAATGGCCCCCCTGCATCAAGACTGCGCCAATAACCTCCCTTGAAGCATCACATTCCAGCACAAAGGGCTAGGTGAAATCTGGCAATACCAACACCGAACAACTGCTCATCACCTCCTTGAGCCTATCAAAGGCCCTCTGCGCAATGTTTTTCCAACCAAAGTCTCCCTTCTTAGTCAGATCGGTGAGTGGTGATGTTAGTTGGGAGAACCCTTTGACAAACTTTCGGTAGTAGGTGCAGATACCTACAAACCCCCAAAGTTCTGTTATAGTATTTGGCTTTCGCCAATCCTAAATGGCCACATAAATAGTAAACAATATAAAATGTGTCTCAATATGACTCTCATATTAAAACATAAGGTTGTTTAAATATTTACCTATTAAGAAGTGCCACATCACTTTGGCCTACCATGTAGTGCCTATGGGGTCCCCACATGGTGCCAACGTGATTATCCATGTGGTATCCACATCATCACCACTTGGCAGCATGACCCCAATTGCCAATATGTTCATACTACGTCACGTGTTACCCCTTTCCCTGGTTCACAAGATCCAACACATAATATATCAATAAAATATACACAAGGTATGTGGGTATGGGCACCTCTACGACCACATCACCCTAGGGTTAAAAATCTCAATGAAACTCTTTATAGTCCCCTACTAAATCTGTCAAGGAAGATCTATCGAGGTTACGCGGACCCTTGTTGGACCCCTTCTCCATGTGTTGCTTGTTATTTACTACAATTGTGCACACGTCTCCAACCTTTCCAAATCATCCCGACTGGTACCCCTTCACAATAAACTAAATTTGTTAGGGTTACGTGGCAGCTTCACCTGACCATCCACCATTTCATCTTTGCCTCTACCAATTTACTGTCTTACAACTATGCAGGAGGACCCCAACATTGCCACCTCACTTCTGGGATTAATTTTCGACGATATTTCACTCAACTCCATAGATAATTGTTGGGGACAAGGAACCAAGGTGACATTAGCGACCCTTTTCGTTGGGGTGATGTCACCCTCCATGTGGCTCCACACAAGTATGCCATGTGTCACTCATATTTAGGCCACATGGCCCCAAAAAACATCAAATTTGTGTGACAAGTGTCATACTTCCCAGGTTTCCACATGGCCCTGACACCACATCACTTTCCATGTTGATCGTGGGTCCCCCCCATCCTCCATTGTGAGGAAAAAATGCATTTTCACATTATATGTGATTTGGGGTCCTCCAGCTCAATGCACCAAAAACCTAACAATTGACCCCACCCTAGCCATGTTGTCTCAGTGAATGAGTATCGATGGAATTTTCATGGGCTCCCATCAAATTCTTCAAGGTAAAACCTACAAGACATATGGACAATGCATAAGATTCCTTTGTAGGAATTCCTTGTAGATTCAAACCGCTAATGAAATTTAAATAAGTAAACAGATTTCAAGCACCACCTGTACAATTTGAAATTGTTAATAACTAATAGTACTCTACCCTTGAACTCCAATATCAACTAGGTAACTCAAGTTATATGCATGCATCAATTATTCTGAGCTGATTAATGAGTTAAGTGGTTGAACACAAAGTGATGCAGCCCACTACTGGATCCTCTACTAGTTCTTAGTCAGTTAGAACTAGTTAAACTCAAAATAACACAAATTAACTGAAACAAATTGCTAGAAATTAGAAATCAATCATAATAAACATAACTCAAGTGTCTCCTACTTGAATTAATTGATTTAACTAAACGATAAGTTCCATATCACTTTAGTCAAATTCCTCCAAGTATTTTACTAAAATTGAAATTCTATTTTCTCCTAGTTTAATTAAGGAAAAATTAAATTAGGAATTTATTTTTGCATTTTCAACACTCCCTTTCAGAAAGAAAGGGATTATGTGATACCCTAATCCTGCCTCTATGGAACTCGAATTTTCCTCTTGACAATTCCTTTGTCAAGGTATTTTCATCTTGTTCCTTTGTAGGAATGTATTCCAACAACATGATCCACCTATGCACACAATATCGTAGATGGTGATACCCGATGTCGATATGCTTTGATCGATCATGAAATAATAGATTCTCAGAGAGTTTGATACAACTTTGACTGTCACAATAGATCATTGTAGGATCCATCTGCTGACCAAATAACCCCAATAAGAATATTTATCATCTATATAGACTCACATGTTGCTTTACTTGCAACCATTTACTTTGCTTCTGCTGATTTGAGTGAAACATATCTCTGCTTCCTGTTTTACTAAGAAATTGTTTCTCACCCAACACTAAAAAT
Organism: Pinus albicaulis; assembly: GCA_034641835.2. Lineage (NCBI taxonomy): Eukaryota > Viridiplantae > Streptophyta > Pinopsida > Pinales > Pinaceae > Pinus > Pinus albicaulis. The sequence continues at coordinate 1,217,898,109 of CM076570.1, read as the reverse complement.
TATTCCTGATATGCTCTTCTTATCTGATGGACTCCCTACCCAATATGTATATGTGAAGCCTTGCATCTTCACTCCATATGTCCATCTGTACCAAATACCAAAATGAGTAGTGCCTATGAGGTATCTCAACACATGATTTGTTGTCTTCCAATACAGATTGGTTGGCTTAACCATTGCTTGAAAAAGCTGGTTAAATGCATAACACATGTTCAGTTGTTTTTTCACTAAATACATAAGTGAGCCCACAATTTGTATGTAAATGATAGCCTCTACTACCTCACTATTGTGAAACTAGCTCCAAAAATAGAAGAAAAGAGATATCAACGCCTTAGAAATAAGCCACTTCGAGGGGACAACCTCCAATACATTACATGAATGAACAATTCTTGGATGATACAATTTACAAAACCTCCTTTCTATATATAGGAGTCCATTGGGCCACAATGTAATCCTAGTGGGCCACAATGTAATCCTAGCCGACCTAACAATAATAATTTAAGGGCACAATAATAACAAAATGGGGGTTACAAGGGTACAATAATAACAATAAGGGGGTTACACTAACAACAATAAGGGACTATACTAGTAATATAGGGACCTAACATGCCCCTCCCCTTCAAAAAAGTGTTGTCCTCAACACTTGAGTAGCTCTGGGTGCTTCTGTATAAAATTCTCATCCTCCCATGTAGAATCTTCAGTGGGTAAGTTCTTCCACTTGATGAGATACTCTGAAATTGATCGATTTCGTAGCTGTCGAGTTCTTGTTTCCATGACCGCTTCAGGTTCCAATATGATTTTTCCTTCCTCATCAAGTTCTGGAAATATTGTTTGAACTGGAAGATTTTCACCTATAACCTTCTTTAAGCTTGAAACATGGAAAACTGGATGCACTCGTGAAGAAGCAGGAAGCTCCAATTTGTATGCCATAGTACCAATCTTTTGCAACACCTTGTAAGGACCATAGTACTTTGGCGATAATTTATTATCCTTCTTTACTTGCTTGAGGGACATTTGTTTGTATGGTTGTAGCCGTAAAAATACCCAATCTCCTACATCAAAACTTCTCTCGCTACGATGTTGATCTGCCCGTTGTTTCATTCGATTTTGTGCCAAATTCAGGTTATCCTTTAAGAGTTGGAGAACTTCTTGCTGATGCTCGATGTGATCTTCCACTGCTTGAACCTTCGAATTTTCCCTTAAAGATGATGTGATGGATGGTGGATGATATCCATAAAGTGCCATAAATGGGGTCACTTTTGCTGCAGTATGGAAGGAAGTGTTATACCACCATTCAGCAAGAGGTAACCACTTGACCCATTGTGTTTGTTTATCAGATACAAAACAACGAAGATATCCTTCCCAACATTTATTTACTATCTCAGTTTGACCATCAGATTGAGGATGATAAGATGAGCTATGAGCTAATTGAGTACCCAAACAAGAAAATAACTCCGTCCAAAAATTTCCAGTAAAAATGGGATCTCTGTCACTCACAATAACCTTTGGTTTTCCATGTAGCTTTTGAATTGTTTCCATAAATGTAGTAGCAACTATACTAGCTTTAAATGGATGAGATAATGCACAAAAGTGTGCATACTTGGTAAGTCTATCAACTACCACCATGATGACACTCTTTCCTTCGGACTTAGGTAAACCTGTGATAAAATCCATTGAAATCTCCTCCTAACGTTGACTTGGAATGGATAAAGGTTGTAGAAGTCCTGGGGTCTTAATTGTTTCCACTTTATTCTGCTGGCAAACCAAACATTCCGCCACAAACCTTTGAATATCAGATTTAAGGCCATCCCAAAAAAATTCTTTCTTCACCCTGTGGTAAGTTTTTAAAAATCCTGAGTGTCCTCCTAAAGGAGAAGTGTGCAATTCCAGAACAATCTTTTGTTTTAGTTGGGAATTATTACAAAGATATAAGCGATCTTTGTACCATAAGGAATCATTTTTCCAACTAAATGTATCAGATGTACTAGGATCTTGCTGCAAATTTTGAATGAGTGTCCATACATCTTTGTCCTTCTTCCATTCATCTCTTGCTTCGGTTATCCAATCTGGTTGGATAATATAAATGGCATAAAGCAATGCTTCCACCTCTTCATTCTTTCTTGAGAGTGCATCTGCAACAACATTTAGCTTCCGTTTTTTGTAGATTATTTCAAATTCATAACCCAACATCTTTGTGAACCATTTTTTATGCTCTTCTGAAGATAGCCTTTGTTCCAAAAAGTGTTTAAGACAATCATGATCAGTTTTTACCTTGAAGTGTCTTCTCATTAGGTAAGTTCTCCATTTCTTTAGTGCATGCAGTATTGCTAACATTTCCTTCTCATAAATAGGTTTTTGTAAATACTTTCCTTTGATTGGATGACTTTCAAAAGCAATGGGTCTTCCTTCTTGCATTAAAACAGCACCAATTCCATTTCCTGAGGCATCACATTCCACAATAAAGGTTTTTGTGAAGTTTGGCATAGCTAAGACTAGTGCTAGGCACATAGCCTCTTTAAGATGTTCAAAGGCCTTAGTTGCTTCAGGAGTCCATGAAAATGCATCTTTCTTCAATAATGTTGTTAGAGGTGCTTCTATTCTCCCATAATTCTTAACAAACTTTCGGTAATACCCTGTTAACCCAAGAAATCCTCACAACTGCTTTATGGTTGTGGGGACTTTCCATTCCTTTATGGATTTAATTTTATTAGGGTCTACCTTAACACCCTCGTGAGATACAATATGACCCAAATATTCCACCTCTTCTACTCCAAAGAAACATTTGGATGTTTTTGCATATAATTGTTTCTCCTCCAATAGTTTGAGCATCCTGTCAACATGTTGAACATGATCCTTCCAAGACCTGCTATAGATCAGTATATCATCAAAAAATACTAGCACAAATTTTCTAAGGAAGGGTTTGAAAATGGAATTCATCAACCCTTGAAATGTAGAAGGTGCATTGGTAAGGCCAAAAGGAATGACCAAAAATTTTTAATGACCCTCATGAGTTTGAAATGTTGTTTTAGGAATATCTTCAGTCTTCATTCTAATTTGATGATACCCTGAACGAAGATCCAATTTGGTAAAATAAATTGCTCCATGTAATTCATCCAATAATTCATAAATCACGGGAATGGGAAATTTATCTTTAATGATGAGCTTATTGAGCTCCCTATAATCCGGACACATGCGCCATGATCCATCCTTCTTGTGTACCAATACTACAGGAGCAAAGAAAGAACTTTGACTAGGTTGAATTATACCTGCCTCTAACATTTCTGCAATCATATGTTCAATTTTTCTCTTTTGGACATAAGGATATCTATAAGGCCTGATGTTTGGAGGAACACTTCCTGGAATCAAATGAATAGCATGATCATGATCACGAATAGGTGGGAGTCCTTTGGGAGTTTCAAACACCTTGGAATGATTGTCCAAGACTTGTTGGAGATCTGCAGAAATAGATGATTTTGATGTTGGAATTTCTAGTGAGCATAATTGTGCAATTACGCCTCATTGTTCTTTCTTTAGAAGCTTTGTCATGACATTAGAGCTTATTATCCTTCCCGGCTTCCCTTCAATACCCCGTAATTCGACTTCCTTTCCTTCTGAAAAAAATTTCAAGAAAAGTTCTTGAAAAATTAAAAGCTACCGTCCCCAAAGATTGTAACCATTGTACTCCTAGTACAACATCAGCACCTCCCATAGGAATGGAAAGCATTGGACTAGTCAACACATATTCCCCCATGGTTAGCTTGATATTATGGCATTTTCCAGAGCAATTTATAGTTCCTCCATTTACAACCATCACTTGACATTTTGGTGCTGGGTATAGGAAACAATTCAATTCCTTGGCTACCTTACAATGAATAAAATTATGGGTACTACCTGAATCAATCAACACTATTACCTTTTTCTTCTTGATGTGTCCTTCTATCTTGAGAGTTTGAGGAGTGGTAATTCCTACCAATGCATTACACGATATGGTCGGACTCATTTCTTCCTCTTCTTGGGTTGGTTCCTGGTGTATATCATTTTCTTGTTCATTTTCTTCTTCCTCTTCACAATCTATGTAAAATAATTTCTTCTCGGCACACTTATGACCTTTAGTGTATTTGCTATCACAACTGTAGCAAAGCCTTTTTGCTCTTTTTTCGTCCAATTGTTGCGGTGTCAACCTTGTAGGTTGTGGAAATATAGGAGTAGCAACACTTCCCTCTTTATAGAAGTGAGTGGTAGGCTTCCTTGATGCCAAAATTTTACATTCAATTTTTCTTGCCAACCTGAATGCCTTCTCCAATGAATCAGGTTCCAAAACGCGAACTTGATGTTGGATGTTATCCTTTAAAGTACCTATGAAGAGATCAATCTTGTGCTCCTCTAGAATATCAATTACCCTTATATTCAAATTTTTGAAGTCCTCAATGTGCTCCCCATTAAACCCTTTTGTTTGAGATTTATCAATTGGCTAAAGAAGGTGCTGCTCTTTGTATCCTCATAATGTGCTATCATTTCCTCCGTAAAAATTGACCAAGTGACAATTTTTTTATGGGAGCAAAGCCATCGATACCATACAAATGTATTTTGTTCTAAATGTAAAGTTGTAATGCGTAACTTTTGTGTGTTTTGAACATTATGGAGATCAAAATATTGCTCCATCAGTAGTATACATGTTACAAGGTCCTTTCCATCAAACTTCCTCATATCCATTTTTGGAATATGGTGGTTCTTCCCGCCAACATTAGAGTTTATGAAATCACGATTAACATTTATTTTATTCTCATCATGAGTTTCCTCTACTATCTTTTCAACACTAGGAAACATTTCTTGTATCAACTTTGTCAAACCTTCCATGTCTGCTTTTAGATCATTCTTCATGTTTTCCATTTTTTCATCAATCTTAGCTTCCATGTCATCCATCTTAGATTCCATGCCAGCTTCCATGCCATCTATCTTAGAATCCACGCCTTTCTTCAAACCATCCATCTTCACTTCCATGCCTTTCTTCAAAACTTCCATTTCATTTTTTGCTGCTCTTTGCGAGAGCGAAATTTGGTGCACTTGCTCTTGTAATTTTGATACATCATGTTGCAATTCTTCATCGTCATGACTCATAGTAGAGCCTTCTGAGGGCTCAATGGGTGTTGAATTATTTTTACGGGGCATTTTTTAGAACCCAATACTGATATCTATTCAGCAATACACCCTTGTAATCAATTCAAATTGATTCTTCAAACAAGACTTATGCAATTCAAGAAAAAAAAAAAAAAAAAAATACACACCTTTTTCTTGCTTTTGAGGAGCTCGATATTGAAATTGGATCATCTCTATGATTGCAGCTCTTCAATATCTAAAATTTGGCACTGAGGTAAACCTCTGAATTCTCTTTCAAATGCCATAGGTCTGACCTAATTTGGATTCTCCAAGGAAAAGTTATGTCCAATCTCCCACAATGACCTAATTATGGACTGGTTTAGTAGAGCGAAATTGTACGACTTGCCACATGTCACTGTTTTGTCCTTCAGCTCTGAAATTGATAGCAAAGAAACTACAGTCTGTGTACTTACGACCAATTTTTACAACACTCCAATCCGATGCTCAGAGAGAGAGTTATGAATCTTTTCCCACGATCACCTCTTTGAGATGAAATTCGGGAGCCTGAAAAAGCACTACCTTCCACAGATCATATCTCCTAAAAATTTGCGAACCAAGCTCTGAAATTTTGCGAAGAGTTTCCTCAGGATTTCGGCTTCGTGCCCTAAAAATTTTAGATTATGAACCTTCGTAGAAAAAAAATTATAGCGAAAATTCCACGATGACTTGTTTAGAGCAGAGAAACCCTAGAATCCAAAGCTCTAATACCAAATGTTGTGAAACCAGCTCCAAAAAGAGAAGAAAAGAGATATCAACGCCTTAGAAATAAGCCACTTCGAGGGAGCAACCTCCAATACATTACATGAATGAACAATTCTTGGATGATACAACTTACAAAACCTCCTTTCTATATATAGGAGTCCATGGGGCCACAATGTAATCCTAGCTGACCTAACAATAATAATTTAAGGGCACAATAATAACAATATGGGGGTTATAGGGGTACAATAATGACAATAAGGGGGTTACACTAACAATAATAAGGGAGTATACTAGTAATATAGGGACCTAACACTCACCTGAATTAACATATTCCTTCCTCCAATTCCCTACTAGAGGAGTCTCCATGGGTTTTCTGCTCTCCATGTGAAAATTCCTTAGTATCTCATTGGCATACTTTCCCTAAGAGACAAACAATTCCCCATCTCCTTGCCAAATTTCTAAACCAAGGAAATATTAAATGAGCCCCATGTCCTTCACCTCGAATTCTCTTGCCAAATCCTCTTTGCAATATTTTATCGGCTTCTCAATACCGATTAAAATTAAATCATCGACATATAATACTATAATCAATAATTTACCCTCCACAAAAATATGGTAAAGGTTTGCATCTGCTTCACTTTTGGTGATGCCCAACCTAGTGAAATATTTTTTTATCCCCATGTACCAAACACGGGGTGCTTGTTTCAATCCATACAATGTTCGATTGAGTCTACACACATGTGAATCTCTGTCATTGGTCTCAAATCCTTTCGGCTGCTCAATGTACACCTCTTCATCAATCACTCCATTGAGTAATGTTGTCTTCACATCCATCTGATGTATCTTCCATCCCATCTGTCGATTCACAAAGGTGGCTTATTATAAGCAACCTCTAAGCTTCTCATTCATTTGTCAACCCAGGGTAGGTCTTCTTATTTCAAGAGTGTAAGCACAGTATATGCGAGTGAGGTCGACTAATAGTTACTCTATATTTCTTATGAAAATGATTATCTAATTCTCGAAGTTCAATCAAATCAAAGAGAAATGAAATGGTATAACGCAGCTAACTACTCTGTCTAGCTCAGAAGGAGAGAAACCTATGATTGAACAGCATAATTATGAATTGAACAGCAAACTTAACGAATTGAACAACAACCTTAATGAATTAAACAACAACCTTAACGAATTGAATCAGTAATTACTTATATAATTTTGCAATGGAATTCTCTTTGCAAACTAACTAATTGACATCTTTCTATACTTAACCAACAATTGGACGCCTTATTGTACTAAGGGAATGATCTAATTCTTAGAAATAGATAATAGTGAACAGTAATTACTCTACGATTCATAAAGCGACTATAAAGGCGTTGGGAGAAAATGAAAACATCTAATAGCGATAAAGCATTACTATAAACCAGAAATCACAAATGCTAAACTATGATGATGAAAGAGAAACTGTAACCTCGTGCATTTCTATTTTATCGAGTGTTCAAAAACTACATCAGATAATTGGAAATAAATTATGTAACTAACACACAGCACGGAAATTGGCGAGGAAACTCCCAGGGGTTGGGCCCAAACCACCAGAAGTTCTAACGCAATGAAAAACTCAAAAGATGATTGTTCAAAACATCAAAACTCTTTATTAAATTGAAGGATAATACAGGGATACAACTGAACAGTTTTGTCCTGATACATTGATTACAGAAGGAAATTCCTATTCAACTCCCTTATCTAGTTCATCCTTGGTCCTTTTAAAGGCATTTTCATGCAGTGGGACGGTATTTTCCAAATAGCAGCCTGTTGCTCATGGCTGTCGTTTGGGTTCTCGAGCTTGGATCTGTCTTTCTGCCTTCTGTCAGTTTCTGGGAGTTACTGAGATTCCGTGAGTCCGTGTCTGTCAACAGTCTTTCTTTTAACGTCGGTTCAGTTGCTCTGCTTCCTTGTACACAGCGATACAATAAGTAAAATTTCTGTTATAAAATTTTCCTTTTGTTGTTTAGCCCAATTGTCCTGATTTTCATAAATCTTCTTTTTCTTTATTGTTAAGATGAGGAAAAATTCCTAAAAATGTATCACAATTCGAAGTAATCATAAGGTGAAAACATACCTTAATTCCGACCGAACACCATCTATGATGAAAGTGTTAGAATTGATCTGATTGAAGAGTATCTTTCTACTGGACCAAAGGTCTCCTCATAGCCAATTCCCTCCACCTGAGAGAACTCCTTGGCCACAAATTTTGCCTTGTGTTTCTCGATGCTTCCATTTATTCCTTGCTTCATTGTAGATCCACTTGGAACCTACCACTGACTTGTCCTATGGTGTTGGGACCACTTCCCAAGCATTGTTCCTGACAATGGAATCATATTCCTATACCATTGCATCAACCCATACTGGTTTCTACACTACTTCCTCAAATGAGGATGGATCAGTCTCTACATTCTCGCTCATTAGATCCATGTAACCAGTGTACCAATTTGGTGACTCTGTCAGTTCTGTGATGTGGGCGCTCCCAAATTCTCTCTAGCATCATACAACAATCTGTCAGCTTATCTGGTGCACTTCCTTCCATCTTTGGATGTCTCTGCTTGAGTGGGTGCTTCCACTCTTTATTCCTCTGCTTGTGGCTACTCCACAACTTCCTAAGGTTATTCCTTTCGATCCAAAAGCTCTTGTTCTGAATGCATTTGAAGCTCCCTATCAAGAGAACACCTCGTTGCCTTTTCCTCATCAAACTTCACATCTCTCCTAACAACTATCATCCTAAGAGATTCCATGTACACCTGATAGTTGTGAGGTGTTTCTATGTACCCCACAAATATACCCAACTCAACTGTAGGATCTACATTTTTCCTTGTATCCGTGGAAACATGACAATAAACTGATGAGACAAAGATCCTGAAGTTTGACACTTCTGGTTTCTTCCCTGAAAAATATTCCTTTGGTGTACTCATCCCAAGAATCCAATCAGGACTCGTGTTTTGCAAATAAACAGTTGTGTTGCATCCTTCTGCCCACAAGTGCAATGGTAGGCTCTAATCATGCAACATGGCCTGTGCATATCCCATAATAATTTTGTTCTTCATCTTAGCCACCCCATTTAGCTATGGGTTATGGGGTGCTATTAACTCCTGTTTAATTCCTTCCTTTGCACATAAGTTCTTAAACTCATTTAACAAATATTATCCATTGTTGTCGCTCATGAGAGCCTTCACTTTCCTTCCAGTCTCTTTTTCAAAAAGTGGCTTTAAATTCAAGAAATTTGGAGAATGTTTGGTCTTTATTCAGCATGAAGAAAATCCAGCACTTCCATGAGAAATCATCTACAAATATAACATAATACCTATGCTTGGACTTGAATACTATCGAGAAATGTCCACACACATCTAAGTGGACTATTTTGAGGATTGCTTGAGCTCTATTGTCTCATTCATGAAAAGTGGATTTGGGGTACTTCCCTAGTGTACACCCTTTGCATGTATCACACTGCTCTAGTGCATCTTTGAGAAGTCCTGTATAAATATGTTGCATGATATTCAAGGCTCCATGATGCAAATGGACAAGTCTCCTATGCCATAATTCATCGATGCCTCAGCTCTACACCTTCTCTTCTTTATTGCTCAATGTTGCACAATCTTCTACATCCAATTTGTAGAGGTTATTCACTCGAACCCTAATCTACTTCACTTGTCATGTGGAAATATGTCTAAGGAAATCCTTTCCTTTTCTAAATCTCACATCGTATCCACGATATTCCAACATAGCAACTGAAACTAAATTATTCTTTAGACTCAAAACATAAATGACATCTTTTAATTTTAGAGGGGTGTTAGACTCCCTCTAAAAAGTAACTATACTAATACCGAATGCACTATACCTTCCATCATCTCTCATCTCGATGTGCGTCTGAAGGTCCTTCTCCTCCAAGTCACTAAAAAAAATCTTTGTTTTCATTTATATGGAATGAGGCACCACTATCCAGATGCCACACACTACCCATCACTGAGCTCAAAATACAAGCGATGAGGATGAAATCAAGTTCAAACTGTGAAGCCAAAGCTTCACTTGTTGCTCCTCCTTAGAGCTTCTTACCTGAATTCTTGTGTGGACACTTCATAGCATAGTGTCCCAATTCATGACAGTGAAAGCACTTGATTTTCGACAAGTATTTCTTCTTACCTGCCTCACCAAATTTTGCTTTGGATTGGGATTTCATCCCTTTCCCTTTATTTTCCTTTCTATCCAAGGCACATTTCTCCTCATCATCACACTTGGATGAGGTTCCATCTCTGGTGTTTTTCCTTATCTCTTCTTGCACTAAGTCGGACCAAAATCGCTCCCAATTTGGTAGCTTCTCCCTCCCATTTACCAAATCCTGGTAGTTATATTGAATATTGGGAAGGCCTAGAAGTGCTAGGCTTACCTGATCAACTTCAACGACTATAATACCAACACTCCCAATTTCATCCCAACATTGGGTGAACTTGCTCAGGTATTGTGGTATTGTGTCGCCCTTTTCCATCTTGATCTTCTGAAGCTTGTCCTTCAATTCCAACTTTCTATGGTCACTGTTGTTCTGAAACATGTCTATCAAGGCTTGCCACATTGGATATGGAGTATCCTTCCCATGGATAGTCGAGACAATAGGATCTCAAACTCCCTCAAATATGATCCTCCTCGCCTTTGCTACACACTTCTTCCAGTCAGCTAGATCTTGAGCATCAGATGTTGGAGGTTTAGAAATATCAGTATCTAGGAATTCCTCCAATATGTTATCTTCCAACATAGCCTCCATATTTTCCTTCCAAGTAGTATAGTTTGAACTATCCTCAAGGGAATATTCGAGTCTCGATCCATAGAATTCCATACTACTAGCTCTGAATAATTGATTATGTAAATACGATTCACCTGCAAAGACAACTTTGAATTCTCTCTTCTATTGTCATTTCCGCTCTAATATCATGTATAAATTCCTTGTAGATTCAAACTTATAATGAAATTTAACTAAATCAAAAGACTTTAATCTACTCTACAAACTGCGGAAAACAATTAATGATCCCGAAATCACAAAGCCTACATGAGACAAGATTCAATCACACATTACACAATGATTTTCTAGGGGAAAGAAACTGCTCAAAAGCCCTTCCTATATGTATTTCATTATTCACAAAATAGAGAATAAATACAATGCTTGCTCAAGCCCAAGCAACCTCTGCACTAGTATAATATATCTCGCTACTTCACAGACCAGTCCTGGTCAATAATTAACCAAATCCAAGCCTTCCCAAGTACCTATTTCCTTGCATTGTTCCTCAAGGAATTAGCCCCCTATTAATTAGATAAATCTCCATGTTGAATTGCATGATCCTTGCAGGCCCTTCTCTGACCACATGCACCACCTGGACAATTTGGAATGGTATATAACTGATAGTACACTTCCCTTAAACTCCAATCTCAAATGGGTAACTTGATTTATCTGCATGCATCAATTATTCTAAGTTGATTGATGAGTTAACTAGTTGATCACAAAGTGATGCACCCCACTATTGGATCCTCCACTAGTTCTTAATTAGTTAGAACTAGTTAAAGTCACAATAACTCAAATTACCCGAAACAGATTGCTAGAAATTACAAATCAATCATCACTAAACATAACTCAAGTGTTTCCTACTTGAATTAAATTATTTAACTAAATGATAAGTTCCATATCACTTCAGTTAAATTCTTCCAAGTATTTTCTTGAAATTGAAATTCGATTTTCTCCCAATTTAATTAAGGACAAATTAAATTAGGAATTTCTTGCTGCATTTTCAACTTCCTTGGAATCTCCGGCTCAGATCTATCCCACCTATGCCCATGGACATGGATCCTAGACCTATTGTTACGGGATAAACTACCCTAGGTTCTGGGTTGAGGACCCAAACAGAGTGGAAGGCATACAACAACAAGAAGCAATCAAAATACATGTCGTAATGCTTAAAATAGTAATCTTGGGAGAGATGACTTTACCTGTATGTCCTATTTTTGAGGTCGTTACCACAGGGTTCAAACCCTCTACTTCTCCACATGCTTCAAGACCTACAACTCATTCCATAAAAAGCACATAGACTAGTTGTAACAACATATATATCCTAAATGTCATTGGTTAGATCATATAAGCTTATGGAAAATAACATGAAATCAACTTTTACAAGATCATTAACATGTATAAAAAGCATTAAATATCATGACATCAAGAACAGGATAGAGCTTCTTTATTGATGTATGTAAAATATGTGGATAAATACCACCTGAAATCAGCCACGGCTCTAAGCAAAACCATCCTACGAATCTGTCCCGCCCAAGCCTCAACAATATTCTTCCATAAAGGTGCACAAGGATGTCACATAAAGGAGTTGAACATCTCAAAGAAGGAAACAAGGATTTCCTGAACCTGGGAAGTGAAGGAGGCATAGGGATAATCAGACTTGATCTGGGCTTAACAGGCTATAGTATCAATACTTATCTCTCTCCCCCCTTTAGGCCTTCCCATGAGATGTATTTATACTTCCTCAAAATAGTTTTTTCAGTTGGGAAACAGTTTGGCCACAGGCTCCTGCAGGTGGGATTCCAGTGTAACCCGTAAACCACACCCAATTAATAGGGAGTTTTATATTTTTTTAATATTTTAAATTATATATGCGGGTCATATATGAGCGGACCCGCGACTGTACGCGTTTTTGATAGGGCAGAGTCGCGTATGGAATTCAAAATATTATTTTTTAAGTAAAGGAGCAAGTTTGAATGGAAAGGGATGCCAAAGGCCAATACATAGATCATCAAGTATATATAGGTGATAAATGATGCTATAATAGATACCCTCTAATATATGAGGTCATAAGGGGTACATGATGGCCGAAATGTATTATGTGCATAAGAAATAATCTTGCGAGGACTTGAGAGGACTTTACCAAATTTCAACCTGCCAAAAACCAGTGAAATAAATCAAAAAGTAAGTTCATGTCTGAGGCAGGCATACCCATGCTCATTGAAAGTAAAGCATGTCCACATATCAAGTATGGAGCGGATCCAATATGTATACCAGTATAGCAGAAACTGTAAAGTACATAGTGAATCATCTAATCACTGCCCCAAAGTACATATGAAAGTCATGTCCAAGTATCACATATAGAAGATTGATCAATGATTTTGAGGAGATATATGATCACTGAAGTCACAGTTGAATCTCCAAGTACCAAATCATAAGTGGTGGAAAAGTGGTACTACATGCAACTCGAGTGCCAACATATAGAATGTTGTTGTGATGAACTATAACATATAAGTGTGGATGGTGTCACTGGCAGAAAACTAAAGGAATTGTCAAAGTGAACCAAAGCATGTTGATACAAACCTGAGGTCTTCATTGATCACCATGGTACAATTCTACACTATTGGAATAAATGAGATGAAGTCGACCATGTGAGAAATCATTTGAGTATCGATCATTGATGTATAACATTAAAAAACGCGAGACAACTCACTGATAATGATGATGAGAGTCAAGGTACCCCAGTACAATCCAACAAGTGTGAATGAATGAGTTGAAGTAGAACACTTGATAGAATCTACCAATTATGAGACATTGATGTATTCTCACTAGCGATAGCGAAGGAGTCTGCCACTAATGACTGCAAACCCTAAGGTACTGACAAAAGGACTTTAGACCTTGTTCCTAGAGAAATGTGTTAGAGTCGATGGGAAAATATCTGCTGGAAGGAAGGCATTAAGGAATCCCACATCAATCCAGTGCGAGTGTAACCCGCAAGCCAAGATTTGGAAGGAATCAGACGAAGAAAAGTGAAGTAACCAACCCGAAGCACATTTCCAGCATGCACAAAATGTAGCTAGCACACGGAAAAACACCCTTTGAACCAACGAATAATGAAAGTTGACACAGAGGCGAGGAATCCACTGATAGGGTCAAATGGAAACCAAGGTATTGCACGAATCGCTGGTGTGATAATTAAAGTTGAAGTCGAACACAAGGGAAACTACTCAGTCAATGACCCATGGTTTTGTTCAAATGCTGAGCACAAGGTCACCTATCAATGATCTAAATAGGGCCAGGGTGCAGCTCTAGGTTTACTCTCAGAGAAATTTGTCGAAGTCGATAAGAGAAAAACCTTCCAGCAATAATTCAATGGAGACCTTCTCAAACCAACACGAGAAAAATACCAAATATATTACGTGATAGAATAATACTTTGACAGACCGAGGATGGCCAATTGAAAAATGAGTCAAGAGACACCGCATAAAGATTGACTCAGGTTTGCTTCCCTTGAAAAAAAGCATGACTCAAAGTGACTATGTAAGCATATGATAACTTTGTATAAGCTTGTCATGCAGGAGGCATGAACAAACCCTCCATATGATTGGAAGAGATAACCAACCGGGGGAAACTGACTCAATAACAAGGTTATGGCTCTCCTAAGTCAAAGCAAAGCCCATCACAATGGAGAAAAGACAATTTTTTTGTGCTTTGTTCAAGGGCGACACAACCAACTCTTAGCTGCCATCAAATATGGAAGTAATGTCCCATTCCTGCTTCTTTTGGGATTTGTGTTTTTTTTTGTCTTTTTCATATTGAAAGCCTGAAAAGGAATAAAATAATTCTTATAGTACAGTGGATAGAACGAGTGTCAGTAAATATATGCACTAGTTCTTGGGATAGGAACAATCCTCTACTCAATGAAAGGGGGCAAATCTGGTAGATGACACTCAAATGAATGTTTTTTCCATGGGAAAGGTTGTCAAGTTGCAAATGCTAAGTGATTGCAAGGCTAACTTTGCAGAAGGACACGGTCAAAATTTTGTCTTATACATGAGTCCAAGTGAATTCGGCGTAAGGCCAAGATATACAAATGGTCAATATGTAATGCAGCAGAACAACTCAACAAAAGGGAGCCTCTAGTGTATAAAGCCAGAAAGATAGAGAAGAAGAAGAAGAATGAAGATTGTTCACGCAAGTCATGGCGGGACTAAAGAGGACTCCCGAGCCTACACAATTTTCCAACATGGGTGAAATATGCTAGCGAGGATTTAACTAGGAATCCCATGTAAAGGATGGCTCTACCATCATATCATGATTTTATAAGTCAGCGAGTGAAAATGGTTTAATAATCATAACACGATGGGGTCGACCCTATGGTAAGATTTCAGTATGGAGGCTATAATGCATAAGTGTAACAGAAAGTGAATTTCCTAACCTATATGCCAATTCTGAACACAATACTTGCCATGAGGGGTCAGCAGTCATGGAATAGAAGTGGTAAAAATCATCTCGAAATCATCAAATAGTCCTGAAAAAAACCTATGCCAACACTGACAAGCCAAAAGGTCATAAAGTTTTGGACAAATTCAAAAAACAAATGGTTTTTGAATTTTGGGCATAAATAGACCCTTGAACTCACACTTGGTCATTTGTGCATTGGTGAATTTGAGACAAAGCTCTGGAGTAAAAAAATCCCCAATTTCAATCCAGACCAATTCTCGACTGAATCACCTCAAATTTTCCAGGTAATCCTCTCAAACATCTTAGTAATCATTTTTGTTATCAATTCAAGTATTTTTATGTCAATTTCACCATGGGAATTATTTTTTTATACTAACCCTCTGCGTATATGCGGGTCGAAAATATCCAAGCTACGTATAGATGCAACTGTGTGAAAATGAAACCCGCATATGCGCAGAGTAATTTTTCAAAATAAAAATCTAATGGATGAATTGTTGAATTGACTCAGGATGACCATCAATTGGAGAGAAAGGGAGCATAGTGCAATTGATAATGAGGTAATGGAGGATGAATTGTCCTTGGATATGCTCTAAGGATGCATATTGCTCAAATTTTTTAAAATTCCCAATATGAAAACAAATACCAAATTGTTGTAGATGCTTGTTAATTACTAGGACCCGGAGGAAGATGCCTTCATGATCCATCAACTATCTTTGAGAATTGAAATCGAAGACATATATTTTATTATTGGTCTTTCTCTAAGAGGAGAGCCATTGAATGTGTATGGAAAGGCACCAGGAGGGATGAATGTAGATGATTACATCCGACTATATTGCTTAGACGATACTCAAAAGGTTGGGACCCAGATCCAAATCAAAGATGTACAAGGATTACATATGAAGATCCTTATTTTCTCCATAATATTAGTATTTGGGTCAGCTTCATTACACCAGGCCTCACATGCAAAAATGAGTTTGACAATTGATTGCCTCACTACTCTATATGATTGGTGCACTGCACTGTTGACCAATTTGAAGAAACAATTGACTTCTATTCGGAAGAATAAAACTACACATTTCGTATATGGGACCATATTGTGTACATTCTTTGAGAGATAATACATGGGATTCGACCCAAACTGATATCAACCATCAGCAGCACACAGGATCCACGTATATCATAATGGGGTGATCTGATGAAGAGACTAGGGGGCGACAAGGTCCCTGGGACTTCCTGGGATGATGAGTTCTTCCTATGGTGGGGAGAACAGGTGATCACCATAGAGTATTACCCCTATCCATGTATGGACTTCAGGGAAGATCTAGATCTGCCCTTACCACTCGGAGCTGCATGGGGAGCGATTGGTAAGATCACATTTAATTGATTTCTTATTATTTGATTTTTTTGGATTTTCGATAAAAATATGAAAATGAAAAAAAAAATTATAGGAAAGTACTTACAAAATTATTGATCATGTTATAGATGTTGGACCAGTTAGACCTGAGGGTCTACCGAGGCACAAGCGTCGTGGAAGAGAGGTAGAGAATGTCGCAAAAGACCCTGGGAGAGTCCTCCATGCCATACAGAGGAACTTGGAGGGTTTGACCAGCCAGGTCCCTATGGCTGCAATAGAAGACCTACCTAAGGCTATACATAGACATGTGGTTGGTGTACAACGTGATTGGGTGTGACTATTATGTCGTGTGGCAACTGCAATAATGTTCTTCCATGATGCTTATCCAAGGGAGGGCCCACAGGCATAGACTTTTAGGATGACTGGACGACTTGACCTTTTTTTATGATGGACATGAATGGGCATAAGCCCTAATTTTGTAGGACATAATTGTCCAATTTTTGTATATTTTTGAAAATATGACTCTGATCTATATACAACGATTTTATGATCTGACTATCTCATATATATACTGATTATTGATGATTTTTTATATTTAATGTGATGAATGATAAATATGCCAATTTATTGCTTGATTACCTAATGAATCAGCAAATGCATTTTCTGATCATGGAATGTGAATGTATGTAACATAATTAAATGATATTTACAACAAATGCACTATCAGAAATAAACGATATAAATATGGATCTCTAACACGATAGATGTTATTCAACTGTGAAACCACCAGTTTTGAGTCCAAGTACACTACTAATGAACCAACACCAAGTGATATTGCTTCAAACAGTAGATTGATCACTGCAGTATATTCTGCTACATTGTTCGAAGCAGGACTAATACATATGCCCCTTGAGACTAACAATTGACCGGATGGATAGTAGGTTACCCAAGATGTGGAAGTAGGATTCTGGGTATGTCAACTAGCACCATAGGCAAAGCCAAAATGAATCATATCATCCATAGACACCTAGCAAGGCATATCAAAAATATCAACGTCACAACAAAATCGACAAACAAATATGCACAAAAAATACAATATAACAACCAAATAAAATGCTAGGCAGAAGCCTAGGCATAATACTTCTTAAGATAGAACCCATTTATGGGCTTCGCCAACTCATTTTCGTCAAATTCAACCAAATCATAAGCTCCCCTTTTAAGGACTATTTTGACGATGAAAGGGCAGTACCAAATGGATTTAAATTTCCCTTCCCCCAAGGCATCCTTGTCTTGATTGTAGACAAAAATGAGGTCATCTTCAGAGAAAACCCTAGGTCTTACAGCCCTATCATACTGAACCTTCACTCTTTTCTTATGGGCCTCATTAATCGTAGTTGCATCTCGACGTTGCTCATCAAGATGTTCCAGATAAATAAGGTGTTCTTTAACACCTGAAGTGTCTGGAAGAAGCTCAACATCTAGCTTAAGGGAAGGAATATCACACTCAACGCGAAAGATTGATTCCAATCCATAAACCAGTTGGAAAGGAGTGAACCCGGTTGAAGTCTTAATTGAAATCCGATATGCCCAAAGCGTAGGATACAACATGACATGCCAATTGGACCTATATTTATTCATTCTTCTTTGCGGGATAACCTTCAAGGATTTATTCATGGCTTCCACCTTCCCATTGGCCTGAGGATAATATGGAGACGAATTCTCCTGCCGGAAACCTAATTTAAGAGCCAATTCAGCCACAACGGAGTTCTTAAAATGATTGCCATGATCAGTGAAATTTTTTTTGGGAATACCAAAGAGAGAAATGACTTAGTTGAACAGAAACAAGGTTGTTGTTTCACCATCATTCGAAAAAGTAGGCATAGCCTCTGCCCACTCCGTGAAGTAGTACATTGCTACGATAATGTACTTATGACCCTTCATCGAAGGCAGGTTACAAGTAGTAAAATCAATACCCCACTTAGTGAATGGACCAAAAGTGATAACAAGAAAGAGAGGAGTTGGATGAACGCGCATCTTCCGAGTATAAACTTGACAAGGATGACATTTTTTGACCGCCTCAACACAATCTTTGAAAATCGAGGGCCAAAAATATATGGCACACAAAATCTTTTGAGTTGAAGCAAGCCCGAATAAATGACCACCACAAGCTCCACTGTGGAAACCATTCAGCACAACCTCAGATTCTTCGAGATTTAATCAACGTCTAAGGATCGAATCAACCCCAAGACAATACAAAGTGTCACTAATGATAAGATAGGTTTTCACCAAGTGACGAAACTTTCTACGCTCATCCTTCGAAAAAGCGAGGGGAAACATCGAAGTCTGGAGATAAACAATAATATCTCCATACCAAGGATCTTGTGAATAAATGAGGAAAATATGTTCATCGAGGAATGCCTCCTCATAAATAATCTCTTATCCACAAGGCAACTCAGAGATCAAATCCACAAATTCCAACGATTTCTTTGATTTGGCAGACATGAAATCGAGATCAAATTCTTGTAGAATGGAAATCCATTTATTGTGTTTTCCCCCAATCACTCGCCTACTGAGAACAAATTGAAACGGATTAACAACTACCAAAACATTATTTTTTCAAAGAAGAATGTAATTCCTAATCGCTGGACAAAATGGATGACTGTCAAAGCTAAATTCTCAATTGGATAATATCACAGTTCAAGACCTACCAAGCCTCGGCTTAGATAATAAATAACATGCTCACAAAGAGCATCATCCTCCTGAACCAGAACCATATCTATAGTAGATTCTATCGTGGCAAGATACAAAAGGAATTCTATGCTATAATCAGGTGGACTCAATAAAGGAGTAGAGGTCAATGCATTTTTAAAATCATCGAACAAGCATTGAGCGAAGTCATCCCACAGGAATGTAATTCCTTTCTTCAACAATCTCATCAACCCTTTCATAATCTCAACATAGTTAACGATGAATCTCCTCAAGAAATTTTATTTTCTTTGAAGACTTTGAAGTTGACGAATAGAAGGCGGGGGAGGCAACTTAAGTATTGCCTCAACCTTAAAGGGATCTACCCGAATCCCTTTAGTAGACACAATGAATCCCAACAACCGATTGGATGTGACAGTGAAAACGCACTTATTTGGATTCAACTAGATTTTTTAATGATGACATATTTCAAAAATATATCGAAAATGAGAAGGATGATCAATTCTCTTTCAAGAACGAGCAGCTAAATCATCCAAATAAACTTCGATGATATGCTTGATATTGTGGAAAGCATAAGACATGTTCCGCTGAAAAGTGGCTCCAACATTTTTAAGGCCAAAAGGCATCTTCTTGTATGCAAACATACCCGAGGGGAAAATATAAGCAGTCTTATGTTGATCTTTAACATGGATGGTAATCTGATTATATCCCGAGAAACCGTCCATGAAGGAGAAAATCTCATTCCCCACACACTCATCAATAATCTGATCAATGAATGGTGTGGGGTAATTATCTTTCGGACATGCCTTATTCAGATCTCTGAAGTCAATGCAAACATGGATCATTCCTTTTTTCTTGTCCATAGGAACTAGATTCGAAACGCATTCAGTAAAAGGAACAGAGTATATGAACCCACCTTAAGCAGCTTCTCAACCTTGGCCTTGATAGCTGCGGCTTTCCTAGGATTAATCGGTCGAAGCTTTTGCCTTATAGGCTTAGAATTTTCGTAAGTATTGATCTCATGCTTTAAAATAGATGGATCAATTATGGGCATTTCCTCATAAGACCAAGCGAACACATCAAGAAACTCTTTAAAGAGATCGGTATAAATCTGAATCTCTTCAGGGGAACATTTAGCTCCGATGAAAACATTCTCTATAACATTGGGATTCGTAGAAATGTTCACTGGGATTGTTTCCGAAATGACAACCATATTACCTTCAACAAAACTCTATACTGGAGCCAAAGGGTTCAAGATCGGGTGAACAATACCAGTAGATATAGGGCTAGACAATCTTGACTCAACCTCACACAAGTTAGGTAGAAAAATATGAACGATGATGAAAATCATCCCACGGTATTTCCACACCAGTCATTGCCTATGGGATTGCCTCCTCAGATGGTAGAACAGTATCGAGGCAATCCTGAGAAGAAGATGAGTTAAGTGTCCAAGTCAGGGCCACATCTCCATCCAAATCCTCCAGTGAAAGAGAAACTGGATCAGAATCTGTAGAGTCAACAATAGACTGATAAGAAATCTAAGCTGCAGATATAGGATATGTCATTCCACCCACTTGACCTTCTTCTAATGTGGTGGTAGGAGAAGGTAAGGTCCAAGGGTCCAAAAAATAATTGAGTTTGGAAAAACTCTCTTCGAGTAGGAGCTTTGGAGGATGAAATAACATTGATATGAATAGAAGGAGGTGGAAGATCAAAGGTGCCCATCAATGAGGTATACATACTGACTCCTAAATTCTCCATAGATTGCTTGGAATCATTCACCAAGGGAACAGTAGAGTCAGAAGATGCATTAGGATCTATCAGAGAACAATCCATCTGATCAACAGTGATAATCCTCCCTTCATGGGGAAAACATAGGATGCAAAATAATGATGAAGCAATGTCATCCATCTCATAAATCCAATTCTGTCCCAATAGAAGGTTGTAGTCCAAATTGGAATAAACTATCTCTACTTCAATATTGACAAATTGACCCCTAACATAGATGGGCAAAGCTAGAACAATGTCATGTGGCCTATGAGAATGACCATCAAATGTAGTGAGGAGAGTAGGTGAAGAAATGGCTTGAAAAGATATAATGGCTTTCCAACACGAGATATACATGACACATGTGGAAGCGTCGTCACCGACTACCGTTCAAAAAATATTTATTTTCCAATACGTAGATTTGGTATGAAAATCCATATGATGAGGAAGTATGTTCTTAAGATTTGACATATTGAATGTGATCATAAAGGAGTTCTTTGGATCTATCACCCCGATCGAAGTGAGCAACGCACTCCTTTGTGCTGGGCATGACTGGAGTACCTCCAACGCAAACATAGCACAACGACTCTGAGCTAGATCTTCTATAATGGAGTAGTTCTGGGCTGCCTTGGCATTAGGGTTGATTTTCGAACTCTTAGCAGAACCTTTCAGCATGCAAGGTATAGGCTCAACTGCGGGCCTCTCAATATGCAGCAGCTCGGAATTATCAGGAGCAACCTTAGCCTTCAAAGATTTGGATTCACCATAATCACGTGATCTTGTAGTGACATCAACGTGAGCACTCACCATATATACATTTGAGGAATTTTCCCCTTCCTGGTTGCCCCTTGTGGGAGCTCCAGTATTTGCATTTGCACCAGCAAGCATTTGCTGCCCTTGGGGAAAAGGGTTAGTCAAGACAACCTAGGAACTAGAGGAACCTTACTGAGCTAACAAGCGTTGAGCATCCTGAATCTTAGGGCAGAGAACAGTGAGATGGTCTCCAGTGCATAACTTGCAACTAAACTTGAATTTCTTCTTCGACTGTCTCTTACCTCTCCAGCATTATCTTTCTTCTTGTTTTCTGCCCCTTCTTCTTCCCATCAGATTGTTGATTTCATTTGGGTTTAGAAGATTGAACAACATTAATCGTTAAGGGCTGGGAAAGAGTAGACATTAACAGCATAGCCTAAATAGAAGGAGCATATTGTAGAGACAACTACCGCAATTCATTCAAAAGGTTAGTCATGCTACTATCAATCGAACCAACAAGCTCGTTAGCATGAGGACTTGGCTTTGGTTTGGCTAAATATATTTTGTAATGAGGAGCATCAGGGAATATCTTATTAATAATCCTAGACTGAGAATAAATCAATTCCAAATGTTGGGATCTAAAGATAGATTGCTCCTCGGTGAATACCCCATAAAGAGATACATCCTTTGATATTTATGGCTGTAAGTATTTGAGGAACCATTCAATAAGGAATTCATTGGGAATATAGGCTTTAATGAGCCTCTTATTTCTCCTCCATTCCTGAATATGATCAGAAATGTGTGTTCCCTTATCCTGCTGGAAATTTTCCAGCAGCTCAGTCTCAACATCATAATGAACAGGCAAGTGGAAATGGTTCAAAAACATGGTAGCCAACTCGCCAAACGAAGCAAAAGTGCCCCCAGGAAGCTCAGTGTACCATTTAGCAACGTTTCCAGTTAGGGTGCGCTGAAATAACCTCAACCTTATTGAATCATTAATGAGGGAGTTCGATGAACACCATAGATAGAAAGTGGTAACATGGTCGGTTGGATCCTCACTGGTATTCCCTTCAAATTTTAGAATATCTGATGGAAGTTTAGTAGGGAGCGGAGGCCAATCTGTGCTATACCGGATAGGATCACTAGTCAAATTTGATAGATCTAGAAAATTTAGGGTTGCGAGGAACGATAAGCACAAAGGACCCTGAGAACTCCATCCACTAAGGGAAGTATTCCCAATATTATGAAATTATATAACCTGGATTTACTGACGCACCAAGTTGCCACAAATTGTTTGTAGAAAATTTGGACCATAAGAAAAACCTTGTGGCCTAGAAGAGCTTAGAGTAGGACCTCCTCCCGCTGCAGGGTTGCCATAAACAAGAATGTTCCCCCCAATCAAATTATCAAATGAAGATGAAACCCCTTGGTAAGGGTTCCATGCATTAGCGAATGAAGAGAAACCCTGAGAAGCACCTACGGAGGAGAAAGGAACATTCCCCTACTGACCATGCATAAATTGATTCCCAATTCCCAACCCACTGAAAGGAGGGTTCCAACCTTGAAAATCATTAGAGCCTTGACCTCCTAGAAAAGGATTAAAACCTTGATCTTGCGCAGAGAAAGGAAAAGAACCTAAGTAAGGGTTTGAATGAGGGATATGACCACTTCTGAAGGGGAAACCCTGAAAAGAAGTTGACCCACTAGCCATAGAATACATGGGCGTAGAGACAATGAATGCACTAATGAAAGAAATTGAAGGAATTGCACTAGAAGGCATCCCAAATGAAAAGGGATTAGTATGGGAAGCAAAATATTGGGTTCCCCCACTCATAGAAAGAATGGAGGTAGAGCCAAAAATTCCAGTACTGGGAGTGATGGTCGAAATAGTAATGGTACCTCCTCGTTCAATCGAAAGAGGAGTATGCACACTCGAATTACTCATAGTTGAAGTTGTGTTCCCAGCTGTGTCCATCAAAAGAAAAGGAGAAATATAAGGGCTAGTCGATCTGTTAGACAGAGGCCCAATGTATAATAAAACATCCAGAAAACTAGCAGGAAGAGGAGAGGAAGGAGTAACTGGAGCTTCAGGAATTTCTTCAACATCAATTTCTTCTGCCAGAATAAGGACCCGAGAAAGGAGTGGAGTTATCCTCTATAAATCACGACTAACACTAGGACTACCCTAAAAAATAATAGCCCTAAGTGGAGGATCACTCTCCGATGCATTTTCTACTCTTGGTTGGAAATCACCAGCAGAATTTCTCCTACGCCTTCTAGAAGAAGGCTCGACACTCACAGGAGAAATCCCACGAATTATCCTCGATCGACAAACCAATCGGTCAACCACTTTAATTATTATGATATTTTATATAGACTCAAAAAATTACAAATCTATGGAAATCTAGGAGAAAATAGAACTCTCTACAAAAATGTCCCTAAGATTCAACAATCAAGTAGCTCTCAGGTATTTCTGCTCCGGGTTATTAGGACTGAACACCAAAATACAAGATAGCAAAAATAAGGACCTTTTGAAAATAGTTTGGGGTAATTATGCCCCAGGCATACTACTGAAGGTAACAGGAACAGTTACACTAACCTCCTAACAAAATCCTCTATCGGTGCAAGTACCCAAGCTTCGTACGGGAACCCTCTAGAAGTACTAATGAGAGTGATACAATGTCTGCCTTAGGTACCACAAGTATTTACCCTCGCAGTCACCTATGTGATACCTAGGAATAACAACTATCGACACCAGTTCGTATCGGCAGCCAGACGAAATGGTCTTTGGTCGGGATCCAGCAAATAGGAGAGTGGGTATCTCTCTTCTCTGCCTTCACTCACCCTTGCACTTGACTCTGTGGAGGAGAGATTTCCCGGTCCACTTAACGAGGCTGGATTTCACTCATTAATCAAATTCTAAGTTTGAAATTTTGAGTGGCCTTGGAGAGTTAACTCTCCATTCACCTATTCCAAGGCCCTAATGACCTAGACTAGTTGGTGTATATTAATGACAACTCAAAAGTTCTAGTTCATTTTAAATTAGGCGCTTGATTTTAATGGTTGTTCTTTTTAAGTCGGGGATAAGCGGAGAATTCAACTTGTGATGTTTTGACGCAAAAGAGAAATCAATAGAAACCTGCTACATGCATATACAACTTTTTCTTAGATGAAAGAGATTTCTACTCAAGTTCTATGAACAACTAATAAAAGCAAGAAATTTTCTTTTCTTTTCAAGATCATGCTCACACACTCAAAAACTATCAAAATACTAAATATGATTAATTGTGAAACTATATAATGCAGAACTACCAATGCCAAATGCAAATTCTATGACTACTCTAAACAAGGAAGCAAATGAGTTTCTCAACAGATAGGCCTGATCGCTTTGACACAAAAGAAAAGAAAATTCCAACACAAGAACTTCCCTCAACAAAAATGCCAAAACAACTTGATACAAGAAGAGACAAATTCAATGAAGAACTTCCCTCAAAACCAAGCAATCTCGACCAAAATGACAAACTACAACTTTCCCCAAAAATGATGAAAACCATAAAACACAAACCAAAAGAAAAATCAAAGGAAGAAAACATTGTTTTTTGAGCCCTTTTCTTTTTAAGGAAGCAGTAAAATCTTTTTGAGAAAGCACAAACTACCAAAAACTCCAAATCAGCAAACTGAGCAAACAAGAGACCTCAAATTCCTTAAGCCAACAATGTCACTTTCATGACAGGACTTAACAAATGGAATGAAGTAACTAACTCAAACAAGTGATTTGAACAGCAATATAAAACTCCAGTAAGCAAAGAAACTTCAAGAAACCAAGAAGACAATTCAAGATTTTCCAGAAAGTTCATCTCAAGAAACCAAGAAAACCAAGCAAGCCAACAAGAAAAAAACCAAAAAGTGAAGCAATGACAAGGCCAAGCATGAGCAAACTGACACATATTCACTACTCTGAAATGTGAGAACAACCAAGAACCTCAGAAAGAAGTGTTAGTGCAAAAGCCAAAATTGAAACTTCACCAAGCAAGGCAAACCCTAGAATGACTAGGTTTTCAAGCAAGAAAGAGAGAAATTGATACAAAACAGATAGAAACACTATCCAGACACACCAAAGGTTCTATAGCAGTAGCCAAGAACAGGCAAAAATACCTTACGGGACTCCAAAAATCAAATTTTCATTTGAAACTGACCATACAGAGATTGGTAGTGTACAACCACCGTGCATACGCGATTGTGTCTAAGGAAAATCACATATACACATGTTTATTTGGACCAAAATGCATATATACGTGACTGTGTGCACTAAAGAATGCGTATAAAATAGGCAGCAAATAAAAAATAAAAAAATCCAAGCCTGATCCAGAAAATCGAGACTTTTGCCTGGATGGATAAAGAAACAATAAGACTGGGAATGTGATCATACCAATCAAGGAACCCAAATCCAAAGAAAACAACCCAAACTACGAATTACACGGATTTAATCCCCAGTGAAGCGCATAATATGGAGTCCCTTTTACCCTATGATCACTATACTTCCAGCCCCACAACACTTGATTACAAGGTTCTGTTGCACATGGGCCTATTTAACTCAAAGGTCGAGCCTTTACAACCTTAAAGATTAGCCTCTTCTCAACTCCATATGCATACATACATATCAATGCAAATCTCCTAGAGCTAATCCCTCCTAAGCTTTCAATGTGTGCACATATTTATCCATTTCTCTTATTATCCCTCCTAAGATTTTAATAGGGCTATACCTAGCCCATTCAACACATGCATTTATATTTATTA
Organism: Pinus albicaulis; assembly: GCA_034641835.2. Taxonomy (NCBI): domain Eukaryota; kingdom Viridiplantae; phylum Streptophyta; class Pinopsida; order Pinales; family Pinaceae; genus Pinus; species Pinus albicaulis. Next base: position 1,217,871,599 of record CM076570.1, on the reverse strand, counting down.
GTCATATAAGTAACGTTATCCTTCCTAAGCTTATAAGTAAACACTGGCCAATTATTCAAATCATTAAAACACAGAGAATTTTTATAGCAAGGATTTTCCCATCCATCATGCTTAAATAGTTAGATTAAATTTGAGCTCAGAGTAAACACAATAATTGAACCATTCCTTCAACAACGTAATGGAATGATAAATATTACAAATATCTACCCATCTCCCAACACTCAGGAAACTTAGAAAATATCTCATAATTGGGAAATAACAGTAATATGCATACATGTCATTAAATTATAATTTATGTTCATAATAACACAAATAACCATACCATTCCAAAACCATGCAATAAATCAACATTTCCCAATCATACAAGAAACTCCATTTCCTAGCACTGATAAGCCATTCTATACTAGCACATAATCAAGCAATAAGCATTCATACATTCATGTAGGAAATAAAATTCCTAAACATTAATGTCAGCATTGAACCAACACATCAAACATGAACATAATATTCAAAAGGAATTTAAAATGCATCATAAACATTCATATATCATTTACTAACACATAAGGCATAAGGAACACGTATCTTAAGTTGTCATATTTGGAAAACTAAGATTGGGACTTCAACTCTCCACCCAACCATAGACAAGTTGCAGCCAAGTATTTCTTATAGTTGTCACCCCCAAACTATATTCTATAGCTTGAGTTAGAGTGCTTCTAGAGGAGTTTTAAACTGATATTATCTCAAAGCTTCCTCACCTCTAACCACCAACTATCAAAATCAAATAAAAAAAAGTGAACCACTTCACAAGCATACAACCATATTCTACTTGAGATATTAAATCAATATCATAAAATAAAACAATGTATATTAAGGCCACCCTACCTTCACCCACTAGTTAGTCAACAATTTCATTTCAAGCAAGTAACATTATATTTTATATAGAGGGACTTGCATCATCCCAACGTCTCTAGGGCTTTAGACACACAGAGTCTCAATTTAGATGTGGAGAGAGATATATAATTAATAACATGGAGGGTTTATCAACTATGTTGCCTCTAAAGGAATAAGAGCACACCCTCCAGTAGCATCTTAGTGGAACTTCCACCTGTGTTCTCAGCCTAACCCTGTGGAACTACCACCAGGTGTTATCAGCCACTAGCCCTGGGTGCCTCCACCTCTCAGAAGTTTTAAACCAGCATATTTTCTAGTGGATTTATCAACCCTGTAAGACCCAACAAATACTATGTGATTATCAATAAAAAAGCCTCATGGGTTTCTTAGTTGGGCTATCATGAGAGCTTCTACTCTCCCTGAATTCTCTCAGTCCTCATATCTTTTCCTTTCCTCTCAGTAATCATCTTTCTCAATAGGGGTCTCTTGGCCTCCCCTTTTTCATGTTCCATTTTTTTCCTATGCATATGCAAATAATGCATCCTTTTTTCACAACAAGAGCCTCCCAACCTCCCTTGCTTTCATGTGGAAATGAATATTTTCATATTCACTAAGTCTTTTGGCCTCCACTTCTTTCTTCAACAAGAATCTCTTGGCCTCCTTTACTCATATTCCATAGTAGCATATAAACCTCCTCTTCTCTTAGTGACTGATACTGAATGAAGGAGTATATCCTCCTCATTCTTAGCGATTATGGTCTTATCCTTTTTTGAATGGTATACGTATGCCAACAAACCTTGACAACTGAACCCATAATGCCCATTTAATTTATTCTTTCATTTGCTTGTAGTTCTTTCCCAAAGATACATGGGCATGTTATTCATTTTTCAAATTGAATTAATGCATAGTCAATGCATTAAAAACCACTCAGTTAACCCATGACTAATATTTAATACAACCAATTCCCCTAATCAATATCCCTCCTTAAGCTATGGAATAGGTGTCCCTCTTTAAACCATTTTAATTATTAGGAAATTTTTTTACAAAGGGAATTAATCTACAGAGGATGTCACAAAAGCCATTAACGCTAAGTCATATCCTATGCTGCTAGACATGCCCTATTTGGTCCTCTAGCATGGGTGGCATGTGCCACTTCCATATGTGGCTCTTTCCAGTATTTTTTTTCTTTTTCATTGGGTAACTTTGGTATGGGTGAGGTTTTTCAAGGTGAGATTCCCGTGACTTGTTTGTATTACCCAAGGTTGTGATATAAGTAGCATTTAGTAATTTATCATACTTTATTGTAGTTTAAGCACATAATATGTAGGGACCTATCATCGAATTATTGAGCCAAAGATTAATCCTTTACACACACTATTGAACCATATTACCTCTATCCAGTGGTATAGATATAAGGAATCAATTTTCCAAACCTACAATAGGCTTGGATACATGATACATTATAATCACAACTAACTATCTTACTTAGTGGGAAGGGGCAGCGCCAACCCAAGTGGACAGTTGCAAGGCATAGTGGATAGCTCAAGCCATTCCAATGAAACTATGGGTACATCAATTCATGCACACATTAGATCCATGAAAAAGAAACAATGCTATACAAATTGTGTGCTTAGATGATAGTCTAGTTGCAAAAATTGAGAGGTGTCATAGTTACCTTGTCTCGTTCACTTCTTTATCCATCATAACGCAAACCTAGACCTCATGTTGATGGCATGATTGGTTACTTAAATGAGAAAAGTGAGGGTAAAGGAGAGAAATCAATTTGATTTAAGAGAAAAAATATCATGCACTTGTATATGCTTTGTGTGATTTGGTTGAACATTTATGGAGATATAATTCGTTGTTGCTTGTTATAATACCGTGATTCATGATTCTACCAATGATTTTTACCGATTACAAATCTTGGATTTATACCTATTACATATATTGGTAAAAATGTGTTACCCCACATTAGTCATCCTGATAGTGAAAACAATTAATTCGAACAAAGTGTAATTGTAGGCCCCTAAATTCTATGGAGGAATAAAATCCATCAACCTAAAAAATTAGTTATAAAGACTAGTTATAGACATTGATTTCATACTATAGAGGATTGTGGGTGGAGAGTGAATGACATAAAGCTTTGTAATGGTGTTTTTGGCATGTATCAAATGAACCAAAATGATGTGATGAATGTTGAGCATATAGAGACAAATGCATATTTATCTTTGTGTTAGTTATCCAAGTTCGAAAATGACAATGGTAAGCTCATAACTATAGATTTTATTATGGAAGAGTAGCAAGGTAAAGAGGTATATTAGCTATTTATATCTCTTATATTACACTTATATTACATAAATATTGTAGGAAAAGAGTACCTATAATACACTAGTATGGACCTAATACCAAATAAAACACCATAAATTAGTTGGAATCAATGGGTTTCATACATTGTACACATATGGGCTTAAACATGCTTAATACTAGTAAAATGATGAAAGTTGAACATACATTATTTTAATATATGAAATAACATTAGCAAAATCCCTATAATCAATGGGTTATATGGAACACTTACGTGTAAGCAACACTTTGTCTAATAAAGGAACCAAGTGATATAGGAGGCTCCCTAATGGCATAAAAACAATAGTCTTCAAATCATAGCAAAAACATGACTAGATCAAAGAGCTTGTCATAAGGAATCCAATGGCACAAACGATGCCTCAATCCATGTTTGTATGGCCAACTTATCGTAGTTTGAAGTTTGCATAGGGGGGCCCACATGTGCTACGTGGCATCCTAATGAGCAGGCTAGGTTGCACTTACAGCTAACGTGGGAGCCAGTTAGTGTCCAATAAGTCCCAGCCAACCATGGACACTTGTCACTGGGACATTAGGTTTTCTTTTCTAATATGGTTATAAACCATATTAAAAAAAAAAAACCAAATAAAACAAAAATATATATATTTAAAAAAAAAAATGTAACAAATCATTAAAAAAAACCATGTAAATCAAATATATTTATGTTAAAACCTTTTGACATACCAACAAAAAATTGAGAACATAAAAATGGTCATGTATCAAATCTTTCGGTGAAAATCACATTCGAGAAATTTGTGTTGACGCGTTTCGAACCAGCCAGTGTGGTTCATCATCAGGACAAGATGAGAAATCTCATCTAGGACTCGGCTTAAATAGATAATAAAGCTCCAATTAGCCGTTGTAGAATAATGGCTAGTTTGACTATAAAAATTAAAAATATATAATAACAGTCGTATAATAATAATAATAATTATTATTTAATTTAATTTCTTATAAAATAAAAATAAAAATAAAATAAAATTTTAAAATAATAATAAATTAAAAATAAATAAATATATATTATTTGAATGTAATTCAATATATTATTGTTGGAAATATGATGCAGAGTGTTGTCCTTGATGGCAACCCACTGAATGAAGATGAAGACATGAGATTGTTGGCATGAGTTGTCCTTGATGGCAATCCACCTGATGAAGTTATTCTTGACTTGATGGTCTTGGTAAATGATGTTTGTTAGTAATATGATGCTGAGTGTTGCTCTTGAAAGGCAACCCATTTGATGAAGATGATGGCAACTTACTTGATGAAGTTGTGCTAGATCTATGATGAAAAGAGTATGTCTCTAGGCATACGCGGATTTGCCTAGGGGAAGTCGCGTATGCACGCGGGAAACAACGTTCCAAGTCGCGTATGGGAAAAAGCGCTCATAAAGTGCAAAACCAGGGGTAACCACCATGGTATTGTTTTGGCTCATGGTATTGAAAAAGGGGCCCGTGGTATTGAAGGCTCATGGTATTGTTTTGGCTCATGGTATTGAAAAAAGGGCCCGCGGTATTGAAAAAGGATAAACCTATATAAGGAGAAGAAATTCATTGTGCAAATCATGAGTGTGGGTGCAAGATGTCTGAGCTTGAATGAATACTTCTCTCTGAAGTAGATATGAATGGAAAGGGTTACACTTGAATGATAAATCTGAGTGTATGATGCACCAATGATGAAGAAGGGGATCTAGATCTGAAATGTGCTTGTATTTTCTAGATCTGTTTATGGAATGATTAGATCCAAGAAGAGGCGAACATCTGTCTGAAGTGAAGGGTTAAATCTATGTGAAGTATCTGTTCTGAAGAAATGCAATGACCCAAAATCTCTGAAGAACCATACGCTAGTTCGCCGAAGAGGAAGCGCGTATATACGCGACTTCGCTGAAAGAAAAGCGCGTATGCGCAATTAAAATTGGTTCTATAATATGTACAGAAGTATACGCTGGTTTGTGTGAATGGAAGCGCGTATATACGCGACATCAGTGAAAGGAAAGCGCGTATGCAAAATAGGGTTTGCTGAAGTCTGTGGTAAGAAATGTCTGATCTGTTCTGCTGGTTTACTGATATCTGTCAGTGAGTTATATGTATATGTTTCATGGTTGACTGTGCTTAAAAGTATGGAGTGGGTCCAGTCTGAAAATATGATGAAACGTGGCCTGCAAGTGGTGTCCTAAAGGAAGCTTTGGATCCAGTGTGAAAATTTATGAAATGTGGTCCATAGAGGTGCTGAGGGTTGTAGCCTTCAGTCAGGGGGTCGTAGCTCCCTTCCAGGTGAGGCTGGTAAACGAGATCGGGGAGTCGTAGCTCCCTTCCAGGAGAGGCTGGTAAACGAGTCAGGGGGTTGGAGCTCCCTTCCAGGAGAGGCTGGTAAACGAGCGCAGGTGGGTGCCTGCGTGCTGGTAGGAGTCTGCACCAGCACATATGTTGTAAGATATTTTCTCTATAATAAAATATTGAAGGCTGAGCAACTGCAGCGGTGGTTTTCTCCCGACTTGGGTTTCCACCTAAAAATCCTGGTGTTCATGTGTGATGCTTTGTGTGATGATTTATTCTGCTCTTACCGCACATGTTTACTATTTATAAAACATCTAATGAATGAATGATGGAATTATATAAGTGAAGAACTAATGGCATAATTAGATCTCTGTGTATGCTTAGCTATGAATGAGATCATATAGGATGGGGTCACTTGGCTTCAAATAAGTAGCTTATGGGTTTTAAGGAATGAAAAGTGTGTTTTTAAAGTGTTAAAATACCGATTCACCCCCCCCCTCTCAGTATTTTTTTTAACACCGGGTGCATCGTGTTATGCCTCTTCAGTAAGCTTGATCACAATAAGATCCACGAATGGGAAGTCAAGAAGGAGTAATGTCTATAAAGCCACCTCTATTCAATGGAAGCAATCTAATATTCTGGAAGGTACGAACAAAAGAATATCTGCAAATTCTTGGTGCAGATGTATGGGCAATCGTGGAAGAACGTTATCAATACCCGACAAGTATTCCTACTGATGCAGCTGAAAGAAAGAAGTATGAAATCAATGCCAAAGCAGTGAATGTCTTATTGGGAAGCATGTCTGAATCAGAATTTGCTAAAGTGATGCAGCTACATTCAGCAATAGAAATATGGGACAAAATCATTCTAAGCTATGAAGGAGACACAAAGGTAAAAAGTGCAAAACTCCAAACTCTTAGAATTGAATATGAAAATTTGAAGATGCATAGTGATGAGGCGGCTGCGCTTTTTCCTTCACTGGATGATAGGCTTAAACTAATGATAAATGAAGAGATGAAGAAACCACAACTGATATACTGTTGAAAAGGTCTAAGATCCTTGACCAAAATTCTGGCTCTAAAGCCAAATGACAAGAAAGCAAGATCTGCAAACGCCATTTACCACCAACTACAAGTCCCTGGATCGCTTTTGAAATGAGACAAGGAGGCCCTTCTCAAGTAAGAGAAGCTGCTCTTAAGGCATCTACAAAAGGAAAGGAAAAGGAAGTTGTCAAAGAATCCAGCTATATATCCGATGAAGAAGAAGCGAATTTCGTGAGAAAGCTCCAACTAGGTACTGGAAGATTCAAAGGTAAGCTTCCCTTCAAATGTTTTGAGTGTGGAAAAGTTGGTCACTATGTTTCTAAATGTCCTTATAGAGAAAAACATGGTAAAGGGAAACAATTTGAAAAGAGAAAGAGTTATTATACAAAAGAAGATAATGATGAAGTGTCCAGTGAAGATGAAGAAGATTCTGACCATGATCTGAAAGTGCTCATGGCAAAGAAGCAAAAGAAGAAGCCTACTCGAAACAAGGAGATACCTCAGAAATCATGTATAGCAAAAATTGAAGAAGATGAACTAGGTATTAATCGTTGTTCTTGTCTCTTACTTAATTGCATGTGCAAAGATTATGATAGTGAAAGTGATAGTATGGATCCAAAAGTTTCTGACGAAGCTCTACAAATACTCATGGCAAAGAAGGAAAAGAAGAAGGCCACTTGTAATACTCTTCTTTGTGCAAACAATAGTGAAGATAGTAAAGTTGTGGAAGCTATCAAGATCAAAGTTGAAGAACAACAAAAGGAAATTGATACGAAAGATTCTATTTACAAAGAGATGACCTCTCAGATGAAAGATCAAATAGAAATGTTGAATGGACAGGTGGACAAGTATCAAAGGTTTCATACTTATGCATCCAATCTAATTAAAGAACTAGAAGCAGATCTTGAAAAATCAAGCAAGAAGAATGAAGGACTTGAAGCTGCAATCATCTCTCTGCAGGCAGATCTAGAAGCATCAAGTAAGAAAAATGAGGAACCTCTACAATCATTTGAAAAGGAAGGCCTTGAAGCAAAAATCATATCTCTCAAAGAAGATCTGGAAAAATAAAATAAGAAGAATGAAGAGCTAGAACAAACATGTGAAGAAAACGAAAATTGGTTGAAAGAAGAGATCCTAAATCTGAAGGATCAAGAAGAAGATGGAAGAAGGAAAGAAGAAAGCATGACAAAGCAATGTCAAGCCTTGGAGGTTGAGGTAAACATTCTCAAAGGTAAATTAGAAGAAAAGGTTAAACTTTTGAGGTTTCAAGATAGTACTAACACTTTGGACAAAATTCTAAGTAATCAAAGGTCTCCTGCTATCAAACTTGGTCTTGGTTTCTATGAAACTGTTAAAGGTGAATCTAGCTCACAAGGAAGTACTAAAAATTCAGAGGATGTCAATGCAAAACCTGAAGTGTTGAAAGAAATAAAAGATCGACCAACAATCATGAATTCTCAAAGAAATTCATTCAAGAACGTTGAATGTTTTAAATGTCATAATTATGGGCATGTTGCAGCAAATTGCAGGAGTAGATCATTTCAGCCACAAACAAACAGGTTCTACTCAGAAAGGTACTCTAGTCTCTTCAGGGGATATTGTTTCTCATGTAACATGTATGGACATAAAGCAGTTGAGTGCAAAAGGAGAAAGATTAGAAATACTCATTATGATTCTTATGCTTATTTCTCTGGACACATGAGATGTTATTCTTGTAACAAGTATGGACATGTAGAAAAGGAATGCAGGTTGAACAGATATGAGAAATTGGATAACTTCCAGCACACAAATAGAAAGATCAAACAAATCTGGAAAAAGATGGAGGACCGATCAGAAACGTAGGGAATTCTGACCCTACTGCAGTCATCCGCTTCTGAAGCTGACTTTTCTTATTGACTGCAGGAATGATGTGAGATACATTATGAGTTCTAGTAATGTATCGTCACAAAGGGAGCAATGCATGATGACTCTCATGGTTGATTTGATTATTCCTACAGTTGGCTTCCACACGCATTCGATGGAAAGGATGTGTGGCTGTGAGGTACAAGCTCAGGAGGAAATGAAGGAAGATGAAAATTTTCTATGCTTCACTTTCCATACGCGGGTTATATTAACAAAAGTCGCGTATACACGCGAGTTTCATCAGACACAGTCGCGTATGCGTTGATGATAAGAGAATTTATATGTTAACTGAAGATCTGGAGCAGAGGTTCAGGGGGAGCATCAGTCTGACTGTTTATAACTGTATTATTGACTCTGTATCAGCTTACTTTCTCAGTTCTATAACAATGATGATATGATATTTGGTTTCTTATGTTGAAGATTATGGATGAGTCCTGTTTGCTTTTTGATGAAGAGTATTCATTGTTGAGATGAAAGTCTTATAATTCGGAGATAAGGGCAGTTCATGCAGAGATTGTTGCTGATGACTTACTGATGAACATATTCAGGTTGCACAAGTTAAGAAGGAGCACTGGTTCAGGGGGAGCAGCAGGTTGAATACTAATGATTGCATTGTTGGCAATACGACTGCTTATTCTTTGGTTTTGTGATGCTCAAAAGATGATGACTTGGTATATGGTTTATTATGATAAGATTTTGATCCCTGGTTACTGAAAAATATCTTTTGTGCTCACACATGGATGAGTTGGAAGTCGTTCGATTCAGAAATAAATCATGCAGAGTTTGTTACTATGATTGAGACCTTTTGCCTACATATGTTACTTCATGTTAAATCTTGAAGATCTTGATGATATTGGACCACATGGATGATTGTTTGACACATATTTGAAGATGTTGTTCTGGTATGATAATCTCACTTGGAAAGATTGTATTGATGCTGCAAAGAATTCGAAGGCTTGGTTACTAATGTGCTTATGCTACAACCGTTGGATGACGCTTGAAGACACAACTACACTGTTCTATCTATCTATAGTCCAGGGAAGCATTCAAATATCCCAGAAAGAAGCTGAACACTATCTTTTTCTCACAGAGGATTAGATATGCTTAAATTTAGAAGATGGCATTGGATACGCGGGTTTCATGAAACATAGTCGCGTATATACGCGAGTTCCTGCACAGAAAACCGCGTATGTCTGATTGCTGACATTTTCTGTTTGGAGTCAGCTCTCTTCAGCACAGCTGCAGTGTTGTTTGGTGTCTCTGATACTGTTTGGTATCTCTGGTGGTGTTCCAGTTCTCATAATGCTATTTCTAATGTTTTGATAAAGATGCCTTGATGATTTGTTGGTGAAAGTGTTCATGATGCACAAACTAAGGGGGAGCCTTAGTCATATGGAAAGGATGCTTGGATGCACAGATTCAGGGGTAGCAGTAACATTGCTGAGTATAATGCATTGTTGGAATTATGGTGGTTCTGAAACATGTTCTCTTTCTTGAGGATTTTCTGGTGTTGGTCATAAATGGTCTTATTTGTAATTTGATGAAAAGGTCTTGTTGAGACCCATGATGTAAAATTGTAATATTCAGTCATGTAAGGACTTGTCAAATTTGTAAACCCACTTGGTTGGGTAGTTGAATTGAAATGTGTAAACCCACTTGGTTGGGTATTTGAGTCTCATATGTAAATCCCCTTGGTTGGATCTTTGATGTAAGTATGAGTCCTTGGTGATAGGAAGTTCATAGAGTCATGTACTTCATTGGAAAACATGTTTGAAGATTGAGCATGAACTCAGGGGGAGCTTGGTCACTTCAGTATATATCAGATCTGCAGAACACCTCTTCCACATGAGGAGAAAAGGGGGAGAGTATGTTGGTTTTGGTCTGCCCTTTGCCCTTGATGTCAAAGGGGGAGAGTGACATGGTGTTTGAATGAAGAATGGTGTCAAAATGGAGAGAGTGACATGGTGTCTTTATATTCTTAATGTACCTATCTGTTATGGTAACCAAACACCATTATGGTTGCCATCAAGTCCAAAGGGGGAGATTGTTGGAAATATGATGCAGAGTGTTGTCCTTGATGGCAACCCACTGAATGAAGATGAATACATGAGATTGTTGGCATGAGTTTTCCTTGATGGCAATCCACCCGATGAAGTTATTCTTGACTTGATGGTCTTGGTAAATGATGTTTGTTAGTAATATGATGCTGAGTGTTGCTCTTGAAAGGCAACCCACTTGATGAAGATGATGGCAACTTACTTGATGAAGTTGTGCTAGATCTATGATGAAAAGAGTATGTCTCTAGGCATACGTGGATTTGCCTAGGGGAAGTCGCGTATGCACGCGGGAAACAACGTTCCAAGTCGCGTATGGGAAAAAGCGCTCATAAAGTGCAAAACCAGGGGTAACCACCATGGTATTGTTTTGGCTCATGGTATTGAAAAAGGGGCCCGTGGTATTGAAGGCTCATGGTATTGTTTTGGCTCATGGTATTGAAAAAGGGGCCCGTGGTATTGAAAAAGGATAAACCTATATAAGGAGAAGAAATTCATTGTGCAAATCATGAGTGTGGGTGCAAGATGTCTGAGCCTGAATGAATACTTCTCTCTGAAGTAGATCTGAATGGAAAGGGTTACACTTGAATGATAAATCTGAATATATGATGCACCAATGAAGAAGAAGGGGATCTAGATCTGAAATATGCTTGTATTTGCTAGATATGTTTATGGAATGATTAGATCCAAGAAGAGGCGAACATCTGTCTGAAGTGAAGGGTTAAATCTGTGTGAAGTATCTGTTCTGAAGAAATGCAATGACCTAAAATCTCTGAAGAACCATACGCTAGTTCGCCGAAGAGGAAGTGCGTATATACGCGACTTCGCTGAAAGAAAAGCGCGTATGCGCAATTAAATTGGTTCTATAATATGTACAGAAGTATACGCTGGTTTGTGTGAATGGAAGCGCGTATATACGCGACATCAGTGAAGTGAAAGCGCGTATGCAAACTAGGGTTTGCTGAAGTCTGTGGTAAGAAATGTCTGATCTATTCTGTTGGTTTACTGATATCTGTCAGTGAGTTATATGTATCTGCTTCATGGTTGACTGTGCTTAAAAGTATGGAAAGGGTCCAGTCTGAAAATATGATGAAACGTGGCCTGCAAGTTATGTCCTAAAGGAAGCTTTGGATCCAGTGTGAAAATTGATGAAACGTGGTCCAGAGATTCAGGGTTGTAGTCACTGTGGGGGTCGAGCTCCCTTCCAGTGAGGTCAAAACGAGAACAAAGGGGGCCGAGCTCCCTTCCGTGAGCTTGCAACGAGATCAAGTCGTAGCCTTCCAGGAGAGGTCAGTAAACGAGTCGTGGGGTTGGAGCTCTTCCAGAGAGGTCAAAACGAGCGCAGGTGGGTGCCTGCGTGCTGGTAGAGTCTGCACCAGCACATATGTTGTAAGATGTTTTCTCTATAATAAAGTATTGAAGGCTGAGCAACTGCAGCGGTGGTTTTCTCCCGACTTGGGTTTCCACCTAAAAATCCTGGTGTTCATGTTTGATGCTTTGTGTGATGGTTTATTCTGTTCTTACTGCACATGTTTACTGTTTATAGAACATCTAATGAATGAATGATGGAATGATATAAGTGAAGAACTAATGGCATAATTAGATCTCTGTGTATACGCGAGTTTTATGAAGGATATCTGCGTGTATACGCTACTTGGCTTCAGCAAAGTAGCGTATGGGTTTTAAGGAATGAAAAGTAAAAATTTTTGAATATGCAGAAAATACTGATTCACCCCCCCCCCCCTTCTCAGTATTTTTCCCAACAATTATTTGAAACTAAATTTTTATTTTTATTTATTTATTTTTTTAATAGATAAATTAATTAATTAATTAAATATAAATAAATAAAAATGAAATTAAAATAAATAATCAAAATAATAATGATAAATAAATAAATAATAAGTAACTAAATAATAAAGAATAAATGAATAAATAGATAAATAACAATAATAAGGAATCAAAAATGAAAACAGGAAAACGGGATGAGAGGAGAGGAAAAGACGAACCGAGAAAAACATAGGGGAAGAAACCCAATAAATAAGAATGAAGGGCAGGTATCCAGCATCTTCTCACACTCCACCCATCATCCCTGTTAAGGTTGACCAGCCTCTTGTCGATTTCAAGGGCCTCCCTAAAATTTCAGTGGTGGAAATGGTCAACCCTCGCAATAACCTCAGCATCCTCAATGCAAATGTGATGCTTTGTCTTTTCAGCATGCTCTGCTAAGGCAGAGAAGCGAGATCTATTATGCTTTAGGTCAGCGGCATGTTCATGGATTATTTGGCTGATGGATCAACCAGTTTCACCAATGTAAGGTGTCCCACAAGAGCACGGAAGCAAGTAAACACCCTTACCCTCCTTAGGGCAAATCGGGTCCTTAACCAATCTGAGCAAACTCCGAATACTGCGGAGTGGCTTGAAGGTTGAAGAAAAATTATGTCTCCTTAGTATCCTAGCGATCTTATCAGTCGTTCCTTGGATAAAAGGCAGGTGAACTCCAGATGACCTGTCACAATTATCAATTTTAACCCTAGGAACTTTTTTAGCTTTTTGGAAAGCTCTAAGACATTGAACCTTGCCATAACCATTTCTAAGGAAAAAATTAAGAAGATTATATTTCTAACCTTCAAGGTGGTGCTCATCAGCAATTCTAAAGGCACGAGTGGCTAAGGTACTGAGAACCCCTAACTTTTGATCAGGGAAATGATGAGAGCCCGCATGTAAAAACTGCTTAGTGTGCATCTTCTTTCTAAAGACTTGATGAAATAAAGAGCCTTCTTCATTCCTAGTAATAAGGACATCAAGAAATGGAAGGCTACCATCCACTTCGAATTCCATGGTAAACTTAATGGAGTCAGATTGATCATTGAGCTGATGGAAGAAAAGGTCCAATTTCTCTTTTCCATGTGGCCACACCACATAGGTGTCATCCACAAACCATTTCCAAATCTTAGGTTGAAAAAGAGAAAATGAGAGGGCTCTAGATTCAAAGTCCTCCATGAATAGATTAGCCACTACCAGGGATATGGGGGAACCCATGGCCACACCACAAATTTTTTCAAATAATTCACCCTCAAAACTAAAGAAGGTCGAGGTAAGACAGATCTCAACCAAATGAGCAGTATCAGGATCTGTGACCCGAGAAATGACAACAATAGCTTCCCTAATGGGGATGCAAGTGTATAACGAGACAGTTTTAAGTACTAGTACTTGGCTTAGTTTCAGTTTCTTTACCCTTCATATTCTTCAAACCCATGGCTGTAATTTTGGTTTCGTCACCTAAATCATCACCTAAGTCTTGTTGTGTAGTTGTAGTAGCTACAATTTTCTTCTTCTCTTTGTCTTTGTTAAATTGAGTTTTTTTCCTTTTCAGGATATAATTTCCAATAGTTTTTCTCTTCATGACCTTCTCTTGAATAGTGTTTACAAATCACTTTCTCACCCTCCTTTTTCACATATGCATTCTTTTTGCCTTTTCCTTTTGAGGTTTTAACTTTGTTTTTTCCCTTAAAAGGCTTGTTTCTACCCTCATCAAAAGTATGTTTCCCTCTAGCCTCTAAATGTGTGGCTTGTACACAAACCTCATCTAGACTAGTAGGATTGAACATAAGGATAGTATGTCTAAGGTAGCTGTGCAAACCACCTATATATTTCAGCTAAGTCTACCTTTAATAAGAGTGCTCTTCTCCTAAACTCTTGGGTGTAGTCTTGTACATTTTGTCCCTTAAGTTGTCTGAAATTTTGCCAATTCATGATAGCTTTTTGTAAATGAGCTAGTGGATAAAATTTCTTTTTAATTGCAGTAATAAATTTAACCCATGATAAAGTGATCTACCATGCTTTCTAATCTCCTCTTTGGTTTTGGCTTCCCACCAAAACAATGTTGCACCATCCATTCTCAAAGAGGCTAACTGAATCTTGGTGTCGTCATCATGAGGGTTATGTATCCTCAAGTAAACCTCCAACTGCCTTATCCAATTGTCAAGTTTTTCTGCATTGACTTCACCATTAAACATAGGCAACTCAAATTTAACATCAAGCTTTAAAAATGGACTTTTACCAGTGTTCTTGGACTTGTGAGATTGATTCACCGAAGTAGAGGAAGAGGATGAAGATGGGGATGGTGGATCACCATTTCCTCCATGTCCTTTCTTTGACTTGTCTTCATTTTTCTTTCCTCCTGAAGATACATCTCCTTCCTTGTGATGTTTAGATCCTTCTCCTTCAAGCCTTTCACTCCTTTCTTGGTAGAGTATCCTCACCATCTCAATCATGTCTAAGAATGCCTTTCGGAACACCCGTTCTTCTTCTTTGGGATCAATGTATTCAGGAACTTCTCCTTCTCTTGAAGACATGCTTATGGCCTCTTCAACTTCTCTTGGAGGTGAAATAGAAGGTGGAGATAATGGCACTCTGGCCCTCCTTGGTTGAGGATTACTTTGAGCTCTAACCAATTGTCCTTCTCCTCTCTTGAGCTTAAGCCTAGTAAGCATCAAAACCTTGCAAACAGTCAAATAATCATTTGCACAAAGAACAATGCAAAGTAAAACTCTAGCTCTGATACCAACTTGATCTGAATGGAACTATTTGTAATGATATGCAAAGTATCCATTCTGATATAATTTAGTGTGCAAAGTGTTCTCCATGAATTGCAAGTTAAACAAAGTATTTTGGTTCCGTATTTGAGTTTTTAGAGTGAGGATTAGTTAAGTAAAATTATTGTTTAACATATCACAGTAGAAATACACAGCAAGTAAAATTCACCATCACATAACACAGCAAATTGTTGAGGCAGTCACCCCTCCTGGGCTACATCTGCCGGTCCAAGGCTCCCCAATGGCATGTACTTGCTCTATTAATTTGCTCAAAATGGTTATATAGGTAAAAATATGCCTCAATAGGAAAAACCAGCTGTAAATTCAGCTTCAGAAGATAGAAAATAGCTAGAAATGGCTTTTGTTTCACACTAAACAGTGAAATATTACCCAATGCAGTGTCTTCTCCATGATGGCCCTAATGGCTCCTTCATCTTCCTCGAAGAAAAAACTATTGTAGATCACCTCTGTTTGACCTAAACCCTATTCCAAACTGCTCAGAATGCTGAAGAAACCCAAAATTGACTAAAATTGCACCTTGTTTGGTCGAAAATTGAGAAAGTTAGGGCAAAAACAAATTTTTTCCCAATGTCCTCCAAATTCCTCCTCCAAAACTGGAGGAACTCCAGTTAACCTGACCAAAATGGCGGTCCGCCCGAAACTGTCGAACCCGCTCCAAAACTGGCGGACGGTTAGTGTTGGCATTAACTGTTTAGTGGCCGGTTGTCACATGTGGATCTTCGCGCTAATCACCGAACAAACCACTGTAGAAACCGCTGTATTTAATGTTTTAACGTGGCATTAAACTTAACGTCTGCGCTGGCCACATGGCCGTGGTCTGTGGGCGGATAATGTTAACCATCGGGTATAGGCTCCTGCTTCCAAGCATCAAGACATATGAAGTGTGCTGTGAGGTGGGGGTTGGCCCCCTTTGCCACCAATATAAAGTTCTACAACCTTTAAATAAAACACGTCGACCATACAAGCTAAGTATCACCTATAGCCCAATTGGTTGGGCGCTCTTGCACACGAAGGGAGGTCCGGGGTTTGAAACTCGTGGACTCCATAAAATTTTACCACTCGCCTTCAACTCTGGCCTGGGGCCACGTGGCAGCCTCTGGGCAGGCCATGTGGCACCCGCTGATAGGCCCTCAAAACCTTAACATACAAATAATTTTGCATAATATATTTTTTTCTACAAAATTTTCCACATAAGGTCAAACTGAGTCAAACGTCAATTTTTAGAGTTTATTGGGCATTTTCAAACCTCAATAAATTCTGCAATGGACCTCGGTTTTCAGAACCGTTCATGGCACAAGAATCGCAGCGACGAGGCCTTTTCGGTCGTTCAGATTGCAACCATTTCTGAGCACTTCCATTTTTGAGCTATTTTCTTAACTTGGACAAGATCTCCTGATCAATGAGTTTGTTTTGAACAGGTTAATCGAATTTGCAGATCTACTCTTTAGGACCAGCAACAAGATCAAGATGTCTTTCTGTGGATTGAGACTCGAATATGTCTTTGATGGTAGTTCAAATTACATAGCTTGGAATGACAGGATGGAAGCAGTTTTGGAAGACAACATGTTGAAGGAGTATATTCCTAGGCCTGCAGCAACAGATGCTCAAAATTTGGAAGTATGAAAGAAGAATGTAGCAAAGGCAAGAAGGATTCTACTGGAAGGAGTTCGAGATCATATCGTCTTGAATTTGGATGGAAAGGAAACTCCATATGCTATGTGGAAGGCATTAATAGGTTTTTTTTTCTTTTTTTTCTTTTTTTCTTCAGAACAACAACGAAAATAGGAAGTCGGCGCTGAAGGACAAGCTTCGAAAAATCAATATGGAGAATGGTGAATCAATACCAAAATACTTGACAAAGTTCACTCAATGTGGATATGATCTTTGAAGTGTTAGTGTTACAATTTCTGAGGATGATATGGTGAGCCTAGCACTTCTAGGCCTTCCCAAGAGCAAGCATAGCTACCAAAATTTGGTGAATGCGAGGGAGATGCTACAAGAGTGGGAGGGATTGTGGTATGACTCGGTTCAAGAAGAGATTCAGCGGAATACCAGAGATGGATCCTCATCAAAGACTGACGATGAGGAGAACTGCGCCTTGGATGGAAAGGAAAGGAAAGGGAAAGGGAAGGCATCTCATTCCAAATCAAACTCTTATCAGGTAGGCAACAATAAGTACTTGTCGAAGATTAAATTTTATCACTATCATGAGATGGGAAACCATGCCAAAAAGTGTCCACATAAGAAGGTCGACAAGAATCCCTCAGGAGGAGCGGTAGGTGAAGCTCCCTCTTCACAATTTGAGTTGGATTTAACTCTCATAGAATGCATGGTGTCATCGATGATGGGTTTTGTGTGGTACCTGGATAGTGGAGCTTCATTCGATATGAAAAAAAACAAATAATTATTTAGCAACTTGGAGGAGAAGGATCTCCATATGCACGTCGAGCTACGAGATGATGGGAGGTATAACACGACCGACATAGGTATTGTTAACTTTAAGAGGGAGTCTAGTACTCCTCTCACATTAAAATATGTCATGTATGTTACTAGTTAAAAGAAGAATTTAGTTTCAGTTGATAAGTTGGAATACCGTGGCTACGATGTGATATTTAGAAAAGGAAAGGCGCTCCTTCATCACAAAACCATGAGAAAGGTGAAGAAGATTGGCATTCATGTAAATAACCTCTACAAATTGGATGTATAATATTGTGTTTCCTTGAGCACGAAAACATAGAAGGTGCAAAGCTAAGACATCGGTGGGTTCTGGCATAGAATATTGGGTCATCCACACCATGGTGCTTTGAAGATCATGCAACATATTTCTATAGGACTTCCCAATGGTGCACTTGAGCAGAGAGATACATGCATAGGGTGTAGATTGGGTAAGTACACCAAAGCCACCTTTCATGATAAGGACAGTCGAGCGAAGGCTATCGTTGAAAGATTTCACTCAGATGTGTATGGACCATTCTCAACAGCCTCCACAGAAAAACATAGGTATTATGTGATTTTTGTAGATGATTTGTCACACAAGTGTTGAGTATTCTTCATGTAGAAGAAAGATCATACGTTCTCAAAATTTTGTGAGTTCAAAGCACTTGTCGAGAAATATACAGGGAAGAAGGTGAAGCCTCTTAGAAGAGACAACGGTGGATAATATGTGTCGAATGAATTCAAGAACATTTGTGCTTTAGAAGGCATTCGACAGGAATTGATAACACCTCATAACCCACAACATAATCGGGTTGCAGAAAGGAAGAAAAAAATTATTGTGGGAGCAACACGAGCAATGTTGCATGATCAGGGCCTACCATTGCACTTATGGGATTAAGCATGCAACACAACAATATTTTGATGGAACAGAAATCCTCATTGGATTCTCGAGATGAGTACACAAGAGGAAGATTTTTCATGTAAGAAACCATATGTGGCTCACTCTAAAATTTTTGGTTCATTGGTTTATTTTCATGTAACCAAATATGTCATGAAAAAGATAAAACCAATAGCTGAGTTGGGAATATTTGTGGGGTACATTGATACACCTCATACCTATCGGGTGTACATGCCATCTCATAGGATGAAAATTCTCAGGAGAGATGTGAAATTCGATGAAGAGAAGGACATGTGAATTTCCCTTGAGAGGGAGATTTGGTTGCATGCAGTTGAGGAGTTCTTAGCTCCAAAAGAAGAACCTCAATATGTGGAGTAGCCATAGGAAGAGGAGCAGAGAGTGGAAACACCCACTCATGCAGAGACTTCCAAAGATGGAATTAAATGCACCAGAGAGGCTAATAGATTCATGCATGATGCTAGAGAGAATGTGGGAGCACCCACATCACAATGCAGGTTGAGAAGGTCCCTAGAGTGGTACACTTGCTACATGGCTCTTATGAGTGAGAGTGTAGAGATTGAGCCATCCTCATTCGAGGAAGAAGTTTAACAACCAGTATTAACTGATGCCATGGTTGAGGAGTATGAATCCATCATCAGAAACATTGCATGGGAGGTTTTCCCAAGACCAGAGGGAAAGTCAGTTGTAGGATCCAGGTGGATCTACAAGGTGAAGAAGGCAACAGATGGGACTGTGGAGAAACACAATGCCAAAATTATGGTCATAGTGTTATCTTAGGTGGAGGGAATTGATTATGAGGAGACCTTTTCTCTGGTTGTAAGGTACTTGTCAATCAAATTTATTCTTGCACTTTCAGAACATATGGGATGGGAGATACATCAGATGGATGTAAAGGCGACATTCCTCAATGAAGTGATTAAGGAAGAGGTGTACATTGAGCTAATGGAAGGATTTGAGACCTTCGACAGAGAATCCCATGTGTGCAGACTCAAGTGAATGTTGTATGGACTGAAAAAAGCACCTCATGCATGGTACACCAAGATCGACAACTACTTCATCGAGTTGAGCTTCACCAAAAATTAAGCATATGCGAACCTTTACCATATTGTGGTTCAAGGTAAATTATTGATTATAGTTTTATATGTTGGTGATTTAATTCTGACAGGTGATGAGTAATTGATCAAATCTTGCAAAGAGGACATTGAAAGAGAATTTGAGATGAAGGACATGGGGCTTTTGCACTATTTCCTTGGTTTGGAAATTTGGAAAAGAGATGGGGAACTATTTGTATCTCATGGTAGGTATGGAAATGAGATTATGAAGAATTTTCACATGGAGATAAGAAAACCCATGGAGACTCCTCTAGCAGGGAATTGGATGAACGAATATGCTACTTCAGGAAAATTGGTAGAAGCTACCATCTACAGGCAACTTGTGGGTTCACTCATGTACTTGGTGAGCACATGGCCAAACATGTGTTATGCGGTTAACCAGCTTAGTCAAGATATGGTTAAGCCTACCAAGCTTATTGGAAGGAAGCCAAACATGTGTTGAGATACCTGAGAGGCACCACTCAGTTTTGTCTTTGGTACAAGAAGATAGAGGCAGTGAAGCTTTAAGGCTTCATAGATGCAGATTGGGCAGAGAGTCCATCTTACATGAAAATCACATCAGCGGGAATATTCAGTATTGGGTCAGCAGTAGTTTCCTGGTATAGCAGGAAGGAGAGATCAGTTGCACTCAGTTCAGCAAAAGCAAAGTACATGGTTGCTAATCAAGCAACATGTGAGGCTATCTGGACGAGGAAGATCCTTGTTGGGTTGTTATGTTAATAGATGGATCCAACAATGATTTATTGTGATAACCAAAGTTTCATCAAACTATCGGTTAATCCAGTTTTTCATGATAGGTCCAAGCATATCGACATCTGGTACCACCATCTCAGAGATTGTGTGCATAGGAGGATTATGCCATTAGAGTACATTCCTACAGAGGAGCAGGATGCAAACATCTTGACGAAGGAATTATCAAGACGCAAATTTGAGTTCCATAGAGGCAGGATAAGGGTAGAAGATAATCCCTTTCTTGTTGAGAGGGAGTGTTGAAAATGGCAACAAGAAGGGGCTTCTAATTTAATTTCCCCTTCATTAAATTAGAAGGAAATTGTACTTCCACATCACATGATAGTGTGTACGAGTTAACTAAGTCAGGAAGGCTTAGTTAGTTCTATTAATTTGAGTTGAGAGTGAAATTAGAGACATGTATAGTGTTCCCTAAATTTTGGGGGCCCACTCACAATTTATTTTGAGTTGTAATTACTTAACTCAATTTAATTGAGTTAAAATCAATTTAACTAGTTCTAACTGATGAGGAACTAGTGAGAGGTCAAGTGAATTAAATTATATTTAATTCACATGCAGTGATCAATCATATAACTGATAATTCACTCATCAATAATTCAGGCATGTTATTTCTAAGAGAGGCCCATTTAAGATTAGATTTGAAGGAAAATGTACTATCAGTTGTATAATTAGAATTGTATAGGTGATGCATGGAGTCAGAGGAAGAGCCTTCATGTATTGTGTAATCCTAATTGGGGAATTCAATTGCTAATTGACCTTAATTACCCAAGGAAACTGCACAAGGAAATAGGGATCCCTGAGGCCAGGAATTTGGTTAAGTATTGAACCAAACTTTCCTAGGAATCAATGAGAGAGATAGAGATAGTGTAGAGTTTTCTCAAGCGGAGAAAGAGCATTGTAATATTCTCATATTATTTGGCTTATGCAATATATAGATAGTGGGGCTTTTGGCGGAGGCTTTCCCTAGATAAATCTTTGCGTTATGTGATTGAAATTATTTCTCTTTCTTATTCATGTGATTATGTGATCGTAATTTGTTTTCGCAATTTTCAGAGTAGGTTCAAGTTTTTTTTTTAGCATATTACAAGATCTATTGAATCTACATGGATTTTCTACAGTATCTTCGAACAACGTGTGCCAAAACTTAGACAAGCATATCGTGAGCATCAGGAACCAAGAACAGAACCTTTAGGCACAAATTTCAAGAGAATATTCCTAAGGGAATACTCCAAAAAATAAATTTTTAATGATATTATGGAATCTTGAAGAATTATTGTGGGGTTCGCGATGATAATGGCAGAATATAACTGATTTTATACTCATTTTACTGAGAAATTTACAAGGATTCCAATGGTGCAATCAGTTTTTGGATCTATTCAGTGGATCTTAGGGGTCATGGTAGAAGAAAACATTCTTCATTAATTGATTGGGACGAAGTTCATGTTAGGTAAACATGACTCGGGGTAGAGTCAATGTTGACTAGGGTAATAGTAGTGGTTTTGGGGCACATGGTTTTGTGCACCCATGGTTTCGGCCCATGGTATTACATGTAATGGAGCCTATAAAAGATTGGGAATACTTCATTGTAATGTAGGCCTGGAGGTGAGTGGTGAAGGCTCACTTGGTCAGATTGGTTAGGGTTTTGGCCAATGGTTAATGAAATTTCATTGGTTGGGTTTTTCCCTGGATTTGGGGTTTTCCCAAATAAAAATTTGTGTTTATGTTTATGATTTGTTGTTGGGTTCTTTATGTTTATTTATCTCAGTAAATGTTTATTATTTCTGCCGTAAAATCCTAATAACTAGTATTTCATTCGTTGGGTTTTTCCCCGGATTTGGGGTTTTCCCGGATAAACATCTGTGTTTATGTTAATGTTTTGTTGCTAGGTTCTTTATGTTTATTTCTCTTGGTAAATTGTTTATTATTCCTACAGTAAATTTCTAACAACTGGTATCAGAGCTATGAAGATCTGAAATCTGGAATGAGCTATATATATAGTTTGCTACTACTACGTGAAATTTTCTCCTGGACAGATATACGTAAAAGGACAAATCTATGTGTGAAGGCGTTAGATCTGAATAGATCTGCGTGTGAACATTATCATGCATAGATCTATGTAAGAGGAGGACGGGTCTGCATAAAATCTGGTTCGATCTGCCTATGGATATGTCATATCTGATTAGATCTATTGCAATTGTAACGTGGCCCTATTCGCTGAAGTTCGTCGCCTCATGGTGTCGCAGGGGGCACTGCTAGTGATGAGCGTTGTGTGATACGATCTCTACTTTTACAAATCCAAAAATAGTCTCGGCTATTTTCTGAATCAGAGATGTTAATTCTGCGTAATACAATTCTGAGCTCAACGTTTTTTCGTTTGCATCAGTGCCATCGTTTTAAAAAGCAGGCGGAAGCAGTTTTTTGCTTTAAGAGATATTGTGGATGTATGAGAGCAGATCTTAGTGCGCTCTGCGTGGACCGATTCTGCGTGGATCAAGTCGAGTGAGCGCAGACCAGATCCGCATAGTGGAGACCAGGATTTTGAGTACTACATGTAGAACTACTCGATAACTCTCGGCAGGGACGATAAGAAATCGACTGTGGACATCGATTTGCACGAACTCGGCGGTGGCATGAACATTTCCTGCCAGCACACAAGGATTTACTATGATTTCAACATAAAGAGATTTTCTCTGGAAGTTTTGGGGAAAAACGGTTGTTATGTGGAAGGGGTGCTGCATCTTCCAGGACACAATCCTATTAAGCTCGATTCGTGGGATTTGTTGCAAATCAGGGACAAGAAGTTCTATTTTCTGCTTCCGGTTAGGAGTATTGTGAATCCCCATGTCAGTGTTCATGCAGGTGCTTTGGCTCCTCATGTTTCGATCCTCGGTCCTATTGTTGTGGCTGCAACGGCAAAGAAGAGGCCGAAAGGAGTCGGTGACGAGGACGGAATCATTCAGAAAAAAGAGTCGGAAGAAGGGAAATGGTGTGGAAGGGCCGTGGGCAGTATCTAATAACTGGCCCTCACATGAAATGGTCTACAATGCGTTGATGATTGGATCGGCTGCTAAGCAAGCGTTTGCCTATCAATTCGATCCAAAAAGTGGATACACGAAGGAGAATGGACCATGAAGCTGATAATTCTCAGCAGATTCAGAAAGAAGAAAAAGATGTTGTTTCAACTGTAGAAACTATGCTTTCTGATCTTTGTGGACCAGGTGAATGGATGGCAATGTCAAAAAATTCATTCTTAGCTTCTTGAGCATTATAGTGGTGTTGCTTTAGAGAGGTCTTGGTCTCTAAATCCATAGATTAAGAAACTATGAGGATTGGTTACATGCAAAGTGTTTGACAGAATGTGTCAATCAAATGTTTTGAAGAACATCAAAATGAGAGAGGATATTTGCAGGTGAATTAATTAAAAATTGATGAACCATGTATCTGAAGAGAATTCCTAGAGGACTGGCGGTTACAGAGGCTGGTGACCCATGTCATACAAAGAATAGCAACAATGAAACAAAAAAAATATTATTATAATGGAGTTAATTTTATTGCATGTAAATGGTCATATTGTTGTAAGACCTGGTATGGCATGCGTACCCCTGGGTAATCACTGGTAAAGTCTGGGTTAGACCTAGGTGATAGGGGGGATGTCAAGTTAACAATTACCCTGGGTAAAAATTTGAGGGGGGAAGAGTTAGAGTGAGCGGGGTTGTCTCACTTAGTAGGTTTGGCTAGATTTAGTCAATAATCCCCAAGTCAAGTTTAAGGGGGTAATTGTTAGGTAAACATGACTCGGGGTAGAGTCAATGTTGACTAGGGTAAATAGTAGTGGTTTTGGGGCACATGGTTTTGTGCACCCATGGTTTCAGCCCATGGTATTACATGTAATGGAGCCTATAAGAGGTTGGGAATACTTCATTGTAATGTAGGCCTGGAGGTCAGCGGTGAAGGCTCACTTGGCCGGATTGGTCAGTTTTTTGGCCAATGGTTAATGAAATTTCATTGGTTGGGTTTTTCCCCGGATTTGGGGTTTTCCTGGATAAACATTTTTTTTTATGTTTGTGATTTGTTGTTGGGTTCTTTATGTTTATTTCTATCAGTAAATGTTTATTATTTATGCCGTAAAATCCTAACAACTGGTATTTCATTGGTTGGGTTTTTCCCCGGATTTGGGGTTTTCCCGGATAAACATCTGTGTTTATGTTAATGTCTTGTTGTTGGGTTCTTTATGTTTATTTCTCTCAGTAAATTGTTTATTATTCCTACGGTAAATTTCTAACAGATGCATATTTCTAAAGTGGGCCATGTTTATAGTCAAAAGTGTCAGGAGGACAATACATACATGTTGGTGTTGTAATTGTTGTGTTTTGATTAATCAAATTACAATTCACTCCCAGCATTGGAGGAATAATGATGTATTTTTCCATGCACTCCTTTTCATTTTTGTTGAGATGAATGAAGCAACCTCCTCATTATTGAAGCAAGGCCTTGAGATGTAGTCCACAATGGACGAACTCCATTATCAAAGTTTTGTGTGCATTTACTTTATGGTCTCCTTATGTTGCTTCTTCATTGAGTGTTTGCATATATGGTTTTTACATGCTTTTTTCATGCAAGTATGCTAACATCAACCAAAGAAATTATCTTGTATCATGTTGGTATCATAGGAATACTAGATCATCAAGAAAGTATGAATAGTTTTTAATAACTATGATAGCTTACATAGGGTTATATGTATGAGGTAAGCTCTATAAGGGCATAAGTAAGGTGCATATCAATGATCATTACTTATGATTTTCATTGTATCATAACTATTATGATGCTTTCTCTTATTGACATGTACATGTTCATCGATCAATCAAGCTCTATCTTCTTAGGAAAGGTGTATTGGATAGAAAATGGGATTAGAACCTGTATTTGTTCCTAAGGGTTTCAATATAGTGAGTGCAAAGAGGAAAGTTACAATTTCTTGAAATTTTCTTATGGTTGTGAGGTCACACCATCATCATGCATTAGAGATAGAGATATATTCAAAAACCCTAAATTTAGTACCATTTGACCTATTTGATTTTTCCTATCCATTCTTTATAATGAGAAAATCCTCGAAACACTAATTTGATTTAACATTATTTTTGGCTATTAGTTGGCATGATTTATTTCCATATTCACCCTAGATATATTTGGTGGCACGAGTTGTTAAAGATGTGGTTTGGGTTAAATAATTCCACTTACCTTTTTGGTTCTTGCACCTTTCTTCTTTGGAATCAATAGGTATAAACCAATCATCTTCAACTGATTTGGGTGAGGGTTGTGCTCCAGCAGACAGCCACATGTGGGGTTTACCATCCGAACAAGGTATTTACACTTATTCACAGTCTATTGTAACCTTGATAGAGATCTAATATATAACCTTGGCATATTAGTTAGATGTAAAATATCAAAGCGAAGGTAAGGACTGGGATCAAAAACCAATTGATGCTACATGAAAGTGGTCGTTGCTAAAAATAAAAATAAAAGCCAATCAAAATTTCCAATGTGGGAAAGGTTTACTAAACCAAATCCAAAAGGAAGAGATTTTGATCGATTGATTAGTGGATGTCCATTGTGTTCATGAGGCAAGCCTCGCTCACACCCTACTAGCCATGTTTGTAAGGGATTGGGAGGATATACTAAATATTTTTAGGTATATTAATAAATAAAAATATTTCCTTAGATAATATATAAAGGGCTCGCCATCACATAATGTTCTGGCTCAAGCCCACCCTAAGATTCCATCCATCCCATGGGTTTTTATTATGGGACACTCATACGTTAGGATGAGGTTTATGAATACAATTGTTTCCATGGCTTGTTCATTATCTAGGCATAATATATTATGGTACGAATTTTGATATTACATATGTATTTGAATACGTCAAGTCAAGTTTCACACCATATCCCCTATTCGTAAACACCCCCTTCACCCACAAACACTCAAGCATTTTTGTGCACAACTTGACCACCAATGGAAATCGTATTGCCTCATTAGATGTGGATGGATTCCCATTAGAGTACATGATTATGGATGACCCCATATTGAGGGCTCATGCATACATTCTATAGTAACCAACCACTGATTGGCAACAAAGCATGTTATAGGCCTTATCTTATATTATATCTATATGAATGAGGGGAAAAAAGTGGAATAAATTCACTTAAGGAAACTCAACTTGTTCAAAGAGATGTTTATGAAATGTGTTTTAATAAGTAGATAAATTCAAAGCCTAGACAAAATTGAAAATTCAACATAGTGAATTAAATGTATTTTAATAAGTGGATAAATTCAACCAGTTATATTGAAAATACAAACTTAATTATTTGCATCATATATAGGTAACAATTATGGTACAATGTTATGTGCTACTATTTTTGCTTCCATTTCACCCAACATCCTTGTATGTTCTAGTTTTGTTGTGTCTGGAAAATCCTATTGTGGAGCCCCTCGATCCAACTAGGGTGACCTAGTTTCCATTGATCTGGTTTACCTAGTTCCATAGCCTATATACACAAAGTTATTTGGAGTCCGTGAATTTGAGCCAACAACATAAAATCCAATTTGTGTAATAAGTGCTAATATTATGCATAACTAATACTCCAGTATATGGGGAGGAGATTGTCTTACGAGTACAAACCAAAATGCATGTAACCCATAGAGGGGTCTTCAAGATGGAGAAACATGGAACATGAATATGGAGGATAGAAGTTGATCTTGCATGATCACAAGGCATACTTAACTGTTGAAGGAGCTCAAGAGGAGCAACTTGGAAAAGTGTGGAAACTAGTTGAGTGTCGTTGCCATGATACAACCATCAATTTTCATTTGTATCGAAATCATCCTTCATATTCAACAAATATATCATGAGATTCTAGGAAAATGTGGCAGGAAATCAAGTCATTCTAGCTCCTACACGCCTACTCTTTCCAAAAAAAAAATATGTAATTTAATCACTGTGAAGTGAATCCCTACCATAGATAGGTAGGGCATCTTTAGAAGCATAGTACCAACAGCTTTCCCACCACCACCTCACCCAAGATATATTTCGGTTACAGTTGAAGAACCACCCATTTCAGGGCAATAGGGCTCCCGCAGTCTCTTGGTCCTATAGTAATTGGGGAAGGCTCCTCGACCTTAAATACGTCTCGTGCAATGTAATATGACTTCTTAGATGACAAGTTTCCTTATCTCGTCCTAGGAAAATGTCAATACTTTCTAGTGAATGGTAACTACATCATTGTGTTGGGGATATTTATGTTATATTCATGTCTACTGCTTAAATTAATTCATTTTCAAATTCCATTAATGGAATTGAAATATTCTTAATAGCACACCAAAATTTGTAGAAGAAAGTTCTATTGTGGAAATTTCAGTCAATTTGGTAAATTTATAATTTCAAAATTTTCATCAATAAGAACGATATTGTAACTATAACAAAATTTCTATCAATTTTGCGAAAAATTCAAGAAGCAATAGATTTCCATACATAATACACTGCTTGTCCCATTTAATAATCTATTTCATTCTTTATGGATATGGGAATAATTCCAAGTATCATATATTGACGAGAGGTTAGAAGTTTTTTTTTTTTTTTACAAGAACTAATAATCAATTTTCATATTAAAAGAAATTGAGCTGAAGCTCACTTTATATACATGATTTACATAAGCGATTTGAAACCAATTGACATGGTCAGAACTGAGTATATATCAATGACCATCTACAAAATTATGACCTTGAATCTTTTTAACGAAATGCTACAATATCTATAATATTACACTTGTACATTTTCCAATACTAACCTAACAAGAACAAAAAATTACAAAGCATCAAAATTTTACATTAAACCATGAGGAGTTATTCCTCCACTTTGATTTGTTTAACCATGGACGTGCTATTGACTCTAACTTGTTTCATCCATGTATGGATTGTTATATCTCTTTGATGTAGCCATGTACTCATATTATGAAGCCCTATACCTTGTTGTTTCATCATTGGGCTTATTGATTGAGAATCATTTTGTCTAAGCATGCATTGAAGAGTGTCTTCATGAGAGTTTGCTTCACCCATATATCAACTATTTGGAGGAATTGTACAACCGATATATCATTCTAGTAGCCATGTATTAGGCCTATGAATCCTTGATATTCATTGCACATCTTCTGGTCTGTGAGGAGAAAGCCTCTTATATGTGACAAGAAGGCATTGGCAAAAACAAATAACATGTACACCAACATGGAGAGATTTTTTTAGCCCCGCTACATGTCTAGGGGGAGTAAGTTTAGCCTAGAAACGAAAAGAAGTGCACAATGTTGGCATTGAGGAATGGTGTTTATATGTTGGCTTGTTGGCATGAGGAGTTGATCAATTTTCATCTGAATATCAATTGATATCGTATGTGGTTCATCCAAAATTTTATTCCCTTTCCCATTGATGTCAAAGGGGGAGAGTGACATCCACAAGATGAGAATGAGATCAATTAATTTGAGGAGTTCACGAAGATCAATTTGGTGTTGTGGTTGCAGGTCGACATAAATGCCAAAGGGGGATAATGTTGGGCATGTTGGCCTCATGGTGTTGGCATTGATGTCAACCTAGGACGTCTACATGAGGAGTCATTTGTTGTTGGCATTCATGTCAACAAGCTTGGAGGCTTTGTCATGGTGATTAGATGCTTGATGACATGTTGATGAGGTGATTTGATGTTGGAAAAGGGTCTATAGGTTTTGGAGATTCTTGTAGAGGAAGGTGGATAGGTTTTGGGAGAGTTGGAGCAGTTTGATTGAGGTTTGGGTTGAGAAACAAACATAACGTAGGTAAGAGCCTCTAAAGTGTGTTATAACACAGGAAAGAGCCTTAAAGGTGCATTACAACCATAGCAAAATTAATGGCCTATAAATTGCATTATAGCATTGGTTTTGTGTATTGGGGGTGAATTTCAACCAACAAGTGAAATTTCCTTAATTATGCAGGCACTCGGGTTAATTCCAAGGGAATTTACTAAGGTATTTTCACATGGTATTTGGTGGATAGAGTCGACTTTAGTTAATATTCATTATGAAAGGTAATTAAGTCAATAATGATGAGGATTATAGCTTTGTATTGATTTCAGCTTTCATCATCAATAAAATTCCAAAGATTGAAAAAGAAGGGTTTAGAGAGTATGAGAGAGGAAGCTACAATATTGTAGAGATAGAGTGTAGATCATAGCTCATATTTGGAGCATATGTCAGAGGATGATGGAGCTATCATGCATGTATATTTATAACATAGTTGTGTTTCATATTGGACTGATGTCAAGTGCTATTGATATGGAGAATAGAGAATTGTTGTAGTTGTTGGAATTGTAGATCATAGTTTGGATTATTGATTTGTTTGCGTTGTCGTAATTTTCTTGGAGGGTTTATTGTTGTGGTATCATTGTATGTGTTTCATATGGATGCTAGAGTATTATAGTGATGGTTAAGTTGATGTTGGGTTTGTTATTGTGTGTTGTTGTTGGGTTTTTTATTGAGCAGGTTGATTGTATTGAAAATATTTATATTTTAGAGATTCAATGTGTTGCAGGGTTTTGTATGAATTTTGTTTATTATGTTGCAGATCATAATATGGATTGAGAAAAAGGATTATTGTGAGTCTAGTTTGAAATTGGATGAAATGTGTCTCACAAGTGATTTTATGCAAAGATTGTGGATGAAACATTATGAAACGTGGTCCACAAGGAGAGCTTGAAGGTTGGGACCTTCAGTGAGAAAGTGGTGGCTTGCATATTTAGGGTGTAGTGACATCCTTCGGGTAGTGGCCATGCAAACTTGAGAATTGGTGGCTTCCTTCCAGTGGTGGTTGAATATTCCAATGGTGTTAAGGTGAGACTTA
Source organism: Pinus albicaulis (assembly GCA_034641835.2). Classification (NCBI taxonomy): domain Eukaryota; kingdom Viridiplantae; phylum Streptophyta; class Pinopsida; order Pinales; family Pinaceae; genus Pinus; species Pinus albicaulis. Next base: position 1,217,841,326 of record CM076570.1, on the reverse strand, counting down.
TTGGGAGTGGTTGCTTCCAACAGGCGGTAGTCTATAAAGTAAAGGGAGTGGTGGCCTCCTTTGCTTGCTTACTCCCTTGCTTGTTATCTATCCTTTTCTATACTTGATCCAAAGTTCAGCAAAAGTTGGCGAATGATTATCAAGAGCCTTTTTATCATTAATATCTAGTCTCTTTCTATTTTCCTCTTTTATTTAATTTTCCTCTATTTTCTCTCTAGTTTCCCTTCCATGCATATTTGTGTCTCTTCATCTCCCCTTTATCATATTTTCCTTTCTTTACTTAATTAAATGCCATTTATTTCCTCTTTTAATTTTCCAATTCCTTTTCCAATTTCCATAGCCATTGATAAACTGCAAGTGATGCCCACTATAATGTCTACCCACCATTCAACTTGGAATACATGTCCCATGATCTTGGTCTTATTTTATTTACATGGAAAATAAACCTGGGGTTGTTACTGAAATTGCACACACACCTATGTTGTTTGAATCAAATGAACATCACACTTGCTGGAAATAAAGGATTATAAGTCTAAAACCTAAATTGTAGAAAAAAACACACAAAAATAAATTGATAAAATTGTATATAGGAAACTTTATGAGGTATATATGCTTCTAATTCCACCATCAACATCCCAAACACGTATTCATACATCTAGGAGGCTATAAATACATATATTGATAAATTGGGTGAGAGAAATGGATTTCCTGTGGGATATTGCATGATTCTCTATTTTGCTTCAAGAAGAACCCGTCAAGCCCATAAAACAATTAGATTATAGACCTAGGATGAAGGAAGGAGGTATAAATGATAAGAAAAAGTGTTATTTAACTGGTAAAGGTTAGGAACAACCTAATCCAAGCTTTATCATCACAAAACCAAATTCTATGTCTCTTGTAGCCATAAAATCAATTGTACAACAAAACAATAAATTACAAAATTTATAATAGCAAAAGGAATGAAATGGAAAAGACTTAAAAATGCATTAATAAGTGATATGATTGATCAAGAAGGTTGATAGCTTGCATAAATGACTTGTAAATAAGAATTGATCAATAAATCACTTACTTAATCATGCACAAAACGATCAAATTGTAATTTCCATAAATGCTAATGTTAGAAGCTAAACAAGACAAATGCAAACCATAACATCAACAAAAGTACAAGAGGGATATGAAGCTCCTAGGGTGGGTATATTTGAAGGATTCTCAAAGTCCTTGAAGAAGCACCAAGCAACGAGATAAAATAAGCCACTGCTTCCATTAACAGGAAATAAGTTTTTAGATTACAATACTGTAAAACTTGCTTGGGATTAAAAAAACCAAAATAATGCTTCTCTGATCCAGGTGGATATTGGTGGCCACCCATCTATTCCACTTGGACCCCCACCATTGTTTCTTTTAGTTTCCTTGATTGTAGCACAACTTATTATTTTTGGCAATTTTTCGGGTCCTAAACTTTCGAAGTCGTTTTGAGGGCCTAAAATACGTTTTTTGGAAAAATGGAGAGATGAGAAAAGTAGGATTCTAGTTTACTAATTTTTTTTGGCCTCCCCTTGGAGATCTTAAATATTAAGTATTATGATCAACAAAAATTAACTCTGAATTGCTTTCAAAAATGAAATCTTTTCACATAACTCCAAAAATGTGTTAAGAGATGTCACTTACTGTTTACACTCATTTTTGCTATGGTTGATCTTCAGGCTTTGCTAGCTATATTTCAAGGTCTTCAACCTGCCTTTTAAGCCTTCTATTATTAGCTCTCAGTTTGGTATTAACCATCCTTATGAACTTTGCTTCCTTGATTGCAGGGACGGTCCATATGTAGAATTGATCCTCACTGCTGATTGACTCAATGTTTGAAACCTTTTCTAGCTCCCACAGACCTTTAAATCTCTCAAAGTTTGACCTTTCTACAGCATGCATTCTCACTTTCTTCTTCAATTTATCAGTTTCAATGTTTGCAAGTCTGAGTTTGTCTTTAACCTCCTCATAACTACTCTTTTCTCTCCGAGTATTAAAAACTTTGTTTTTGTCTTCTTCAAGTATTGGAGATGATATATTTATGGGTTCTTCAAAAACATTTGCATCCTCACCTCTTGTTTGGTCTATATCCATGTCTGGCTGCTGCAATTTGTTAGACTGCCTAGTTAAGGGTTTTCTAGGTTTAAAGACAAACTCTAACACTTCATCCTCAAAATTTAATTTTTTGGATGTTTTCAATTTCTTTGATTTGCCACCTGTATCCAGTTTGATGAAATCTGCTTGAACCAGGGGAGACTCTTCAATGTCAATAGCTTGTAATATATCATTCAAGTCACCTCTTAATTCCAAGTTTTCATCTGTGACCACAGCCTTACCCTTCTCCTTTGACCTTTGACTCCTAGTCAATTTCTTCTGAGTTGTTTTACTAGTTGACTGTTTCTGAATTGTCTCTTTGACATGAGTTATCTTCTTCTGTGTAGATTTAGAATTCCTTTGGATATTCAGTGATGTGTTTATCATTGGTTCCTTAACCTGCTTCCTAGGCTTAAGCTTGACAAACCTTTTTGATTTTGTTTCTGTAGGTTCAGTAGTCTTTAATGAAGATGTTTATTTGACTTGAGGGCTAGCATCTGTTCCTTCAACCCCTATTCCACTCAAAAAGATAAATGCAGACCATTCCCTATTCACTTTATGAAGCTCATTCAAAACTATTAACTTGACTAGACCATGATGAAATAATGAGGTTTCACATGCCTGAGTTTTCATCTGTACTTTGTCTGCCATCTTGGCCAAACTTCGAAATAGAAAGAAAGGTAAATCTAGAGACATTATTCCTATGAAATGAAATAAGAGTTTAAAGTGGTAAGTGTACACCTTGTGGTATCTCCCTTCGCAAGTGAAGTACCTTTAGATGTTATAGAGCAGATTGGAAAATACATCCTTGACATAACTTCTTGGCACAACTTTGTTCAAATCATTATCCATAAACTCTGGTTTCAAAAAAAATTTGCAGGGTTGCATTTCAAACCTAAAATTCTTGAACCATATATCTTCCCCTCTTGGAATTTCTGTGACTGTTGATATAACTTCAGGAGAAATTGGTAAATTGAGAAAACCAACCTTTGTGTTTGACCCTGTGAAGTTAATAGCAAACTCTTTGGTAACCTAATTATGCCCTCCTTGAAGCTTTTCGCAAAACCTCCAGCACCCTACCTTCTTGAAATCTTCTTCAGCAGATTTATCTCTTGTGAGAGTTTCTAAACCTTCAGGTTTTGTTCTCAGGCAGTGACCAGACTTGTGATTTCTTTTTTCTTCTATCATCTTCCTCCTGAACACCCTGTGTCTTCAACAAATCTGTAATAAACCTCCTTGTTGGATGAACTGGCTCGCTTGAAAATTTGGTTCAGCCTCGCTTGATTGAAGTTCTGCCTCGCTTGATTAAAAACCCTGTTTCAGCCAGCAATTATTTTCAAACTCACTGGATTATCAAGTATCGAAACTACTGACATAACATCAATTGGGTTCAGCCTCGCTTGATTAAAATTCAACCTCGCTTGATTGAAAATTCTGCCTCGCTTGAAAACTTAAGGAGAGCTCTGGTTTCTTATCATGAGCTTCTCTTTCAACAATAGATATGCATGCAGTGTTTTCTTTGCATGAGATAAAATCAATGATAACCAACCCCTTTTCAAATTTGCAAAGGACCAATGACAAATGGCCCCTAACGAATCTCATAATGATTTCATAATTGTTTTGGATGGTTGCATGTGTGAGGGAGGATTCGTGGACTGACACCATAATCATGAAAATTTAACCCAAGTTGATGGATGTGATAGCTAAACCAAAAAATTTCAAATCCCCGATTTCGTAGCGCTGATAATGTGATTTCAGGATTTTGCGCTATGAAAAGACGAACGTTTTCATAGCGCAGAAACAGTTTTTTACATTGAGCGTGTTACGAAAACGCGGTTTCGTGGCTTATTCAATTTTTTTTTTTGAAAAAGACTTAAAATATGGTTTTCAAAACGTGGCATGAGACTCCTAAAGAGTAAAGCAAGGTTTATGAACTTTATTTGGTGATGAAATGAGACTTGTAACCTATGGCTTAGACCCTATAAAACATAAAAATGACTCAAACCGTATCTAATACCATGACTTAGGAGCAAGTATAAACTGACTAAGTTTAGAAAATTTTAATAGTGATAATAGTGGCCAGGAGAAGGAGGAAGGTGGCTTCCTTAGTGCATATTATTTTTTATTTTTTTCCATCTCTTGTAGTTATTCATGTAGTTCTTGTAGTTGTACAGGATTCTCCTATAGTTGTAGAGAATGCTCCTATAGTTGTACATGTTTCTCCTGTAGTTGGAAATACTATTATATTTTTTTAAGGAGTATTATTATCCCTGATTGTTGTATCTCAGTTTCTTGTACCTGTGGTAGGCCCTGTATTTATCCCTCCTATAGATATTTTCCTTCAAGGTTGGGTGTCTCTTCTATTGTAAATAGAGTATAAAATGTGGGTTGAGGTTTCCCATTGAACTTGATTTTTGTGTTGTTTCTCCTTGTGTAGAAAATATGTTGGGCAAGCCTACTCGCCTTGTTCTTGGTGGGGTTACTTAAAACTACCACGGTAGCTGCTATTTATTTTTCCTTTTCCTCCAAGGTGTGTGTCCTCTTCTATTTTGAAGGGTTGCATACTTCCTTCCATTTCCTCTTTTTAGATGAAATATTCTTTGCCCTATTATCCTTTGTTTGGGATTCTATAAATTCCTATCAATCCATATCTACAAATTCAACCCAAGGAATCAATGATGCAGGTCTTATAGTGCATTTGTTACAATCAATTTTATCAAACCATGATGAGCTTAATAATTATATTTAACCTCCTTTACCTTAGTACTCATATCCTTCAAAGACCGTAGGAGGGAAAATGGAATTTTGAGTATTTTTAGAGGATAGAAGGTGGGATAAACATAAACTATGCCTAATCTACCCTCACATGAGATATATTTAAGGATGTGGTAAGCCACCTCATCCTAAGGACCAGACGACCTTTCTCTTCACACCCATTCTTATCTTCATCAAGTTGTTCATTTTGCATGAAGAATCCATTCTTAGAAAAGATGGCGACCTTCCTTTCTTCCTCGTTCCACTACAGTCCCTCGGGGATGGTTGTGATCATCCTTTTTGAGTCCTTGTTTACATAAATTACTAACCCTCTGAATGTAGTAACAAATTCCTACCCTTAAGGGTTCTATAGGTTCACAACAAACTTCATTGCCACCTCTTCATCAAAACCTCTAAGTCTCTCAAAGAAACCTAGCCATTGACAATTACTCAAATATGTTGACAACTTTAGGCTATTGGTATATTCTACTAGTATCAATGGGACCTCTCCTATTGAAATATCCTCCAATTCTGCCTTCACATATTTCCTTCAAGTAGGTTTTGGAGATTAATTTTAGTCCACATCAAAAAATTTCCTTATAACTCCCAAAGACTTGGTCAGGATAAACAATTCACTCTATGAGCATGAAATTTGGAGAGAAGGTGGTGTGTTTGTGCTGCTATAGGATGCTAGGTTTCTTGTTGCAACACTTTTGTCGGGTGTTTTTTTTCAAATGGACAAAAACAATATAGTATTAAATTTATACTTTCATTAATGCATGCTTCAAAATATGTAAAACAAATTGGTGAACCCTTCTTCCTTTCCATTCACTATTTGACACACACACAAAAAATTATTTAGATTGTGAGGCTCGTTAATCATAGAACAAGTTACACAGGCTTAATAAATTTCATGGTAATAATTTTAGAGGTTATTTTGGGGCATCAACATCTTTAATTTGTGCAATTATCTTGGTGAGAGAAGTTGGTAGTGTATTTGTGACATTTTAGTAAACCCCTCTAGTGTTTCATATAGTAGTTTGTAAGCCTATAACTTCCTATAGTGATTTGTAAACCTATGGCTTCCTGCAACACTCTATAAATTTGTGATAACTATTGTAATGTTTCATGCAAATCGTCAATTGGGGAAGAATGCTACTGTTTTGATTTATCAATTAATTGAGCAAGTAATATAACATGATGTTTGGGGTGGAAGGGATGGGACTCAGTGTGCAACACTTAGTTTTCCCATCTACCACTCCACTTCCCACGTAATCCCTAGTCATACTCCCACCTTGATCGTTTCATTATAAGAAGACAACGACCATCTTTTTGAATAAGCCTATGAGATCAATACATTGATCTCATTTTCCCCTCACATGTGGTAAGAAACCTTTTAGAAAGGTGAGTGTTGGTTATTGGTTAGACTTTGTTTGTTGGTTGATTAGAGTGCATGGGACAACCTATTTGAACCCTATTTTTTTGCACAAAAGGTGATGTTTACTATTCTTCAAATGAATTTAGAGAGAGATGGTTTGTGGGCTCCATACATCACGCTTACCTTTTGGATGCTTGTTATTGAAAGGTTAATTATTATGATCCTTCCAGTGCTCTTCCTTGGACCAGATGCTCGAAGGCACTTTTTTTTCAAATATTGGTCCTTCCCGTAACAGTTTTGGAGTTTCTTGTTACATTTTAGGAAAGTTGCAAAAAATTTATGAAAATTGGGTGATATGAGATGGATGATGTTGGGGTTGATGTAACGGAGTGGAAAATGGAACAAGGATTTCATCTAGGTGCCCCTTGTAGAAACTATGTTGATGACTTGGAATAGGGTGTAGGGATTTCCCTCTTGGTTGGCCTAATTGTTGTGTCTTTTATTGTTGTAGAAAAATTGTAACTACATAGAAAACAATGTGAGAGATAAATATGTTTTTGTTATTTTTTCTCTTTTTACTTTTTTCCCCCTTTTTTTTCTCTTTTTTTGGTCTCATTGGATGCCTCGTGAAGGTTTTCAACCATTGGACCTACTTCAAGTTCCTCAGAATAGGTTTTCACCTAGAGCTTTATTTTATTTGTATTTTGCTTTAAATTCATTGACTACCTCATGGAGGTTTTCAGCCAATGAGCCTATCTCAAGATCCTCAAAGGGGATTTTCACTTGAGATATATATATTTTTTTCTTTTTTCTTTTTTTTTCTTTTTTTTTTTATCGGGAGTTAGATGCTTTGGGATCCTTCACAGTCACATTCAATTCCTTGCTTATTTAAACGATGAATTCAACCCTAGAAAGGGGCTTCCTATAAACCTTCAGCCTATAACCATTTACTAATAGTGGTAAGTGTTCCTCATCTATATTTTTTATTCTAACAAACCCATTATCTTAACATTTGTCCACTAGGTAAGGTCCCAACCATTTTTTCATGATTTTTCCTTTGATGTCCAATAACCTAGAGTCTACAAGAGAGCCAAATCACCCTTTATCATGCCATATTTTTCTTTGTAGTTTGACTACGTCAATATGTAACAAGGATTGCGTCTTGTACTCATCCAAGGAATCTAGTTGTTTTATCCTATCAGTATGTGCCTTGGTCAAATATATGTCTAACTGGCTTGTCATCCTCAAATTTTTGTATTCAAACTCAATTGATAACACAATCTTCTTTCCATAAACTAGATCATAGGGGGTGAAACCAGTGGTCGTTTTCCAAGTAGAGTTGTAGGCCCAAGTGGCTTCAACAAAAAAAAATTCCTAGTCTTTCTTGTTGCCACTAATTACCTTAGTAATAATGTTCTCCAATTCTCTATTTGTAACACTCCCTCCCATCCCCTTGTGTTATCTTAGGATGTGGAAGGTGTTAATTATTATTCCAACCTAACCTCCAAGGTATGTTATGAAGACAATGTTACCAAAAATCCTTCTTTCTCAAAATTTATGGAATTAAGTTATGATACCGCCATCGTGTCCAACTCATCTAGAGATCCATGATGACATAAATTTTATCTCAACCTGACACTCGGATTAAAATTTATTCCCATTTGAATTTTGACCAATTATAAGGTGCCACATCAGTAGGGGACCTCTATGTGTGACCCACGTGGCCCTTCCACGCCACCCCGAGAAGTCCCATGCCACTCCTAATCCCAAAATAACACCTACATGGTCATTACGAGGCCTCCATGGCACTTTCCAACTCATCCCAAGCTAGTGGAGTCGCACCGAACCCAACCATGTCATGTTGCGCAACAATTTTTTGTTACATTCAGTTTGATGGAAATATAGGTTGCTAAACATAAATCCTTGTTAACACACCCTCATATCCGTGGATGTCAAATACAATTCAATTTATCAAGGAAATACCAATCCAAACCCACACATGTGATCCACCAATTTGGGCCCTACCCCAGATTACTATCAATTATATATAAATCTAGTTCAACTCATATATAGATAATTTTCCATAGTGGACACAACCTATCCATCTGGATGCCCATATTTTCATATGCATCCAAACATAAAGTTAACAATTATGCCCCTTCAACATCCATATACAAAACATATTTAAAAGGGAACATCTAGTCCTAGATAACCCTCGAATATCTCAACACCTGGGAAATGTAACAACATCGTACCTAAATACAATTCCATAACAAGAACTATCCAGCCCTAGATAGTCCTAGATTTTTGCTAAACTGTAGAAAAGGAAAACTTAAGAAAAAAAATACAAAACTTCCTAGAGCATCAATGCTTCTGCTAAAAGCACTAATTTTATAAAGTAATGGAAAAGTTCTATATTAAAACCATTAGAGGCACAATGTTGTGTGCAAGTAGTTTAAATCACTAACAAATTTTACTCACCATACATTCTAATAATAGGAAAGAATTGTCTCCAATGACCATAACTACATCAGTTTAAGCATTCCAACTTGATTGTCTGTTGTAAATTAGGTTGTTCCTTTAGTGAGATAGGAATTCCAAGTTTCTAACAAGATGACATGCCAATTGCATGCTTAAAAAAAAAGGATTGCAAACCCAACTAGAATAGTAAACCATAGAACATAAAACAATATGTATAAGTATGCATAATCTTTGACAATCATCTTAGTAGTTCATGAAATAAGCATTATTAGCATTAATTAGAAATTGATTTAATCCACAATACATGACATAGATTGTAATTTGTTATCTATATAACATAATTAACAATATGATATATCTATACCCTCAATACACAGAGTAGTTTCAATTCATACTAAAGCATTTATCAACTTACTATCACATTAGACATAAATCATAATTCATAAATCACATGTACATAAAATATGATACTTATCTGAGTAAGTTGAATTAGTTGGAAAATGGAGAAGGGAAATCCACTCTCCACCCAACAATAGGTCATCTACAATGTAGTCTTTCTTGTAGCTAACCACCTCGATTTGGATCTAGAGTTTCAGGAAATGCTTGCATAGAGATATGTTCACACCGTTGGGTGTGACAAACACTTAGGAGATGAAGCCCACTATCTAGGTGGATTTTCAACTACTCTTTTGTAGTAAGCACCTAGCTATTAATCCCTTGGTTTTATAAAATCAATCATGGTCAACCATGGTCCAACATTGTAGTGTGACAAAGATGATCTCAATATGAAAATCAACCATGGTCCAACGCCACATTGTTACAAATATTGTATCAATATGAAAATCAATCATGGTCAACCATGGTCAACCATGGTGCAATGTCGCATTGTGACAAGGATTGTCACAATATGAAATTGACCATGTTTAATTTAGGGTTTCTAATATTTATCTTAGGGTTTATATACATTGGTTTTATAATATTAATCCATTGGGTTTAATATTATTCCCTTGGGTTTATAATCCCTCAATGTTTTAGTATTAATCCTTTGAGTTTGTAATATCAATCCTCTAGGTTAATTAATCTATGATCCAGGTGGATATTGGCGGCCACCTGCCTATTCCATCTAGTCGATTTCATCAGTTTTCTTATTTACTATTTTTAGCATTTTTTCGGGTCCTGAACTTTCAAATCCATTTTGAGGCCCTAAACGACGTTTTTTGGGCATGATTTCCCTATTGATTTGAAACAAATCGTGTCACTAGTCGTATTTCTTGGAGAGATATTTCAAACAAGGTATCATACACGCAAAACAGAGATAATATGACAAAGTTACGACCTCAGGAAGTTGGCTGGCCCAACGGGGCCCATAAACTCTTGGTGTTACATCTCCTTGAGTTAGGGTTTTGGTTGTTTATGGTTGTCTCTCATTGTTCAATAATAAAAAGGCCCTTGAGCCTCATTGTAACACAGTTCATAGGCATGTATCTGCCACATCTCTTCTCAAAGATAAGCTACCATCGCCCGAGCTAGTTTATTTTCCATTCTGTCTGTAAGCATTTTTCATTTTTGATATTAACGAAGTGAAGTGTTATTCCTGATGCATCTATGATTTTATGTTTATTTCTGTATTTTATTTTGTTCCTTCATAATTCTGGATCAGTGGTATCAGAGCGGTCTACTCTTTCTTGATCTCTCTTTGCATGTCCCCATGAGGTCGGGGTATAAGGAGTTAGGGCTCAATCTGGTTGAACCTTTTCCAAGATCAGTCTCGCAAACCTCGATAGCCTCCCATGGCAGAAGGAAAGAAAGATGAGGGAGCATGAGATCCTATCAAAATATTGCTCAAGGTGGCCCTCGAGAAACAAAGGAGGGTGATGATGGATAACTTTGCCCAGATCCTCCAACGACTACCCATCGACAGCGCATCTTCATTCAACAAACACTCTAGAGGCACCACTCCTTTTAAGGTACAAGTAAACTTTGAGATTCCCATATTTGAGGGAAAAATATATGAAAACACTGTAGATAGATGGTTGAATTTGCTAGAAGGGTATTTTCCGGTCCATGATTTCTCCGATCAGGAAAACATTACCTTTGCACTCCCCTAAGTCACCCCCCATGTCAAATATTGGTAGGAAGCCTACTGTGAACAGAGGGATGAGGAAGAACCCTCACTTTTTTCAATCGTACCCACTTGGAATTCATTTTGAGATGACATCAAGGAGCACTATTGCCCCATGGGGAGCTATGAGGACAAGTACATCTAATGGACCATGCTGCGGTAGCAAAGATAAAGATAAAGATGAATGGTACATAGACAACGGATGCTCTCATCACATGACTAGATATAAGAACAAGTTTGAGTCTCTTAGGAAAAACAAATATGGTAAGGTTATTCTTGGAAATAATGCTTCAACAAAAGTTCTAGGAAAAGGTAGAGCCCAAATTAATAAGTATAGAACAACAAATGATACATTATTAGTTCAAGGGATTAACAAAAATATCCTAAGTGTAGGTCAAATGTAGGATAAAGGAAATATAATTGTGTTTACATCATCCAAATGAAAGGTTATAGATGAAGAAATTGGAAAGGTCATAGCAAGAGGGCATAAAAATCCAAAAAAATTATATGTGTTTAAAGAAAAGAACTCAGGCAGAAATGAGAAAGATAGTTCATCTTCTTCATATTCAGAATAAAATAAGATGGTCTCTATTGTAGCACATTGTTATTGAAAGAATACTTTTAACAGTAACTGCAGAAGTAATGTGAGGTATATGACCTCATGAGTAACAAGTAATTATTATAAGATCTACAGGATCAATAATGTAGGATCACATGGGGAGATAAGCATGGTTAGCCTGGTGATGGTTCTCTAGTACGGTTTGATATTATGTTTTTATATTACTAACACTACATCTGGTGAGGTAACTGTGAACAAAACCAAACAACATAGGTTCATAAAGAGATGTGGTTATGAAAGTTCAACAATTTACTTTATGTACGTGAATCTTATGAAGGATAGTCGCATATATACATGACTTTTTAATTAGAAAGTCACGCATGTTTCTCTGAGATGAAGAAACAATAGGACAAACTCATGGAGAGTTTCTAACATGCTTCAATAAGTTATTATTTGGATTTCTGGTGCTGAAATTGATTGGTTACAATTTGTTGATGCTCAGATACTACTTAGAAATGACATTGGTTTATGATGGTTTTTTATTTGCTACAATATTTCATGGTTGCTTTGGTTCTTTGATGGCCTTTTTGATTGATGAAGTTGGATATGATCATACCTGACAGTGAATAGTTGGCACAGGTTCAAGGGGAGCACTTTATATCCTTCTAATATTACATTGTTGGCATTATTATTTCTTGAGCATTCCTTGTCACATAATGATGTTCATGATAAGTAAATATATCATTGGTGAAGTATTGTTATTTTTGTTGAAGACATATATGTTGTTGTCATTAGTAATGATGAACATATATTTCTTAAGTTGCATAATATGATGTTGTCATAATGCACAAGTTACAAATGGTGAAGATATGGATGATGCTTATTTATGAATATGTCATTGGTCAATGACGTTGCTGACCATATTTAGAAGTTTCTCTTTGTTTTCACACCTGGTGATGATGCATGTATATAGATATGTTGCTTGAGGATTATGGCTCTTCATATATAGAGCATGTTGATCTTGATGATACGAGATCAAGGATATGGGTTACTAACAAAGCTTTATTGATGATGATGAGTTCATGGTTTACTATTGTTGGCATCTCTCATTGATGAGAAGCTATATACATACTATTATCTCTATGTCATGGGATATCATTGATGGCTGAATTGGAGACAAAGATCTTATGGATGATTTCTTGAGTTACATACTTTCTTTTTTTTTTGACATAATCGGTTGCTGTTTATATTCGAAAAAAAAGAAAATGGGAGCCGAAGCTCCATTGTTACAGGGCAATATGTTGGAGAGAAGAGGAGAAGAGGGACGTCAGTATGAGCACTTTCCTCAGTAATCCGACTATGTTTGACTGTGGTAAAAGCAGTGCTGGTGTAGATTCGAACAAATTTTGACAATAAAAAAAGACATTTACAGAGCATGTTAAATGGAAGTTGTTTTGGGAACCTGTAAATCCTGCAATAAGATGCCTACAAGGCCTGTAGATCCCGTATGTGCTGTGCCAATACTGGCCTCAACGTTTCCATCGAATTCTTGGTCATGAAAGAGACAAATTCCACAACTGGCAATCGAATTCCACAATCGCCAACTGGAAATCCTAGTTGCCATCGAATTCTTGGTCATGAAAGAGACAAATTCCACAACTGGAAAAATAAGAGATTTTGTCCTGTTCATGGCAAAAAACAGAAAGACTTACGAGCATTGAATTTGAGGCTACCAATAGGTTTGTGACAGGCTCTGTTTTCTTGAGCATCAGCCTCCTTATTGAGGGAACGAAGGACATGAATAAAACGAGTTTCATGCATTAGCTGGGAGAGCACATGGCATCGATTTATTATTTGCTGGAGAGCAAGGCTGGTGGTTGCCCGATTGTGGACCATTAGGCTGATGATAATTGTTGAATCCCCGATCACAGTTGTTGTGCGAATGCCGAGAACTTGTAGTTGAAGGAGGCCTTGGTAAAGAGCGAGGGCTTCAGCTCTGTTGTTGGAGAGGGGTCCTAATCCCCATTCGTAAGATAGAATGATGTCCCCGTTGGCATTGCAAATAATTCCACCCGCCCCCACCTTGCCAGGATTGGACTTGGAGGCACCATCAAAGAACAAAAAGTGTGTGTTACAGCTTCTTACCCATCCTGCGAACTCTTTTTCCCTCATTCTTATTTTCCAACTGCTGGTAGGAATTTTTCTACTGCTGGTATCATTATTGTTTTGACCATAAGTTTGGCTCCTATTACTTTGGTCAAGCAGACACCCAATATAATTTCGCTCTTCAACATAGAGATCAGCTGCATCGATGCTCCTTTGGCACTAAACATCGATAGTTTCCAGGGCGAGTCCTCTGGCCTTGTTATAGAGCTTCCTGATGTCGATTTTTTTGTCTCTGAAAATTATTTGATTTCGTGCTAACCATATGCGCCACAGCATGGTGTAAGGAAGGGCGTTCCAAACTCTTCTTGCTACATTTTTTGTTTTCGCTGCCAGGGGTAGTTCTTCTGCCATAGTTGTAAAAGGTCGACAATGGTGCTGTGGGAACCCCAGGGGAGCTGGTCCTTCAGGAAGGCTTCTTTCCAGCAGGCTGTGGCGAAGGAGCAATCTATGAAGAGGTGCTGGATAGTTTCCTCAACTGCTTGACAGTTTGGGTAGCGTGAGGGGCCAAGAATGCCACGCTTTTTTAGATTGTCAGAAGTTAACAATTTTCCTTTCAAAAGGACCCATATGAAAAATTTTATTTTTGGAAGAGACTCTGATTTCCAAACAGTTTTCCATGAAGTCTATATGGGCATGATCCGGTCACTATTACAGATTTGACGATAGGCAGTTTTGACTGTGTAATTGGTGCCTGAAGGGTCCCAACAGAAGCTGTCATCTTCGTTTTGTTTGGTGGGGGCGATACCATGGAGCTCACTCTGCAGATTTTCCAGGCTTGGAAGAAGCTCATCAAGGATATCAGGGAAGTGCCAACCACTCTAGAGGTGAGTGTGAATATGCCATTTGGATATCTGGCTCAGGCTGTGAATCCCTTTGCTGTCAAGGTAGGCGAGAATCTGATGGGTTCCAGGCTTGCTACTAATAGGTAGCTGTCCCAATATTTTATCAGCCCCTATTCTAATGCTGTTACCTCCCTTGGGAACCTTGGAAATGTTAGATGCAAGGGTGGGAATTGCTTTTTTGCACAGGCCCCAGATTTTGGTGCAGGCTCTGAGAGGTATGTCGTGATCTAGTAGAAGTTGCCTCTGAGTATTTAGATATTTGGTTTCCAGCACTGTCTTCCACCACGCAGATTCTCCATTGATAAGTCTCCAGATTATCTTGCCACCAAAGACCAAGTTTAGAAGTTGTGGGGATCTGATCCCCAGCCCTCCTAAGTCATGAGGTTGTATAACCTGTTTCCAATTTATAAGATTGTACTTTTTTCTTTCAATTTTTCCCCCTTGCCAGAGAAAATGATGAAGGATGGCTTCCACTTTGTGATGGAAGCTGGCTGGAGCTTGCAGGAGAGTGAAGTGATACAGGGGCAGAGAGGAAAGACCTGATTTCAAAAGGGTTAGGCGTCCTGCTGGGTTAAGCCAAAAAGAGCCCCATTGCCGCACTTTCCTTTTCATTTTGTCAATAATGATGTCCCAGACTTCAGCTTTCAGAGAGCCCGCACTCACTGGAATGCCCATGTATGAGAAATTTCCCCAATATAATTTGCAAGAAACCCCGAAGATGCTGGCAATGCTTTGGAGGGTTTGAGCTGTTGTGTCGAACACCCAGACCGGGACAGCGCTAGGGACATCCAGCTCGGGATCGAAGTCTGGAGTCCATTTGTTCAAATACAACCCTCTGGAGTCCATGAAATAAGGACCATTTCTGAAGATTAGGTCCTTGTCAGCTTTTGTTTCAAAATGAAATGTGAAGTAACCTTTCCCACAGAAACGAATGGAGATTTTGCCACTGACTTTATCTACCCAGTTATTCTCAATCCAACGTTGAACAGTTTTGGGGGATGGCCATAAACCCATGAATTTCCCAATGAGCCCCCGCTTAGCGAGTGAAAGAGCAGCCATTCTTGGCAGAGCAGGGGGCAAGGCGACCTCTTGCAGTCCATCCAGCTTCTTGACGAACTTGGAGAGGGATGGACGAGGGCGTTGAGGGGGTAATGACTTGACAAGGACCGAAAAGGCTGTTTGAGCATCAGCCCCCTCCAAAGCACCATCCGGAGGGGCCATGAATGACCAGCGACCACAGGGACAAGAGCAGTTAAGCAAGGTCAATCGAGTAGATAGGTGCGTGGTCCATTTCCTTATATCATAACAGACTGGTACGCGTTGCAAAGAAGACAGCAAGAGATGAAGGCTTGTGCGCCGCGTCTTATGTGAGCGCCGCACCAGAACAAAAAGACACAGCAAAGGCCGGCACTATGCGCCGCGGCCAGCGAGTGCGCCGCGACAGGGAACAGCTTCGGCCCTCCAAAACCTAATCAGCGCCGCGCCTGCAGATCTCGACCCTCTAAGCACTGATCAGTAACAATTTGAGTTACATAATTTTTAGTTTGTTTATGGTGTGATAATTCTTCTTGCATGAAGATAATGGTGCAAGAGAATGATATTGCTGCCTACGAATTATAACTCTTCATATATGAGGATAATGCATATTACATGAAGATAACATGATGATTTATTGATATGTTGTTGCTATAAATACTTGGTGATGTTTGAAAGAATTGCACATCTGGTCACATGTTGATGTTGTTGAATATTTATGCTACATTGCCCTATCTTACTTCATGATGAATGATCCAGGTTCGTCAGCTACCGGATTTACCCTTGATATTCTACTTCTGTGATGTTTGTTAGAATTTCATTTTAAAAGAGCATAGAAGAACACATATGCATGCTTAAGCGAGAGGAAACTAGACAACCATCAGCAACATAAAACATGAGACGTTGATAATGGAGTTCGCCCAGTGTGGGCTATGTCTCCGGGCCCAATGTCAAAATAGGATAGGTCACTTCATAGAGTGCTTGAAATGGGAAGATGTACATGGATGATGTTCATACAAGGATGCGCTGTCAACATGAGTGGCTTGTCTCTCCACGACACGTTCCATTACAGGAACTCTCACTCACAATGGACCTTCTATCAGCATGACATTATCTCACATGAAGCCAAAACAAGATCCCCCACATGCATTAAGAAATGATCTAGAAATCATAATACATCTCATGACAAAAAGAGGCACACGATCAAATTGCATATACCTCAACCCCTGAAGTTGGCTGAATAAGAAGATGCTCAGATGCTGAATATGGTTGTACCATTGAACTCGTGGCATCAAGGTGCATAGAATCGACTACCCACACTTGAGAATCAGACATCGTCACTCCAATTTGGAAAATGGCCGAGAAACGGGGAGCTCTTCTACTAAAACAAACATCGCCATTGAGATCTTGTCACCGAGAGGTGTAAAATCAATATGAAGTTTGTCTAAAATGGACTCCAGCAAGTTTTGGACCTCAAGGAATCTTTTGATTCGCTCAACATTCCCTAAGATTGTGTTCTGCAGGGAATCTACAAATCTGCTGCTTAGATGGCCACACTCGCGCGCATTCCCTCCGAAATTCTGGTTAAAATGATTGTAAAATTCATATCACTATGACAAAATGGAATTTTACCTCCCCATGGAATCTTTTAGGCATTAAGGAATCTTCTCTACAAAATTTCTTTGCCTTGAAAAGTGTGCCCACATATGGTTCCGCCTTGCTGTGGCTCTCAGTTCCACACATGCAAATAATAAAGTCGCTCCACTATTCGGTCTCGCTCGACCTCCGTTCGTTGGTCGAATGACAAAGAAAAGGGTTTTAAATATTATTTACTGGCGAAGCTTCCCAAGAGACACCTTGGGCGTTTCGTTGCAGGCGGAGGTCGGGGGTTCCAACCCCACCAACCCCACCTGAATTGGTATTTTTGTTTGAACAATTTTTTTATTTTTTATTTTATTTTTATTTTTTATTTATTTATTATTTTTTTTTTTTCGAGGCCGGTTGGCGCATATTAAATATGGCATATAAACGTTGTATAGTTTGATACATTGTTATTTTTGTTTTTGGTTGTTGGGCCGCCGCATTGGATGGGCCAGCCCTCCTGGTAGGCACAAGTTCAAATCTTGCCAGCCCATATGTCGGTCGTTGTATTAACAAAGGCTTCGAGTGGGTGGGGTCCACTCTACGCAGCCCCAACCCAAGCCACTGTACCATATATATGTGGAGGTTGTTATACAATGTATATTCCATGGGGTTCCGGGGGTTATGGCCCGTCGAACCGTTTTAATTTTTTTAAATATATCGTATGGTTACAGGGTTCGGCGGAGGTGGTGACTCGCCTACCCAAATTTGATTTTTTTTTTTTTGTTATAATGTGGATTGATGGGGGTAGTGGGGGTCATGGCCCACCACCCTTAATTTAGTTTTTTTTTTTTTTTAATTTCTTTAAAAACAAATAGTCATTTTCAATTTTAACAAAAATAAGGGTCATTGGGCAAAATAATGAGGCCACAATTTCGCCCATTTTTGGGATCTGGGTTCCTTGCCAGTTGACGATGAATTTGTGGGACAGTTAAACTTGGCTCACTACCCAACTTTGACCAAACTTTTAATCGCTCTAACTTATCCATACGGGCTCGAATTGGAGATCTATTCACACCGTTTTAATAAGGGCGACGAGTACTTCAATCTGAACCTGGTTTGAGAGTCATTCAACCACCTTGAATTTTGACCTATCACTAGCCCTCTTGGTCTCCTGAGGGTGTCTGGAGCCACCTAGATCAATCCTCCCCATTGAGGAGCGTTTGGTCCACCAAAAGCATGACCATAATATATAGTTGCTTTGTACCTTGTCTGCATCACAAGTATCCTGAAAGGTCACCCTTCATTCTCCTTCACCTGTGTCCTTCAGAGCCATAAGCGACGAGCCGACACCTGCATCTTCTGCAAACCTGTAATACAATATTTTTCAAATTACATGCTTAAATAAGTGACCAATCTATGACCCAAACATCCCATACTTTCCACGAGTTTATAACACATACTCAGTGGTCAAGTTTACATTAAAATGGAATCAATACCCCAACTATAAATACAAGGCCAAAACATCATTGTTGTTGAACAAGTGATGGAAAACACATCATCACTTTTAAATTTTAAATTGCAACATATGATTTACAAAGTAAGGCCATGACACTCTACCACACCTAGAAAAACCATCTCTCACTTATCAAAGTGAATGGGTCATCTCTTTGCGGCACATTTGCTTGTCGAACAATTGTTTCAACTGGTTCATGTATGGACACTTTGTCCTTAAGGCATTGCTCTGGATGGATCCTCCAACACGTGGCTCTTTGGTGGCCACTTCTATCGCAATGAATGCAATGAGTCTTCTTCCTCCAAACTTGCTTTACCTTCTTATTTTCCTGCGGTGGAGAAGGCCTTTCATGCCTCATCCTCTTTTGTGCTGCCATTCTTCTCCAACACTTAACAATTACATGGTTCTGTAATCCACAAAAACTACATGTTTTCCGATGCCATGATCTATGTTCATTGTTAGTGACATGTTTGTAATCAAAATGAACATTAGAATACCGAGACTTATTATACCTTTCTTGTTGGTCTCTGGTGAAATCATGGTGACAAGAGCTTGCCTTAGCTCTTTCACTGCCATGTGTGTTGTTATAGGATGATGGTGAAGTGTTCCCATCATTCTCTTTCCCCAATGGTTTCAACCATGCATTGGAAACTTCTAAAACCTTTGAGCATTGTCCTTCAGTGTATCCCAAACCTACTAATTGAGGTATTTTCACAACCTCCAATGGTTGAATCAAGCCTTTGCCATTAACTCCAAGTCCTCCTCCTTTGTATCCCATCTTGGTGAGGAGTCTCATGCCCATTCCTGTAATGGGTATCTCCACATTTCCTACATAAATGATAGCATGTGAAGATGAAACTGAAGAAACATCATCATTGTTTACCTCAGATGTCAATTCAGATATAGGTGACGATGGATTCTTCATGCCTTTGTTGCGCTTCAACTCCTCGAAGGCCTATTTTGCGGCTCGCAGCTAAAGATGCAATCTCTGCTTATCCTCTTTCTCTTCTTGTAGAAGCCTCCTTAATTCAACAAACTTTGCTTGAAGGCACTGGTCGTTGCGCTTCAGTTCTTCCAAGGCTGCCTCTGCGGCTTGCAACTAAAGCTGTAGTCTCTTCTTATCCTCTTTATCCTCTTGTAGAAGAACTTTCAATTCATCGCTATCTGCTTGAAGGCTATGGTTGATCTCCTCATTCGAATGATGAGAAGACGACGATGAATATGTGGATGAAGCATCACTTTCTACTTCTTCTTTCTCCCGTATTTCATAAGCTTCATACATCATATCCACCATTTTGGACATCCTGAGCATGGCCTCATACATGTCTTTTCCATCCTCCATTGTTTCACGTTCAATCATTGTTCACGCTCACAATTCACATCAGCAAGAAGACCGCTCTGATACCACTTGATCCGGGTCAGTTAGCTACTGGATTTACCCATGATCTTTCACTTCTATGATGTTTATTAGAATTGAATTTTAAAAGATCATAGAAGAACACATATGCATGCTTAAGCAAGAGGAAACATGACAACCATCAACAACATAAAATACGAGACGTTGATAACGAAGTTCACCCAGTGTAGGCTGCGTTTCTGGGCCCTGTATCAAAATGGGATAGGTCGCTTCACAGAGTGCTGGAAATGGGAAGATGTACATAGATGATGTCCATACAAGGATGTTCCCTCAACATGAGTGGCTTGTCTCTCCACGAGACATTCCGCTACAGGAACTCTCACTCACAATGGACCTCCTATCAGCATGACATAATCTCACATGAAGCAAAAACAAGATCCCGCACATGCATTATGTAAGGATCTAGAAATAATAATACATCTCACAGAAAAAAGAGGCACATTATCAAACTGCATATTTCCTCAACCCCTAAAGTTGGTTGAAGAAGTGGATGCTCAGCTGCTGAATTTGGTTGTATTATCGAACTTGTGGCATCGAGGTGCATAGAATCGACTGCCCACACTTGAGAATCAGATAACGTCACTCCAATCTGGAAAATGGCTGAGAAATGGGGAGCTTTGCTACTGAAACGGACATCACCATTGAGGTCACTGAGAGGTGTAAAATTGACATAAAGTTTGTTGAAAATGGACTCCGGCAAGTTTTGGGCCTCAAGGAATCTTTTGATTCCCTCAAGATTCCCTAAGATTCTGTTATGCAGGGAATCTGCAAATTCTCTGCTTAGATGGCCATTCTGGCTTCACCATCGTGTTCCTTACGAAATTCTGGTTAAAATGACTGTAAACTTCATATCATTATGACAAAATGGAATTTTACCTCCCCATGGAATCTTTCAGGCATCAAGGAGTTTTCTCTGCAAAAATTATTTGCCTCGAAAAGCGTGCCCATACATGGTTCCACCTTGCCGTGGCTCGCGGTTCAACACTTGCAAATAAGAAAATCTCTCCACCGTTCGGTCCCGCTTGGCCTCCGTTTGCTGGTAGAATGACAAAGAAAATGGGTTTAAATATTATTTTCTAGTGGAGGTTTCAAAGAGACACCTTGGGCGTGTTGGTTGTGGGCAGAGTTACTAAGGCGGAGGTCGGGGGTTCCAACCCCACTGACCCCACATGAATTGCTATTTTTGTTTGAACAATTTTTTATTTATTTATTTATTTTATTTATTTTTTTTATTATTTTTTTTTATTATTATTTTTTTTTTCTATTTGTGCGTATTAAATATGGCATATAACAGTTGTATAGTTTGATACGTTGTAATTTTTTTTGTTGGTTGTTCGGCCGCCGCATTGGGCGGGCCGACCCTCTTGGCCAGCGCGGGATCAAATCCCGCCTGCCCATATGTCAATCGTTGTATTAAAAAAGGCTTCGGGTGGGCGGGATCCACTCTACGCGGCCCCGACCCAACCCACTACACCATATATATGCGGCGGTTGTTATACGATGTATATTCCATGGGGTTCCGGGGGTCATGGCCCTTCGAACCGTATTAATTTTTTTAAATATATATTGTATGGTTACGGAGTTCGGCGAGGGTGGTGACTCGCCGACCCAAATTTGATTTTTTTTGTTATAATGTGGATCGACGGGGGTGGCGGGGGTCATGGCCCGCCACCCTTAATTTAATATTTTTTTGTTTCTTTAAAAACAAATTGTCATTTTCGATTTTAATGAAAATAAAGGTCACTGGGCAAATTAACGAGGCCACAATTTCACCTATTTTCGGGAGCTTGGTTCCCTGCCGGTTGATGTTGAAATTGTGGGACACTTAAACCTGGCCCACTGCCCAACTTTGACCAAACTTTGACTTTCTCTAACTTCTCCATACGAGTTTGGATTGGAGATTCGTTCACACCATTGGGATCAGGGCGACGAGTACTTCAATCTGAACCTGGTTTGAGATTCATTCGACCACCTTTAATTTTGACCTATCATCAGCCCTCTTGGTCTCCCGTGGGTGTCTGGAGCCACATGGATCAATGAAGAAAGTTACCGATCAAACGAGAAAATTACTGATTACCTGTTTTCTTGAGGTAGCAAAAAAAACACCCTATTTTGAATAGTGGTGATGTAAAATCACCCTTATTTTTTTTGGAGAATATTTTTGGCACTTTAAATTTTCTTATATATATATATATATATATATATATATATATATATATATATATATATATAATGTCATGATCTTCATGTCAATTTTGAAAAGTGGTGATGCAGAATCACCCTTATTTTTAACCATATTTTTGACACTTTAAATTTTTTTTATTTTTATTTTTTAAATGTCATTGATTTTCATGTCAATTTTGAAAAGTGGGGATGCAGAATCAACCCCTTTTTTAGAGGATTGATTTTTTACTCTTTCTTTATATTTTTATTTATCAAGTATGAACGTTTATTTTAAAATGTTAGTGATTCTCATGCTAATTTTGAAAAGTGTTGATGCAACATCAACCCTTTTTGTTTAGAGGGCTTATTTTTTACACTTTAAATTTTTTAATATATTAAGTATGTTTTTTTTTTTTTTTAAATGTTGGCAATTTCATGTTGGTAAAAAAAAAAACAAAAAAAACAACTCATAAAAATGTAAAATAAAAAAAATAAAAAAATTAACTTGTAAAAATAAAAAATTCAAACAAAAAATTAAAAAAAAAAAAAAATACAAAACATCAAAAAACAATTTTTTTTTTTTTTTAATAAAAAAAACCGCATAATTAAAAAAATGATAAAATAAAATAATTAAAATTTAAAATTTAAAAATAATTAAAATTCAAAATTCAAAATTAAAAAATAAATAAATTAAAAAACTAATAATAATAATAATTTAAAAAGGCAATTTAAAATAACACTAAAAATAAAAAAACAAAATTTAAAATTAAAAAGACAATTTAAAAATAACACAATTAAAAACAAGATTAAAAAAAAAATCTAAAATAATTAAATTAAAAATAATAATAATAATAAATGAAAAAATAATTAAATAATTTAAATTTAAAAATTAAATTAAATTAAATTAAAAGTTAAATAAAAAGTTAAAATTTCGCATTTAAGCGGCTACGAGGCCAAGCCGCTAGGTGGGAGGGTGCAACTCCCCCCTTGCACGGAGGCCACTAAGGTAGGGAGGCTGATTCCCGAAATCGGCCTTCGAATCATCCTCCACACAACTCTCCTCCCACCAGGCAACTAAGCCTCACAGAGCGCAAATTAAATATTTTCTATTTATTTATATTTTTTAATATTTATATCTATATTTATATTTTTTATAATTTTGTTTTTATTTTATTTTATTTATAATTTTAATTTTTTATTATGATTTTTTTTTTAAATAATTTATAAATTTTCTGTTTTTTTAATTTGTAAATGTTTTTTAAAAAAATATTTTTAAGATGTTTTTTCTTTTAATTATTATTTTTTATTGTTTTTTTCAATTATTATTTTAAAATTTTTTTAAAATGGATTTTAAATTGTTTTTTTTTTTAAATATGTTCTATACTTTTTATCTTTTTCAATTTTTGTTTATTCGTTTATTTATTATTTTTTATTCAATTAAAAAATAATAATTTAATGTAGGTTTGTTTTATTTTAATGTTTTTAATTATTATTTTTAAATATTTTTTTTGTTTGTTTTATTTTAATGTTTTTATTTTTATTTTTATTGCATTTTATATATTTTTTTATATTGATTTTTTTGGGACTTTTTGGAGTTTCAGGTGCCAGTATCCGGTAAAAAATTTTAAGGTAAAATTTTGATTTCTGTTATTTAAATTGGTTTTTTTACTATATATATGGATTAAGCTTCTTAAAAAACTCCTAGAGTACTTCCATTGTGCAAGGTTACCCATCAAACTTGTGTTTTCAATGAATTCTTGCCGGATTTTAGAGAAATTAGACAGGAAAAAACCACCATAAAAGCCTTCAAAAAGTCACACTAAAGACTACTGGAGTTTTTTGGATCTTTGTTTTTTAATTTTTTTTATGTTAAAATATGTATTTTATTTACTTGTTATTATCTTCTTCTGTTTTGTATTCTCAATCTATTTGATTGGATATATATGTCAAAATAAAAATGATATAGAAGCAATAAGTCTAAGAGAACAACTTTTTGTCAATGGTGTACTTCCTTAACAGTGAATAGTGGATAGGATTATGAAAATGACAATTTTTTTTTGCATAATCTTTAATATGTTTATTAGTTTCGGTTTATTAAATTCAAAAGAAATATAATATGTATCAAATCTTTCGGTGAAAATCACATTAGAGTAAATTGTGTCGACACGTTTTGAACCAGCCAGTGTGGTTCATGTGATTTTCACTGAAAATTTTGATACATAATTTATGGTTCACAGAAGCCAAATTCCTAATAAGAAATATAATTTTAATATTAAATTACTGTTATTATATATATATATATATATATATATATATATATATATATATATATATATATATTTCTCAACAATGACATAGGTTTTAAAAAGCAATTTGCAAATTTCAAAATCTTAAAATTATTAAAAAAATAAAATATTTACACAAATTTCCAAAAAAACAAATGTTTTAATGCAGAGAGTATGGAAAACTCCAAAATCACATATAAATTCATTTGTTTTGTAAAGTTTTTTATTCATCTTAACTGAAATGTTTGGTATCGAGTGATTTCAATACACTATATAAAAAATTATTATATGTAATAAATTGTTATTAATATGATAAACTTAAAATAAAAATAAATTAATATAAATTAAATGGTAATAATTTTTTAAAATAATATTAACACCATGTCTGAAAATTGTTGGAATTTTAAGGATTTTCAGATAGGTGAAATTTTATCTTTAATGTCATTATTGCAATTTTAAGGGTTTTCAGGGACAAGATATTTTATTTATAATTTTATGCATAAAAATCATTGGAATTTAAGACTTTTGATATTTTATCTTTAATTTCATGTCTATCGTTGGAATTTTAAAGTCTTTCAGAGTCATTTTATATTATCTTTAACATCATTATTAAAAGATGTTGACAATTTACCTGTTGACAATTTACCCGCGAAAAAAAAAAAAAAAAAAACAACGTTATTCCAACATCAACAATTTTCGTTTTCAGTGTGTTTTTTGCACACAAAAAATGACAACGTTATTCCAACATCAACACTTTTTGTTTTCAGGGTGTATTTTGCACCAAAAAAATTGGTTTTTACTTCCATTTTTAAAAAATGTTGAAAATTTACCCAAAATAATAATTATAATAATATATTTCAGAATAACACTTTTTTTTTTGGGTTGTTTTTTCATGTTTTTTTGATGTTTGGTAAGAGTTCTCGTTTGATCTGCACTTGCTAGAGGATTTGTATTTCTCTACTCATATTTCTTACGCCTACCATGAGAGCACATCTTGAAAACAGGCCAGTTGACACCATTCTGTGCCATGAACTTTGACATGCTCTCAGCCACCAATTGGATATTGATGATTACATATGAGATTGGGGGATTACACTTTAATTCACTGATTTTCTGATTAGACTTGAGCCAGTTGATTTTGAGAACCTGAGATGTTGGTTTGTAGTATGGAAGATTGCACCAACCATATGTTCATTTTAATTTTAACGGCCTGACCTGGAGTTGACATATTCGGTTGATGTATTTTTTTGCTTCTCTGTATTGCTTCCAGAGTATGTGGAAGTATGCTTCTTCTGGGAATACTTCAATTAAGTAATTCTTTCATTAGAATTTATAGACAGCGTTTTAGGCAATTTTTTCTTTTTTCTTTTTTAATGTAATTTAGCTTGGTTGTCTCATGATACCATAGGCCATGCATACCTTGTGTTTAATTTTCCATCATGGCTATACAAACCCCAATGTTCCCCTTTTCATTCTTATTTTATCTCCAAGTCACTGATGCTTCTTTAATTGATTTCTCTCCAATTAGTTAATTAAATAAATTTTTTTAACATGTGTTGTATTTAGCGCATTTAGCTCCAAAGATTAGCTCAATTAGTTGAGTTCAAAGTAATTAATTAAATAATATGTTATATTAAAACGTGTTGCATTTATCTAATATGAAAGAAATAAATAAATTATTTTTAACGTCCATGAAGCTAAAAATAGCCTATGGGATAGATTGTTTCTCCATCTGGTTCTTGTATTCGACCCTTTTCCTGTGAAGTCTTACAATAAACGCTCCCAACTTCTCTCCCAATTTCTCGACAAACTCTTCGTTGAATATATTATCCCAAGATCTAGCTGCCATAATATCTGCATAATTTTCCTTGTTGTCTTTGAAAGCCTCGCACTCTAAAATGGAATGTTTTTTGTTTCCACTTTTCCAGAAGAGCAAAAAATACATACTCTTTCCTCCCACATTTCTTTTAGCCTTTTCCAACACCTTGTTTCACAACAAAGTTTATGAGAATTAGTCCTTAATTGAGCAATAAGAATTTTAGATCTCCAAGAAATTTTGGCCCCTATGTACGCTATGTACACTTTTCGCTGATGATTATGAGTGGGGTTAAACTCTTCAATGTAGTACTTCTTATTTCTCCCTAGCTCTTTCTCCCAAGTACGTTTGTGGAACTTATTCATAACAAAAGTTTTTATCTCTTTACTCTTTGTACGGCACATGCTCAAGCAAATACTCCATTTACTAAACCATTTGTTATTTGATCGCATCCAGGTCTTCTTTCTTTTGCACGATCTGTCATTAAACACAACCTTATGCCATCTACCCTCTTCTATTTGCTCAATTTTTTTTCAAATACCTTATGACTCGCACCATAGCAATTGTTTCAATAGGAGCAACCCCTGTTTCACTTAACAAGATAGCATAAGGAACTGCACTTTTAATTTTGAATTTATTTGTAATCAAATGCTTCTGAATTTTCTTAATTTGTTTCCATTGCATCTCGGTTGTGTTGTTGGCCCTCAGTTCACAACCGTAGAGAATCATCGAAATCACTAGAAGCCCAAAAAGAGTTAGAGTGGTTTTCTAGTCCCACGGCTCTACCTCTCTACGCTTGTTTTGAAGAGCATAAAATGCTTTCCAACCCCCCAAAGTTATTTTCTTTCTACAACCATCCCAACTTAAATTTATGTTGAAGTCAATTCTGAGGTATTTGTAGTCTGCAACTTCTTCCAGAATATTGCCTTCAAAGTAGAAATTATGTTGGTTATGTTTTCTTTTGTTAGAGAAAACCACTACTTTCATTTTGCTAATATTGACTTGCATCCCCACCCTTCTACAAAAATTCTCAAGGGAACGTAAGTGCTCTTGCAAACCAAGAGCCGATTTAGCAATCAGTATAAGGTCATCTGCATACAAAAGAAGCCTTATAACGAACTTGCCCAAATGGATATCGTCACACCCTTGCGTATTTAGCCACTCTTCAAGCTTGTCAATATATAAACCAAAAAGGGTAGGAGACAATAGGCAACCTTGCTTGACCCTGATATCGCTTCTAAAACTTTCAAAAATTCATGTTGAAGTTCTAATTTTGACTTTCACCTCTTCGTACAGCCTATGCATAGCTACTCTGAAATGCCTGGGAACCTCGAGTTCCTCCATTTTGTGCCAAAGCTTATCCCTAGAAACCGTGTCAAAGGATTTTCTGAAATCAACAAAGCAAAAAAAAAAACTTCTTCCTTTTTTCCCTAAACTTTTTCAATGGTGTGCGTTAAAGTTATACAATGATCAACTGTGGAATGTTTAGGTCTAAAACCTACTTTCCCTTTAGCACATTAATCTCTTTCTTCTGCCCACTTGTTGATTTTATTTTCTAACATGCTTCCAAATAACTTTGCAAACAAGGAGTTTATCATTATGGTCCTATAATTGGAGGGATTATTGATGTCACCACCCTTGAAAAAAGGTATTGCCATACCAATTGTCCAATCTGTGGGGAACCCCTGCTGTATGATGTTGTTGAAACTTTTTGTGATGTGAGGTGCAAGAATTTTTAAGCCCCACTTTAGATACTCTGCTTGGAGTTCAAAGAAGTCTTTTGCTTTTCCAACGCCCAACTTCTTGATACCCATCTTTGCCTCTTGCATTGTGAAGAGTTTTGTCTTTGTTGACCAAGGGAGGAGGGTCAACCTTGGGATCCATCACATAAAGTTGTCTTACATAGTCGAACCATTTAGAAGCGGTAATATTGTTTTTAGTTTGCACCTTTTTCGGTTGGAGTTCCTTCCATAATAATTTGGGGTTATTTTTCCCAAGGAAGATTAGTTCTTCTCTCGTCGAAACCATGAAGTCAGCGTTTTTCTTTCTTGATATCTGCTTGTAAGCTTTGAACTTTATGTTATCATTGTTTGATTCCTTCCACATTCTCCTTGCCCTTTTGCATTCATTGTCAAACAAAGCATTAACCAGAAAGAAATTTGTTTGAGACTTCTTAATTTTTGCTCTTTTGCACTCTACAAGTGTGTTTTGAATTAAGTGTGTTAATTCGTGACTATGAAGGCCATGAAATGAGATTTCCTCCTTCTCGAAGAGCCTCTCTAACGTTATTTTGAAGGTATTACAATTTTTTGGAGTAAAAAGAATTCTGCCTTTTGGGGGATTTTGTTGAACACATTGAGTTTTTGACCCTAATTGCTTATTTTCGGTCGAAGAGAAACTGTTATATTAACATGTGTTGCATTTATCTCCAAAAGTTAACTCAATTGATTGAACTGACAAGAAATGATCCCGATGTAACAATAGGGTTGTCACAAATCTCAGGTCTTTAATGCGATTTTTTGGAGTTTCTAGTGGATTTTGTGGCCAAAATCTGACTGAAAAATTTGAGGTAAAATTTAGATTTGAGTTGTTTAAAGTGATTCTTTCACTGCCTGAAAAACCAAGGCACTTTGATTGTGCAAAGTTTACCTATTAAACTTGTGATAAATAAAAGAAATCCACCTAAAAATTTCCAAAAATATTTATTAAAAACAACTTGTTAAATTTATCTTAACTAAAAATATAACGACCATTATTAATTTTATTTTAAATTTATTAATTTTATTCATTATTAATTTTCTTTTAAATTTATTAATTTTATTTATTATTATTTAATGTAATTTCACATAATCAAAATATTTTAATACTTACACCTCTAAGAGCAATAAAAGCTATAGTGAATACAAAGGTAAAAATTTCAAATTTGAAATTCTCTTCAAATTTGTTCCATGGCCATAGTGAGTGCCATGGCTTCAAACAACCCCATGCAAACACTACAAAGTACAGTTCAAGTTCCATTAGCGCTCCAAAGGATGGCAGCTATTATGAGGAACCTATGAATAATGAACTGACGAACTATTTCGATTACTTGTCTGAAACGGAGCACAAGAATCAAAATTTAAGGAAAAAAGGACCGACTAAATTTTAAGGAAAAAGCAGACTCATGCGTAAAAATAAATTCCAATTTCCAAACTGGGTGCTTCATAGAGTTGTCAAAAGCAAACCTCATTTTGTGATTCAGTTCCAAATTTACGAGGGATTCAGCCGGCCAGTCATCGTAGGAATGTGAATTTTTAATAATTTTTTTCAATTATGTTCCCGTGGTACGAAAATGGGATTTCGTTCCACATTAAATGACGCTAAAGTGGTTTTCTGTCGTAAAACATAGTGCGTTAAAATGCCGCTAAAGCGGTTTTCTGTCGTAAATTCACATCGTCTTCCGACCATCAACCGGCACTTGCTTTTAACGTAGTATAACTGTGAGACGTTTATCCTCTTGGGCAACTATTCAATTTGGTCCATACTTGAATTTTGAGTTTTAGTGATTTAATTTGAGTTGTTTTTAGTCTGAATTTTTTTTTAAGGAATTAGCAGGAATTTATAGAAAACAGAAATTGATGGGTAACTTTGTACAATCAAAGTGTATTAAGTTTTTTAGGGTATTGAATTTATATCTCCAATAAAAAAAACAATTTAGATAACAAAAATCAAGATTTACCTCAATTTTTTGAACTGTATTCTCGCATCAGAAATTCCAAAAAATCACACTAAAAACAATTCCAATTTAATTTACAATTGCATAAAAGTTTTGATAGCATTATTTTTTTTAAAATTAATTAGTTAAGCTTATTGAACAAAAGAAAGTTAGTTTAGCTCAAGGGATTTCACTCTAAAGCTTAACCCTAATGAGAATTGAACCTACCCAGCTTAACCCTAATGAGAATTGAACCTACCATGAGAATTGAACCTACCCAGCTTAACCCTAATGAGAATTGAACCTACCCTTCATAACAGAAAAGCTTCAACCTGGGCTATACCCATCAAAGCTCATTTTTAAACAATTTTTACCAAAAATTATTAAAAATAAAAACCTCTGATACTTACACTGCTCCCATTCTTTTGATTTCCCAGGAAGAAGGCAGTCCTGCTGCAATTCTAATTGCTTCCCATGGAAGAAGGCGGTCCTATTACAACTCTAATTGCTAATTGCTTCCCATGCAAGAAGGCGGTCTTACTCTAAATCAAGTTCGTTGCGAATTTTCTTCAATCCTTGATCAATGAGTGTGAGTGTCATTTTGCTTTTCACCGTAAGCTCAAATATGGCGGTTCGAAGTTCAGTTGAACTGTAATCAAATATGGTGGTTCAAAGTTCAGTTGAACTGTAATAGATTGTGGATTGCACTGCTATCTAGCTTGAAATATCTGTGACTGATACTGTTTTGGTTATAAGTGGTCGGACGTTTGACAAGTGTTTTCGGGTCCGAGATCATTTGGGCATTTGGAAGCAGAAGAAAACGGCGAAAAGAGGGCCATATAAAAAATGGCGACTGAGTTTTTCGAGGAAATGGTGCTCAAATGGTCCTTAGAGGATATAATGAACGAAAATCTCTTCAACGACAAGGTCAGTATCATTATGCCTAATATTTCAGGAACTAGCTGCGACTGCCTGACATAACTAGCAGCGAGTGGTTGAATTTTTGGGCATTTCATATTACAATCTCAAGAACTACCTAGCAGTTTTATTTTTATTTTATATTTTATATTTTTTTGGGTGTTCTGTGGACAGCAGAATGGCCTTCACCCCACCGGGGCGTGCATGGCCGGTATTCTCTGTTTTGTTCGATGTATTTCTGCGTGCTCTGTGAATTTAATATCGTCAGTGCAAAGAAATTCACAAATTTGACGTCATGCATTTCATTATTGGGTTGGCTCTGGTTATTGTGTTTTCTTTGCTTCTACACGTGCCTTCTTCGCCAGGGTGTTTTCGAGAAGCTTGTTCGTATTACACTTGCTTTTCACTCTACAAGTCCATCAGCAAATACTGTGTTGATGTTTAAGTCTTGCGAAGCAGCATTTCTATAGTTTTTCAAGAATAGGCATTGTCAGCTGTGTTCCCTCTAAAATCCAAAGCTAACGCGATGTAAGGTCAAAGGTGGTTTTTCAAGAATAGGCTCTAAGACCCAAAGCTAACGCGATGTAAGGTCAAAGGTGGTTTTTCAAGAATAGGCATTGTCAGCTGTGTTCCCTCTAAAACCCAAAGCTAACGTGATGTAAGGTCAAAGGTTACTACGCATGATCAGAGGACCTATTCTCTGCTACACAGAAAGAGATAAGTGAAATTGCATTATCTCCTATATAATACACGAGCTAAAGAGTAGTCATACAGACAGAGCGACTTAATCTTCATGAGGATCACCTGCTGATATTCACGGTTGATTGTTTTTTATACATGCATATCAGAGGACACACTCGTGAAGCCGGGGTTTGGTTGCGTTTGACAAAGGCTCTTATGAGGTTACTTTACTGATGAATGAGGTTCGCCATCAATGCCGATAGGAGTCGTCTTCAAGACACATTTCCATAGAACGATTCCTACCCTAGAGCCTTCCCGCACGAGGCAGCACGTAATACAACTACCGAGTAGAGACCTTCCCATTCAGCCCACCTGCCCACCAACAACCAGAGCCCTGGGGACCTGCACTTGCCCTTGGAAAGACACACCAGGCGGACCTACACCAACCTGTAACCTGGGTGGGTGGGCCCACTGAAAGAGAATTAAATGTACAAGTAGGAGGTTCAGTTCATGAAAATTGAATTTAGTAGTCAGTTATTCTAATGTTTAATGTTGGATGGAAGGATGATTTGGCCAAGCGAGTCTTAATGTTAATTCCTCAAAAGTAATTCTTATTCTCAACTTCAACTTCAACTTCTCCTCTAAAATTTAAACCTCTAAAATAATAAAAACTAAATTCCACACACCTTGATATACACCTTGATATACACCTCATAATATACAACTCATAAGTTAATTCTGAAAATAAGAAAATTCCTAATTGTAAAATTATCCATGAGGTGAAGTGACACAGTAAAGTATCCTCTTATCTTACGGAGAGGTCTTTCCTCCCTTTCTTGACATGTTAGGATATTGCATAACTCTCGTAATACTTTGGTTATGCTTCCTGAGCTAATGTTTTGTATTTTTTGGGTTATTTTGAGTGACTGGGAGGAGCATGTCATCGTTCTGCATTTATAAAGGATTTTTAATTCTGAGAAGAATGTCCCCATGATGCTGCACTTTACATTTTCTCTAAATTAGTTATTTTAATTTGTAATATTTTTTTTGCTTAGATGCAATTAATTGGTATAATTGGTACTGTAGCTAGACTAAAATGTCCGAAAGAAAGTTTAATAGGTTTAATATAATGCCATGGGAAATAATAGCTTTCTAGACTTTCAAGGAGGTTGCCACAGAGAATTTCAGTATATGTAATTTGTTAGCCATAATATTTATTTGGAATTTTAATTTAGGTATGCTAACTTTAGTGCATTGTCAGATGCTTACTCAATCCTTTAATCTATTTTCCCTAGTGAAGACAAGAATGATGTGTTTATTTCTCCCTCTTAATTAGAGGACATACCTATTCCAATGAAGGAATGTATCCATTCCCATAAATGGAATGTATCCAAGCTCCCTCTTAATTAGGGACTTGACCAAGTTCCCTCTTGACCAAGGACTTGCTTCCAGCAGCTATATAGGTGGAGACCTTGGGATGAGCAACTATTTGTAGTACTCCTCCTTTGGATGTCATGAGTTTCTTCTTCTTCTTTATTTAGGAGTCTTCATCCTTTGGGACTTCTTTGTAGGGCACAGACCATTCATCAGCTTCATTTATGAATCATGTCAGTCATGTCATCCTTCTTTTTCATCGGAAAGTGATCCATTAGTCCATATCTGGCCTTCCTTCATGCCTTGCTGCCTTTTTCATGTCATGTTTCCTTAAGGACCTTTCATCCTACCGCATGAGCATTAGTTGTAGAAGACATCTATAGCTCTTCCCTTGGCAGCCTTGCAATAGCCCATCCAGATGTTGTTTAAACAAATTAGAAAAAATGAATCATTAAATCAAGGTTACCTTTGTGATGGTCTTTTCATCATGACATCTTCCTATTTGCATCAACATCCTATATCGACACATCTCCAAAAGATATACGATGTCAAGGGTCTCTTTCTTTTTCAAATTTTATCGGAATCTTACTATATTTCCCATGGAGATATCATAGTCAAATCTTCAAGTCCTTGGATGTTGATTTCCTTCTCCATAGTTGCATTTTTATGATCTCTTCCTTTTTTTGTTCACACATTTCCTCCCAGGAACTTATAATCATAGTTTAGTCAACCACCTCATACTTCATATGAGGACATATTATGTTAATTTAATCTAGTCAATGTGTGACCCATGCCTTCCTGCATCTTTTCCAACTGAGGAGATCCTTTCTTTTGATTATGCTCTTGAGGTAGAGCATTTATTTCGGCAACCATATGGCACGACTCGACTTTTATCCAAATATATGCATACATACCTCATCTCTTCTTTCAGGTCATCTAGACCTCCTTCAACAACTTCCTTGATTGAAAGAACTTCAATCCCTTGTCGTGCTTCACTTCTTTTGACATCATATCATCATCCCATGAATTCCATACAAGTTGGAATTCCTGGCGAGATGCTTCTTTCAGTAGGTGAACCTTACAATGAAGATTCCAACTAAGGATCTTGCTCATCCTCAGCCTGCAAATACTCTTTTGAATGATGTATGGTGATCTCTATGCTAGATGACTTTCCTTTTTCCCATAAGTACTACTTATGCTTCTAATGAGGTTACCAAGAGCTATATCCTTCTATAGCTGACAGTCATCGACTTTCAATTTCAACTATCTTTCATGCTTCTTTATGACGAGCTCTTGCTTTCGATCGTATGCTTCTATGATGCCATCTCCTAACATGATGCATCCTATCTTGCTTATAATGTTTCCTACTATGATATCTATATTTCACAAAAATTGAAAAGAACTAGGTGGAGAACAGTTATCTCAATAGTAGCAGAGATCTTTTACTTCCTCCTTTTTGGATTTCTTCTTTTTAGCTTCTTCCACTTCTTCAGTGATATGGGCTTCTTCCCTTCCTCTTTTATTGTGGTTCTTCTTGAGCTTAGGACAATCTCTCTTGTAGTGCCCATATTCTTGACAACCATAGCATTGAATCTTCGACATATTGATCTTCTTATTTTTTTGAAGACCAAACTTGCCAAATATCCCTTTGCTTCTTGACATGACAACAAATGTTCGAGCCTATTTATTTGATCCTATATCACTTTTTGCCTTCAAACTGTGTTCTTCACTCTTGCATAGTGACCAAAAATTATTGAAAGGGATAGCTTTCTCCTCTTCATAGGCCTTTGATACAAGGTTTCCTTGTTCATCAGTTAGAGCATTTAGATCAGTGGTAATCATTTCTTTATAGGATATCGTCTCTCCTAGATCTTGAAGTTGATTCCTTATTTGTGATGATTTAGTAAGACATGTAGATATCCCTTCATCCTTTGATGCTTTCAAATTGTATAGTTCTTACCTTAATGATACAACTCGTACTGTTGAGCTTTCAGCGAATAAATCTGCTTGCTTATCATATATTTCTTTTGATGTCTCCAACCCTTCCACATATGGGATGAGAGAATCCTTGATGGATCCTACGAGAATCCTTTGATCCCCTAGATTCTTTTTCATATATTTAGATAGTTCTTGCTCTTCATATGGTTTGGAGACTTTTCCTTTGACATGATTAATAACTTCATTCTCCTTGAGGACTAGGTCTATCCTTCTTTTCCATGCAAGGAAGTTCAATGACCCAACTAACTTGTTGATCTCCTTGCAAAATGAAGTCATTTTACTAGATTTAGATATAGAAGCATAAATACTTACTTGTCAAGTGAATATGAACTCCTCAACTTGATGCCTTTGTTGATGATGATTGAGGATGACTTCTTGATGATGCCTTGATGCTGACAACGCCTTTGATCTAGCTTTCCTTGGATGAATAATCTTCAAGATGATTTTAGATCGAAGTCCTTTCTTTCTTGAGTAGAGATAGGGTCTTTTGAGGTCTCCTTTCTTGAGATGATGATTTGCACAAGGATCCCAAGAATGATTTAAATGTGAATTTCTTCTTTGATCGATCCAGGGTTTGGATACTTCCTTCAAGATAACAAAGTAGCCTTTGCCTTGCCCTTGATATCCTTCTAGAACCTTGATCTCTGAGAGCTTGAGTGTCCCTTGTTGAGTTTCCCTTCCTTGACTTGTTACCTTAGCTCTAATACCATGTTGAGAAATCTAGGTCAGAGATATTAGATGATTTCTCTTATAATGATAACTGATTGTGAGGAATTTTTACTTTTCTTAATTAGGTTCTTCTTGTACTTGATTATTATTGTTTTCTTCTTCATCAAACATGTAACACCCTTTTCCCACATCTACCCAAGTAACTGGACAATCAGGGGAAACATGTGACAAGAAGCTAATAATATGAGATTCAACCTCCTAAATGACCTTAAGGAAGTGGAACCGATGGAAACAAGACAAACACACCTTACACAACATCAACAACATCCCTAGGAGGTAACACAACCTTCCAGACCCCTGACCCCTGAGGGAGATTGACTTTCTGACCACATTGAGCCTTAGCTGCAGGCATAAAAAAACAAGGTAGCGTCAGGGAGGCTATAGCCGCAGGCACAACACAACAAGCATGCGGCTAAGGCCCCAATTACTTAGTTCTGTGCCTGCAACTCCAGGATTTGAGTCACCTTTTTAGGCCTAGAGCCCAGGTCACTGCCCAGAACATCATGAAAACTTAGGGGATGATAAATAACATTGGAACAGTGATACAAAAGCAATCACATCAACAAGAACTCATCTAGACCCCTCCTAACCATGACAAACATTTTGTCAAACATGTCACAAACATTGAATCTGTAGGTGTAAACAACAAATTGAAACATATGGGTCTCATACTTATCTGAGAATCGCTAAGAAGCATTTCTCCCTTACATCATAAGCTGCAATACAATCTATTTGACCATAGTTACATTGTGCATTCATTTACAAGTGAAAACATGGATAGAACCATACATCATCACTGATAAAATACAAGCTTATAACCAACATAATAACAACATAAATACCATGGATACAACAACAATAAAATTCACATAATAACCAATGCAATTATACATCAAATACCAAAGGATTGAGCTTCTCATTAATGAGTGTAAAAACCAATCGGAGATGGGACTTCCACCTTCCACCCGATCATAGATTGGCTGAGCCAATCTTACTTCACACAATCACTCTCGTGCCATATTCCAAGGATGAATGTGGGACTCAAACCGAAAGAACCAACCAGGGCATCCCGAGGCTAAACCACCTCACCCTCATCAATAGAAATCAGGCTTTACCGTAATCCAACCTGGATCACTAGGCCAACACAATAAACATGTCATAACCGACTTTATCATGATCTACACCCGATCACTAGGCCAACACAATAAACATGTCATAACCGACTTTATCATGATCTACACCCGATCACTAGGCCAACACAAGCATGGATATCACCGGATTCTCTACTCCTAAACCGTGAGGAAATTTCTTGTCTCCTAATCTCTCAGGATTTACCACAACCCATAGTTCGAATCAGGGGTCACTAGGCCCTAAACCGAGACACCACCCTCTAGTCTTTACCGTATATCTCGCGATTCACCGACAAGGATTCCTAGGCCTAATCAATTGTAACCACCTCTCAAGATTTGCCACAATCCAATCCTGGATCACTAGGCCCTAAACCGAGGCAACATCTCTCAGACTTTATCGCAATCCAAACCCAGATCACTAGGCCTTAAACTAAGGCAACACATAAACTGGTTCTGTGTAATAATTAATAACAATATTCGAAGATCCACCTCACTCAGCTTGAATCCATTCGGTAATCTAGCTAAACCAAGACATGAGAACTCCACAACACCATGGCTATCCGGAATGGCAAGACTAGGTTGAAAACATTGTCATACCTGGAAGAACCCATGCCAAGACAATAAGAAACCACATGCAATACCATGCATGCCAAATCTAATAAGGAAATCACACATGCAAATCAATACCTGCAAAGAATCTTGTTGTAGCTGCCTGATCCTGCTCTTTCCTGCTTGATCTTTGCCTTCTTGCTCCAAATCTCCAAGTATGCCACACTCTCCAAGAGTGCTCCAAGAATACTCTAAGTGTCCAAGAGTATGAGTGAGTGAGAGAATAATGAGAGCTTGAAAAATGAACTGACAAAAAGTTACCAATTGATCCTTAAAGCCTTTTTATAGATGAGGCCTCTAATTTCTTCATTTTCCATTATTTTCCTTCATTTTCCTCCTCACATGCAACCTGTGACCTTTCACCTTCATTTTCTCCTAATTTCCATTATTTTCATAAATAAATGTGCCAAATATGCCATTTGCTTTTCCAAATGACCTTGCCTTTTCCTTTGCCAATTTCCTTAGCCATAATAAACCGAATGAACACCCACTAGGATGTTTTCCCACCATTCAGCTTGGAATAAGTGTCCCATCACTGTGGTCTTATATATTTTTACATGAATGTTTTTGCCAGGGTTGTTACAAAACAACTACCAAACCATAAAGAACAATGAGACAAAGAACACAAGATGTAGGCGATCAGCCAGGGCCAAAACCTCTCCAACCTAAAGAGGAAAACCCACAAGAATTCTTCTTCTTATAGAATCTTCAATTGACGAATTCCAAGACCTAGACCCTTGACCAACAACCCCACCAAGACCTAGTCAATGCTTCCTCTTTGAATAGCTTCTCCTTCTAGCAACTTCGACCTATTGAGCAGCTGTAACTGCATCTATAACTTCGACTTGCCCGCAAACTGCAAGTTCGACTTGCCCAAAAACTGCAATTTTGGCTTTCCTGAAAAATGCAACTTCGACTTGCCCAGAAACTGCAATATTGGCTTGCCCAAAAACCGCAACTTCGACTTGCCCAGAAATTGCAATTTTGGCTTGCCCAAAAACTGCAACTTTGACTGCAACAAGAAACTACAACTTCGAATGCAACCAGAAACTGCAACTACAACTTCGATATGCCCAGAAACTTCAACTTCTCTTCTTCCCTTAGGTAGATTCTCTCTCCTAGAGAATTCGACTTCTAGAACAATTCTTCTTGGAGACCTAACTTCAATTCTGCAACTCGACTTCACTGCAACAATAGTGCCCTAATTCCTTCGCACGTGTGGAGAGAAGTAGCCCAAAACCAAATCCAAAACTTCGACTTTTCTCCTTCTTTAGTCTTCCTCTTCTTTGCACTTCCTTTTGTTCTTAAGATTGAACTTGAGTGAGAATGTGTTATCCAAAAGAGGCCGAGGTCTTCTTTATATAGGCTTCACATAGGATCAAATTGCTTCCTTTAGGCCGAATTGAACTTTGTGCCATGACGAGGTCTTTGGAGGGTATTTTGATTTGATTATGACTCAATAAAATTTTCTTTACAATATGTAACATGCCCAGATGGGTCATTCATACATGACAATGATTCAATGACTTTATAACAAACCTAGAAGCACTCAATGGGTGCTTTGACCTATAAAAATAAATTCTCTTAAGCATGAAACCCATGCCTCAAGACTTATAATAATAAATTTATTCTTCTCTTTTCATTAAATACTTAAAATCATGATTACATCTGTCGTTATGAAGAACAAACCTAGTTACATATTTCAACAGGTTGAGGGTGAGGTTTGATATGAAAATGGAGCTTAAAACCGATTCTTGGGATATGAGGTTTCATCCATATCCAATGCCAATAATAAGCCAGGCCTTGAATTGTTTGATATGATAATTTTAACAAAAGAGTGATTAGTTTGTTGTTGGTGTAGATATGGACATTAAATCCAAAGTGGTATGGGGGGTGCAAGAATTGTCAATGTTAACTCAACCAGATCTAGGAAGGGGAGGTTCTCTAGTGAGCGTAGTAATTAAGGTCTTCACCTTTTGGTTACATTTTGTAGACATTAGTGGAAAGAGTAGAATGTGGATATGAGTGTGGAAGAGGAAAGGGCATTTGTGGAAAGGAAAAATCTAGGAGTTTTACCAAGAGGTTGATAGGGATGTTTGATGATATTTCACTTCACTAAGGTTAGGGCACATTGAAAGGCCTCATCAAGAGAACTATTGCTGCAAAATCTAGCAGGCCTTGTGAGGGGATGCACATGGCAAGGGCTAGAACCCATGGCAACGAGGAAGGATTACCATTGTCACCTCAACAATCTTCCACACGGCGTTTAGTGGAATTTCACCACAATAGAGGTTGCCCCATATTCACCTATAAGGCTAATCTAGTTAGAAGGCTCAAGGTGATATGAATGGCCTAGGGAAATATACTCAAAGCTAAAATAGTCTCAAGTCTTCTTTATAAGGGAACGGGTATATTAACCCTAGAATATCTAAGCACTACTACAAGTTAGGGTTTCTTGTAGGCAATTATAGGGAGTAACTATTCATGTAGAAGTCAAAGAAAGAATTCCCTCTATGGATTAAAACAACAAAGAGATAAGGGGAACCCTCAGATAGGCTTCAAGTTGAAGCTTGGCTTAGGACTAGGGTTTTATGGACACAAAGGAGCTTGGAAAAGATGACATCGACCCTGATCAGGGAAGTTTTACCATGATTAGTGCTAGATTTTGTGTTAAAAAGGTTTATGAGGGCAAACCTTGGAGTTTCATTCACAACCATCCAAACAAACTCAACTCTATGGCAAGTTGGTCCTAGAAAATCCCTAGTGGCTTTCCTTAAACAACCTAGGAGATGCAAGGAAAGAGAAACATTTAGGTTTTAATGGTTTTTGATCAACACAAACTCAAGCAAGTGATTAATCCTACTTGGGCTAATGGAGTTTTGGGGTAAAAATTAAAGGAAGATGAAAATTGAATGAAGTAGGGTGGGGGGTGGAATAATTTTTCTC
The DNA here is from genome assembly GCA_034641835.2 of Pinus albicaulis. Taxonomy (NCBI): domain Eukaryota; kingdom Viridiplantae; phylum Streptophyta; class Pinopsida; order Pinales; family Pinaceae; genus Pinus; species Pinus albicaulis. Next base: position 1,217,801,014 of record CM076570.1, on the reverse strand, counting down.
TTTCAAAACCCTAGCTATCTTTCTTGTGAGGGAAAAAATTAAATATAGAAGATGCTCCTTAGAAGTTCTTCTATAGGTTTCAAGGAAGAATAATTTTCACATACTGGGAAGTAATCATCCTTGAGTTTGCAAGTTTTTTATTTTTATTTTTATTTTTGGTAATTCTCTCTTTTGATTTTTTTGAGAATATGGTGCTCAGATGGGCCCTATGAAGATATAATGAACAAAAGTCTCTTCAAATGCAAGGGCATGATCAATTATGTTTAATATTTTAAAAACTAGTTGCAATTGCTTGATATATCTAGCAGTGATTAGCTAACTTTTTTGGCATTTCATATTTCAATCTCAAGGACCAGTTAGCTTTATTTTATTTCATTTTTTTAATAAAAGCTTTTGGTATTTGCTGCCAACTTAATGTTCTTTCCTCCATTGGGTGGGGATGGTTCGTATTCTTTGTTCTGTGTGATGTAATTTGTATTACACTTGCTTTTTCACTATATAAGCTCATCAACAAATATTGTATTGATGTCCAAGCCTTGCGAACCATCATTTCTATGGTTTTCCAAGAAGAGGTATTGAGGTGTTAGTTGTGTCCCCTCCGGACCCAGGGTAAAGGGTACGATGTATAATCAAATTAAATGTTTGATTTGGAGGGTCCTTTAGAATTGGATTTAGTCCAAGCCTTGCGAAGCATCTTTTCTTTGGTCCCTCAAGAAGAAGCATTGAGGTGTCAGTTGTGTTCCCGTTAAACCCAAAGCTAACCCAAAGTAAGGGTAAAGGTTACCATGTATAATCAAATAGGATGTTTGATTTGGAGGGTCCTTCATAAACTAATTCATGTGAATTGCCAAAATCAATATATCTAAATAGTGCGATTATTTCAAGGGCAGAGTGAAGTGATATAATAAGGAATTCTTCTTATTTTATGGAGAGGTCTTTCCTCCATTTATTGATATGTCAGGACTTTATGCAACCCTCATGCTTTGGAGTCCTACTGCTCTCTGAGCTAATGTTTTGTATTTTGGGTAATTTAAAGTGATTGGAAGCATCATGCCATCCTTTTGCATTTTCGAAGGATTTTTAATTCCTAGAAGAATGTCCTCAAGATGATGGATGTATTACATTTTCTTCGTCATAATTATTTTAATTTGTGATATTTCTTCTAATATGCAATTAATGGTACAATAGGTAGATATAAAGGTACAACGTAAAGTTTTTGGAATATAATGTCACTGGAAATTATAGGTTTCCAGACTCTTGTATCTGTTTTAAGAAATACTTCTTATAAAATCACTTTAGCTAAGCTGCTCTGCTATATGGGGAGTATTTATGCCGTCAAACTCACCAAGGACTTGTACCTGGGCTGAACCGCACTCATTTGGGTGTTTGAACTTGGGTCTATTTGTTACTATTAATTTTAGATAACAATGGAGTTTTATGCTTGATGCACTTTTATTTCAATCTTTATTAGGCCCAATACAAGATAGCAATCACATAAACTTGAAAGTAAAATGCTGATAGAACACATTGATAGATCAATAGAAGACAAGCCAAATAGAGATCAGATTTACAATTCCTTATGTCCAACGAAGATATGAGATATTGTTGCGTTACGGCAGTCAATAGGATGCTTCAACCAACAAAGTATTTCTCGGCCAGCCAACACTTTCATGTGTCATACCCACAACCCTCAAAGACAGCTCATCACAAGTCAAACCAGGGACAACTTTAGAAAAGTTAACGCAGGCAGCTTTAGAAAAGTCAACGCAGCAAACTAGGGCTTCAGTCAAACAACCCAGATTTCCTTGATTTAAGTGCCCAACTGTACGACCTCCTAAAATCGGAATTTATACCAAAGATCGAGGTCAAACGACGAAGGGTTGACCATGGTCAACGCTGCAGCAGAAAATCCCTAAACACCCTAAACAGATCAACACAGAAAATAGCAGCTTTGCTCCACACGTGTGAGGGAAAAAGGCCTCCAAAGGCTATCGAAACAATCAGATCACAATGAGAGAATGTGTGATGAGATGATGAGAAAATGACCTCCAACTCTCTCCAATTTATATTCATCAATGAGGGTGTGTGACACATCTCTTAGGCATGTGGGATAAATCTGGCTGACCTTGCACATCTAGAAAATAAATTCAAAATCAATGTTCTGCTCATCCGATCAAGATGATCTTTAGATCAATCTTGCACCTCTACGAAAGAGGAATCCAACTAAAATATGACCATTTTCATATGAGTAGTGCAACATGGAGTTTGGACCTAGTTGCCCAAAATTAACACTCCCTCTCAACTAGGGAGAACTCCATCTGTCCACAAGTGCCATCCGTCATGTACCAAACCAAACATCGTGCGTCATCCCGCCGTAACTTGCTTTGTTGGCTCTTTATTTCAGAACAAAAGGTGAGTCACAAAGACATCACACACAATTGACCCGAATTCAGCTTAGAGGTAAAAACCTCTCTCGGACTCAAAAGAGTCTCATACTAACCCGAAGTCATTTTAGAGGATAAAACCTCATCATACTTGATTCCATATCAAGGTGTTGGACACGTGCCATCCTAGACATAGAGAGTACGACAATCTCCGATGCGTCTATCGGTTTTGCTATGGTCTCTATCCACATTTCCCACCTCATTGGCCAAATGAGAGGTACTTCCCATGAGTCCGAAACTCCATGGGTAGGATGCATGCGGGGCATAGATCAGAGAGAGGCGAACCAACTCAATATCTTAACGGTGGGGCAGAAGCACCACAAGGTTCGACAAGCCTAGCTCTGTGAGTGCTTATAGCTCTAAGGAGTTATCCTCAAGCCCCCTGGAGATCCCAGAGCTCATAGTCCAACTCAAGCAAGACCCTTAGAATAGGGTCTTTCCACGATTCCAAGCTTCTCACGTGAGAATATCCGCGACCTGCTCATCAGTTCCTATATGATCGAGCCTTATGGCGCCTCGCTGTACCATATCCCGATAAAGTGGTACCTGATACCTGACCTTCCCCAAGGGCTTCGTGAGAATATCCGCGACCTGCTCATCAGTTCCTATATGATCGAGCCTTATGGCGCCTCGCTGTACCATATCCCGATAAAGTGGTACCTGATATCAATATGCTTGGATCGATCGTGGAACACGGGATTCTCAGAAAGACAAATCCCACTCTAGTTATCACAAAGGATAATGGTGGTATCTAGCACATGCCCGAACAACTCACTGAAGAGCTTTCGCAACCAAACAAATTCACAACAGGCCATACTCGCTGCAATGTATTCGGCCTTAGCGGTGCTCAAAACCACCGACTTCTGCTTCCTGCTCATCCAAGATATTGAAGCAGAACCCAAGGTGAAGCAACATCCAGATGTGCTCTTGCGATCCACCACACTGCCAGCCTAATCGGCATCAGTATATCCATGGAGTCTCAAACTCTTGACAGTGTATCTCAGCCCATGGTTGATTGTGCCCCAAAGATATCTCAACAGAGTCTTGGCACCAATCCAGTGAATGTGATGAGGTTCAACCATATGTTGAGTCAAAGTGTTCACTGCAAAACATATGTCCGGACGAGAGTTCACTAAGAACATCAGGGCCCCTACGAGTTGTCGATACTCGGTAGGATTTGCTAGCACAGGCCCAGCGACGTTTCCACTCAACTTCTTAAATTTGAGTTCCATCGGTGTCGACACAGACTTATAGTCCACCATACCAAATCTCTCTAGTAGCTTCACGACATATTTTCCTTGAGAAAGGAAAATCTCGTTTGCCTTTGCCAGACCTCCAAGCCTAGGAAGTATTGTATCAGTCCTAGGTCTTTCATCTCAAACTCGGAAGCTAGCTCCCTCTTACACTGATGAATGAGAGGGTTGGCACCTATCAGGAAGAGATCGCCCACATAGAGAACCAAAATGAGAGGCCTTTCTCTATCAACCTTAAAATAAAGGTTTGGATCAGCATTACTTCGCGTGAAGCCCAACTTCATCAAGTAGCTATCTATCCTCTCGTACTAAGCCTAGGGGGCTTGCTTCAACCCAGAGAGGGTGTTCTTCAACCAGCATACATGGGTGTCTCTATCTCAGTCTTCGAACCCTAGAGGTTGCTCCACATACACATCTTCCTTTATAGATCCATGCAGAAAAGCAATTTTCACATCCATCTGATGTAGACTACATCCTTGTGTAGCAGCAAGCGCAATAATAGATCGGATGGTGGTATAGCGGGCCAAAGGTGCAAATATATCATCATAATCTATGCCTTCTTTTTGAGAGAAGTCTCGGGCAACGAATCTTGCCTTGTACTTTTCAGCACTTCCATCAGATCCATGGTTGATCTTATAGAGCCATTTCGAGGTGACAACAGATTTGTCCTCTGGTCTTGGGACCACTTCCCAGACATCATTCTTCATAATGGACTCATATTCTTCATGCATAGCATCCTTCCAAACTTGATGCTTTACGGCTTCATCAAATTTTCCAGGCTCAGATCGTACTATCGTACTCATCGCTGCTAAATACCCTTGGTATCTCTTCGGCTTCTTGCTTTCACAGAATGTCTCCCTTGGGGCAATATCTCTCCTGGCATCTTCGAGAGTATCCCTAAGCCATGAGGGCCTACTCTTATTTGAAGGAGGTGGATCAATGGGATCCATAGGTCCTTCAATATCGGGCATCAGGTCATCCTTCGACTCTTCCAGCTTTCCTGCTTTTTCATCTTCTTTGTCTTCCTTGGAGCTAGGAAGATTTCTCACTTTCTTGAGGGCAACATCTTCATTGAAGGTGACATCGTGGCATATCTCCACTTCTTTGTGACCAAGCACATAGATTCTATATGCCTTCGAAGTATCACTGTAGCCCACAAACATTCCCTTCTTTCCAGAAGCATCCAACTTGCTTTTCTTTTATTTCGGCACATGAAAGTAAACAAGACAACCAAAAACTCTAAAATGAGAAACATCAGGTTTCGTACCAGAGAAGACTTCTTCGGGAGTTTTGGAGTCCAGAGCGGAATGTGGGCATCTGTTTTGAACTTACACAACAATGTTCGCAGCTTCTCCCCATAGAAACTTCGGAAGACCTTGGTCACATAGCACGGCGCGGGTAGCTTCCACAATGGTCCTGTTCTTTCTTTCAGCAACACCATTGTGCTCAGGGGTGTACGCAGTTGTGGTCTCCCTCTTAATGCCAACTTCTCTTTAAAAGTCATTAAACTCATTTGACTCATACTTGGTTCCATTGTCGGTCCTCAAAACTTTGATTTTCTTCTCGGTTTGATTTTCCACCAAGGCCTTGAAGGTACGGAACCATTTGAATGCTTCGTCCTTGTTCTTCAAAAAATATATCCACGTCTTGCGGGAAAAGTCATCTGTGAAAGTCATGTAATAGGAACATCCTCCCAAGGATGTCACAGGCAGCTTCTGCAAGATATCAGTTGTCTTTGTGACACTTGAGGGGAATGCTCCCCTTGTATGCTTCCCTTCCACACAACCTTGATACATACCTTCATGATCATCTCTCAATTCGGGCATCCGTGTCACCACCTTCCTTGCTTCGGGAAGGGCTTTGTAATGAAGGTGTGCAAACCTTTGGTGCCATAACTCTGTTTGAAGAGTTGTATCACATGTCATAGCCCCCAATGGACTTCCTCCAACCTGGTAGAGTGTATCTACTCTAAAACCAATAGAAAGAGCGTTCTTGAAGTTCTTCTTCCAGATAAGTACCTTTCCATCAACAAATGCCACCTTGAATCCTTTGTCTTCCATTGCCGAAATGGACACAAAGTTCTTCTTCAAATTAGGTACATATAACACATATTGTAATCGGATGACTTGACCTTGAGATAAATGGAGGGTCATAGTCCTTGTCCCTTTCATGGGATAGTTGGCATTATCTCCAAGGATAATTTCCAGATTAGTATCCTTCTCAACCAAATTAGAAGGGGCTTCTTTATAACCAGTGAGGTGCCTTGAAGCACCACTATCAATTAACCAGACATCCAGGGTGTCAGGTGGAGATGCAGTAGAGAGGGCAGATACAAGAATAAAATCATTTCTCTTATTATCAATAACATTAGACTCATCGTACCTGGAATTTCTTGACCTCTTGAAAGATTGCCCATTTCCACTACGATCAGAGAGAGGCTTCCTTTTTCCTTGGAACCTGTTGTTCCTGCCATTCCTTCTCGAGTTGTTGTTGTCATCATCCCTGGGAGTCCCTTCTATTAGGGCACTCTCTTGCATAGTGACCAGTCTTGTTACAAGTGTAACATCTTCCCTTCCTTCCTTTGGGCCCCGCTCTACCATGATTTTGATTTCTCGAGCCACCATGGTTCCTATTCTTTGCATGAGCGACGAAGGCAGTAGGGTCACTTCCATTTCTATTAGAGGCATACTCCATCATTCTTGTTTCCTCTTGAGTGCATCGCATCAATATTTCATCAAAATTCAGGAATCACATTGTTATTAAGAATAGTGGTATTGAATACATGCCAATCACGGGGAAGACCTCCAAGTGCAATAAGAACCATCTCTTGATCAAATATTGCTTCCCTAATAGCTAGGAGGTTATTCCTAGTTGCAGTGAGCCTCATAAAATAGGATTGAATAGATTCATCCTTACCCTTCTTGATATTCTTCAATTGATTCTTGAAGAAGAGGATTTGATTAGCATTGCTAGCCCTGGACATGCTCACCAGCTTATCATACATCTCCTTAGATGTCTTCAGCTCATAAATGTAAGCAACCAAGTGCTTATGAATAGAATCCCGGATAACCATCTTTGCTTTGATTTCCCCTTTTCTATACTTCGTCTTTGTGGCAACAACTGCATTTGATGGAGGCTCTTGAATATTCCCTTGTACATAGTCCATGACATCTTGATCTTCTAGCGCCAAATCCAAGGACATCTTCCATGCATGATAATCAAACTTATCAATCAATTTATCATCAGCCTTGAAAGCCTTGTAGGTTGAGGAGGCCATTTTTCCTTAATAGGATTTCTTCCTTCAGAGGTAACTTCTAACACCAGCTTGGACTCTTGGACTTTGTCTTCACCTCAACTCTGATACGATGTTAAATTTAGATAACAATGGTGTTCTATGCTTGATGCACTTTTACTTCAATCTTTCTTAGGCCCAATACAAGATAGAAATCACATAAACTTGAAAGTAAAATGCTGATAGAACACAATGATAGATCAATAGAAGACAAGCCAAATAGAGATCAGATTTACAATTCCTTATGTCCAGCAAAGATATGAGATATTGTTGCGTTAATGCGGTCAGCAGGATGCTTCAACCAGCAAAGTCTTTCTCGGTCAGCTAGAACTTTCATGTGTCACACCCACAACCCTCAAAGACAGCGCATCACAAGTCAAACCAGGGACAACGCAGAAAAGTCAACACAGACAACTTTAGAAAAGTCAATGCAGCAAACTAGGGCTTCAATCAAACAGCCCGGAATTCCTCGATTTAGTGCCCAACTGTACGGCCTTCTAAAATCGGAATTTATGCAGAAGATTGAGGTCAAATGGCCAAGGGTTGACCATGGTCAACGCTGCAGCAGAAAATCCCTAAACAGATCAGCACAGAGAACATAAAGCCCTAAAGAGATCACTGCAAAAAACAGCAGCTTTGCTCCACACGTGTGAGGGAAAAAGGCCTCCAAAGGCTATTGAACCATTCAGATTACAATAAGAGAATGTGTGATGAGATGATGAGAAAATGACCTCCAAGTCTCTCCAATTTATATTCATCAATGAAGGCTTGTGACACATTTTTTAGGCATGTGGGATAAATCTGGCCGACCTTGCACATGTGGAAAATAAATTCAAAATCAATGTTATGCTCATCCAATCAAGATGATCTTTAGATCAATCTAGCACCTCTCCGAAAGAGGAATCCAACAAAAATATGACCATTGTCATATGAGTAGTGCAACATGGAGTTTGGACCTAGTTGCCCAAAATTGACAATTACCATAAACACGGGTTATTAAATTTGTGGTGCATGCTTTTTTAATGCTTAGTCAATGTGTTCGGCTATTTCCCACCATGAAGTTCGAAATTGGCCAAATTTCAAAGAATGATCAAGTTCTTCCATTAAATTCGGCAGAACAGAAATAATCTGATTTCAGTTTATATTACGGTTAAATTCGTATGTAAATTCATCGTTTTTAAGGTGAAATTGCTGAGATTCGTTTATTTCGAGAATTAAAGAAATGCACTGTGTAGATAATCAGATTAACGGTTACCTTATGAAGCTTGAAGGTTCCTGCCATCGAAATTGTTGCCGAATGGCTTATCAGAACTGGAAGGGTCATTGAAAATCATGCTTTCTGGAATCGGACAGTCGACATATTCCCTTCGTATTTGTTGACCAGACTCCGCCTTGAATCACTACTAGCATCGAGGCTAACAACCTATTCATGTGCCCATGAACAATATATATATATATATATACCATCCAGTGTTATATTCAGATATATTAGATTTCATACATTAAAACTATTTCATTGGCTAAGAGTTCGTTTTTCTCGGACTTAAGGAAACGGCTCAAGACTCAGAGTGAAAGCTTACCCCTTACAGACCACCAGTTTTTCTTTAATAACAGAGATGAGTCAGTCTGCATTCCCGAATAGCAGCCAGTAATGACTGTCCCACTGCTAGTTTGACAACTGAATTATGATAAATTTTCTTACTGTTTAAAAAAATGTATAGTGAACAAAATAGATCATATTTGAGTTATCTTATTTAGTTAGTAATATGGTTAGGTTATAAATGGATATAAATTTATTTATATTAAAAAATTAATATATGTTTTTATTTTGTTGTTTTTATTATTTCTGAAAGTTATATTAATAGAATGGTATGGCTAAAAAAATATTTAGCAAAGTTTATATATATATATATAAACTTAATAGGAATTTTTGTATTTGGCAAGGGAATTTTTCTAGAACTTCATGTTGTTGACGAATTCAACACAAATCAGGTGACTATGCTTTTATGTAGGCAAACTTAAGTGCGTTGTTATCTGTATGCTAACTTTCTTTACTGCTTAAGAGTACTTCTTGCTTCTGTTGGTGAGCTGGAAATACATTAGTTTGGCAGAACAGTTGCCATCTGTATGCTAACTTTCTTTACTGCTTAAGAGTACTTCTTGCTGCTGTTGGTGAGCTTGAAATACATTAGTTTGGCAGAACAGTTGCCATGATATTCCACAATTGCGTGGAGCGAGGTTGAGCTACTTTAACTTTGCAGAATAGTTGCAATGATGCTCCACAAACTTCCTGATTTTGTTTCATAGAGTCAATCCTAGTGCTCAAAGTACTTTCATTTTGCAAATTTTATGATGCAATGCTACAATTTTTATACAAAGTTCTTGTTGGCCCTTTCAGGTTGAACCTATCCCGGAGAGGTTTGAGTCCATAGCGGAGTACCTTATCTCCTTTGTTTCACCCCTCATAGAAGAAACAAGGGCAGAACTCCACAATGCTCTTGAATCCATTTCTGAAGCTCCATATGCGGCTGTATACTTTCCAGAAAAAATACAGCCATCCAAAGGTGAAGTGGAGGAATACGAGTTGCATATTGACAGAAAATATGATATGGGAGAGAGTAAGGAAAGGCAAATTTTAATGCTCAAACCAAAGGATATTCTTATACTCTCGTCAAGAGTACCTGAATATGTGGAAGACCTTCACGACTTAATGCTAGCTGTAGTAAATAGACCGGAGTATCAGTGTAAAAATAGAGATGGTTGGAATGAAGATAGCAGTATGGTGGAGGTGAAAGTATATGTTCCAGATATGCATCCTTTCTGCTCCCAAAATAGCAATTTGGAAAATAAATGTTTTGCTATTTATCTTGGTAATCTAGCTACAAATTTGCGAATCTGGAAAGCGTTGCATCCTGACTTGGCTGATGAAACATCAAATTTTGCTATGCTTGCTAAGGCAGTATACTACAACACAGAAGTATGCACTTTAAATGTTTGAGGTCTTTATAGGATTTGAAGTTTTTCTTTTTGGTCAATTGTTTTTGAGGTGACTGTAATGTAATTTTTTGAGTGGACAAGCCAGAAAAATGAGATCTAGCTTGATTAGGTTTTGCAGGACTCTATTGAAGATTTTGTTGAAGAAAATAAAGATGATATAGCAATAATGAGAAACAAGCATTTCAAGTCCGACAAGTTGAATGATTCTCAGGTTTCTGCTATAGTTAGTGCACTCAATGCTGTTAAAAAGAAAGAGCATCCCTGCATAAAGCTGATCCAAGGTCCCCCTGGAACAGGGAAGACATCAATGCTTGTTTCACTTCTTTCTGTCTTACTCCACCGGAGGTACAAAGTACTTGTGTGTGCACCAACAAATACTGCAATATCAGAAATTGCAATGAGATTTCTAAACTTAGTTAGAAGTCTTTCAGATAAGTGCCCTAATACAGATGATTTTCCCTGTATTTTGACCTCGAGTGATCTTGTACTTGTTGGAAATAAGGAACGCTTGGACGTTGAAGGTCCTCTGGGAAATATTTTCCTTGAATCTCGAGTGGATCGTCTGAAAAATTGTTGTCTGCCACTGACAGGATGGAGGAAGATTGTGACATATATTCTTGATTTTCTTGAATCAACAATTTCACAATATGAATATTTTGAAGAAATAGCACAGCAGAAGGATCCAGTTAATTTTCTACAGTTTGTCAGAGACAAGTTGAAAATATTAGCTTCAGACTTTTTTAAGTGTGCTGAAATTTTATTGAATGATTATCCAGAATCAATCTCAAAAAAACAGGACTTGGGTTGTCTGACTGAAGTTGTTGAGCATTTTGTGAATCTAATTCAGAAAAATGCATTCAAGGATAAAACCCTTAGAGAATGCTTTTCTGGTCATGGAGAAATCTGTAAAGAGGCATCAAAATGCACAGAGAATTCTAGAGAGAATGTGATTAACAATAAGAGAGTCCTAATTGAAGCTCTTTGCTCCGTGAGAAGTGAATGTATAGGTTTCTTAAAAAAAGAGTTATGTTGTGAAAGAACATGCCCCAATCAAGATATTATGGAAATTTGTTTGTCATGTGCCAAGGTGGTATTTGCAACTGTATCATCTTCTGGGAAGAGCTGCATGAACTTGGCAGCACCATTTGACTGTTTAATTATTGACGAGGCAGCCCAGCTTAAAGAGGCCGAGTCTACAATTGCATTACAAATTAGAGGTGTAAAGCATGCATTTCTGGTAGGAGATCCAAAGCAGCTACCTGCAACAGTAATCAGTAAGGTTTGTTTTCAGTGGCTTTTCCGAAGGACTTTTCTCAATTTAACTTTGGTACTAGTCTTTTTGAAGTTTTTATGTCCATGCTATGATTGCTTCATCAGGTTGCAGAGAGAGTGAACTATGGAAGAAGCCTATTTGAAAGATTGGAAGGACTTGGACATCCAGTCCATATTCTAAATATACAATATCGCATGCATCCATTAATAAGTCTTTTCCCAAACAGGAAGTTTTATGAAAACCGTATTAGAAATGGTGCCAATGTGGAAATGGAGCCATATGGATATCCCTATCTCACGTCTGAAATGTATGGAGCATATGCATTTATTAATGTAAAAAATGGAAGAGAAGAGAAAGATGATTTTGGGAAGAGTAAGAAGAACATCATAGAGGCTGTTGTTGTCATGTACATACTGTCTAAACTGTACAAAGGTAATTTCTTTTTCTGTGTTGACTTATTCATGTAGATATAATTTGAATTTACTTTTCAAAGCTTTAATTAGAAAATGTCCAAATTGTAAATTATTGTTGAGAAATGCCTTTTTCAATTTCAAGTGGGAATGTTTGTACTGATAATTGTTGAATTTCCACGATCTTGGGTCTAAGATAGAGTCTTAAAATCTTTGACGCTACCAAACCAAGAATCTTTACAGAACTACTTTGCACAACGGAATATAAACAACAGTAAATCACACATGCACATAATATAGACAACTTTTTACATTTTTCAATCCAACTTCGTTATATTAAACAATATATAATACAACAGTCTAGGGCTCCCGTGCTAGGGATAATGGCCCTCAATCATCCACTAGTACACATTACAAACTAGGGCTTGGTGTCAGTACATTGATGACCAATCTGCCCACAACAAGATACTCTGACCATTTGGCTGATGTAGCGCGCTCTCTCAGCTCCTCTCGGTCATACCTTGTACCTGCCTGATCCTTTGGCTCCCGATCTGCAGTTCCTGCCTCTATCAATGCTCCAAGTCCATCTGACCGCTGAATCTCGGCTATCAATCTGCTCATTAGTTGATCGTTCTTCCATCAACGCATCAACACATTTAGACTCTTGTCGAGTTGTTTACAACTCCACTTGTGAACAATTCTGAATCTTCCCACTGCTGTGTTGAGAAATTAGGGCTTTTATTACAATTTCTCTTCTTGATAATTACTTGTGATTTACTTTATGCTTCTTTCACTTAGACCTTATCTTCATTAGATTATTATGTTCTTCATCGAGTCAATTATCAAATGCACAAGAGACACAATGTTTAGGCTTTCAAGCGAGGGCCAAAACCTCTCTCTTTTTGAGAGGAAAACTCGATTGGAATTCTTTTTATAGACCTTCAATTGATGAATACCAAGACCATGACAAAGACCCTTGATACCAATATACCTCCAAGACCCTTGTCACTATCCTCTTTCTGATCATCTCGACTCCTTATGTTGCTCACTGCACTAGTACTAGAGAAACTCAGTCTCTAGCTCAGCTGCCCCAGACAGTATGCTTCTCGGCCTCATTAGGTTCCCTTCATTAGTCATCTTTCTGCACCTTACTTGTGTCACCTTTCAAGAACAAAGTCCTTGAACAACACTACACCCCTCCAAGATATATGAGGTATGAATGCAGGCCAAGACCGAAACTAAAAGGCCCTAGCACTTTACAATCTTGTCCTCCTTTCTTTCTGTCACGTTGTGGTTACTTCGGAGTTATGCGAGATAGATATGAACCCAAACAAAGAGCACTCTTCTTTGCCGAGATATCTCCCTCTTGATCTTATTACAGTCCTCCTCTTCGCACTAATTGTAGATCCAGACTTCACATTCTTATTACAGACTTATCCTGGCATTACTATCACAGACTTGATCCCTTTCTTGCATCCCTTATTGCCTCTTTCCTTTGCTGTATATCCACTCCTTTACACACTACAATTTCGGATCTAAATTGCAAACCTTCACCGAGATGGATGGTGACAAATGGGACCACAATCCTCTTATATATAGGGACTATCTCTCTGCTCTAGGCCGACATGATCATAGGAGTTAGGCCGACTTTACCAAGAGGATTTCCATCATACATTGAGCCGACTTCAAGAGGCCTAGTGACAAGGTCTTGGAGTATACTTTTACATCAACAATATTTCCTTTTACAAGTGCAACATGAATTCATTTTCATGACTCTAATTATCTTTATGACAAGACGACAAAATCCTAAAGGCATCAAGAAGAAGTCTTTGACCTATAATAAAATCTTCCTGCTCATGAAACCCATGATGCAAGCATTACAATAAATACATTTTATTATCTTTGTCTCTTCATTACATAAAATCATAATTACATGTCATTATGAAGGTCGAACCTAGTTACACTTTTCATCACTCCCTCTTAACATGGAGGTATTCATAATAATACTTGGTCATTCTCAATATGAAGAATCTCATAAGAAGAATTAGATTGGTAATCCCATCTATATAGCATCATATCAACCAAAATTGTCATAGTGTAAGGCCTTGACTAGCAACTCCATCTCTCCATGAGATCTTGAGCTCCAATGCTGGCAATACCAATGATTAATAGACACCTTAATCATTTGTCTCACTTGGATCATACCCCACCCGAGTTCACTCAGGGTATGTCCAGGACTATTCTTATCTTGGATTTCCAATCCTCAAAGAATATCGGTCCTTCCACGACTATTATCTTGGATGCCCTAATACATCCTCAAAGAGTATCTGATACCAGATGATTACCCAATCCTCCATTCTGTCTTCCCAGGTGAAGACCAGAATGATGTGTCGATCTCTTTCTCTCCTTATGGCCTTCATTAAGACTTACGACCATTAGTCCTGGTCTAGCTCATGACACATGAATTAGAGAACTATATTTGTCACTCCCTTTTAATTTAGGATGGACATATACCAATGTACTCATTCCTATACAAGGAATGTACCTAAGCTCCCTCTCAGCTTAAGAATTACCAAGTTTCTTCCAAGTAAGAAGCTTAATTCTAAGCTCCCTCTTGATCATGAACCTACAATAGCTCTTTAGGAAAATAATGGGACATCCAGCTTCTTTGAAGAACTCCTTCCTTCAATGTCATGAACTTCTTCTTCATTGAGGAGTCTTCATCTTTGGGATTTCTTCGTAATGCACAAATCATCCATCACTTTCATCCATGAGTCATGTCTTTATTCTATCAGAAAGTGATCCATCGGTCTTCTCATCTGGTCTAGCTTCGTGTCATGTTGTTTTTCTTCGAACCATATTTCTTCCAAGGATTTGTCATCCTTCCATATGGTTGTCAATGGTGGAAGATATATACTTCCGTTTGGCAGCCCTGCATAAGCTCCTCTAGATATTATTCAATTATAAAAATGAACTCTCAAATAAAAAATTACCTTGGTGATGATCTTTCATCATGACATCTTCTTGTAGGCATCAAAAGCTTTCATACATATTGACACATCTCCTAAAGATATGTATTGTCAAGGGTCTCCATCTTTTCCAGACTTCTATCAGAGTCTACATATCTTCCCAGGAGATTTTCTAGTCAAGTCTTCTTGGTTTCCTGGATGTTGACTGCCTTTTGCACTTCTCACAATCTCTTCCTTTATTTCTACACAATTTTATTTCATTCCCAAGAGCTTCCAATATATAGTTCCTTAATTGTATACAACCACCTCAGACTCCATATGAAGACATATTATGTTGATTTCATTTGGTGTGGATCATGCCTTTTGGCAACCTGTGCATCGGAGGAGATTCTCTTTTCCTTTGATCAGACTTCTAAAGATAGAAGTATACTGCATGCAACCATATAACATGACTTCATAATTTCCAGTGTAGGCATATATACATACCTCATCTCTTTCCTTTTGAGTCATCTTCTTGCAACAATTTTCCTTAGAATGAAAAGTTTCATTCTCTTGACTTGCTTTATCAATGTGTCATCATATCTTAATCCCTTGAATTCTACCGGTTAGAATTCTCGATAAAACCTCTTGCTTCCTTTCTAAAATAGTGAATCCAAAGAGGATTCCATTAGAAAATATCATCTGTTTCCATATTGATTGATGAATGATGAACCTTGATCTAGATGACTGTCTTTTATAAATGTTATTTCCAGTGAGGTTCCCTGGAGCCACTTTTCTTCATAGCATGATTGTTACACAAAATTGTTTCAGACATTCTCCTATGACAAGTGCTCCTACTTCAATGCTTTTATCATGATGCCAATTCATCTATCTAATTTACAATGCTTTCTATCTTACTATTTTACAACCAACAAATACCTCTTAAAGAAGAAGATGATCTCAATCATAGTAGAGATCTCTCATGTCTTCTTTCTTAGGCTTCTTTGACTCAGGTTCTTCCATTTCTTCAGCGATATGGGCTTCTTCCTTTTTCCTCTTGTCTTTATTGGGTTTAGGACAATCTCTTTTATAGTGCCCAAGTTCATTACATTCATATCATCTTATCTTATCCATGTTTCTCTTTTTCTTCTGAGGACCAAATTTACCAAATCTTCCCTTCTTGACCTGACAGCATAGGCATGATTTGATCCTATATCAACTTTTGCTTTCAACCTGGTCTCTTCTATCTTACATAGAGATCATAGATCTTGGAATGGTGCGGCTTCTTTCTTTCCATATATACTTGAAGTGAAGTTTCTCCATCCCTCCGGTAGAGCATTTAGTACCATTGTAGTCATTTCTCTATTAGACATTACTTCTCCCAATTCCTGCAGTTGATCTCGTATTTCATAAATCTTCATAAAAGATGAAGTTATTCCTTCCTCTCTTGACAACTTTAACTTGTAGAGTTCTTGTCTCCGAGAGATTACTTCTCCTGCAGTACTCACATAGAACAACTCCACCAATTTGTCATATATTTCTTTTGAAGTTTCTAGTTTTGATACATACGAGATGAGAGAGTCCTTTATGGATTTTATAAGAATCCTCTAGGATCTTATTTCTCCCTTCATGTATTTGGCATGTGCTTGAGTATCTTCTTTTGAAGGCAAGGTTACAGACCCTTTAATGTGATCCATGACTTCATTTTCAATCAAATTCAGATCTGTCCTTTTCTTCCATGCAAGAAATTTTGAAGACCCAGACAATTTGTTGTTTTCCTTGCAAAAAGTCATTTTGACAGATTCAGATGAAGTCATAAAGATACTTACTTGATGTGGATGCTTTTCTTCCTCCACAAGCTTCTTCTTTGATGATGATGTAGATAGTAGCAAAAGTTTCTTCTTAGAGGGACTCCTTCAACAATGATACAAGGAGGTAGATCTCCTTAGATCTTCGATGATGAAGAAGATCAAAGATGGCTTGATGATGTCTTCAATAATGTTGACTTGGCTTCAACAATAGAGATAGCTTTAGAATCTTTGAAGATGACTGTATCCTTCTTGAGCTTGCTTCTTGGAAGGATCTTGATGGGTAATTCCTTTAACTTTGAGTAGGGGCTTTGAGGTCTCTTGAGATGGCTTGAGGGTTTCACCAACTCCTTTGTAGCACTCTTCTTGAATGGAGATCTTCCTTCTCAGATCAAGGGTTTGAATCTTAAATGTAGATCCTTCACTTTGCTTTGATGCCTTCTAGAAAACTGATTCTTGTGTGTCTTCTTGCTAAATTTCCATTTCTTGTCTTTAGCACCTTAGCTTTGAAACCATGTTGAGAAATTAGAGCTTTTATTACAATTTCTGTTTTTGATAATTACTTGTGATTTACTTTATGCTTCTTTCACTTAGATCTTATCTTCGATTATTATGTTCTTCATCAAGTCAATTATCAAATGCACAGGAGACAATGTTTAGGCTTTCAGGCCAGGGCCAAAACCTCTCCTTCTTTGAATGGAAAACCCGATCAAAATTCTTCTTATAGACCTTCAATTGACGAGTACCAAGACCATGACAAAGATCGTTGACACCAGTATACCTCCAAGACCCTTGTCACTATCCTCTTTCTGATCTTCTCGACTCCTTATGTTGCTCATTGCACTAGTACTAGAGAAACTTGGTCTCTAGCTCGACTGCCCCAGACAGTATGCTTCTCGGCCTCCTTAGGTTCCCTTCATTAGTCTTCTTTATGCACCTTACTTGTGTCACCTTTCAAGAACAAAGTCCTTGAACAACACTGGACCCCTCCGAGATATATGAGGTATGAATGCAGACCAAGACCGAAACTAGAAGGCCCTAACACTTCGCAATCTTGTCCTCCTTTCTTTCTGTCACTATGTGGTTACTTCTGAGTTATGCGAGATAGATATGAACCCAAACAAAGAGCACTCTTCTTCGCTGAGATATCTCCCTCTTGATCTTATTACAATCCTCCTCTTCGCACTAATTGTAGATCCAGACTTCACATTCTTATTACAGACTTATCCTGGCATTACTATCACAGACTTTATCCCTTTCTTGCATCCCATATAGCCTCTTTCCTTCATTGTATATCCACTTCTTTACGCACTGCAATTTTGGATCTGAATTGCAGACCTTAACCAAGATGGATGGTGACAAATGAGGCCACAGTCCTCTTATATATAGGGACTGTCTCTCTGCTCTAGGCCGACATGATCATAGGTAGTTGGGCCGACTTTACCAAGAGGATTTCCATCATACATTGAGCCGACTTCAAGAGGCCTAGTGACAAGGTCTTGGAGTATACTTTTACATCAAAAATATGTCCTTTTACAAGTGTAACATGACTTCATTTACATGACTCTAATTATCTTTATGACACAGCGACAAAATCCTAAAGAAATTTAGAAGAAGTCTTTGACCTTTAATAAATCTTCTTGCTCATGAAACCCATGATGCAAGCATTAAAATAAATACATTTTATTATATGTCTCTTCATTACATAAAATCATAATTACATGTAATTATGAAGACCGAACCTAGTTACACTTTTCAACATGCTGCTCCTCAACTACTTAGGGACTTCAGCCCACTATGGTCTTCCTGTGCTGCTCTGATGAAGACCAACATAGGGCACAGAGGACTACCACATATCACTGCAAGATGTCCATCTCCCATAATGAACACGGGTTAGGAGGACTGCCCATCATCTGTTGTAGAAGTCCTTCTTCACACACAAGTCTAGGGTTGCACAAACTGCTCCTGGCTGATCAGACCCTTGAGCTCCAACAACTGCCACTCTAGCAACCACCTAAGTCGATGAAGATGGTGCACAACAGGCTCCAACTTGGGCACTATCACGCTGCCCTCCAACTGACCATAAATGCCCAATCACGTCAACACTTGGTCCACTCTCACGCTGCCCTCAACCAGTGCATGAGTGACCAAGTCTGTTGTAGTAACTGCTCCTAGTTAGGGCATCCAACACCTAGGAAACCCCTCTACATAGTTGCTAATAGACTTCACCAACAGTCCTATCCTAGGACACTTATTTACTGCGAGATTTGCTCCTAGTTGGGGTTTCTTAACACCCAAGACAACCCCAACAAATGGCTTCCACAGGCTGCAAATGAAACCGATCCAAAACACCAATCGTCACTGTGCAAACTGCCCACTAGTTAGGGCTTTTGACCTCCACGTCAACCCTCCCTCCTTGGTTTCCACAGGCTGCTCATAAAATGATCTAAAACTGGTCAAAACAATGACCCAATGCAAGATAACATGTTTCTCTAAGTTTGTTGTGTTGCTGCTGTTATGATAGTGACTGGTTAGGGCATCATGACATACTGCATTAGACCTAAACACACACCCAAACAACCCTCCAATGTTGCGGCTTGGTCCCTCCTGTTAATTTTGGACAACTAGGTCCAAACTCCATGTTGTGATGCTCAGATGAAGATGCCAATACTTTTATTGGATTCCTCTTTCGAAGAGGTGCAAGATCGATCTAAAGATCATCTTGGTCCGATGAGCAGAACATTTATTTTGAATTAAATCCACTTATGTGCAAGGTCGGCCAGAATTGAAATGTAGGCTTGAAGCCCCAGCAGATGTGTCACACACCCTCACTGATGGATATATATATATAGGTCAATGTTGGAGGTCATTTTCACTCATCTCATCATCACACATTCTCTCTGTGCATCTAATTGGTTCGATCATTTGGAGTCTCTTCTTCTCCACACGTGGGAAAATTGCATCAAAGACATTTCTGTTTTGACCTAGGGTTTCAGCGTAGATTTGACCAGCGTTGACCAAAGTCAACGCTTGGTCAAACTGACCCAAAACTTGCTCAAAATTTCGATTTCTCTAGTCCGCATTTATTGGCACACAAATCGAGGTTGACCGTTGACTTTGATCGGGTTGCATTGACTTTTTGCTGCTGCTGTTTTGCGTTGACCGTTGACTTTCATTGACTTTGGGTTGACTGGTATAGCTGTCCGAGAGGGTTGTGTGACACATCTGTTTGGCTGACAATATTCAGACTTTGCTAGTTGAAGCATCCTATTGACCGCCGTAACGCACCACAACACACATTTTGCTGATCAAGTTAAGTGTATTTTTGGCTTGTCTTCTGTCGATCTATTGGTATGTTATATTAGCATTTTACTTTCTTTTTTATGTGATTGTTGTTTGATATTGGGGATAAAAGTAAAGTTGCATCAAGCATAGACCATCTACAAAAATTTACATGGTATCAGAGCTGAGGTGAAGACAAAGCCCAAGTTTGTAGCAATCACCGAAGAAGAGCATGGGTACCTCAAACTATAATGGCTTTAACGCTGATGACAAATTGACTGGGAAGGAAGACTTCCATGCCTGGAAGATGACTTTGGATCTTATGTTGGAAGACCAAGATGTCATGGACTATGTGTAGGGTAAAATCCAAGAGCTTCCATCCTCTGTACCTGCTGCCACCAAGTCAAAAGATAAGAAGGGGGAAATCAAACAAAAGCTGATTATCAGGGACTCAATTCATAAGAGTCTGGTTGCCTACATCTCTGAGCTGGGCATATCCAACGAGATGTATGATAAGTTGGTCAACATGTTCAAGGCCAACAATGCAAATCAAGTCCTTTTCTTGAAGAACCAACTGAAGAATCTGAAGAAAGGCAGGGATGAATCCATTCAATCATATTTTCTAAAATTGATTGAAATCAGAAATAATATTCTGGCCATTGGGGAGACAATAGCTGATTGAGAAATGGTTCTCACCGCACTTGGAGGTCTCTCCTCCGAATGACATGTATTCAATACTTCAATACTACCATTCTCAATAACAATGTGATACCTGATTTCGACGAAGTACTATCGAGATGCGTACAAGAAGAGATAAGGATGAAGGAATATGAAAATGAAAGAAATGTTGCCTTCACTGCTCGTGCTAAGAAGAAGAACAATGGTGGTCCGAGGAACAAAGGAAGAGCAGGGGCCCAAGGAAAGAAAGGAAAATGTTACACTTGTCACAAGACCGGCCACTATGCTAGAGAATGCCCTTTCAAGAAGGATTCTCCTGATGATGATGACAACAACAACAATCGGAGGAATAACAACCAAAGGAACAACAAGTTCAAAGGGAAGAGGAAGGCTCCCTCTGGTGGAAATGGGCAACCTTTCAAAAGGTCGAGAAATTCTAGGTATGAGGAATCTAATGTTGTTGATGATAAAAGAAATGAGTTCATTCTTGTATCTGCTCTCTCTGTTGCATGTCCACCCGACATTATGGATGTCTGGTTGATAGATAGTGGTGCCTCAAGGCACGTCACTGGGTTCAAGGAAGCACTCTCTAATATGGTTGAGAAGGATGTTAATCTGAAAATTATCCTTGGAGATAATGCCACATATCCCCTGAAAGGGACAGGGACTGTGACCCTCCACTTGTCTCAAGGTCAAGTCCTTCGCTTGCAAGATGTACTATATGTACCTGATTTGAAGAAGAACCTTGTGTCTGTTTCGGCCATGGAAGACAAAGGTTTCAATGTGGCATTCATTGACGAGAAGGTGCGCATCTGGAAGAAGAGTTTCAAGGAAGCTATCACGATTAGGTTTAGAGTTGATACACTCCACCAGGTTGGAGGAAGTCCACTGGGAGCGATGACATGTGATACTATTTGACAGACTGAACTATGGCACTGGAGGTTTGGACACCTTCATTACAAAGCCCTTCCCGAAGTAAGGAAGGTGGTGACGGGGATGGCTGAATTCAAGAATGATCATGAAGGTGTATGTCAGGTCTGTGCCGAAGGAAAGCATACAAGGGGACCTTTCCCCTCAAGTGTCACAAAGACATCTGATGTCTTACAATTGATACATTATGATTTGTCTGGTATGCTGCCCGTGACATCCTTGGGAGGATGTTTTTATTAAATGATGTTCATAGATGACTTCTCTTGCAAAACTTGGATATACTTCTTGAAGAAGAAGGATGAGGCTTTCATGTGGTTCCGTACCTTCAAAGCCTTGGTGGAAAATCTAATAGGGAAGAAGATCAAGATTTTGAGGACTGATAATGGCACTAAATATGAGACGAATGAGTTCAAGAACTTTTGCAGAGAAGCTGGCATCAAGAGGGAGACCAAAAGCATATATACTCCTGAGCAAAATGGCGTTGCTGAAAGAAAGAATAGGACCATTGTGGAAGCTGCTCGTGCCATGCTATGTGACCAGGGTCTTTCAAAGTTTCTGTGGGGAGAAGCTACGAACACTGCTGTGTACATACAAAACCGATGCCCGCATTCTGCTCTGGACTCCAAAACTCCCGAATAGGTTTTCTCTGGTAAGAAACCTGACGTCTCACATTTTAGAGTTTTTGGATGTCCTATTTATTTTCATGTACTGAAGGAGAAGAGG
This sequence comes from Pinus albicaulis, assembly GCA_034641835.2. Taxonomy (NCBI): domain Eukaryota; kingdom Viridiplantae; phylum Streptophyta; class Pinopsida; order Pinales; family Pinaceae; genus Pinus; species Pinus albicaulis. The sequence continues at coordinate 1,217,778,976 of CM076570.1, read as the reverse complement.
AGCAAGTTGAATGCTTCTGGGAAGAAGGGAATGTTTGTGGGCTACAACGAAACTTCGAAGGCCCATAGAGTCTATGTGCTTGGTCAAAGGGAAGTGGAGATATGCCACGATGTTACCTTTGATGAAGATGCTTCCCTTAAGAAAGTAATCAATCTTCCAAAATCTGAGGAAGAACATGAAGTAAGGGCCGGAAATCAAGAAGAACCGAAGGATGAGACGATGCTCGATGTTGAAGGACCGATGGACCCTATCGATCCACCTCCTTCAATGAAGAGAAGACCATCATGGCTCAGGGACACTCTCGAGGATGTCGAGAGACATATGGCCCCAAGGGGGACATTCCGTGAATGTAAGAAGCCGAATAGTAGCCATGAGTACAATCGTACAATCTGAGCCTGGATCTTTTGAGGAAGCTATAAAGCATCAAGTTTGGAAGGATGCTATGCACGAAGAATATGAGTCCATTATGAAGAATGATGTTTGGGATGTGGTTCTGAGACCGGAGGACAAAGCAGTTGTCACCTCGAAATGGCTCTATAAGATCAAGCATGGATCTGATGGTAGTGCTGAAAAGTTCAAGGCAAGATTCATTGCCCGTGGCTTCTCTCAAAAGGAAGGAGTAGACTATGATGATATATTTGCACCTGTGGCTTGATATACCACCATCCGATCTATCATAGCCCTTGCGGCTATGCAAGGATGGAATCTTCATCAGATGGATGTGAAAACTGCATTTTTGCATGGTGCGGTAAAGGAAGAGGTGTATGTGGAGCAACCTTTAGGGTTTGAAGTCCAGGATTGGGATACCCATGTTTGCAGGTTGAAGAAAGCCCTCTATGGGTTTAAGCAAGCACCCAGAGCTTGGTACGAGAGGATAGATAGCTACCTAATGAAGCTGGGCTTCAAGGTTGATAGAGAAAAGCCTTTCATTCTGGTGTTGTATGTGGACGACCTCTTCTTGACAGGTGCTAACCCTCTCATTCATCAGTGTAAGAGGGAGCTCGATGCTGAGTTCGAGATGAAGGACCTAGGATTGATGCATTACTTCCTAGCCCTGGAGGTCTGGCAGAGACCTGGCGAGATTTTCCTTTCTCAAGGAAAATATATTGTGAAGCTGCTGGAAAGCTTTGGAATGGTGGACTGTAAGTCGGTGTCGACACTAATGGATCTCAACTTTAAGAAGTTGAGTGGCAGCACTGCTGGGCCCGTTCTAGCAAATCCTATTGAGTATCGTCAACTCGTAGGGGCCTTGATGTTCTTAGTGAACACCCGTCCGGACGTATGTTTTGCAGTGAACACTTTGAGTCAACATATGGTTGAATCTCATCACATTCACTGGGTTGGTGCCAAGAATTTGTTGAGATATCTTCGGGGCACGATAAACCATGGGCCAAGATACACTGTCGGGAGCGTGACACTCCATGGATATACTGATGCCGATTGGGCTGGCAGCGTGGTGGATCGCAAGAGCACATCGAGATGCTGCTTCACACTTGGGTCTGCTTCGATATCATGGATGAGCAGGAAGCAGAAGTCGGTGGCTTTGAGCACCGCTGAGGTCGAATACATTGCAGCGAGTATGGCTTGTTGTGAAGCAGTTTGGTTGCGAAAGCTCTTTAGTGAGCTGTTTGGGCATGTCCTAGATACCACCGTGATACTCTATGATAAGCAGAGTGGGATTCGGTTGTCCGAGAATCCCGTGTTCCACGATCGATCCAAGCATATTGATATCAGGTACCACTTTATTCGGGATATGGTACAACGAGGCAACGTAAGGCTCGATCATATAGGAACTGATGAGTAGGTCACAAACATTCTCACAAAGCCCTTGGGGAAGGTCAAGTTCCTAACCTTCCGTGAAAATCTTGGTATCGTGGAACGACCCTATGCTGAGGGTCCTATTGGACGATGAGCTCTGGGAGCTCTGGGGGGCTTTGGGGATAGCTTCTTGGAGCTATAAGAAACCACAGGGCTAGGCTTGCTGAATCTTGTTGGTGTGCTTTTGCCCCACCGTTATGATATTGAGTTGGTACACCTCTCATGATCTGTGCTCTGTATGCATCCTACCCATTGAGTCCCAGACTCATGGGAAGTACCTCTCATTTGGCCAGTGAAGTGGGAAAAGCTATAGACCAGTAGCAAAGAACGATGGATGCATCAAAGATTGTCGTACTCTCTATGTCTAGGATGGCACGTGTCCAACCACTTGATTTGGGATCAAGTCTAGTGAGGCTTCGGACCTCCATCTGACTTTGGGTCAGGTAAACCAACTTCAGGTTGGTATGTGAATCTTTTGAGTCGTATAGAGCTTTCAGACCTTTGGGCTGAATTTGTCAGCCAGGAGTGATGCCTTTGTGACTCACCCTTTTGTTCTGAAATAAAGAAGCCAGCGAAGCAAGTTACGACGAGTTATGACGCACGATGTTTGGATGGCACAAGTGGATGGAGTTCTCCCTAGTCGAGAGGGAGTGTTAATTTTGGACAACTAGGTTCAAACTCCATGTTGTGATGCTCAGTGAAGATGCCAATACTTATATTGGATTCCTCTTTTGGAGAGGTGCATGGTCGATCTAAAGATCATCTTGATCCGATGAGCAGAATATTTATTTTGAATTAAATCCACTTATGTGCAAGGTTGGCCAGAATTGAAATGTAGGCTTGAAGCCCCAACAGATGTGTCACACACCCTTATTGATGGATATATATAGGTCAACGTCGGGGGTCATTTCACTCATCTCATCATCACACATTCTCTCTCTGCATCTGATTGGTTCGATCATCACTTGGAGTCTCTTCTTCTCCACACGTGGGAAAATTGCAGCAAAGACATTTCTGTTTTGACCTAGGGTTTCAGTGTAGATTTGACCAGCGTTGACTTTGGTCAATGCTTGGTCAAGCTGACCCAAAATTTGCTTAAAATTCTGATTTCTCTAGTCTGCATTTATTGGCACAAAAATCGAGGTTGACCATTGACTTTGATCGGGTTGCATTGAGTTTTTGCTGTCGCTGTTTTGCGTTGATCGTTGACTGGGACAACGTTGACTTTCGTTGACTTTGGGTTGATTGGTATAGTTGTCCAAGAGGGTTGTGTGACACATTTTGTTGGCTTACTGTATTGAGACTTTGCTAGTTGAAGCATCCTGTTGACCATTGTAACGCACCACAACACATATTTTGATCAAGTTAAGTGTATTTTTGGCTTGTCTTCTGTTGATCTATTGGTATGTTCTATCAGCATTTTACTTTCTTGTTTATGTGATTGTTGTTTGATATTGGGGATAAAAGTAAAGTTGCATCAAGCATAGAACATCTACAAAAATTTACATCTCCTCTATGCTGTTGTCCCACGCAGGAGTATAGGGCTAAAATCAGTCCCTAAACACACCCTACAACCCACTGTTTAGGGCTCAGCCTCTGGACACTTCTTCTTGTGCAATCCGTTGCCTAGAACCAATGTCAAACCTTGTCTAAATTCTCACAGCAGACCCGCATCGAACGTGGCCTTACAACCCATCTCCTTGGCCCTCCTAACAGCAACACAATCTTCTAGAAATGACCCCGATATGGTCTTTCAAACCCTTGTTGCCCTTCTATTCCTACCAATATTATCAGAACCGAACCGGTTATCGAATCGGAAAACTTTGTGGACCGGGAATCGAAAAAAAACCGGAAAAAACCGATATACCAGAAACACGTAAAATATTCATATTTTAAAGAAAAAATAGATATATTCATGTGCATCCATATGAATCCAAACCATTTATACACATATGCAAAAATTATCATTTATATAGCAAGTAATAGTGCATATAATCAAAATAGCACTTAGTGCAAAACATCGTTGAACCAAAAATGTTACAAACATTAAGAATTAGGCTCTAAAAGGCCTTTATAGTTCAAAATAACATCATAAATCATAGTATTATACTACAACCTACAATACTACTAGATAGAAATCAATGATCAAATCATCAATGATCAATCATCATCAGAATCATCATTCTGATCATCTTGATCATAAATCATAGTATTATACTACAACCTATAATACTACAAGCTACAACTACAACAAATCAATGATCATCATCATCAGAATCATCATCTGAAGAATGAGTAGCATTCAAGTCTGCAATGGGATTATGTCTTAATTCCTATGGCCCTTGATTTACCCTCTAAAAGGTTGGAGAAAATCAACTTCAAAATCCTCTGGAATCAACTATGTAGCAACCCCAACAAAATAAAAAAAATCTTCCACTAGTTGCAAAAACCACTGAAGAAAATCCAAAGATCTCTGGGAAAAGAAAAACCTTTGAAGTAGCTCGAAAATTTGCCAACCCAACAACTCTTCAAGACTCCAATCAACTCTTCAAATCTGCAAAAAATCTCCCTCAGAACAACCTTGCAAAAAAACTCTCTTAATTCTCTTCATCGAACTCAGCTCAAGAATTGCAAGAGACTCGAATGAATAGTGTGAGTGAAATAGAGGGGGTGGGGGTGTTTAAGTAGCTTTAAGGGGGGGCTAGGGTAGCATTAGTAATTAGGAAAAATAATAATTAAAAAAAAATTAAATGATTTTTTTTTTTTTTTTTTATTTTTTATTTTTTATTTTTTTTTTTTTTTTATTTTATAATTTTATTTTTAATTTTTTTTTTTTTTTTAAATGCCCAGGCTTGTGAACTGGTCTCCGAACCGGTTCGATGCCGAAATTGGCTGGTTTGGTACCGAATCGGTCGTTTCTGGTTCGGAGGGCCGATTCAGACTGGTTTTGCCTCCAAACTGGTCAGACTGGCCAATTTTCCGGAACCGGTTCGGTTCCGATAACAGTGATTCCTGCGGGAAAAACATAAGTAACTCCCCTCTCTTTCACGCTGGAATGTCTTTAAACTATGGCCAAATCTAAGGAGGTATGCGAAGTTTGTCTTCTTGTCCAACGAGCTCTTGTGTTGCTCCAATGGATGGTCTAAATGACCTCCACTCACCTCCTATTATACACAAATAGAAGGGCTCCACGAATTCATGAAGGGTCATGTCTATTGGACGAATTCTCCTCAAGCCTACATGACTTGACTGTCCAAACATTAATGACAACTTCTAAAATTCATAACTCAAGTTCTAGAGCTCTGATTTGGGTGATTTTCGAAGCATTGGAATTGCCATGCCAAGTTCTATCACCTCAAAGTTTCTCATGCTTAAATTCTTCTTTGTTTTTGCCCAAACCCAGATGGGTAAAAAACCCCTACCTTGGGTTCCAAGCCCACAAGTGACTCTTGTGGCACTTTGTCCTCCAATCCCCGAACCCTAGGGCTTGGAGTACCTCCCAAGCTACACAAAAATCAACAAAACCGGTTTTTTTTTTTTTTTAAATTTTAGTTGATTGTGCATGTTTTGAAGAGTATGTTGTTTGTCTCTAAGTGATTTATGTACTAAAATGTTTATTAGTTGATTAATTTGGTATTTGAGAAGTAATAGTTTCTATTTATAATGGCCAAAGATAACTGAAAAAGAAGAAATGGATTCTAAGGACTTTGCAATCCTAGTGTTAAATTAAAAGAGAAAAATCATTAAAAATATAAAGTTGTTTTAGTTGGATCCTGTCAGATATTATCCATTTTCTTTTGCAATGATATAAGGTCATAGTCTCGTGAGAGTAGTGTTTCCTTCACTAAAATGTTTATTAGTTGATTAGTTTGGTTCTTGAGAAGTAATAGTTTCTATGCATAGTGGCCAAAGTTAAGTGAAAAAGAAGAAATGGATTCTAAACACCATGAAATCTCATTGTTTTTTTGTAAATAAAAAGTTTCTATTAATTAAGAGTAGGATTACTTCATGATGAGCAAAAAAGCAAAACATTTTCTGGCCCCACTCCGATTAGATTTGTTGGCCAAAAGATAAAAGCACAGCCAAAAAACTAGGTGGCCATAAAAATTAGAAAAACCCATATTGATAGCCCAACATAACCAAAATGTCCCAAGGATTTTAATGCAACCAAAGAACATCTCGGATCAGAAAAGTTTATCGGAGCTGGATGGTCCGGCCCAGTACACGATGACGGAGGAGGGTTGAAGTTACAATGCACGCGCTTCTCCATGTGCGCTACCGTCCTTTCAGTCCATCCAACTTCTTATATATACACCATTGTCCTCGCTGCAGATTAGCCAGTTGAACCTGCAGATGCCACTGATTTCGTTGCAAGTCATTCATGAAACTATTGACTGCATTGCTATCATCATGTCGCTCACGCCCAACTATTCCATGAGTAAGGTTACACGTTGAAGACAGTTTTCAAGAAAGTCAAGGGGAGGAGGTAATTTGATTCTGCCAGGGGACTGAGCTGGTTCAGGGTCCAGCTCCTCCCCTAAGTCACAGTGTTCCGACCTGTGTTCTGCATGTTGTCCTTGTGGCCCAACACATCGGTGAGCCTTGCGTCATTGCTGATACATGAGAACGACATAGGGGTTGGCAAGCTAGTGTACAATAAATCACGATGGGAGCCAGTCCAAAACAGAAACCCCGCTGTCCCCCAACCACATGCGCGTTTCGCCTCTCCACTTCGCTGAGTTCGTAAATAGTCCAGTTCCCCCACCAGCACTAAAGCTGCCCAAACCAGGCCAGCCAAGACCCGACTTGTCACTCTGAACTCTTCACTGGACTACATACCCCCCTTGTTTAACTCTCTGCAAGTCAACCGCCACACATCCACCACATAATTTTGACAACTTGAAGCCAAATAGTAGGGTAATGAGCCCCCTCCCAATGGACTCAACAGTGCTGTGTCTGGGCCCAGAACCTCAACAAAGCCCTCAAGCCCAACGCTGCAGAAACAAGAACTCTCCCCGTCTTCTTCCAAATCCCCAAGTACCACTACCTATAAGGGATGACACAAATTAGGTACATATAAATAACTAACAGAGAAACACCATGAGAAATTACAGTTTAGAAAGACAGAGAGAGCCTCAAGAAATTAGAGTTATTTATATATTTAATAAGCTAAATGTTGCCCCCCACTTAGCTCAATATGGCATTCTCACTCATGTGGCATAGCTGGCAAGTGTGTTGGAGGAGGTGCCCTGAGAGAAGCTTCTTTGTCTGCAAATGTGTGCAATTAATAGCCAAAGTGACAATTGAAAACCACTACCAGGGTCCGATTAAAAACACACTGGCACCTTCCCAAATAGCGGAACAAGATCTGGCTCAAACAAGAACTCTTCCCTGCTCTTCCAAAATCCTTAAGTACCAATACTACCTATAATTGATGACACAAATTGCATACATATACAACCAACAGAGAAACAAGCAACCTCATAGTTAGGAAAGACATAGAGAGCCCAAGAAACTGAGTCAAACATATATACCTGAAAAACTGAACCGGAAGCACTCCCCCACTAGTTCTTGAGCGATTACAATCCCCACCTACACCAGCATAGCCTTGGCAAGCAAAGTCGTAGGAGGGCTTGGAGGAGAAACCTCTTTCTTGGGTCCCAAACGTGTGTAATTAATAGCCAAAGTGACAAGTGAAAACCACCACTAGGGTTCGGTCAAAAACACACTGGCGCCTTCCCAAACAATTGAACAAGATCTGGCTCAAACATGAAGCCACCCTACACAACAATCTGGACACAAACTCCCATTCCCTGCACTCCCATAACATAATTGACCAAATGTTGTATGAAACTCTAGATAATAGCAAATAAATATCTCCCCAGCTCTAGAAATTTCTCCGCGCACAGGAAATACATTGCATGTATGCCACACATATCCTATGCAGGATGCCAAGTGGGATCTTGATGTGGGGCCCCCTCCACACCTATTACACCATCAGTATTCACCACTATCCGAGAAGAAAATTGTGAAATCTCATTGTTAAATTAAAAGATAAAAAACTTTAAAATAAAAAAGTTGTTTTAGTTGGATCTCCTATTTGTTATATATTAACTGTTTTCTTTTGGAATGATATATGGTCATAGTCTTATGAGAATAGAGTATCCAGTATATTAATTTATTAATTTGGTTCTCGAGAGGTAATAGTTTCATGCATAATGGCCACATGTAAGTGAAAAAGAAGAAATAGATTCTAAAGACTCTGCAATCTCTTTTTTTTTTTATAAGATTCACATTGGCGAGGCTACATCATGGTCATGTCCAAGAATAGCACTCGAATAAGGAAGGGAATTGAATTGGTGACTTAACATGTAGGAGTGCCTTAACATTGCACCTAATCACCGTCTATCCAAGACCTCGTGGACTCTGTGATCTCATTATTAAAATTAAAAGGGTAAAATCGTTAAAAATGAAAAAGTTGTTTTAGTTGGATCCCCTGTTTTTTCAAACATTATCTGTTTTCTTTGACGATGATATAAGGTCATAGTTTTTTGAGAATATAGTTTCCTTTATTTAAATTGAATTAATGGGTCATATGAATCTTGTCAACCATACCAACTTATGATCAAGTACTCTCTGTGGAGTTTGAATCTGGGTTATTAATGTTGGAAAATTGCAATCTGGCAGCGATTAATTCGGATTTTCCTTATTCCTTAATACTTGCTTATGAATCTTATTTATCTTCTTATGTTTTCTTTATTAGATATTTTCATGAAACAAATATCAAGATCAAAATAGTAAATACAATGGACATAGATATTAGGCTCCAAGCCAGGGCAAAACCCCTCCAAGGGGAAAACCCAAAAAACTCTTATGTTCCCATAGAATCTTCTTCAAATGAGACAACAAAGACCCAAACCCTAGATCAAGTCCTCGAGCACCAATTCAACCCTCCAAAAAGACCTTCCAATTAGGTCAGAGTCAAATCAAATTAACTAGAGACGAATCCTTCTAGAACTACACCAATCTCAGAATTTCAGCCCCCCAACAACAAAATTTTGGACCAGTAGCTTCACAAATTTAGAAATATCGACCCCTGCAACTTCAACCTCAGCAACACAACAACTTCGCACGTGTGGGAGAAAACTAGGGCAAAAGTTTGATTTTTCCTTCTTCCATCTCCTGCTTTCTTTCTTCTTGCTTTTCTTGACCTTCTTCCTCATATTCACACTTCAGATCTAGCTCCTTGATTGCAGATCGAATTGGTGAGAAACTATGGTCGAATAACTTCTCTTTATAGTCTTCTTTGTGGGTCGAATACCCCTTTCAGGGCCGAGGCTTCTAGGACTTTCTAGACTCAAAAATAAATTCTTTTACAAGGTACGTTTTGCCCAGAAGCATCTTATAATCATGATGTTGACTCTCTTGACCCATGATAATAAATACTATGACCTAACAAACCCTAGAATCACGAAGAACATGCTTTTACCTAGAAGACCATCAATAAAGAGCATGAAACCCATGCTTTTAAATAATAACTTTTTATTTTCTTCATTTTTTTGTTACATAAAATACATATTGAAATGACTAAAATAATAATTATGAAGGCCGAAACTAGTTACATTTCCAATACTCCTTCTTAACTAGGGTGGTATTAATAATTGTACAACCAATACAACATCATTCTCAAACTGAAGAGTTCTCATAAGAAGAGTTAGATTGATAAGCCAGTTGTAAGCATCAACAATTTTGATGAGCTTTGTCTTTGAGGCCTAACTAGACAAGCTCAACTTCATTCAAGAGAATTATGCTGGGAGGCTTTACGTGTGATACTGCACTGCCTCTACAAGGAACATACCCCATTTGGATGTTCACAAGGTATGTCCTTTTAGGACTATTCTTATCTTGAATTCCCAATCCTCAAAGAATATCCGTCCTCTTTGACCACTCTTATCTTGGATACTTGTCCCATCCTCAAAGAGTGTCATTACCTTTCCTTTCTTGGATGCTTTATCCTCAAGGAAACCACATATGCTTATCTAATCATCGACCATTCTCTCTCTACGACCTTCACTTAGACTTACGGTTGTTAGTCCTGGTCAAGTGCTTGACACATGAAGAAGAGAATGCAAATGTGATGTCCAACATCACTCTCTCTCAACCAGAGAGGATATCCCTATTCCTTCTTGACTAAAGAATAGATCCTTGCACCTATTCAAGGAGACTCCTTTTCTCCCTTTCAAATCCATAGGAGATTCCAGACTTCCTTTCTATTTGGGAAGTCAACACCACAAGCCTTATAGCTTATCTTCATAAGAGAATCAACTACCTGTTCTTTATAGCTACATGGCTCCCTCTTTCCTTTGCATCTCATATTATCGAGCTTGCTTCCTTACGAGGTATCATGGACCCATCTTCTTTCTTCAATCTTGTGACAGGATCTAGGTCATCAATCTTTCACATCACTTTCATCTTGTCATCATTAATGAAGGCATTATATTGAGCCTTTCCAAACTTCAAGTTGATCATGGCTTCCTCATGAAAGTGATCTCATTGTTCTTGTATGAACTTGACCTTCAGGTTATCTTCTTGCGCTGCTACATTTTAATCCCAAGATGAACACATCTTGACTTCATAATTGACAAAATCATATGTTGAGCTTGCCTCAACTTTCATTATGCATTCCTGAAATATCCTTCCAAGTAGCAAAAACAATATGTTAACCAGATAATCCATAACAAAAATATTAATTTAGACTTACGATATCAAAATGACCTTCTTAGCAGCAGCGCAGATCAAATTCACTGGCAGATCGATTTCCTTAGTAGCAGCGCTGAGTTGCCAGAGAGAGAGCCAGTGAGCTCGTTGCAGTGAGAGAGGGCAGGGATAGTAAGGCCGGAGGAAGCTTTTCTAGATCCAGTGAGTGCAACGCAGAGAGGCAGCGCAGAGCTTTAGAGGAGATTCGAAATTTAGTTGGGAGACAGAGATGATTTAGTGCCAGAGACCAGAGTGAGAGACCAGAGGGCTTGGACGGTCAAGTTTCTAGACAACAGCTGATCAGATAGCGAAGGAGACGCAGTTCCTAGCTGTGTGATGCAGTACTGCATACGCTGACGCAATGACTGCGCAGAGCCAGTGCAAAGCAACTCATCTGGAGCCCGGATCAGTATTGGATTGCCATTGGCAAAGTGAGAAGTTTCTCACTAACTTTTTGTCAGATTTTTTCTTTGTATGGTTCGTTAGTTTGGATAGCTATAGACTTGTACTCAAAATTTACTACTACATAATATACAAGCCCTCAACTGCTGCATCGGTTTTCTTGAGTTTGGTTTTTTCGGGGACTTAGTCCAAAAATATCTAAGTTATTTGTGTGTGTTTCGATATTTCCTGTGTTATATTTTTTGCTGTATTTATTTTGTGAAGGCTGCAACGCATTGATTTCGATATTTATTGTAGCAAACAATAAATAATTTGTTCAATAAATTAACAAATAGAAGAAATCTAATCAGTTGTTGCAGTAGGATTCCAAGTAGTGGAATTTTCACATGGTATCAGAGCACAGGAGCAACTCGAAGAGCTTAGTTGCAGAAGGAAAGAGGGAGCTTCGAGGCACTGCGTAGGCAGCTGATCGAAACCCCAGGAGGTTGCACAATATATTAGCCAGTAGGGCAGTTTTTGAGGAAAAATTGTTTCTCTGAGTGAGTCGACAGAGAACAAAATTTCCAGATCGAACATTGTCAGAGGCAGAGGGAGGAACAACAACTTTTCTTGCAGAGAAGATCTTCATCTTGGACACAGTTATTTTGCAGTAGTTGCTGGCAGAATATCATTAGAAGGGAAGAAGAGCACACACTGAGGGAATTCTTTCCTCAGGGAACTTCTAACCAAGAAGTTCAAATTCTCCACGCAGAGAAATAGTAGCCATGAGCAGAATTTCCCACTCCAGCAGGGAGTGTGTAGAGCCAGTCAGCAGCTGCACAAATGAGAAGAAGTAGAGCTCGACATATTTTTCGCGAGATGGCATCAACAGGGTTGAGAGATCAAGAACGGTTGGATGGTTCATCCAACTATGTTATCTGGAAGGCCAAGATTTCATGTCTTCTCGATGAATATGATCTCAAGACATATATCAATTTAGTGATCGCTGTACCCACGAACCCAGATTAGCATAAGACCTGCAAAAAGGGGATGGAGAAAGCAAAGAGATTGATCCTCGATGGTGTTCGAGATCATGTAGTATCTCACATAGCTGGCAAAGATACTGCCAAGCAAATGTGGGATGCCCTTGCTACGCTATACTAGGGATCTTCTGAGCAGTGAAAGATGTATTGGGAGGAGAAGCTAAGGTGTACCAGGATGCAGAAAGCGGAGCGTATAGACCCCTTCCTTACTAAACTTAAAGGAAATTTGAGATCAACTGTTTGCAGTTGGGTCAGTGCCCCAACCCATAGAGTTTGTATGATTTGCCTTGAACAGTGTGTCCGAGGAGTGGCAAGTGTTCGTCCAGAGTATCCTGGGCAGAGAAAACTTGCTATATTGGTACAGAATGTGGGCAGATCTGTAGCAGGAGGAGATGAGGCGAGACTTGGTGAAGAGCACCATCAGTGGCAACAACAACAATGGGATGAAGGAAGTAAGGAGGAGGAGAACGCAAGCCTTGCATCAAAGGGGTAGAAGGAGCATCGCAGAAGAAAGAAGGACATTTCAAAGGTGAAGTGCTTTAGATGTGGTGAACTTGGTCACTACAACATTCAGTGTCTGGTCAGAAAGAGGGACAAAGAGGAGAAGTAGGACCATCAGGTTTCATCTGCTGAGATAGATAAGATGTCCTTCAGATTGGAGGAAGAGTTGGCCATGATCACTGACATACCTTGAGGGGGGAGGTGGGGTGATTTGGTTTTGTAGCCCCAGAGAGCTACAGATGGTGCAGCAGTGCAACAGGAGATGGTGCAGAGTCGGAGTATTGCTATCAGGAGGGTAACAATACTAGAGCACATTCCTTGTTAAGAGGGAGTGTTGATTTTTGTAGCATTAGATGCGCTCTAGTCTCGAGAATTTGCAGAGAGGCTAAGATACATGTATTCTCCAAGACCCATAAATCGTTTGGAGAAATTCCACCTAGAGATGGCTTAATTAAAATAATTAATCAATTTTTAATATTTCTGAAGTCTAAACTTAGAAAATATGATTAATTAAAAGGTATTAATTAAGTCAGGTGCGAATCTTCTAGAAAAAGACGTGGATTGAGTCTTAGTTAACCTTAGCCATCGATTAAGCTATAACCGTGGCCGTTGAAGTCTCAACGAGAGATTATAAGAAGAACTCGTTGAGCACTTGGAGAACACACTTGCGGAGATCGAATTCGTTGGCAGATCGATTTCCTGAGTAGCAACGCTAAGTTGCAGAAGAGAACCAGTGAGCTCGTTGCAGTGAGAGGGGCAGGGATAGTAATGCTGGAGGAAGCTTTTCTAGATCCGGTGAGGGCAAAGCAGAGAGGCAGCACAAATCTTTAGAGGAGATCCGAAATTTTGCTGGGAGACAGAGCTGATTTAGTGCTAGAGGCCAGAGTGAGAGACCAGAGGGCCAGGAGGGTCAAGTTTCTAGACAACAGCTGATCGATAGCGAAGGAGACGCAGTTCCTAGCTGTGTGACGCATTGACTATGCAGAGGCAGCGCAGAGCAGCTCATCCGGAGCTCGGATTAGTGTCAGATCACCAGTGGCAGAGTGAGAATTTTCTCATGAACTTTTTGTCATATTTTTTCTCTGTATGGTTCGTCAGTTTGGACAGCCATAGACTTGTACTTAGAATTTACTACTGCATAATATACAAACCCTTAGCTGCTGCACCGGTTTTCCAGAGTTGGGTTTTTCCGGGGACTTAGTCCAAAAATCACTGAGTTATTTGTGTGTGTTTCTATCTTTCCTGTGTTATATTTTCCGTTATATTTATTTTGTGAAGGCTGCAGCGTATTGATTTCGATATTTAACGTAGAAAATAGTAAATAATTTGTTCAGTAAATTAAAAAATAGAAGAAATCTAATCAGTTGCTGCAGTAGGATTCCAAGTAGTGGAATTTTCACAAGCCTCTTGTAATCCCACTTCCTCCCAGCCAAGTCATCTGTTGGAAATACTAAGAGGGGAGGTGAATCAGTATTCCTTAGCAATTAGCACTTTTAAATCTTTTCAGAGCATTAGTTAATCTTCAAATATTCTTAATGTTTAGCTGGTAACAACAATAAACAATAGAACACAATAGACATACGAATTTTACGTGGAAAACCCTCTCTGCGTCAAAAACCACCGAACACTTTTCTAATAAATTCTTTAATCTTCAGCCACAACTGAAATGAAAGTTGCAACTTCCTAGAGTTCTAGAAAAGCATTCTTCTCCAACTTCCACTAGAAGGACTCCCCAACACCCTTGTTTCTTCGGTAGTCAACTGAATGGATGCCCTGACATCCTAGACCGACCTACCACCCTGAAGTGTTCACGTACTCCAACCTGTAGGTGACTTCATGCACCAACCTAGCACCTCCCTGCCACCCTATAATGATCAGAAATAAGAACAAGAACTTATGAGTGGGATAACCTAATATTCAAGCCTATGGCCCTAACATTGCTATCAATTCATGGTCTTCACTTTTTCTTAAATTTTTAACATTACCATGAAATGACTTGGGATGTTTGAGAGTGGTTCCAAACTCCTTGGATTTCATATGGAGAAAGTATGATTTTAGATCTCACTCAAAATCCAATATACTTAATGGTTTTTCAGGATTCCAGGACTGCGGGGTGTTTTTGCAAAATCTAGCAGGCCTTGGAGAGTAGTACCCTACAAGGATATCACTAGACCAAGTGACAACAATGAGGTAGTAGCCCGCTATCACCACAGTTACTACCCCCTTCTTTTCATGGCCTTTCACCAATGGGAGGAGTTTCAGTATCTAGGTCACCTAATAGATATTCTAGGCTTAAAGGTGTAAGGTGAGTCAAAGGCTACTAAGGGAAATGCACAATTTTATGTTCAAGGCTCTAGCTATGAAGAGGAGGCAATTCACTTTCCTTGTAGATGCCAAAATTGGGCAATATAAGACCTAGGGTTTGATTGATGAGTTGTGAGTTGGGATGAAATAAGGTTGAAATCAATGTTTTAAAATTCAGACTTGGAATCGATCGTGGGTCAACTTCGACTCGGTATCGACTTGGAATAGTTGATTCCAATGACTTGGTCTTCGTAAAAAGTACATTAAATATTTATTTTTAATGAAAAAACATATTTTTAAAGATTTTCATTCATGTTTCTAGACTCAAAGCATTAGAGTAATAGAGAGAAGACAACATATGATAAAAGCCTGTTCATGAATATATCTATTATATCAAAATGGCACCCAGTGCACTGTCCAATACATGAAATATATGGAGATCAGAACAAAAAAACATAACCAAGGAGGCTCTAAATGGCCTCTACAACAAAACAATACAACTACAAGACTACAAGTCACTAATGCAAAATACTATCTAGTGATCACTACTGCTAGACAAGGCAACATCATTTGGCTCAGACTCTGAATCAGAGTCAGACGGGGAAACCCATGGCTCCTCCTCCCCTTCATCAAGATCTCCGGCTGCAACTGTCGAAGTAGTAGCACTAGCACTAGGTGCATGCTGAGATAGACGAGCTATGCGCCTGCGTCACGACTGAGTAGAGGAAGTGCCTACAACTAGAGGACTTGGGGCTGGTACTAGTTGATCTGCATCTAATTGAACAGTCCCTATTGCATCCAACTCCATATCAACATCAAGATCAATTTCGTTGTCAGAGTCAAACTCCGTTGGTTGAGTCTCCACTACCCAATAAGAGGCTGGATCAATATCTTCCAACACAATGGGATCTGTATCAGGTTTTTTGTTCAACAATTGGTTGCATCTTAGTTGGAGGTTGTATTGGACGAAGACTAGATCATTTAACTATTTTTGTTCTAAACAATTTCTCTTGTTTGTGTGAATCCTCTCAAAGACAGACCAATTGCGCTCACACCCAGAAGCACTGCAAGTTTGACCCAAAATTTAGATTGCAAACTTCTGCAATTGAGGACACGGGCTACCAAATGCCTCCCACCAGTGTCTTGCAAAAAAAATAGTTGTGTAATGAGTTAGTTCAACAAATTATATCCAACTTTCAAATTATAAACAATTTAACGAAATAAGAATTTGAAAATTGAGATTGTTTACCTGGTTCATATGCTTCCCTTGCAATCCTTGCTAGGTTTTTGTCCGAAGGTACCTGTGGATCTACTGAAACAAGTGATCTGTCGGTGTATCTCCCACTGCTCTCTCTCATCAAGGACCATGCGCTCAAGGAACTCATACAATCCATCTCACTTCCCCAGTGAAATCTCCTCCCAACTGAGCTTTATAATGATACCTTGGGTTTGGGAAATACCCAGCTGAATGTATAGGGCGATGGAGTTGATTGTTCCATATTTTTTATCAATGATCTCCCAAATAGGCCCATATTTAGCCACTCTATCCTTGTATGTTGCCTTTATTTGCTCCTTTTCCTGATTCGTAGCCTCATAAATGAAACCCATAGCTAATCTTTCCCCAACCACCAACTACAACACCTTAACTAGTGGCTTGGGAAATTTAAGAATCCCTGCTGACTTTTTCCAAAATGTGTCATCATTAACTTTCTTTTTTACGTCTTTTCCATCCTATTTGTGGGTCCATTGACATCCATTCCATTCATCACTTGAAAACATCTTCTGCAAGTTTTTATGTTGGGAAAGCATAGATTGCAATGTCAAAAAGTGAGTTGCAAATCTAGTGATGACAACCCTAACAAGATCCTTGTCCCCTGTGTGTAATAGCCTAGGTTAAATGTCCATGTAAATAAATAATGTATGGACATTATAAAAGAAAAAGTCAAAGCAAGGTCATGGGACATGTATTCCAAGTTGAATGAGGGGGAAAACATTACATTGGGAACCACTTGTGGTTAATTATTTATTGGCTATGGAAATTGGCATTTGTAAGAGGCAAAAGGAATTAAATGAAAAGTTAATTATTATAGGCCAGAAAGGACATGAGGAAAAAATGCAAATAAATAAAGGAAAATGAAAGAAATTCCACTTCAACAAGTGGGGAAGAGAAAGAGACAAGAAAAGGATAAAAATAGTAAAAGAATATGCATGCAAGGAAAAATGAAGAAAAAGAGAAAGAAACGAAAATAAAATTGGAGAGAGAGAACATTCTAGCATTCTTTTGGGAAAAGAGAGGAAAAATAGAGAGAAGCTACAACATTTGGGCATAAGCAACACAAGCAAGAGACAAGCAAGAGACAAGCAAGGAGAGCAAGCAACACAAGAGGAATTTGAGTGGCAACCAAGAAGAAGGTTTGAACAGTAGCTAGCAAGGGCAAAAAAGAACAAATAAAAGAGCAGCCAACAGGAGGATTTTGCAGGTAACAATGTGCATGTTTTATTATCTCGCTGAGATTTGAATGCATGGTTCATGCCTTGGTTTGCTGGTCATTTTGCCGTCATTGGCATGGAGAATATCTTGGACTGAAAACCATGTAGAACATTTCCTTATGCCATTTCGTGGACAACCATGGTGTAGTGGTTTCCCTGTTTGGTTGAGCTTTGGATGCCAATAGATTTTGGATCCTAGTTGATCTGGTCTTAGGAAAATCCGAAGGGTTGAGGGTGAAGATGGTTTTCTCTAGGTGAGCCCTTGACAAGTGGGTGGAGACAGGAAAAAGCCTTCGGGTATGGTGAAGAAATTTTATGACATCTAAATTTGTATTGGTTTTGGTGATTTCTGGACCTTCCCTTAGGTGAAATCACTGTGGCTTGAGGGTGGAGGTGGTTTCCTCTAGATTCCTTGTATGGCTATGTTTTGGTTTATCCCATGTAATCCCAAATTCAGGCTTGGAATATGGCACCTGGGGTGATTGGGCTGGAAGAAAGGATTAGTTTAGCTCAATCGATGGTTGAGTGGAATGTGGAAGTCCCTGACTTGGTTGGTATTATGCATGTGTTAATATGTGTTATTCTTTAATGAAGATCAATGAGCAAGAGTTTTGGTTTAATGTGTTGATTATGTGACTGGTTTGTCATGGCTCCATTACTAGTTAATTGTATGCTACATGCATAGTGTATTACTTATTATATGAAGTGCTCTTGTTATTGATCTATTTCATGGTTTGACAGGATCTTGGATAATTTATATGAATGCATGAGCTAATCTGTATTTTATTGCAGCTAGTATGAGAGTGCAACAAGCCTTCTTGATAAAAAAATCTGTTGAAACTAATGAAAACAATGAACAAACTATGAATTTATGACCTACGGATACCATAGTCACAAGGTGTTTGTATAAATGAATAATATGTGTTGGGAAAGCATGAGCCACAACAAAGCCTAAGAACAAAGCATGAAATCTTATGCATATTGTTGACAAATTTCTTGAAAAGTCTGGACAATTAGCTTGAATACTGACCCTAAATTTTTGGAACAAGGTCCATGGCCACACTATCAAAACTAGGAGATCTCGGCCACATCCGCACTGCGGATGGGTTATCTGTGCAGCTAGAGGCCTCCGGCCGCTCTGACAGGCCTGTATCCGTGTGATTGAGGAGTAATCTAGGTCAAGGAGTGGTCTAAGCTAAGGGAAAATTATCACCAGGGAAAGTTAGGTTGATAACAGTGTGATCACATGTCTTTGGGTGTTTGCAATCAATTTTGGACAAGTGAACCCCAATTCTGTAATTGCATCTTGGAAGTTGGGTCATGCATAGTAAATATCAACTCACGTTTACCTTGGTAAGCATATAAAAGTGGGTAAAAGTGAGTTGAGGTGTTACCCTGTGTTTTTGCTTATTAGGTTCAAAATCCATGAGTGATTGTGGATATACTTCCTTATTCTTTTGGCATGCTCTACAGTGTTCTTGATCCAATCTATTTTACCAATATCCTCAAGCATGAGGTCTATGCAATGTGCAACACATGGGGTCCAAAAGATGGTTGTGTTTTTCCTTTAACATTTGACCAACAAGAACATAACTAGAAGCATTATCTGTGATGATCTGAACAACATTGGCCATCCCCACCTCTTCAACAACCTCATCCAAAAGCTGAAACAACAAGTGTGCACCTTTCACCTTATCAAATGCATCAATTGATTTTAGAAACATGGTTCCCTGTCGGCAAAAGATAAGAAAATTTATGATGGTACGGTTCTTTTGATCAGTCCATCCATCTAACATGATGGTACATCCTGTTTTCACCCATGAGCTTTTGAAATCTTAAAATATTCCTCAATGGACATAACCTCTTTATGCAAAAGAGATCCCCTTAATTCATGCATACTAGGGCCTTTGAAGCCCTTACGAGCAACAATGATGGCATCGAACATAGGTTTATAATGCAATGGACGAGCAACATTGAAGGGGATATCAACATCATACCACCATCTAGCTATGTAATCACAAGTAGTTTCTCTCAATTTCCAATGGTCATTTAAAGTAGGTTGGATTTGACATTGATGAGGTTGAGGACCATGTGCACTATCAAGGGAAGAGGAGGGTGAGAAATAACTTTTGATAGCACCCTTCTTTTTACCCTTACCCTTTTCTTGAATAGATTCCAAAGAGGGAGGAACAAAGTGAACGGGGTTGGATGCATCAATACAAGGGATAGATGAAGAGCCCTCATAATCAAAATTGGGGTTGGTCGCCATCATTCATTTTAGACTCCTCCTCCTCCCCATTTCAGCCTCTATTGCTTATTGCCTAGCTTTGTCTTCCTCAAACTTCTCAAAATTTTCTAGCAACTCCTTTCTAATTTCCCCAATTTGCTTTGGTGGTGCTGCACATGGGACAATTTGGCCCCTAATATTGGCCAAGTGTTGTTTCAACCTGTGAATGCCCCCTCCACCTCCCTTAATATTTTTTATGAAAAAATTTGCAATACATTTGATTGTCAATAATCTCAGCATATGCACAAGCAATGCCTTTCACTCTAGATGCCATTTTCTAATAAGTGGAATTGGAAATGAAAGGGCAAAAGTCTGAAAATGAAAAGAAAAATTACTCATTTCAATTTCTAGATATGAAAACAAGCGAAAATTTGAGAAGTAAAAAAAACATACATGTAGCCTCCTCAATGTTTCTCCAAAAACCAACTCCTCGATGAGGAATGTTGCTCCAAAAACCAATTCCTCAATGTTGCTCCAAAGATTTCCCAACAACCTCCTCAATGCTGCTCCAAAAACCAACTCGAACTGCTCACAAACTCCTCACGAATGCTCACACAAATGTTATGAGATAGCTGTGAGGAAATATGAGGGGTTTGGGTCACCTTTTTAGGCGTGGGAGAGGGGTAGAGGGGCTACGAATTAGTAAAACAAAAAAAAATTAATTTGGAGTCTGCCCAACCCACCTTTTATCCTGTTGCCGAGTCGAACCGGTTTATATTGGGCTCGACCAATCCTACTGGTTCAGTAACAGATTGATCCTCGAACTTGTTAATTGGCTAAGTCGGTTCGGGGAGGGCTCTGAATTGGTCAACTAGGCCAAGTCTGAGTCAGACTAGCTTGGTTTAAAAACATTGGTCAAAATGCCAAGAACGGGTTTCCCACAATGGATATCAACATGGTTATGGCACATGAATCCCTCAAGAATTCCTCAAGTTGAAGCTAACACCAAAATAGGGTTTTATCCTTGGGAAAACAACTAGGGCAAGAGAAATTATGGACACAAATGGAATGAATGACCATTGAAGGGAAGTATTTTGAGGCAACCACCTTAACCTTTGATGTTTAGACTTTCCAAGACCAAAAATCTCCCTTGCTAGTCAATTCACACTAAGCCTTAGATGGTTGCTTGGCCTTAAGAGGGCCAAATTTAGAGAGGAGAGAGAAAATTCAAATGTATGGATAAAAGTTAATTTGATCACCAACTAGACAAAGCCAGTGCCTAATCCTTGGGTGGATGGTGTCTATGGATGATTAAGATAGGCTATAGCTTGCAAAGGAGTAAGGATGTTTGATGTCATAGCACAAACCGTATCTATTGCCTTTGTGAGGGAACAAGGTCACTTGGGAGAGCTATAATCAAGATACACCAAGGAGATTGCCATTTGCACATCATACATGAGCAATGCATACAATAATGAGACCTAGTTCCTATGTAATTGATTTTCAATAAATTAGGGCATAATAGAAATACCCTAGGTCATCAATTTATTCCATACATTAGACATGAAATCAGAAAAAATTTCAATGAACAAGCTCATTTACAAGACAATATGTATGGACAATCCTTTATTGATCCAAGACAACTTCTCCAAATCGAAGAAAAATAGCTCCAATGAACTAAACAATCCAATAGATCACATCTTCACCAAAAAAAAGGCCAAAATCTCTCTAAGGAGGGTTGAAATAGTCCAAGAGATGATGATGAATAAAAATGATCCTCTCCTCTATTTATTTGAGGAGGACAAGTTCTAATTTTTAGCCTACAATCTCTTAATGACAAGTAAAATCACAAAAATGTCTTGGGTTACAAGCCAACCCGCTAGCTTTAGATCAAAAGTAACAAACAAGCCCTCACATGTGAGCTATTAACTTCGAAAGGATGATGTCATGCATGATAGGAGCTCCAAATACCAAGCATTGAGGCCGTAGAGTTCCAAGTGTGATGTGGAAGCCTCTAAGAATCATGATTTGAGGGCTTGCCCTCAAATATTCATTACTAACTTTCAGTGGTCCCAGAATTTTGTTGGGGCATCATATGTTGTGAACATCAGCATTGGGATAAAATCAACAAGGGTCCAGAAAACCAAAAAATTGTAAAAATCAGGAAAATATCGGTAAAAATCGGCAAACATCGACGAAATTAAGATACCATAAAAATATTTTTAAAAATCGACAAATATCGGCTAGGCCAAATAATCGTGATTTTGAGATAAAATCGGGATGTTATCGAGCTGTTCGTATCAATGCGAGTCCATGGGTCTCCAAATGCTCATAATGTCACTCTTTTCTCTGGTATTGAAGGCTCTTAAGGTGGTGCTAGCCCTCCAAAGTCTCAAAGGGTAAGACCATCCTCATCTTGGCCTTGGAGCAACTGCCATCCCTTATATGGTTGCTAAGGCCGACCTAGGGGCATGCTAGGTCTGGGTGCATCATCCCAAACAATCATCACATGTAGTGGAAAGTGGTAGAACGCTCTAGTTGCAGGAGGTTCCTAGGGCCATGTGTGATGTGATGCTGCTACTCGGAGGCCCATGCCTCTCATGCTTCACTTGTGAGTGCTAATATACTTCTCAAATAGCTCAGTTACCTGTGGGTAAGGTGTGCAAGGTGTGGGTAAACCACTTGACAATCACACCGAAGAGTCTTGTGAAAGCAACTAGTCATCAGAGATAATGATAATGCATCTAAGTGAACCAAGCTTGAATGTAATTGGCTATTTAATACTTCAAATAAAGATTTGCTTCCAAAATTAGGGCTTTGAACTTGCAATGGTGTTTCCTCCTTAGGTAGTAGTGGCTAATGGAAAACCCTATTAGGTGTTTCCAACCCCTAAGGGGAATAACATTTCCATAGTGCACCCTTCAATTGATAGGTGTTAGTGAATAACAATGATGGTGTGGATGGGAGAAAATTCATGGCCAAGTGGCATGGTCAAAGGGACCAACAGAATGGGGATCCACATCCTGAGTGTACATATGTGAGGAGGGAGCAATTTTGGATGCATGAGTTACCAACTCTGCCTTTGTTTCGGCACCCCTCTTGTATGCCTTTTGCTTCATTTTTCCTTGTATTATTGCTCATAGCTTAAGGGTTAAAGCTTGCCTTGAATGATGTTAAGCAATAGCATTACCCCTAAATGATGATGCAATTCATTGCTCATCAGGGTTAGGACATGAAAGGGTTCCTTTTTATGATATAATTGGGCAACATGTGCCTAGGAATCAGGTGATGGCCATAATGATTGAGGTACAGCTCATGCTAGGCTTTTGCCCACGTGCTAATTTGTATGTCCCGACCATCTTTTGCATTTTGACATTCTTTCTTTTGATTTTGTTTTGTGGCCATGATATGCTTTTTTTTCTTTTAGCTACATCAACCTTCGAGGGAAAATTTCCAGGCCCTACCTAAGTGTGTGGGTGTGTGGGTTCCAAAACCCAAGAAACCAATTGTAAGTTGATTTTGAAAAATGGAAGTGAGATAAGGGCTTGTAATGTGTGATGGAAAGTGTTAAAAATGATGTAGGGATAGATGGAACTATGCTATCTCAATCAAGGCTTTCCAAGTAGTGCGCCTCCTATACCCTTTGGGCCATTAGGGAAGGTCCCACTAAACTAGGGTCGAAGATTAACCCCCCAATTAAGGTGAGAGAACAAGATGATGGTAAAAACCCCTTTTCCTTCCAGGCCACCCCATAATCCATATTAAATGCCCAAAAACAAACAAGCATAAGCACTTGATTGCAAAATGATCAAAGTACCGTTTGAGTAGAAGCCCATTTTCATCCATGTGCTCTTGTTAGATGGGCGAGAAGCATAAGGCTGATGTAGGTGGCAGAGATATAATTGCACATCATTGGCTGTCAGGGGCTAGCCGGTTGGATCATCTGAAGTCTACCCATTCCTCTACTGGAATGGGTTCTCGACCATCCCCATCTTTTCCCTAAAGTAAGTGAACTTAATCTTACCCAGAGCTTTTGTGAGGATATTTTTCCACCTGTTCTCCTGTAGGAATGTACTTCAACTATACATCTCCTGAGTCCTCGTTGGACATAGTCTCTAATGAAATGGCACCTAATGTCAATGTGCTTCGACTGGTCATGGAACACAAGATTCTCAGAGAGCTTGATGCAACTCTGATTATCACACAGTATTTTGGTCGGTTCCATCCTCTTATTGAGCAAGTTCATGAGCAACTTACGAAGCCATATGGCCTCACATGAAGCTGTGCTAGAGGCCATATATTCAGCCTCGGCTGAGCTTAGTGCCACGGATCTTTGTTTCCTACTTCACCAGCAACTCATTCCTGATCCGAGAATGAAACAGTGCCCACTGGTACTTTTTCGATCCATTGGGCTTCCAGCGCAATCTGCGTCAGTGAACCCACTCAACTGGATTTCATTGCCCATTGGTGTATTTCAACCCATACTTGACTGTCCCCTTCAAGTATCCGAGAACATGTTTGGTTGCTGCCCAATGATCCCTCCTTTGTTTTACCATGAACTGGATGAGGGTATTCACTGAATAACAGATGTCTAGTCTAGTGTTAACCAGGTACATCAATGATCCAATGAGCTGCCTATACAAGGTAGGGTCAGCCTCATCATCCTCGGAGGTGTCTATATTCTTCCAGTTTGTAGTCATTGGCGTAGCCATGGGTCTACAGTCTTCCATCTGAAACCTCTTCAGGATCTCTGTAGTATATCTTCCTTGCCCAAGGAAGATTTCTCCCTTCTACTACCAGACCTCCAAACCAAGAAAATAGTGCGTCTGCCCCAGATCCTTCATGTCAAATTTGGTAACTAGATTCTCCTTGCAGTCGTTGATGAGCTTAGATGATCTAGTTAAGAACAGATCATCTACATATAAAACCAGAATTAGCGGCTCATCCCCTACTCTTAGGTAGTAGAGGTTGGGATCTGCATCACTCTTGACAAATCGCATCTTCTGTAGGTAGCGATCGATTCACCCATACCATGCTCTAGGAGCTTGCTTCCGTCCGTACAAGGATTTCTTAAGCCTGCATACATGAGTCTTCTGCTCATGCGTCTCAAAGCCCTCTGGCTGTTCTATGTACACTTCCTCTTCTATCACCTTATTCAAGAACGCTGTCTTGACATCCATCTGGTGAATTTCCCATCCCATCTACGCTGCAATAGAGATGACGGATCTGATTGAAGTGTACCGAGCTACTGGGGCGAAGGTTTCGTAGTAATCGATACCTTCCTTCTATGCATACCCCTTAGCCTCAAATTTGGCTTTGAACTTCTCTATGCTGCCATCTGCAACATACTTGATCTTGTAGATCCACCTTGATCCTACAACCAATCTGTTCTGAGGTCTAGGGACTACTTCCCATACATCGTTTGTTATGATGGAGTTGTACTCCTCCACCATAGCATCTACCCATACATGATGTTGAGTTTCCTCTCGAAAACTAGAGGGTTCTCCAACCTGTGCTACCAATGCCTGGTACCTGTCTGGTTGCTTGCATACCCTCTTCTCATTTCTAGGGGCTCCAATAAATTCCTATGCATCCCTCAGAGTCTGCAGGAGTTTTCTGCTCGTCCTTCCATTGGTGGTGGGTGGATTTACCTGCTCTCCTTCTTGCTTTTTTTCAGAAGCACTTTCCTCACATTCCTTGTGCCGCAAAGAAGCACTAGAGCCATCTTCTGTAGGCCGTTGTGGCTGTAGCGGATCCTCCTCAGATTGCGTATCTGTAGCCATTTCCTAGGATCTCTTGAAGGCCCTGTCCTCCATGAATTTCACGTCCCGCCTTAATACGATCTTCCTGTTCTCGGGAATATAGATGTGATATGCCTTCGCATTTTTGCTATATCCCACAAGGTATCCCTTCTCTGCAGTCTGATCTAATTTCTTCCTCTTCTCATCTGGTACGTGGCAATATGCTATATTGCCAAATATCCTGAAGTGCCTCACCTCAGGCTTGCCGCCAGTGAATACACTCTCGGGAGTCCCTTTTCCCAATGCTCTATGAGGCACCCTGTTCTGCACATACACTATTGTATTGCATGCTTTAGCCCACAGAAATTTGGGCATGTATTGATCATCCAACATTGCCCTAGCAACTTCCACAATGGTTCGATTCTTTCTTTTTGCGACTCCATTCTGCTCCGGATTGTATGGAGCTGTCCATTCTCTCTTGATGCCTTCCTTTGCGCAAAATCTTGTGAAGTCTTTATCAATATATTCTCCACCATTATCTGAGCACAATTTATTGATCTTCTTTCCAGTTAAATTTTCTACCAACGCCTTGAATTCTTTGAATCGCTCAAAGACTTCATCTTTGGTCTTGAGAAAGTAAGTCTTTCGGGAATGGTCATCAATAAAGGTGACAAAATATTTTGCCCCGCTGAGAGCACTCGTGGACATTGGTTCACAGATGTCTGAGTGTATCAAATCCAACACACTCTTGGCCCTACTGCTGCTTCTTGGAAACGCTGCCTTGGCATACGTCCCTAGTACACACCCCCTGTAGACATCGTCTTTTCTCGTGCTAAGTTCTGGAGCTCCCATGACAGTCTTCTTGAGGATCTTCAAGGCTCCATGATGTAGATGCCCCATTCTTCTGTGCCATAATTCATTCAAGTCCCTTTCATCTGTATTGCCTATCAGTGTCATTGGAGACTCAAGCTGTAACTTATACAGTTTATGGCTCCTTACTCCAATTTGTGCCTTCCTTTTCCAACTAGGGTGTCTGACATAAACCTTATTCCCATTAAAGTATACATCGTAACCCTTGTTTTGAAGTTGAGACACCGAGAGCAAGTTCATCCCCAATCCAGGCATATGCAGTACGTTGGTAGCTCAAAGCTTGTTACCAGCTTTTGTTTGAAATATTCTGGTTCCTCTTCCAACGGGGGTACACTTTGCCTTGTTTCCCATCGTGATCTGAAAATTCATCTGCTTTTCCTGGTAGCTTGAGAAGCATTCTCGAACTCCTGTCATGTGAGAAGATGCTCCACTGTCAATATACCGGACCCCTGGAGATGTCGTGCTCGACACACAAGCAAACTCTTCTAGTCTAGATACCAGAACTGAAATTTCATGATCCCTCTGTTTCTCCATGCGTTCTGAAGGACTGCGTGAACCCTTCTGAGCTGCTGCTACATCAATGTCGGATCTTGGTTCCATTGAGGAACCTCCTCTTCTGTCTTTTGCCTTTTGCTCTGATGCCATATGAAATTTCAATTTGAAATACTACTGCAATGATTGATCTATTTCGCCTACTTATTTATGATAAGTTATTTATAGATGCTTGAATAAATTTTGAAATAAATACAGCTGCAATATTCACTTAATCAAAAGCAGAAGAACAAATAGAACACATATAACACAATAGAAATAATCACATGAACACAGTTATTTTTGGACAATTGCCCTCGGAAAAACCTAATGTGGGAAAACCGATGCAGCAAATGAGGGTTTATTTATTCTTTAGCAGTGGAAAATCTTTTACAAAAAATATGACGAGCAGATGTCTAGCATACACCTGAGATAAATTTTTCGAACACTTCGGAAGAATTTCTAACACGCTGGAGGTACCCTTCCTCCCTCTACGTCACTCGGCGTGGCCTTTTGCGCAGTCACTGCGCTGGACTGCGTCACTCTGCGTGGAGGGCCATTGCTGCTCCCTTTGTGTCCTCCTTCTGTCCTCTTCTTCCTTCGCTGACTTCCCCTACCTCCTTTTGCGTCTGCAACTCTGCATCTACAACCTCACCCTCTGAAATTGAATTCTCTTACTTCAGAATCGATTTCTTTCGGGCACTGAGAGTGTGCTCGGCTTGCTTTCCAAATGACCCTCAAGCTTTCTCTTATAGTCTTCTCGCTGATGAATCAATGACCCAGATTAAATCTCTAATAAATGGCTCAGATTAAAAGATAACTTGATCTTCGTTTTCCAGAAGATTCACACTTCGCTTTATTAATACCCTTTAATTATTTAATTTCCCTAAGTTTAGACTTAGGGATCACTTTAAAATAATTAATTATTTTAATAAAGCATGATTCGAGTGGAATTTCCACAAACGGTTTCTGGGTTCTTTGGAATACTGATGTCCAAGCCTCTTCCCAAAATATGAGACTTGGAACACTTTCCAACGCTACAAAATCAAAATCCTTGAGGTGCATAAGTTTGAAATCCAACCTAGAAATTCACCAACTTCTTCTACTCAAGCTGTAGTTGAAGAACCTACATCCCCAACAAAAGGAGTAATATTTCTCTCTTTGACAAGAGAACAACTCTTAGGACAATAACTAGAGGTACTTAGTGAAGAAGAGGAAGTTTATTCTAATATACAATTAGTAGATGAACTAGAAGAAGAGCAAGATAATCCTATCATTGAACCTTATATCAGTTTTGAAGAATCTACAATGGAAGGGGAAGGAGAAGGATAATCACACAATGTAAATGGTGAACCTTGGATTGGAGGTGGAAGAGGCAGAGGAGGAAATAGAGGAGGGGGTGGAGGATGAGGGGGTAGAGAAGGTAGGGGAGAATCAGATCCTTATGGATTTCCTATCTTTGATAAAGTTACCACAACCACAATGAAGAATATTTCACCTTCTATTCTTCTTAATTTCCATGGTTTAAGAACTGAGGATCCATAAACATTTCTTTTTGAGTCTGAAGTTTTATGTAGGTCTTATGACTACTTACTTGATACTCAGAAATTGAAATTATTTCCAGCCACTCTTAAGGATGGAGCATTTAAATGGTTCACAGGACTAGGAACACATACTGTTAGAACATGGGAAGAAATTAAAAGAGTGTTCTTAGAAAAATAAGGATTATTGTATGCCCCATAACCTCAAGGATGAAGTCTTTAAGATTTTTGAAGAATGTAACTAGGTTCTGTCTTCATTAATGTATTTGAGTCATTATGTAATGTACTTACCAAAAGAATGAAAACAAAAATTGTTATTGTTACAATGACTTATTAAAGCATGGGTTTCATGCTTGAGTCATCTTTTATTAGTGAAAGTCCCCATTGTGGATTTCTAGGATTTATATGGAGTCATTAGAGTCATTGTACATTTTATGAGACCCTTTTTGGGCTTTTGGTTCATGTAAAAATAATTATTTTTGAGTCAAAAATGAATTTTGTCACCTCCACACCAAGTCGGCCCTTGCCTGATGAAGTCTGCTTGAAAAGAAGCAAAATTACGCACAAGAATTCTATATATACAAGTGTAGTTCGATCTACTTTCTTACCAACTAAACAAGTTTGATACACAAGAAGCAGTGCAATAAAAAGTGCGAAGTGCAGGAAGAAGAAGGAGAAGTGCAGGGTCAAAGTTCTTGGGCTAGTTTCTCTCTCTCTCTCTTTCTCTCTACAAAATTACTGGGCAGTTGCAGGATCGATGTTGCTGGAGTTGCAAGGTCAAAATTCTGCAGTTGCAGTAGGTCGAAGTTGCAGGAGGGTCAAATTTGCTGGGGTCGAAGTGTTGTTGTTGCATAGGCCGAAGTGCTGCATAGATCAAAGTGCTGCATAGGTCGAAGTAGTTGCTGCTGTATAGATCGAAGTTTCGTTGTTGCAAGGTCGAAGATCTAGATTGAAGCTATTGGAAGGAAGGGTTGACTTGGTGGTTGGAGGAAGTTTGTGTCTAGGGTGAAGAGTTTAGGATTATCTCAGGAAAACTATTGAAGGAAGAGATATTGATTGGGTTTTCCCCTAGATACTGGGTTTTTCCCTGGAAGAGTGCCTACATCTTGTATCTCTTGTTTTATGAGCTTCATACACACAGAATTTGGTAATTGCTTGATGAAAGATATTATAACAAAGTAAAAGAAGGCAACATAATTCAGAAGTAATAATCAAGAAAGATGAGTCAAAGACCTAAGTCTATTTGCATTGATTTCTAAAAAATGATGGTGCAAAAAGAGGATGAAAGCCTTGAAGACTTAGTCGAAATTTTTGCCTATAATGTTAAAAGGGCTTGGATGCATGAACTAGATGATGAGACATTAAAAGCTCTTTTGTTGAAATCTATAAGAGATAAGTGGATTGATCTTCTCAACTTAATGGGCAAAGGAGATGTTTCTCAACTTTCATTTGGTGAAATTTGTGATTTGTGTAAACATATTTCAAGAGGCAAAGCTCGAACTGGTAAAAATCCAAGAGATCCTGTCATGTCAAGAATTAGTAAATTTGCAACTGGAACAATATGTAGAGTTGAAATAGGTAATTGCTTGATAACTTCAAAACATATATCCTTGGGAAACTTAGTGAGGAATTAGATACTCTCAAGATATAGAACAAGAAAAAAGCTGAGAATGCTGCATTATCTATTTTATGTCCCAAATGTAGAAAGAAACATGCTTTGAGAGAATGTCCCCTTGATAGTATAGAAATTTATGTCATATGTGCTGAAAATGATGATACAAAGGAATGTCCCTCAATACCTAGTCTCAAAGTTGTTTTTCAAGATGAGGCTGGAACAAGCCAGGATGAATGACTCTGTTTTATTGCTAAAACACCATGGAAAAATCAACAATCAAATATGACTCAAGGTTTCAACACTAAACCATATGCACAACCACAAAATAACTAGACTACACCTATGCCTTGGCAACCTTGGCCCCCACAACCTCAAAATCCATCTTGGGCACAAGGTTGGAAAAATCCTTATGGTAAAAATCCTCAATATCCTCAATTCCAACAATCCTATTTTTTTCTACCACAATATTAACCTCCTCAACCAAACCAGTCCCCACAATTCCAAGTTCAAAACCCAAATCAACTTTCATTACCATCCACATCATTCCCTCAAAAATCTAATCAATTACCTGCTCAACCACTCCCAAATCCAAATAATAAAAGGTCAACGAGCTATATATAATATTGAAGGTCAAAATTTTCAAGCTTGTCTGATAACTCCATTAGTTCTAAACGATGTTCAACTTAGATATGGTAGGGTTTTGCAAAAGAAGTCACCAACAGTTGCCATCCAAAAATCTAAAGAGGATCAAGTTCATGAAAAAGATGCAAATCTTGATCAAGAAGAGACTTCTCCAAGGAAGATGTTCCTATACAATTGAAAGATAAGCAAATAAAACAAGCTCCTACAATTCCTCTAGTAGAGCAACCTTCTATTTCCCTGCAAGATCCAATTTTTCTTGAATAACTCAAAATTGATAAAGGAATAGAAAGGAAAATTGTTTTACTAGATTATAATATGCTAGATGAACTTAAGAATATTTGCATCAAAATTCATTTGCTTCAAGCTATAAAAGGAAATGCCAATATTTGCAAAAATTATTAAGGAGCTATGCATTAGAAAACCAAGAAGAAAATCAAGCAAATCCAACTGGTAGGAAAAATTGTTGATATTATGATGGGGAAAACAATTATTCAAAAATATCTAGATCCAGGTATCTCATTGTAAAAATTGACATCGATGGTATCGAGATACCAAACACTTTGATTGATTTGAGAGCAGCCATCAATATTATGAGTAAACAAACTATGCATTAATTAAAGCTTCATAATCTTTAATATACTTCTACATTGTTACAATTAGTAGATAGATCTGTTATTAAACCAGATGGTATATTAGAAGATTTGTCTATTTCTTTCGATTCTTTGGAATATTCTATTGATTTCATGATTTTAACTCCCAAGAATAATTTAAGAGGCCATCCATTGATCATTGGTAGACCTTGGTTAGCTACAATTAATGCATTCATAAGTTGTAGATTTGGTGATATGTACATTTCCAATGGAAACTCCACTAAGAAATTCAAATTATATCCACCTGCAAAAAAAATAACTGAAGTAGAAAGTGAAATTTGGATAGATGATGATAATAAAGACTTTGATAAGATTCAACAAGTGTTTACTTTTTTCGCAAATAGATGAAGAAGATCAATTGATAAATTTAATGAGTAATAATAAATCTTCTTCATACTATGAGAGATCAAAATTTTCAATAACAATGCAATATTGAATATCTATCATCTCACCAAATGGATTTACATTCTATGGAAAGACATGACAATTCTCAAGTAGAAATCTTTCTAGGAAAAACATTTAATATTAATAATTTGGAAGAATTTCAAAAGAGGAAATTGATAAAGATGTTGCAAAAACATTCCTCTGCTTATGCATGGGAGTATATTGATATGAAAAGAATTGATCCTAAAACTTGTATGCATCATATTTATATCCGAGAAAATGTCAAACCTGTTAGACAACCTCAGAGAAGGATGAATCCTTATCTGAGAGAAGTTGCTGAGGAGGAATTACAAAAGCTACTTAACGTGCATTTCATCTATCTGATATCAGATAGTCAATGGGTGTCACCTTTGGTAATTGTTCCAAAGAAAAATGGAAAATGGAGAAGGGTGTATTGATGTTAATTTTGGGCAACCAGGTCCAAACTCCATGTTGCATTGCTCATATGATGGATATGATATTTTTATTGTTCAGAGAGGTGCAAGATTGATCTAAGGATCATCTTGTTTGGATGAGTAGAACTTATATTTTGAATTATATTTCCACACGTGTAAATTGTCAAGGTCAGCGAGAATTTTAATGTAGGTTCACAAGCCCCAATAGATGTGTCACTCACCCCCAGTCATGGATATAAATTGGAGAGACATGATGCTCATTTCATCGTCAACTCATCTCACACATCTGTCTCTCATCTGATTGGTTCGTACAGCCTTGAAGAGGCTTCTCTCTCCTCCACACGTGTGAAACAGGATGCTGCTATTTTCAGACTATTTTAGGGCTTTTTCTGGAGCGTTGACCAGTGTTGACCGTGGGTCAAACTTGGAATTTGACTGCATTTTCTGCTTAGAAATTCCAATTTTGGAAGGTTGCATTGGAGGGCACAAAAACCGAGGTCAAACGTTGACCCTTGATTGCAACATTAATTGCAGCGTTGACCGCATCGTTGATTGGTTATTTGACTGGTGTGTTGATTGTTTTGTGGACTGGTTTTTGGGGTGAGTTTGACCTTGAAGGAAAGTTGACTTTGACTGAGTTTGACTAAACCTATTTGGAGGTTGAAAGGGTTGGTTTGACCAACAAAGTCTTTGTTGGCTAGGGCATCCTGTTGACTATTGTAGCAAACATTTTTCTCTATATTTGTTGAATAAGAAGAATTACAAATTCTTGTATCTTGTATTGGCTTGTCTTTTGTTGATCTGTTTTACGTTCTATCAACATTTACTTTCAATGATTATGTGATTGCTAATCTGAAATTGAATTGGGCTAATAAGAAGAAAGATTGAAGTAAACTGCATTAAGCATAGAACATACCATGGTTATCAATATTAACATGGTATCAGAGCTACGGTGAAGACAAAGCCCAAGCAAGTGTGAAAAGCAATCACCAAAGAAGTTTAATAATCAAGGATCAGGATCAATGGCCTCCTCATCGTACAAGGGTTTCAAATCTGCTGATAAGCTGACTGACAAGTCTGATTATATTGCTTGGAAAATGTCTTTGGATTTGACATTGGAAGACCAAGATGCTATGGATTATGTGCAGGGGAAGATCAATGAGCGTCCATCAAATGCACCTGCTGCCACTAAGACAAAGTACAAGAAAGGGGAAGTCAAGGCGAAGAAGGTCATCAGGGAATCTATTCATAAGCACTTGGTTACTTATATCTCCGAGTTGGGCACATCTAAACAGATGTATGATAAGTTGGTTAGCATGTTCAGGGCTAGCAATGCTAATCAAATTCTATTTTTGAAGAACAAGCTGAAGGAGATCAAGAAGGGCAAAGGAGAATCCATCCAGTAATATTTCATGAGGCTCACCGAAATCAAGAATGATCTCTTAGCTATTGGAGAAACCATAGCTAACCGAGAGCTCACTCTCATTGCTTTTGGAGGACTCCCCGAGGAATGGTATGTATTCAATACCACAATTCTTAATAATAATGTGATTCCTGATTTTGATGAATTGTTGACGAGATGCACCCAAGAGGAGACAAGGATGATGGAGAGAGACAAAACCTCAAATGGGAATGGAAGTGACCCTACTGCCTTCTCCGCTCATGCAAAGAACAAGAACAATGTTGGTCCGAGAATTCAAAATCATGGAAGAGAGGGTCCCAAAGGAGGAAGAAGAGGAAGATGTTACACTTGTAACAAGTTTGGTCACTATGAAAGAGAGTGCCCTAATAGAAGGGACTCTCTCGGAGATGATGATATGAACAACTTCAGGGGGAATGGAAATCAAAGGAACAACAGGTTCAAAGAAAGAGGAAGGCTCCCTCTGATCGAAATGGAAATGGTCAACCTTTTAAGAGGTCAAGGAATTGCAGGTATGATGAATCTAATGTTGTTGATAGGAAAAATGAATATATTCTTATATTTGCCCTCTCTGCTGCATCTCCTTCCGATACGCTGGAAAATTGGTTGATTGATAGTGGTGCCTCAAGGCACTTCACTGGATATAAGGGAGCCCTCTCTAATTTGATTGAAAAGGATATTAATTTGGAAATTATACTTGGAGACAATGCCACCCATCCCGTGAAAGGGACAGGGATCGTGGCCCTTCATCTAAATCAAGGTCAAGTCCTCCGCTTGCAAGATGTGTTGTACGTACCTGACTTGAAGAAGAATCTAGTGTCTATCTCGACAATGGAAGACAAAGAATTCAAGGTGGCATTCATCTATGGAAAGGTACGCAATTTGAAGAGGAACTTCAAAGAAGCGTTCATTCTTGGTTTTAGAGTTGATACACTCTATCAGGTTGGAGGAAGTTCGTTTGGGGCCATGACATGTGACACATCTCTTCAATCCGAGCTATGGCACTGGAGGTCTGCACACCTTCATTACAAAGCTAAGTTGCACTTAAACAGATAGGGGAACGGATACGGATATAGGGTTTGAAACGGATACGACAAATTTTCAAAAAATCAGGATACAATACGGCAAGGAAACGACGTGTATATATTTATATATATTACCATATATATATTGCATATTACCATTCATCTTTTAGAATCTAGAATCTATATCCAAAAATACATAATCATCGTCATGAATTTAACATAAACAAATCATCATCAATTCAACATAAACATTGTCATCATCATTAGTGATTATTATATCATTCAAAGAACCTGTAATGCATGGCAAATGATATCTCTCTTCCTTGCATGGCAATTAAAAGGCCCATGGGATCATTGGGATATTCCGTCAAGACCTATTTGAACATTTCAATCTTCTCAACGTCAACTTGGTCTCTTGACTATATGCAGGCAAAAGATTGGCTAGAGTAGATTTGTTATATTGGGGAATTTATGAAATCAAGAGCAAAACCAATGACAATTAAAAAAACCTTAAACAAACTGAAATTTAATCTCTTAAATAGATCTCTTTACGAAGACATTCATCAAACCCTTTTGTTTGCATTTTTTAACATCTATATTTTTCATAGTAAGAATCCTTGATAAATATATGGAGTGTCGTTGTTTATAAAGATTTAGAAGAGACATTATGAGACTGTGTTTATAATGAGTTTATTTTCAAATCTGATTTCTTCATTTTTATTATTTATTTATGGCTATACAAATTTTCATGCTTTTTAACATTTTAAGGGTGGATTCCGATCATGATTTTTGTGGATCCGTTTCCAGAAATAGATGTAAAAAAGTTTAAATCCCTTGGAAACATATCCAATTCCAAATATGAAGTTTCTAATTTTTTGAAACGACACAAAAACGCTTTTACAGTGTTTCTGACAAGAATCGTATCCGTTTACGTATCGGAAATAGGGATCTGCGTTTCTGGCACATTCTTCAGGAGTTTCCAGTAACTTAGTGACAAAGCCCTTCCTGAAGCAAGGAAGGTGGTGACAGGGATGCCCGATTTCGAAGATGATCATGAAGGATGATCTATTTGATATGTTACCTGCAACATCTTTGGGAGGATGCTTATATTATATCACTTTTATAGATGACTTATCCTGTAAGATTTGGATATACTTTTTGAAGAAGAAGGATGAAGCATTGAAGTGGTTTTGTACCTTCAAGGCCTTGGTTGAAAATCAAACAGGGAAGAAGATCAAAATTTTGAGGATCGATAATGGAACTAAATATGAGTCGAATGAATTTAATGACTATTGCAGGGAAGCTGGCATTAAGAGGGAGACCACCACTGTGTATACTCCCGAACAAAATGGTGTTGTTGAAAGGAAGAATAGAACCATTTTGGAAGCTGCCCGTGCCATGCTTTATGACCAAGGTCTTCCGAAGTTTCTATGGGGAGAAGCTACCAACACCGCTGTGTATGTTCAAAATAGATGCCCACATTCCACATTGGACTCCGAAACTCCCAAAGAAGTCTTCTTTGGTAAGAAGCCCGATGTCCCTCATTTGAGGGTTTTTGGAAGTCCTGTTTATTTTCATGTGCCGAAAGAAAAGAGGAGCAAGTTGGATGCTTTTGGGAAGAAGGGAATGTTTGTGTGCTATAGTGAAACCTCGAAGGCATATAGAATCCATAGTTATTAAAATCGGAACTGGTGACCGGACCGGTGGACCTAATGAATCGCTCTAACCGGAAGCGGTTAGATCTCAATGAACTGGTTTTAAAAAAAATACATTGAATAATTATTTTTTAATAAAAACAACTATTTTTAAGATTTGCAACCACGATTCCAAGCCAATAGAGACAAAATATGCAAAGTTTGCTCATTTATATACCATGCAAAGGTGAATATATCAAAATGGCACCGAGTGCAATACATATCATCGAAAAATACATAGCAATGAGGCTCCAAATGGCCCATAAAGTCCAAAAAACAATGCTACAAGCTATGAGGCCATTGGCCTAACACAAGACTACAAATGAATGATGATCAATCATCAAATTCATCACCGCTACTAGACACAGGATCAACATCGGCTGCTACATAGACATCATCTGGATCAGAGTCTAAGGATGCCTCAACCTCAGGCTCATCTGCAACCTTAGTACCCCTGCCACCAATAACAATACAAGTGGACCTAATGGAAGCACGAGTTACTCGAGGTGCATGACTAGTGTCGTCCATTGGTTGTTTGCCTTTGCTTGATGCAGCTACCAATCTTGGGTCTGTGTCTGATGGCGCCACCAAATCTGCTTCGAATTCACTCCCCACTACTGCTGCATCAAAATCAAAATCAGCCTCAAACACTGGATCTTCAGTCTCCTCCACCCATTCTGATGTTGGATCAATATCATCCAACACAATGGGATCTAGATCAGGGTTTTTGCTCATCAGTTGGTTCCGTCTCAAGTGAAGGTTGCATTGCACAAACACAAGATCATTTAACCGTTTTTGTTCCAAATGGTTTCTCTTCTTTGTGTGTATGTGCTAAAAAACAGATCAATTGTGCTCACAACCTGAAGCACTGCAAGTTTGGCTGAGGATTCTAATTGCAAACTTTTGCAATTGAGGACATTGGCCGCCAAATGACTCCCACCAATGTGCTGCAAATAAAAACACATTCATTAGTAACATAGTTCATTTCATTACTTATTTACAAACAATTTAACATGAAAAAAAAGACAAATTGGAATTGATTACCTGGTTGATCCACATCTCTTGCCATTTTTGCCAAGTTCTTTCCAAAGGTACGAGCTGCCATACTGAAAAGAGTAAGTTGTTTATGTGTTTCCAAAAGGTTTGCACGGTTAGGGATCATGCGCTCCAAGCAATCAATCAATCCAGATCTGACCTCCCCATCCTGCTGATCTCTTAGTCGAGCTCTATAATGATACTTTGGGTTCAAAAAATACCCAGCTGCATGTATAGGACGATGGAGTTGATTGTTCCATCTGTTATCAATGATCTCCCATATCCGGCCATATTTAGCTAACCTGTCCCTGTAAACTGCCCGTATCTGCTCCTTTGCCTGATCCATAGCCTCATAAATGTATCCCATTGCCATCTTTTCCCCATCCACCATCCTTAGCACCTTAACAAGGGGCTCAGTAATTTTTACTAGCTCTGAAGACCTTTTCCAAAAATAATTGTCAAAGACTTTCTTTTTGGTGTCTTTTCCATCTTGTCTACGAGCCCACCGGGATTCAGTCCAATCATCAGAAGAAAACATTTTCTGCGGGTTTTTCTGTTGAGAATTGAGACATTGCAACGTGAGGAAGTGAGTTGCAAATCTCGTAATGCCAGGCCTAACAAGCTCTTTGCCCTCAGTGTTTTTCCTCATTAGGCTCAATACCCATGAGTGGTCGTAAATTTATTTTGTAATGCACTTGCCATGCTCTACAGTGTTTTTTACCCATTCCACTTTGCCTATGTCCTCAAGCACGAGGTCTATGCAATGTGCAGCACATGGAGTCCAAAATATGGTATTATACTTGTACTCTAGCATCTTTCCAGCAAGAACATAGTTTGAGGCATTATCTGTGATGACCTGCACAACATTATGCTCTCCCACTTCCTGAATAATCTCATCCAAAAGCTTAAATAGAAGGGTTGCATCCTTCACCTTATCAGATGCATCAACTGATCTCAAAAACATTGTTCCTTGAGGGCAAGCAACAAGGAAGTTAATGATAGTGCGGTTCTTTCCATCAGTCCATCCATCTGACATGATGGAACAACCTGTTTTGAGCCATGACTCTTTATATTCAGCCAAATACTCATCAATATTACAAATCTCTTGTTGCAAAAAAGCTCCCCTTAAGTCATGCGCAGTAGGGCCTTTGAAGCCCTTTCCTGCAACAAAAATAGAGTCCCACATAGCTTGGTAATAAAGTGAGCGAGCAGCATTAAATGGGATATCTGAATCATACCACCATCTAGCAATGTACTGTTAAGAAGCTTCTTTGCATTGTTTTTTCCAATGTTGATCCAAAGTGGGTTGACGACTTGGAGTTGGCTGGGACATGGAGGCAATGTTTGTGGGATTAGCAGTGGATGAGAAATAACTCATGAGGTTGGGTTTCTTTGTTGGGTTTGATCTTTTGCCAACAGGAGGAACATAGTGAAAGGGGTTATTGGTGGAAGGGATAGAAGTGGAGTCTTGAATATCATACTCATCATTTTCATACCCACTCTCTCTCATCATTTCTACTATTTCCCTCTTCCTTGCAATTTCATCTTGGATGGCCTTCTCCCTAGCCTTAGTCTCCTCAAACTTTTCAAGCTTGGCAAGGTATTCTGCCCTAATCGGACCTAACACCGCATTAGGTGCATCACATGGCGTTACATTGCCTCTTATCCCAGCCAAGTGATGTTTCAATCTAAGAATACCCCCACCTCCAATACATTTTCGACAAAGTTTGCATACCATCTTTCCATCAATCACATCACAATGGACCCATGCACTGTCCTTGGCTTTTGGAGGCATCTTGACTTGAAATAATTGAAATTTGGAAATAAATCTGCCATTTAAAAAAAATTGCAGCTAAGATAAATGGACAACTAAGGCTAAATTTATGAAACAAAATGCACATTCAAACATACAAAATTTGATAGCATAGGACTAGAGATTTGAGACTAAACACATGAGAAAATAAATACATGAACAGCCATGAAATGATGGATTTTTCAAGTGAAAATGCTTACCTGGCAATGCAAACTAGCTTCCTTAGCGTCCTCTTGACAATGCCAATGCTATTGACAGCTCCAAACTATCTCCAAGATAGCTCCAACTCCAACTCCAAGCCTCCAAGATCACTACTCTGGCAAACACTCAACACTCTCCAAGCTCTCAATCAAACTCACAAACAGCAAATGAGTTGGTGTGAGACAAAGGAGAGGCTGCCCCTCCTTATAAAAGATTTGGGAGGGTGTTTTTGGAGAGAAACAACCCTCCCCTAACCTAACCGGTCGGTTAGGTACGGAACCGGCCAGTTTATGCATTAACTAGTCGGTTCCGTACCTAATCGGTCGCTTAGGTCCGGTTAACCGCCCAAAAAAGGCAAGGCCACCCTCCAGACCGGGTTGCATGGCCAGTTCTGACTGTTGGCACACTTGACCGGCCGTTTTGACCGATTATCGGTTCAAACCAGTCGGTTTGACTGGTTACCGGTTCAAACCGGTCGGTTTTAATAACTATGATAGAATCTATGAGCTTGGTCAAAGAGAAGTGGAGATATGCCATGATGTCACCTTCGACGAAGATGCTGCCCTCAGGAAAGTCAGGGATCTTCCTATCTCAAAGGAAGACAAAGAAGAATAAGCTAGAAGGTAGGAAGAACCGAAGGATGAACTGATGCTCGATGTTGAAGGACCGATGGATCCTATAGATCCACCTTCTTCAAATAAAAGAAGACCTTCATGGCTAAGAGACACTCTCGAAGATGCTGAGGGACATACTGCTCCTAGAGGGACAATTCGTGAAAGTAAGAAGCCAAATAGGTACCAAGGGTACCTAGCAGCCATGAGTACTATTGTACAATCTAAGCTTGGAAATTTTGAAGAAGTCGTAAAGCATCAAGTTTGGAAGTATGCTATGCACGAGGAATATGAGTCGATCATGAAAAATGATGTCTGGGATGTGGTCCCTAGACTGAAGGATAAATCTATTTTCACCTTGAAATGGCTCTACAAGATCAAGCATGGAGCCAATAAAAGTGTTGAAATTTACAAGGCAAGATTTGTTGCCCGAGGCTTCTCTCAAAAGGAAGGCATAGATTATGATGATATATTTGCACCTGTTGCTCGCTATACCACCATTTGATCAATCATTGCCCTTGCTGCAACGCAAGGATGGAGTCTACATCAGATGGATGTGAATATTGTCTTTTTACATGGTTCAATCCAGGAAGAGGTTTATGTGGAACAACTTTTGGGGTTTGAAGTCCAAGATAGAGACACATATGTATGTAGGTTGAAGAAAGCCCTCTATGGGTTGAAGTAAGCCCCTGGGGCTTGGTATGAGAGGATCGATAGCTACTTGATGAAGCTAGACTTCACTCGAAGTGATGCTGATCCAAACCTTTATTTTAAGGTTGATAATGACAACCCTCTCATTCTGGTTCTTTATGTGGATGATCTCTTCTCTTTCTGACAGGTGTTGACCCTTTCATTCATCAATGTAAGAGGGAGCTAGCTTCGGAGTTCTAGATGAAGGACCTAAGACTGATGCACTATTTCCTAGGCTTGGAGGTCTGGCAAAAGCCAGGTGAAATTTTCCTTTCTCAAGGAAAATATGTCGTGAAGTTGTTGGAGAGATTTGGGATGGTGGACTACAAGTCTGTGACTACTCCGATGGAACTCAACTTTAAGAAGTTGTGTGGAGGTGTTGCTGGGCCCGAGTTGGGAAATCCCATCGAGTATCGTCAACTTGTGGGGGCCTTGATGTTCTTAGTGAACTCACGTCCGGGCATATGTTTTTGCAGTGAACACGTTGAGTCAATATATGGTCGAGCCTCATCACATTCACTGGATTGGTGCCAAGAATCTCTTGAGATATCTTTGGGGCACAATCAACCATGGGCTGAGATACACTATCAGGAGTATGAGGCTCCATGGATATATCGATGCCGATTGGGCAGGCAGTGTGGTGGATCGTAAGAGCACATCTAGATGTTGCTTCACTCTAGGTTCTGCTTCAATATCTTGGATGAGAAGGAAGCATAAATCGGGCGCTTTGAGTGCTGCCGAGGCCGAATACATTGCAGCAAGTATGGCCTGTTGTGAAGCTGTTTGGTTGAGAAAGCTCTTCAGTGACCTGTTTGGACATGTGCTGGATACCACCATTATCCTTTGTGATAACCAAAGTGGGATTCGTCTTTCTGAGAATCCCGTGTTCTACGATCGGTCCAAGCACATCTATATTAGGTACCACTTTGTCCGAGACATTGTACAACGAGGCGTCATAAGGCTCCTTCACATTGGGACTAGTGAGCAGGTCGCAGATATTCTCATGAAGCCCCTGGGGAAGGTCAAATTTTTAACCTTCCGTGAGAAGCTTGGTATCGTGGACAAACCCTATTTTGAGGGTCCTGCTTGAGTTGGACTATGAGCTCTAAGAGCTCCATGGGGCTTGGGGATAGCTTCTTGGAGCTATAAGCAACCACAGGGCGAGGTTCACCTTACCTTGTTGGTGTGCTTCTTCCCCATCGTTATGATATTGAGCTGGTTCACCCTCTCTTTGATCTATGCCCCACATGCATACTACCCATGGAGTTTGGGACTCATGGGAAGTACCTCTCATTTGGCTAGTGAGTTGGGAAATCAGGATAGAGACTGATAGCATGACCGATGGACGCATCGGGGAATGTCGTACTCTCTATGTCTAGGATGGGATGTGTCCAACAACTTGATCTGGGATCAAGTCTAGATGAGGTTTTTACCTCTAAACTGACTTTAGGTCAGTATGTGACTCACTCTTGAGTCTGGTTGAGGTTTTTACCTCCAGACTGACTTCGGGTCAATGGAGAGTGATGTCTTTGTGATTCACTCTTGTTTGTTTGCAGAGAAGAGCCAGCAAAGCAGTTACAATAGGATGGCACAGGATCGCATGATGATATATGATAGTACATGATGGTACTGGATGACAAGATTGCACATGTGGACAGATGGAGTTCTCCCTAGTCGAGAGGGAGTGTTAATTTTGGGCAACTAGGTCGAAACTCCATGTTGCATTGCTCATATGATGGAGATGATATTTTTTTTGGACTCTTTCGGAGAGGTGCAACATTGATCTAAGGATCATCTTGTTTGGACGAGGAGAACTTATATTTTGAAATAATTTTCCACACATGTGCAAATTGTCAAGGTCTGCCAGAATTGTAATGTAGGCTCACAATCCCGAACAGATGTGTCACTCACCCCAATCATCGATATAAATTGGAGAGACATGGATGCTTATTTCATCATCAAATCATCTCACACATCTCTCTCTCATGTGATTGGTTCGTACAACCTTGAATAGGCTTCTCTCTCCTCCACATGGGTGAAACAAGAAGCTGCAATTTTAAGACTGTTTTAGGGCTTTTTCTGGAGCATTGACCAGCGTTGACCATGGATCAAACTTGGCTGTTTGACCGTGTTTTCTACTCAGAAATTCTGATTTTGGAAGGCCACATTGGAGGGTACAAAAAGCGAGGTCAAATGTTGACCTTTGACCGCAACATTAATCGCAGCATTGACCACAACATTGACTGGTTTGGCCGCAGATTTGATTGGTACGTTAACTATTTTGTGGACTGGTTTTTGGGGTGAGTTTGACCTTGAAGGAAAGCTGACTTTGACCGAGTTTGACTGAACCTATTTGGAGGTTGAAAGGGTTGGTTTGACCAACAAAGTCTTTGCTGGCTAGGGCATTCTGTTGACTGATGTAACAAACATTTTTCTCTATCTTTTTTGAATAAGAAGAATTAAAAATTCTTGTATCTTGTATTGGCTTGTCTTCTGCTGATCTGTTTTATGTTCTATCAACATTTACTTTCAATGATTATGTGATTGCTAATCTGAAACTGAATCGGGCTAATAAGAAGAAAGATTGAAGTAAACTGCATTAAGCATAGAACATACCATGGTTATCTAAAATTAATAATTGATTATAGGGAATTGAACAAAGCTACTTTGAAAGATCATTTTCCACTACATTTTATAGATCAAATATTAGATACCTTCACAGGGAAGAAATATTTTTCATTTCTTTATAGTTTTAGTGGATATAACCAAATCCAACTAGCACTGGAAGATCAAGATAAAATTACTTTCACATGTCCATGGGGAACATATGCCTATAGGGTACTTCCATTTGGATTATGTAATGCACTTGCAACATTTCAAAGAGCAGTTTTAGGTATCTTTTTTGATCTAATTCATCATTGTGTGGAAGTTTATATGGATGAATTTACTGTTTATGGAAACACTTTCGAAGATGTTATTGAAAAAATGGAA
The DNA here is from genome assembly GCA_034641835.2 of Pinus albicaulis. Classification (NCBI taxonomy): domain Eukaryota; kingdom Viridiplantae; phylum Streptophyta; class Pinopsida; order Pinales; family Pinaceae; genus Pinus; species Pinus albicaulis. The sequence goes on along the minus strand of CM076570.1, from coordinate 1,217,735,546 downwards.
AAATTTCTTATTAGATGTAAAGAAACAAACCTTTCATTAAGCCATGATAAGTGTTTTATGATGTTCAATGAAGGGATTGTTCTAGGCCACCATATTTCAAGTAATGGAATTAAAGTGGATACATCTAAAGTAGAAGTAATTTCTAAAATTTCAATTCCTATTTGTCAAAGAGATGTTAGAAGTTTTTTGGACTCACTGGTTTTTATAGAAGATTCATAGAAAATTTCACAAAAATAGCCTCTCCACTTTTCAAACTTCTTATAAAAGATTGTGAATTTGTTTGGATTTCTGATTGCCAAAAAACATTTGAGTCATTGAAGCAAAAGATCACTAAAGCACCAATTTTAAGATGACCTAATTGGTATCTTCCTTTTCACATTTCTACCGATGCTTGAGACACAACTTTAGGAGTTGTATTAAGACAAAAAAATCTAACTTCTTATGCTATTTATTACACAAGCAAAAATTTGACTCCAACAGAGTTAAATTACACTGTAACAGAAAGTAAGTTTTTAGCTATCATGCACGCTATCAATAAGTTTCGTCATATATCACTGGTTATGAAACTTTCATCCATACAGACCATTCTGTTATTAGATATCTAATGAACAAACCAATTACTAATGGTAGAATTACAAGATGGTTGTTATTACTGCAAGAATTCAACTTTACCGATCTTGATAGATCAGGAAAAGAAAACATAGTTGCTGATTTTCTTTCTAGAATGTAGAATAATAATGATGTTCCTGTAGAAGATAATTTTCCTGATGAATATCTTTTTGTAGTATAAACACCTTGGTTTGCGGATATTGCTAATTATTTAGCTACAGGAAAGTTACCTCCACAACTATCAACCAGGGAAAAGTAAAATGTTATAAAAAATAATGCACCTTATTCTTGGATAGATGGAGAATTGTACAAAATTGGACCTGATTTGATCATTCGAAGGTGTGTTCGAGAAGATGAAGTACCAAAAATCTTAAAAGCTTGTCATAATGAGCCATTTGGAAGACACTTTGCTGACAAAGGAACTGCTTGCAAAATCCTTCTTTTGGGATATTATTGGCCTTCTCTTTTTAAACATGCCAAGGAATATGTCAAAAGATGTTATAGTTGTCAAATAATGGGGAAGCCTATTCCATCAAATGAAATGTCTCTACAACCACAGGTACTAGTAGAGCCTTTTGAAAAATGGGCTCTAGATTTTGTTGGGCCAACAAATCCTCCATCTAAACATAAAAGGTATATACTTGTTTGTACAAATTATGTTACAATATGGGTAGAAGCTAAACCTCTCTTATTTGCAACTGAAAATGCTATAGTTATATTTCTTTTTGAGGATATCTTTACTCGTTTTGGTGTTCCAAGAAAAATTGTAATAGATCAAGGTACTCAATTCATGTCCAAGTTGGTGCAAAAGATCATGGAGCAATATAAGATCAAGCATCGAAAGTCTACCCCATATCATCCACAGGCCAATGGACAAGTGGAGTCCACCAATAAGGAACTTGAAGCAATTCTAACCAAAACTCTGCATCTGCATAGGAGTGATTTGGCAGAAAAGCTTCCAGAGGCATTATGTGCATATTGAACCACATGAAGAAACACAACTAGACATACTCCCTATGAGTTTGTCTATGGGAAGAAAGTTTTTCTACCAATTGAGTTCCAAGTGGAGACCTGTAGGACAACAACTAAATTGGGCCTTGGTCTATCTAAAGCTCAAAAACAAAGACTAGCACAATTTAATGAGCTAGATGAGATTTGACGAGATGTTATCCAAAGAACCAGCATATTTCAACAACAAAGATCGAGATGACATGAAACATTTATCAAAGCTAAAAATTTCAAGCCAGGTGAATGGGCTCTTTTTTTTTATTCCAAATTCAAAGACGTTCAAGGGAAATTTCAAACTCATTGGCTTGGTCCTTATGAGATAGATATTGTTTTTGATAATGGAGCAATCAAGATCAAAACTATTGATGATGAACCAGTTACTTTCCTTCTTAATGGTCATAGACTAAGATTATATCATAAATCACTAACAAAGGAAGAGTTTGTCAAATATTTGCAAGAAAATTCTGAATTCAAGTTGGTTAAGAAGGGAGATTTTTCTTCCCATTCTCTAACTCCATTGTAATTTTTCTTATCATATATATATATATATATATATATAATAAAACAAAATAATAATAAAGGTATAAGCATGAAAATCAACAATGTTGGCATATTTATACATAAAATATTAACTGAAAACCGAGAGCTCTCGGTGGTTTAGATTTTCATAAATTGTCTATATTTTCCCATTTTTTTTATCCCTCTTTTTTTCTAATAAATCTCCAGGTGGCAAAGCAACACTTCTGAAGACCAACCTTCTTCAATGTTCACCAAGGAAGTGACAACAATAAAGGATTCTCCTCTGATCGAGCAACAAATCTCAAGGAACAAACAACAACGGAATCAATGTCATTCTGTAGCTAATCTTTAATCCCACAACTGATTCCAAATTCTACAACCGGAACAGCCCAACAGTCTATATTCATAGAATCTACAGCAAGAGAATATCATAATGAGGTATGTAGGATGTTAAATTATTTTGATATAAGGGCATCAGATTTTAATTCATTAGATGATTTCATTATAAGGCTTGTGCAATTAAAGGACCTTACGACCAACTTGACATAATATCCCATTATCATAGTCGTTATATCTGCATCCCATTATTATAGCTTAACCTGTGACATCAAATCCATTCGAAATCTCATGAATCTTATCGATCCTATGAAATCAGATCTTAAAATTGTGGGAATCATGAGAATGGTTTAGTCCTATCATAAGTTAAATACCCCGCGAGCACTTCATTCCATTATCATTTCACTCCATTTCATACCACTCACCATGCAATTTTCGTACCTATCCTTTCATACCACTCGCCATGCATCCCATTATTATAGCTTAACCTGTCACATCAAATCCATTTGAAATCTCATGAATCTTATCGATCCTATGAAATCGGATCTTAAAATCATGGGAATCATGAGAAATGGTTTAGTCCTATCATAAATTAAATACCCCACGAGCACTTCATTCCATTATCATTTCACTCCATTTCATACCACTTGGCAGTTTTGTAGCCAACACTTGGCAGTCTTTCTCAATTTGCCCCTACCACCCTTAGGCTTTACCTTGTCTCCTTTAGTGTGGCCCTATTCTCCATTAGTGCGACTCTATTCTCCGTTAGTGCAACCTCCAAAAAAGTTGAAACTCAGATTAGAACAAACTTGAAACTCGACCTACAACAAACTTGAAACTTAGTTGAGAATAGCCTAAAATTTGGCCTAGAATAGCCTAAAAATCAGCCTAGAACAATGTGAAATTGGTTTGCTTCACTTGAAGGATGGATATTAATTCAGGGGAATGATGATAAGTGGTAAGTATGGAGGGTGTATGTACATGCTACTTCAATCCATAGTTTTAAAAACTGACCGGTCTGAATCGGAAATCGGTCAAATCCGCTGCTTCACTGGAAAACCCAGTCAGATCGGGGAAAAATCGGGTTTATAGGCTGATTTGAAGATTTCTCATTTTTGCCACAAAATTTAGGCCTAGCCGACCGGTTTATGACGAAACTGGCCGGTTTATGGGTAAACCGACTAGTTTCGTCATAAACCGGTTGATTCTGTCATAAACAGGCCAGTTCATTGCCATGTCGGTTGTAGACCCACCGAGAGGCTCTTTTGCGGCATCTAAGGTGGATGGAGGCAAGCTAAGGATTGTTTCCGTCATAAACCGGTTGATTCTGTCATAAACAGGCCAGTTCATTGCCATGTCGGTTGTAGACCCACCAAGAGGCTCTTTTGCGGCATCTAAGGTGGATGGAGGCAAACTAAGGATTGTTTCCCTCCAAAAACGCCCCTTGCAAGCCAATAAAAGGAGGTCTCCCCTCTAATTTGTTTCACATATCTCATTTGGAGTTTTTGTGAGTTTCATTGGGAGCTTGGAGAGTGTTGAGTGTTTGCTAGAGTAGTCATCTTGGAGGCTTGGAGTTGGACTTAGAGCTATTTTGGAGATAGTTTGGCGCCATTAGTAGACTTGACATCTTCAAGAGGAGGCTAAGGAAGCTAGTTTGCATTTCCAGGTAAGGATTTTCACTTGAAAAAATCCATATTTCACTATTGTCCATGTTTTTAATTTTTTTGTGTTCTATGCTACATTGTTATCAAATCTCCAGTTCTTTTCTATTAGATTTTGTAGGCTAAATATCTCCATTTTTTCCCAATTTTATCTTAGGTTTTCCATTTTTCTTAGCTGCAAACTTTTTTTAATGACAAATTTCTTTGCAAATCTCAAATATTTCTAGACACCATGCCTCCAAAATCCAAGGACAGTGCATGGGCTCATGGTGATGCAATATTGGAGAGACTTGGAGTTCATTAGACAAATTTGTGTGTGGAGGCATTTTCTTCTCTGTTGATGGTGATGGAGCAACATTCTTGGTTTTGCGTTTAGGGCTTCTTGGTGCAGAGTCTTGATGGAGTATTCTTGATGAAATGTCTTGGGGTTGTGTGACACATGTGGGTGGCTGACCTTATGAAGACTTTGCTGGTTGAAGCATCTTGCTGATCGCCGTAACGCCACCATTCTTTATCTCTGTTTTGGCTTGTCTTCCATCGATCTATTGATATGTTCTATCTGCATCTTACTCCCTAGAAGGTTAAAGTATATTTGCATCTAAGCATAGAACATCTTGAGAATTTAACACCTAATTCCTTCGCACATGTGGAGAGTAATAGCCCAAAAACAACCCCAAAAACTCAACTTTCTCTTCTGTAATATTCCCAATTAGCTTTGCTAATTGGAATATTTCATTTTTGTTTAATTTTGCCGCTTTAGCTAGAAATAATAAATAAAGTGAGAAATAAGAGGGGTCACCTCACTTTAGTTCCCTCACTTTATAAATAAAGTGTTTTTCCAAGTTGATTGACGTTATAACTTAGAGAGGGGGCCTTGGGGGTCCACATGAGTATGATGGGGAGGCATCAGGCTGACCCAAGGTTAACTGCGCAGGCCAAGGAGAGTGAAGGACGCAGTCAAGGTTTTGGAGGGAGTTTAGCACTATAAAAGGTGGGGTTCTCACCTCATTTGGGGAGGCATGATTTGATATTGATATTGAGAGCTAGACTTCTGTCTGCTTCAGCACGCCGGTTGTTTAGTCGGTCTGCAGCACTGTTTAGTGCAACCGAGTGTCTCCGTTCGAAGATCTCACCCTTAGCCTCGGGGGACTTCGAGTGCCTGCCCTGGTAAGGTTATTTTCTGGTATCACCCTTAGCTTCGGGGGACTTCGAGTGCCTGCCCTAGTAAGGTTATTTTCTGAGTAACATCCTTCAGTTTCAGTGGTAATTAGCAGCAGTTTTCTGGTGGAGATTTGGAGAGGAGGAAGCCCCTTCTTGTGGCTGCGCAGATCCAGGAGGAAGGACGCTGATCCAGAGAGGGAAGGACGCAGTTCCAACAGGAGGACGCAGATCTGAATAGTGAGGACGCTGATCCAGTTGTCCAAGGCAGAGAGGACGCAGATCTGAAGGGGTATTGGCAGTTTCAGTCTTGGAGGACGCAGATCTGGAGAACTAGCAGCAGATCCAGCCTTAGGAGTTGCAGATCTGAGGAGATATTGGCAGATCTAGCCTTGGGAGGTGCAGATCTGGAGAGATAGCATCAGATCCAGCCTTGGAGGATGCAGATCTGAGGAGATATTGGCAGATCCAGCCTAGATCTGAAGAGATAGCAGCAGATCTGGCCTTGGAGGACGCAGATCGGGAGTGATAGGACGCAGATCTGGATAGGGAGGCCTCAAATCCAGCAGATCTGAGCATAGAGGACGCAGATTCAGTTAGGGAGGACGCTGATCTGAGGAGTAGGGTCATTGAGTGGGGCTTGACAGCGTTTTTCAGTGTTTCCAGCTTGGAGGAGCTGATCATTTCATCTAGAGGTTTTGTGGCTAGCATCTCATCTGTCTTCTGCACTGTCACTAGCAGAGACAACGTTTTCATTGGTGAGGGTTTGGAGGATTGAGATCAGCCATCTGTAGTCTTCAGTTCATAGTTCCATTGCATTCCAGTAGCAGTTCTTCAGAGCAGCTCTTCAGCCAGCTAGGACGCTGTCCTTATTTGCAGCCATTGTTTGTCTGAGAGGGTCTCCACTTGCCTAGGGCAAGGATAGGTGCACTCATTCTGGTTATCTTGTACTCCTATCTATGTGTTCTGAGATTAATAAAATGGCTTAGTATTCTGGCACTCTATGTGTACTTGATCTATTATCTGGTTGCAGCATTTGTTTTATGTATATCTGTCTGGCATATTTCTGTGTATTACTGGTTATTTCCCTTTGGGGATATTACATCTTCCTCCTTTGTCCTCATCTTCTTCACACTCCTTTTCTTTCTTGTGATCGAACTTGAGTGAGTGAAGTGTGTCCTCTAAGTGAGGTCGAGGTCTCCTTTTTATAGGCTTCTAATTGGGTTGAATTGCTCCTTTTAGGCCAACTTGATCATGAGTATGGGCCGACTTGAATATTTCATCATGACTTGGTCTTGGAGGGTTCTTTGACTTGACTTTGACTCAAATAAATTCTTTTTACAATATGTAACATGCCCAAATGGGTCTTTCATACATGACAATGACTTATAAACCCTAGAAGCTCTCAATGGGAGCTTGACCTACAAAATAAATTCCTCTTGAGCATGAAACCCATGCCTCAAGAAAACAATAACAAATTTATTTTATGAAATACATAAAATGATGATTACATTTGTCATTATGAAGACCGGACCTAGTCACATATTTCAACAACCAATTGACACAAAAATATTTGTGAAGCAATTCAACAAGTTGAGTGCAATATGGATAAATCAAATCTTGTCCACAAAGTAAAGTGCTTGCAAATAAATGAATTTTTCTTGAGATACAAGTTGCAAATGTTGAAACATTAAACATGCAAGAACTTGGATGGAAAAATAAGCAAATTAAATGTGAAATGAGGTTGTGTTAATTTTCCAATTAAGCATGCAAATGAAATAAGTAGGAAAAACTAGGAAAATGAAAATGCAAATTCAATCCACCCACAAAGTCTTCCCTCTAAATGAGAAGGAGGGATGCCACAGGTAAAATCCCAAGCTCCCACAAACAAATTTTGATCTTTTATTAATGGTTACAATGAGTAGAAAGCCTCTTAGAGGGCCGCCCAAAAGATGAAGGAGAATTTTACAAAATAAGAGCTAGAAAAGCTAGTCTCCTTCCAAACTATGGCAACCAAGATGCCTAATGGAAACTCCTCAAATCAGAAAATTTAAGAGACTTTCTTGCAGCAACAAATCAACCTCTAAGATGGTGGAAAAATCTTGCTGGAACAATGGAGGATGAGCCTCCTAAAGCCCACAGCTTATTCAAAAATATTTCTGCTTTCAATACAACTCGGTTTGCAGAAAATTATTGTCTTTAGCTGTCCATGACCTAGTCAAAATTCAGTCCCAGAAATGTGCATAGACCCTGCAAACGATTTGTTAGATGTTTCAAGTACTTGCTCCTCAAAATCTGCCACAAAATCAGTTAGCAAAAATCTTAAAACAAGAGCTGCAAAACAAGTCAAATGTTAGTGGAAAATCTAATCAAATAAAATGGATATGCACAATCTAAATTAGAAGGGCTAAGCTAAAGAGTATGAGTAAACTCTCCTCTTAGCTTAGCCATGATCAAGCTCTTAAATAACAAATTAGATACAATGAAGCACAAGATTTAGAAAAATAATTTAAACTTCAGAATACTTGGCTTGTATAAAAACTATGGCTAACACTCCTACAAAACCACTTGTAAGATTAGGCTATGAGGCTCAAAAAACAAATGAGAGTTCCTTCAGGGGCGTATCAAGAGTGGGTTGGTCTCTCCAAAGACTTCCCCTCACGCTTGATCCTTGATCCCAATAAAATGTTCCTTCTACATAACTTCAACCAATGCTTAGTTCCATATAAATTTAGCAATTAACAATGATACGGAACTCAAGAGATTTATGGGAAACCAACTAGAGCATTTTACATCTAGAGTATACTTCTAAATCATATGTTAATGGAAGATAACTCTACACTAACACATCTCTAAGAGTATATGGAAATAAATAAGATCAATAAATAAGTAGAAGGAAATAATAACAATGATCAAAAACTCATACCACACCCAAAGAGGAAGAACACCTCATGAATGAAACCCCAAAGCCTTTATTGATATTATGAAAAGTGTACAAAGATGCAGCGCTTCCACAAGCATAATAGCTAGTATCAAGTATTACATAGTGAGAGTCCATTGCACACTTAAATAGAAGTTTGGGAGCCAATCCCAAGGAAAATGGTGACAATCCCAAGACAAATGGGTGACAATACCAATGCTCCTTCATGCAAATTTGAATTTCACAAGTGGCAAATCGATTTCCTCCTTAGAGGCCTACGCGATCCTTGAGTAGAACTCGTTGAGATGAAGGTACATGTGGGAGAGTGAAATGGAGAGGTAGGAGACCACTACTCTCCACCTCAATCAAGTGAACTCAACCAAATCCTCACTCAAACACTTAACTCGGCTTGGAACTCGAGCTATCCTTCATAATTTGTGGGAGTTTCCATGTGAAACTCGTGGTCCCCTTGGATGTTTGATTTGCCTTTTTGTCACATGTTTCTCCTTAATTCTTGGTACATGGTGGAGTCCACGTCATCTTCTAACTTGACTTTGACTCTTGGTGAATTTGCACCTCTTTTCCACATCATTTAACATGTTTGGATAGTTATTTTCTCCAATTTATTTAATTGTTGGGTTAATTTATTCCCACGTTTTCCACTAAACTTAGGAAAAGTGGATTTTGAGGGTTTATTTTTTACCCCTTTGTATCATAGTAGAAACTTGAGTGTGATAGGTGTAATTATTAGAACACATACCCCATACAACTTCTCTATACATCACTTGTTACATTTCATTTTCAAAATTTATTCGAATTTCTGCCCTGCGGGAAATTTAAAAATTTTAAAAACTGACCCCTAGACCTATTCAAATTCCAAGAATTTTTTTGTGTGATCTAGTATGGTAATATACAATGACCCTAGACACTAGGACTCACCCAAAGCCTTGCCATCAAGCCGCACTCCGGCTTTGGGGTTATGCTTGGAGGAAAAAACTCAACCAATTGTTAAATCCTCGAAAAAACATAATAATTAACCAAGTAAAAAAAAACTTCTAGAGTAAACTCACTTGATGACAAGGTCCTAAGTTATCTAGGCTTGTTACATGGCTCAACTCCTCATACTAGTATCACTTTTAAATCATCCCCGCAAGGCTTGTGGAGTCTTAAGTACAACATAGAAAGAGATGAGAGGAAGAAACTAGAGTTTAAAAACTCTTATGATAATAGGAACTCTGATGGTATATGAAGCCTTTGACATATCCTTGGGCATGCAGTCTTCAAAAAGTTTTCAGGTGTCACTTTAGTGGTCAACAGGATGTAAGAAAAGAGGTTAATGGCTCAAGACACAAAGGCATTTGGCAGGAGTGAAAGGTTGTCCCCTTATGGATGACCAACGGGTAATTCTAGGTGGCGCGATTTTCATGGAATATTGGTGATGAGTTGGACTGCATTTGCGGATAGCAGCCAGTGATGGTTGTCCTCACTGCTGTTTTGAAAACTGAGTTATGATATGTTTTGCCACAATGTAAAAACACAAAATAAAAAGAATAGTTGTTTAATACCTGAATTTCAATTTGTAATATGTGGAATGTCCTTCTATATGATATCCATTGTTCTAGAATTGAAACTAGTAATAATTTCAATTTGTTAATAGTTTGTTCTTGCAAGGGAAACTCAATTAGCGTTGGTGTGGAATCACCTTACCGGGAACAAGTTCTTTACTTGGACAGTAAGTTGACTAGAAAAGATGAATGGAAGGACGTTCTTGATGTAGAGGTCAAAGCAGTTGATGGGTTTCAAGGTGGAGAAAAATATATTATAATAATTTCGACTGTTCGTACTGGGAAAAATATTGGCTTCCTTACTGATCGTCAGCACACTAATGTGGCTTTAACACGTGCAAGGTACCTTCTATCTTCTTTTTTCGATTTCTTTTAGGTGAGCTTCATGCTACTCTATTTATTTCTTTTGTAAATGATATGTTATGTTTTGTTAGAAGGTTTGGTACTCAATCATGATGCATGATATTTGTTAATTTTGCTTTTAGAATCTAACCATGCTGCTTAATTTTTTGTAAATAGATTTTGTCTTTGGATCATTGGGCATGGGCCATCTCTTGGTGAAAGCAATTCTATATGGTCAAAGATTGTAAAGGATGCCATTTCAAGGAACTGTTTTTTAGATGCTAGCATGGATCCAGAAATAGTGAAAGTAATAAGAAAAGCAAAGGCTGAATTGGACGAACTAAAAGATTTGTTAAACAAGGATTCTGTCCTCTTTAACAATACTGTTTGGAAGGTACTTAAGATGCCACAACCACTCTTCCCAAGTAGACAAAAGTTTATTACTGTTGTTAGTTACATGATTGCACTGCACATTAGTATTTGTATTTGTATTTTCGTCTGTTACTCAGTTATTGTTTTCGTTTATTTTCTAGTTATATCAATGTAAAATTTCCTTTGAACGTAGTTATCATACTTATTGTGGTTTTATTGAGATCACAAGTGTCTATGGTGTTTGATTAACTATGTAATTGATGTGTAATATTTGATCTGGAATTTTAAGGTGTTTAGAATATCCTTTCAATGGTTAATAGACTAAAATATGTTGAATGAGAGGAAATAGAGGTGTGGAATACACTTTCTACATGAATCAATAAGAGAAGAATTTGCAGAAAAACAAAATTATAACAATTGCAGTAATAAACAATCCATAAATATACAGCCTTTAAACAACATGATTGCTTGGGGAAAAGCTTTTTGGGAGTAAAGCATCATAGTCCAAAGCATGCTAAATTATTAATCAGCAACTAACAAATTATTACAATACATCACAAAGTCTCGATACTCTCAACAAGAGTATTCAACAACACAGGTTTCGGAGAAATTTTGACAGTATAAAAATAAGTTCAAAAGCTCTCACCACCTCCATCACAAGCACTCAATAAATAAGGATAACAAATCCATAAACCATTTATGGTTTCCTAATTCTACATGCTTGAAACCACTAGCAATTAATTGCCCAATTGATACTTCTGAACATACATCAACTAGCATAAGAAACAAAAGCCATATCCTCCATCTATGTGGGTGTTGTAAGACACTTCTCAAAGAAAATTTAGTTCCCACAAAATGGAACACTCAATGGTTTGCAATTTGCCATGCAAGAACACTGCAGCAGAGTTCATATACATATTGTGGCTCAAACAAAGCTTTTTATTAGCTTTGTATCTCCTGATTTCCATTCCTAAGATATATTTTGTAGCTCCGAAGTCCTTCATTTCAAATTATGTTGAAAGCTGAGACTTCAAGTCATGAATCACATCCTTGTTGTAACAAAAAAATAACATGGCATCTACAAATTGATGACAAGGAAATTGCCTCCTTGTTTGTATAGGTCACTCTTCTGTGAGGCTACGGCTGCAATAGGAGCTTTTTTTCCTGAATTAATAAATAACCCTTTTACATCTTGGATGATTGCAAGGTTTCTTTTTTATAGAGGCTTGTAAAACCCTGTTTATCTTTCTCTGTAGACCTTTTCCAGATAAAAAATCTTGGAAAGTGTCTTTGGGATGAACACCTACAGGGTCTTCTAGTTGAACTTTCTTCTTGTGGAGTTTCCAAATGAGCTCTTAAAATAAGTCTTTAGTTTAGAACTCGTCAATCTGTTGAAGCCATATCCTTCAAATCTGGAAAATGGACTTTATCCCCAGCAACGACATCAAAATGTTACCACCCAAAATATTACTTCAGAGATGAAAGTCATAAAGCTCAAGTAATATCCTATCAGCCACTAAAGAGAGCTACCCAATGTTGCCATAGTGGATCTCAATTCGCTTTTGGCTAGCTCTTCTCCAGCAGAAGAGGGGAATCTGTTAGGGTACAATGTATTTGGACAAGGTTCAGATTATTGGGGCATCAAAGACTCAGATGAAATTTGGTTTTGTTATGATATTTTCGAATGAAAAGTCTACTTCCCTATGCGGTGGTAACTCTGAAATCGTTGCTGGAAACACATCCTGAAACTGCTATAAAATTGGATACCTGTTCAACACATTTGCATCCCCAACTTCCTTACCTTTGTCACTAGAGATATGAACTGCAAATAGCACGCACCCTTTCCCCCGACTGCACTTGGCCTGCATAGCTGTCACCATCCTAACTGATGTGGCTTTCTTCTTTCCCTGTAAGACTCTTGGTTCTCCATTGTCATCCAAGTATTCAATAGCTTTGTCATAGCAGTCTACCTTGGTCCTGTGAAGATACAACCAATCCATACCCATTAGCATACTGTATGATCCCAAAGGCAATATGTTCAAGTGCGCTGCTTTAGGCATACCATTTAACTCGAATGCGCAAGCTCTTACCCAATGGTGAACTCTTTTCTTCGTAACTATGGCCAACTGCACTATCCAGGATTTTGCATGCATTTCCTTACTCAAACCACACTTATCCACCAGGTCAGGATTAATATAACTATAATTAGATCTAGGGACAATCAAAATAGAAACAAATTCGTCACAAAGCTTACCGTCCATTTGAATGATAGAAACCTGATGATCTGCCTGCATGTTGTTCACAACTGCATAAATCTAAGGAATACTATGCCCAACATCTCCCACTGTCTGTGCCTCCTGCGCACTGTAGATTTGTGGCCTACCACCTTGATGTTGTGGACAATCTCTCCTATGATGATCTTTGCTGCAAGTCCAGCACTGTGTAGGCTTCCAACCTTCATCCTTATTCTGCTCCTTAGATTGAAATCCTTGTCCTCTACCAGATGTATTGAACTTCTTAGGTGGGGCAACATTATCCTTGTTACCAGTATCTTGAGGCTTTGCTCGCTTCTTATCCAATTTTCATTTATTATTTTCATTACCTTTCCAGTTTGGCTTTGCCTCTGGTTTGCGCTTCGATTGCTCATAACAATGCTTGAATTTCTGGATGGTCTCCTCTAATCATCTAGGCTCATTGAACTCAATTTTATCTCTCAATGCTATCGGCAGACCACTAATAAATCTCTGAATCTTGGCCTTCTCGTCCTTGAGGTAAGGCACATATCTCAGTAACTCCAAAAACCTGCTAGTATACTCCTCGTCTATCATGGAGCCCATCTTCAACTCATAAAACTCCTTTTCCCTGTCATCATAGTATCTCTCTGATAGATACTTCTTTTGGAATAGTCTTTCGAATTCATACCAAGTCAACCCCTTCTCAAAAAATATCTCTGACGTTCTTCACATCTTCCCACCAAATATTTGCTTTACCTTTGAGGCTGAATGTAGCTATCCTGACTTTCATATTTTCCAAGTAATCTGAAAAACTTCTTTATGCCAAGAAATCATGCCTCTGCATCTTGTGGTTTCTTCATCTCTCCGTCAAATTTAGGTGGTTTTGCTTTCTTAAACTCATCCGGCAAATAGCCCTTGTCACTCCTCTTATAAGGATGATAATGATGACGATCATGATGCCTATCAGAACCAGAAATAGAATGATACCTGTGTCTGTCACCTCTCCTATCCGGAGTATCCAACAATCTTCCATCTTTAATAGTGCCATCCCTATCCGACCTGTGACCACCAGGAGACCTACTGCCAAATGCTCCATTGGTCCCATCCTCCTATCCATAGCCGATCTGAAGTGGCCCCTATTTCTGCAACTCTGACAAACTTTGAAGGATGACTGCATTAACCTCTGCTTGCTTTTCTTGTGCTTGTATGAGTCTGTCATTATCTCCCTTACAACTTATTTCTTCCTTTAGACTTCTTAGTGTATCTGCCAAATTAGATGAATGTCCAACACCATGCTGCTCATATGGCTCATAGGGAGAATCTTTGTAGTCTACCATTCTGCTATTCATCTTTGATTTCTTCTTGCAAGGTGCAATATGCTAGCTAAACCAACTCATAAATAAATCAACGTACTTAGTGTAATTTGGGGAGGATACATCCTGCAAGATTAACCAATCAACAAAATACATTTATATACATAATCATAAGAACATATTAACTCATAACACATGGTATATTAGCGTATAAACATCATTCCAGTTGGAGTCCAGACATCAATGCATAATCATTTCAAATGCACACCATGACCTAATGCATGACAACCTCAACCATACCAACGCAAACTTGACTACACACGATCACTAGCATGGAAAATACACTAGCATAAGCAACATGTAACCAAACATGCACAACCAATGCATGATCAACATATACCATCACGTAAGCAAGCGTACACAGACAACACACAAGCATAACGAATGTGTGACCTAGCATAAACAAACAATGCATATACAACATGTAGCAACATGTAAACAAGCGTGCACTAAAAATACGTAAGCATGAACAACACATAACCAGTCTTACACACATGACAACTTGTTGACGACAACACCATCATACCTTCCATGGCGACACCATTGCCACCATGGCCAACACAACATGGATGCAAAAAACACATACACCATAGGTATGAGAAACACATATGCAACCAATGGAAAAGCATGACCAACACACCGCCCATCCAGTCCAAGGGTCGAACCTGTTGGAAATACTGAGCGGGGGGGTGAATCAATATTTCTCATCAATTAACACTTTTAAATCTTTTCAGAGCATTAGTTAATCTTCAATTATTCTTAATGTTTATCTAGTAACAACAGTAAACTATAGAACACAATAGGCACACAAATTTTAGGTGGAAAACTCCCTCTGGGTCAAAAACCACCAAACGCTTTTCTAATAAATTCTTTAATTTTCAGCCCCAACTGAAATGAAAGGTACAACTTCCTAGAATTCTAGAAAAGCATTCTTCTCCAGCTCCCACTGGAAGGGCACCCCAACGCCCTGGTTTCTTCAGTATTTAACTGAATGGATGCCCCGACATCCTAGAGCGACCTACCACCCTGAAGTGTTCACAAGCTCCAACCTGTAGGTGACTTCATGCACCAACCTAGCACCTCCCTGCCACCCTATAATGATCAGCAATAAGACAAGAGTGTGGACTCCCGTACTAGGGACAATGATCCATGATACAATATTATTCACAATGATTTTCTTGAACTAGACCAATCACCCAATCACACTATGACTTGCAACCCAACCATAACATTATCCAACAATGACACTTATACCTCCTAACAATGCCTCTCCAACTCTAGGCAGATTGACTCTTTTATAATAATGACTCTTTTACAATTTTACAATGATAATTTTTACAATACTGACTTTTGACACGACCTGATACTTGACTTGACACTGCTTCTTTGAACATTAGCAACTGCTGAGGTATTGTTGTGCTTGCTTCAAGTAATGGTACTTTGGTGTTGCATTGTCCTTCTAGTATGTGTCCAAGTTTTCCTATTGTGTTCGTCTTCCTGCACATGCATTAATTAACAAGACCCAAGCCAATATACAAACAAAATACTTACACTGTCCTACAAACCATATGTCAGAGAAATATTCAAAATTCAAATGTAAATACGTTCAACATTTATGAACAAAACCCAATCAAACATACACACAAAATACTTACACTGTCCTGCAAAAACACATGTCAGAGATGATTTTGAAATTAAAATTCAAACGCTAATCATACATACCTTGTTGTAGCAGACTTACCCTTGACTGTTGATGTGTTGTCCTTACTGTAGTGATCCTTGAATGCATATTTTTTCTTGCCTTCTAGAAGCTCGATATTGAATTTGCTATATCTATGTAATTTCAGATCTCCAAGGTCTGAAATTGCGCCCTATGGTAGCCGTCTGAGTCTTCTTTCCAACCTTGCAGGTTTGATCAATATTGGATTCTTCAAGAAATAGTTATGCCCAATCTCTTACAATGACTTGATTATAGATTTGTTTAGCAAAGCGAACTTGTACGAAGTGCCATGTGTCACTGTTTCAATCTTCGGTCCTGAAAATGGTATCCAATAAACTACAATCTGTCCTCTTTCTATCACTTTTTATGAAATTTGAATCCAATGCTCAGAGAAAAAGTTATGATGATTTTCCCAAGGTCACCTGTTTGACATGAAATTTAGGAGCCTGCAAAAACCCTAACTTCCTCAGATCATATCTCTGAAAATATAGTGAACCAATATCTGAAATTAGTTCATGCGCTTCATCAGGATTTCAGCTCAATGGGTTTTTTTCAGCATCTGAAGTTTCGCAGAAAAAGTTATAGCAATAATGCCACGATGGCCTGTTTTAAGTAGCGAAATCCTTACATCGGGAGGATATGAGGGTCACAATTTTTATAAATTCTTAAGTTGAGAGGGTCTTCAACAAGTAAACGTTGGAGGGATTTTAGGAGTTTAAAAAATTATTAATTATTGACTATTCAATGACCACAACGAATGATTAGTGTCATGCCACAACCCCATGGGGTTTTAGCCTACTAACTAGGGTTACTAACTTCAAACACTAATATCTCTCAAACCGTGAAGAATTACGTGGTGTGCCATATATCAACATAAACATCTCGACAAGTAGAAACCATCCAAAATATCCTTGACTCGGAGTAGAGTAAGTTGTCAAGTCAAAATTTCCATGCAAGATCGGGGTAGCCCTTGATGCTGCTTGGGTTGACATCAATGGCAAGCACTGATCAACAGAACCTAGCTCTGATACCACTTTGTAACACCCTCTTCCCACATCTACCCAAGTAACCGACCAACTGGGGTAAATATGTGACGAGAGGATACTATATGGGATTGAACCTCTTGGGTGACCTTAAGGAAGTGGAACCGATGGAAACACGACATAGAGACTTTGTACATCATCAATGACACCCCCAGGAGCTAACACAATCTTTCAGGCCTCTTACCCCTGGTTTACACTGGAATTTTGGCCTCTTTGAGCCATATCCACAGGCATAACACTGCATGCCTATAGCCAAGAGGCTATATCTATAGGCATAACACTTCATGCTTGCGGCTAGGACCCCAAATGCTCAGTTCTGTGATTGTGGCTCTAGGATTTGAGCCACCTTTTCAAGCCTTGAGCCCAGGTCATTGCCCAGAACTTCATGAAAACTTAAGGGATGATAAACAACAATAGGGCAATGATACGAAAGCAATCACATCAACAAGAACTCATCTGGACCCCTCCTAGCCATGACGGGCATTTTGTTAAACATGTCACAAACATTGAATCTACATGTGTAAACAACATATTTAAGCATAGGGGTCTGATACTTATCTGAGGATCACTAAGAAGCATTGCTCCCCTACATCAGTAACTGCAATACAATCTATTTGACTATAGATACATTGTGTATTCATTTACAGGTAAAAACATGGGGAAAGCCATACATTATCACTGTAAAAATACATGCTTATAACCAACACAATAACGACAGAAATATGATGGATACAACAACAATAGAATCCACAGATAAATCAATAGATTTGCATATCGAATACCAAGGGAGTGAATTGCTCATTACTAAATGTAGAAACCAACCAAAGATGGGACTTCCTTGCTCCACTCGACCATAGATTGGCTGAGCCAAGTCTCGCCTCAGCCAATCACCCCCGTGCCATATTTCAAGCATGAATGTGGGATCTCATCAAACACATGAATCACAATCAATCCAAGGCTTCGAGAGGCCAAACCACCTCAACCCTCAACCAATGATTCCACCTCATGGTTGAACATCACAACCATCATGGATTGGTCTCTATCCAAGTTGTTCCAGGGCTCCAGAGTGTTTGTTTCAACTAGGGCTTCTAGGACTAGTAACTAACCCAAACTGTTATAGGGCTTCCAGAGTGTTTGTCCAACCAGGGCTTCCAGGACTAGTAACTCAACCCACCTAGGGATTCCAGAGCCTTTGTCCAACAAAGGCTTCCAGGACTAGTAACTCAACCCACAGTTGTCCACCGGGTTTCCAGAGCGTTTTTCCAACCAAGGATTCCAGGAACTAATAACTCAACCCACAACTAAAGGAATCATGAGAACCAACCAGAAAACAATCAATGGAAATAAACTCACAGCACCATGGCTATCTAGGAAATGGCAAGGCTAGGAAAATCCACATGCATACACCATGCATGCCAAAACCAGTGAGGAAAACATACATGCAACTCGGTACCTGCAATCAAATCCTGCTGTAGCTACTGATCCTGATGTCCCCTTGCGATTTCCTGCTCTTCCTTTGCCTTCTTGCTTCAAATCACCAAGTATCCACACTCTCCAAGAGTGCGCCGGGAAAACTCTAAGTATCCAATAGTATGAGAGAGAGAGAGAGAGAGAGAGAGAGAGAAAGAGAGAATAATGAGAGAGCTCCAAACTCCACTGTCAAAAGGTACCAACTGATCGTCATAAGCCTTTTTATAGAAGAGGCCTCTATTTTCTTCATTTTCCATTATTTTCCTCCATTTTCCCCCTCACATGCACCCTGTGACCTTTCATCTCTCTTTTCTCCTAATTTCCATTATTTTCATAAATAAATGTGCCAAAATTACTTTTTTCCTCTTTAATGCCTTAGCCATAGCCTTTGCTAATTTCCTTAGCCATAATAAACCATGTGAACACCCTCACTAGGATGTTTTTCCCATCATTCAACTTGGAATAAGTGTCCCATCAACCGTGGTTATTATTTTAACTTTATTACATGGAAATTTCACGAGGATTGTTGCATAGGATATCATTGTTGATCCCAAGCTGAAGCAACACCTCGAGGTGCTCTTTTTGTCCCTTGCACTGCTAACCCAATAAAAATCATTATACACCTGTAGCTTCACTTCACCACCAAGGACATATCTCATACCATATCCAGCTGTACCACTTAGGTACCTCAATACATGCCTCGTTGCAACTCAATGTACATGCCTCGACTCAACCATAAACTAGCTCACGGTGCTCACTGCATAGCAAATATCTAGCTTGGTGTTAACCAGGTACATCAAATATCCGATAAACTTACTGTACATAGTGGGATCCACAAAATCTAAATCTGAAGTGGAATCATTCAACTTCTTCAGATTGGTCACTATAGGTGTAGCCATGGATTTGCACTCCATCATGTTGAATCTCCTCAAGATATGAACTATGTACTTCCCCTGTTCGAGGAATATCTTGCAGGGCTTCTACCACACTTCCAATCCCAAGAAATAATGCATTAAGCCAAGATCCTTCATCTCAAACTTCGAAGCCAGTTCCCTCTTGAACCCGACAATGAGCCTCTCTGCCCCAGTAAGGAATAAATCATCAACATACAGTACCATGATCAATGGATCAACATCGACAACCTTGTAGTAAAGGTCAGGATCCACAACACTCTTGGTGAAGCCCAAAGTCATAAAGTATCCATTAATCCTACAATACCATGCCCTAGGTGCTTGGTTGAGTCCGCAAAAGCCTTCTTCAATCTGCAAACATTGGAATCCTTCTTGAGGTTTCTTTATGTATACTTCCTCCTCAATCACACTATTGAAAAACGTGGTCTTTAAATCCATTTGATGTAACCTCCAACCCATAACTGAAGCAAGAGGAACTATAGTCCCGAGAGAAATGTACCTGGTGACTAAAGCAAAAGTCTCCTCATAGTCCACTCCCTCTCTTTGGGAGAACCTTCTCGCCACAAACCTCGATTTGTACTTTTCGATCCTACCATCTGCTGCATGCATGATCTTATAAATCCACTTGGAAGTCAGAATTGACTTCCCCTCTAGTGTCGGAGCTATCTCCCACACATCATTCTTCATGATGGATTGATACTCCTCCATCTTGGAATCCTTCCAAACTTGTTGGCTTGTTGCCTCCTTATAATTGGAAGGTGCAAAATCAATGATGCGACTCATCAATGCCGTATAACTCAACAACCTATGTGGTTGTCTGCTCTCCCTGAAAGTACCATTTGGAGCTGCATGCCTGTTTGCATCCTCCAAAGTGTCACAAAGCCATGTTGGCCTCTGTAACAACCAAAAGTCATATACACAATGGAAATCTTTAAAATATTTCAAAGACATAAATGTACATTTTAAGACACATAACTGTATATTGATTATTGTATATTGAATGTACGTAAGATGCTTAAAATGAGAATGAGGGCCTGCTTATATACCTTAGGTAGGTGCCCTTTTATGAATGGTCATGTCTCTAAGACATGCCTCTTCATTACTAAATAAATAACCATTAGTTAATTAATTATTATTTATTATTATTATATTTATTATTTTTATATGAATTATATTCATAACATTGGCTTTCTCTTCAAGAACCTTTGTCCTCAAAGGTCACTGAGAATATCTTATTGTTTCTGAACTTTCATCTTCGTTGATACAAGATGATATGATGCTTTGAGTGATGGACAAAATTGTCGTACTGAGAATGGATCGGAGCATCCTAGATAAATCTTTTGTGGAATCTTCCGATCTTTGGAAATTTGTGATGAATAGTTATCGTACGACTGGATTTTGCAAACTTCAGTATTCTTGGGAACATAAATTTGTCGTTTATGTTCTGAGCGATACGGGTACGTAGATTGATTGGAAATTGTGCTCTTGTGATTCAGATGTCGATAAATAGTTCTTCTGGTTGGACTTTCCTTTATCATTTTGGAAACATCCTGATTTCCTTCAGGTGCTGGTGTTGTTGAGTTGGCTACTGAATCTTCATTTGGAATGTCGATTGTTTGAATTGCAATTTTTGAATATGTTTTAACTTCTCTTTCTTCTTTAGTTGTGATATTGAATGGATCGGTATTTATTCCTTTATTTTCAACTTGGGCTGTAACGACTGATGACATAAATATTTTTTCTTGACGTTGTTCTAACTTATTATTTAGTGACTCCTTGTCACTTTTAAGCTTCTTTATTTGCGTAAGAAGGCTTTGGTTATGATTCTTTAAGAGTAAAAGCTCGTCATTTTTTGAATCATTGACTTTGTCCTTAGTATCCTCCTCTGTTAGAAAATTATATATTATAGAGCAATGGAAAACAAAAATATGCGGAAATACAAACACAAAAAATGTATAAAACAAGAGACACAGATATATGTGGTTCACCCAACTTGGGCTACGTCCACGAAAACAACCAGTGCTTCCTTTATATTATCCAGCAAAATGAAGAGACCCAACCTACAACAGATCCACTATAGTATCTTCTACTCTCTCACACAGTCTCTCTTTCTATTTCTTGCTCAGAATATACACCCAATACACAACCACAATACAATACCCTCATATGAACCGAGGGTTTCCTTCTAGGGCAAAAAACCCTAAATTAAACATAACTACTATTGTCAAATCATCCACCAAAATCAGACTCCACACCCAACATCCTCTTTATATTTTGTACTTTTGATTTGTTTTAATAGTTTTTTATTCATGTTTCTTAAGCGCAAATTTTCCTCTTCCTTCTTCGATAGATTCTCGTTGAATTTATCTTTAGAACTTTCATTTTCTTGCTTTAATTTTTGCTTCTTAATTTTAGACTTTTTGATCTGTGAAAGCAATTCTTCATTGTGGTGCTTTAGACGCCAAATTTTGTCGTTACTTTCTGTTGATTTTTCATGAAATTGATCCTCGAGATCTTTATACTTCTTTTCTGATGCTTCGTTTTTTTGTTGAAGTTTTGCGATTTCTTCCTTTAATTTTTTTATTTGCATCTATTCATTATCATTCTGCTCTTCGGTTCTAAATAATCTTCCACACGCTAGACATTTTAAATTGAATTTTGTTTTTAATATAAGCGTATCCAATAATGTCTAGACTAAATAGACATTTAGTCCAAAAAAACGATTGTTGTGTGGAACTCATCTTTTCTTTTTTGATACCTATATTATTCATCTTCTTTTTTAACAATTGTTTCCACTTATTTTATTTTATTTTATTTTTTATTTTTAGATGAGCTTAGGACTTAATGAAAATCCTTTCTCTTTTTCTTCCCTTTTTTTTTTTAAATAATTTATTTTTCAGATAAAAAACTTTTTTTTAATATATATATATATATATATATATATATATATTTTAATAATTTTTTTTTAATCTAATTTTTTGTTGACTTTTATTTCAATTTTTTTTTTCTTTTTAACTTTTTTTCCTTAAATATTTGTCTCTTTTTTTTCAATATATATTTATAATCTTTTTTTATTTGTCATTTTTGAAAAGTTACAACCCTAGTGAAACATGACTATTCACCTCTTTAGGGTATAATATAAAATATATGTCCACTTATGTGCCTTTGACTCGGTTAATTTTCTACACATAAAAAGTAAAACTTACCATCCACATAAAGAGATTTTGTATTCCTTTTACCTTGAAAATACCATGGGAAATTACCATGGGTTGCTAAAACCTGTTGAAGAATGTAACTAGGTTCCGTCTTCATTAATGTATTTGAGTCACTATGTAGTGTGCTTGTCAAAAGAAATAATTTTTATTATTATTAAATGACTTATTAAAGCATGGATTTTATGCTTACGTCATTATGTCTTAGGTCAAAGTTCCCATTGAGGACTTCTAGAATTTATTCTGAGTTTATAGAGTCATTATAAATTTAAAGAGACCTTTCTTGGGCTTTTGAATCATGTAAAAATGTTTAGTATTGAGTAAAATATGTTTTATGGTACCTCCACACCAAGTCAGCCTTAAGGAGGTCAAGTCAACCTCAATACAAGTAATTCGAGCTCACTTCAAGCCTATACATACAATGAGATCAAATTCATTTGAAGCATCATCTCTCACGCACTGAAATTCGATATCTACTACTGTATAGGAAAAAGTGCGAAGTCAAGGAAGAGGCCAAAAGGATTGCGAGTTTGGTCAAGATAAAGGAGAAAAGGAAAATCAAAATTTTGGTGTCTCTCTCTCTCTCTCTCTCTCACGTGCTCTAGATTGGAAGTGAAAGTCCCTCATTATTTTATTACTGCTAGTTGTTGCTACCAACACAAGAATAGGTCAAAGTTGCTATTGCTGGATGCTAGTGCCTTGAGAATGTGTATTGGGTCAAAATCGAACTCCATAAGTCAAGATCGAAGTCTTTCCTCCAAGATCTAAGTCTCTAAAGCAAGGTTGAAGTTTTTGGGTTGAAGGAAGTGCTGCATAGTGTTGTTGCTGCTGCTGCTGCTGCCAGGTCGAAAGAAATATCAAGAAGAAGGCTGATTTGGTGTGGAGGAAGTGTGAGTCAAGGTCTAGAGTCTCAGGAAAACTATTGAAGGAAGAATTACTGATTGGGTTTTCCCTTAGAGTGGGGTTTTTCCCTGACTGTACGCCTATATTTGGTTTCCTTGATCTATGTGCTATTGCTTTGATATTTGCTTGATGAACTAAGAGAAAAAAAGATAATAAGAAACTAATAAGAATACAGAAACATCACAGGTAAATTATCAAGAACAAGAAAATCTTTATGCCTTTCTGATTTTCTAACAAAACCACGATCTTGTAAACCAGTTAATGAAGAATCAAGATAATCTTCTCCACTCATCCTTCTCTTATGTTTATCTTTAAAGATATTTGGAAAGATTCCCTTTTGACTTTATCATGCACTTTTTATCAATAATGTAGAACCTTTTTCTTATATGAATGTTCTCCTTCAAAATTTACATCAGAATATTTTTTTTTTACTAGAATCATTAAAATGTCAATGGCCAAAGGCCTTTTTTTTAATTGAATGTTTTCTTTTATAATTTTTTTTCCAATTTTTTTTTTTTTTTTTTTGGTTGTTAAAGTGGCCAAGGGACTGATAAAAAATGGAGAAACTCCAACTCGTGTAGTGAAACGCTTTAGTTCCAACGAGAAGTTGATGGCCGAAGGTCGGGATCTGCCAACATGGCTCTGATACTAATGTGACAAACAAAGGTCGGATACGCTTTGATACCAATGTAACAAACAAAGTTCATATATCCACTGATACCGATGTAACAACCAAAAGTCATATACGCAATGGAAATTTTTAAAATTCTTCAAAAAGATAAATGTACATTGTAAGACATGTAACTGCATATTGATTATTGTATATTGAATTGATGTAAGATGATTACAAATGAGAACGAGGGCCTGCTTATATACCTAGGCAGGTGCCCTTTCATGAATGGTCATGTCTCTAAGACATGCCTCTTCATTATTAACTAACTAACCATTAGTTAGTAAATTATTATATTTATATTTATATTTATTATTTTTATATGAATTATATTCATAACAACTTCTCCCTGGTCTCTGCAACATCTCTAGGTGGGTCCACTAACTCTGCTGGCTCTATTGACTTCTCTCGATAGTCTGAAGGATGAACAATTGGAATAGAGGAATCTACGCCCACATCCTTCATAGCCTCCTTCCCCTCACTATCAGTCTCCATATGAGACTCTCTAGACCTCCTAAAGGCTACCTCCTCATAAAAAATAACATCCCAGCTAACCTCAATTTGACATTGTCTTAGTATGTAGATCCTGTAGGCATTTGAAGTCTCGGTGTATCCCACAAAAGTACCCATCTTCCCAAAAAGTTCTGACTTCTTCTTCTTCTCCTTGGGCACGTGGATGTATACTAGACAACCAAAGATCCTCAAATGACTGACCTCTGGCTTCACTCCTGTGAATGTCTCCTTAAGAGTCTTGTGCTTCAATATCTAGTGAGGATTCCTTTTCTGAGCATAAACTGTCGTGCTTGGATGCCTATACCCATAAGAACATAGGTAAATATTGATCATGAATCATCGCCTTGACGACCTCCATAATGGACTTGTTCTTCCTTTCCACAACCCCATTCTACTGAGAGTTGTAAATAACTATAAACTCCCTCTTGATCCCTACCTCCTTGCAGAAATAACTGAAGTTCTTGGAAGTATACTCTCCTCCATTATTTGACCTCAAAACATTGATCTTCTTCCCTGTCAAGTTCTCTTCCTAAGAGCTGAATTCTTGGAACTTGTTGAAGACTTCATCCTTGGTCTTCAAGAAGTAAATCCATGTCTTCTGGGAGAAATCATCAATGAATGTGACATAGTATAAGAAACCAACCAAAGATGATATTGTCATTGGTTCACATACAATTGAATGCACTAGATCCAAGATCCCCTTGGACCTACTATCACCACTCGGGAAAGATCCCTTGGCATTTTTTCCAAGTGCACAATGCCTGCAAACACCCTCATGTTCTACATGGAGCTCTGGAAGACATGTAACCATGTTCCTTAATGCTGGTAAAGCTGTGTAATGTAGGCGAGAAAATCTCGGATGCCATAACTTACATCAAATGACACTGTCATATAATAATGCCAAGGTTGGACGTCCAAACAATTTGTTCAATCCTCCCTCTCAAATACCAATCACTCCTGCTGAGTCTATGTGTGAGCCCTTTGTCCACATAAGAAACTGACCATCTACAAATGCAACCTTGTAACCTCTATCCTCCAATGATGAAATAGAGAGCAGGGTCTTCTGAAACGCTGGTACAAATAATACATCACTCATGTAGAGAATCTCTGGAATCCAACTAAAATGATTCTCTCCCACCTCCTTTCATTACACAAACGAATCTCATTTTCATCCAAGATAAAGAGTATCCTGGTCTTCCAAGATTTTAAATTTGTAGCACCATCCAACCTGTATTCTACTCTGAGACTGGGCACCATCTTGACAAGAGATCTAAAATCTATATAAGCTGCTGAATATTGAACTCTGAGGATGATTTGAATGGCTGATCTTCAACAAAGATTTGATACCATGTTGAAATCCTCTAGCATGTGTAGTAGAATACAATTTTCTGCCTAATAATTACTTCCTAATTGTTTTTAAGCAATAATTTTCATGCCACTATTATCATTGAATAATTGCACCCAAAAAATCTTGTAAAATTATGGTATGTTCTATGCTTAAAATGCAATTTACTTAAATCTCCTTTTAGGGCCCAATTCAGATTGAGCAATCACATAAAATTGAAATTAAAATTCTGATAGAACATAATAAATGATCAATAGAAGACAAGCCAATAATATAAATCAGAATTTACAATTCTTCTTGTCCAGCAAAGATAAAGAATAATGTTTGTTATGGTAGTCAACAGGATGCACCAACCAGCAAAGTCTTCTCCAACGTTAGATCAACCAATCCTCCAAGTGTCACACACACCCCTCAAAGACAGCTCCAAAAAGGTCAACGCTGGTCAACCTAAAAAGTCAACACAGAAAGTCAACGCTGGTCAACACTGTGGTCAAAGGTCAACCCTTCTCCTCGATCTTTGTGCCCTCTAATGCGGCCTCAAGAGATCGGATTTTCTGCACAAGAATGGAGGTCAAACTCCAAGCTTTGACCCACGGTCAACGTTAGTCAACACACCAAAAAAGAGCCCTAAAAACAGTTCGCACTCCTTCAGCTTCAGATCTGCACGTGTGAGAGAGAGAGAGGCCTCCAAATGGTGAATGAACCAATCAGATAACAAGAGGAAATGTGTGATGAGTTGATGAACAAATGAGCAAAAAGGTTCTCCAATTTATATTTGTCAGTGAGGGTGTGTGACACATCTATTGGGCTTGGAAACCTATATTACAATTCTAGCCAAACTTGACAATTTTCACATGTGTGGAAAATCAAATCAAAATATAAGTTCTACTCATCCAAACAAGATGATATTTAGATCAATCTTGCACCTCTCTGAAAGAGGTATCCAACAAAAATATCATCATCATCATATGAGCAATGCAACATGGAGTTTGTACCTAGTTGCCCAAAATTAACACTCCCTCTCTACAGGGAGAACTTTATCTGTCCACTTGTGCCATCCTGTCATACAGTACCATAGTGTACTATCATATATCATCTTCCCTCTTGCGTCATCCTGCCGTAACATGCTTTGATGGCTCTTCTTCGCAAATAGAACAAAGAGGGTGAATCGCAAAGACATCATGCTCTGCTGACCCGAAGTCAACTTAGAGGTAAAAAATCCTCACTCGGACTCAAGAGAGTCTCATGCTAACCCGAAGTCAGTTTAGAGGTAAAAACCTCATCAGACTTGATCCCAGATCAAGGTGTTGGACACGTGCCATCCTAGAGATAGAGAGTGCAACAATCTTCGATGCGTCCATCAGTCTTGCTATTGGTCTCTATCCACATTTCCCACTTCATTGGCCAAATGAGAGGTACTTCCCATGAGTTCGAAACTCCATGGGTAGGATGCGTGCGGGGCATAAATTAAAGAGATGTGAACCAACTCAATATCATAACGGTGGGGCAGAAGCACACCGACAAGGTTTGGCAAGCTTAGCCCTGTGGTTGCTTATAGCTCCAAGAAGCTATCTCCAAGCCCCTTGGAGCTCCTAGAGCTCATAGTCCAACTCAGGTAGGACCCTCAGAATAGGGTATGTCCATGATTCCAAGCTTCTCACGGAAGGTTAAGAATTTAACCTTCCCCAGGGGCTTTATGAGAATATCCGCGACTTGCTCATCAGTCCCAATGTGATTGGGCCTTACGGCGCCTCACTGTACCATATACAGGATAAAGTGGTACCTAATATCAATATGCTTGGATTGATCGTGGAACACGGGATTCTCAGAAAGATGAATCCCACTCTGGTTATCACAAAATATAACGGTGGTATCTAGCACATGCCCAAATAGCTCACTGAAGAGCTTTCTCAACCAAACAGCTTCACAACAGGCCATACTCGCTGTAATGTATTCGGCCTCAGCGGTGCTAAAAGCAAACGATTTATGCTTCCTGCTCATCCAAGATATCAAAGTAGAACCCAAGGTGAAGCAACATCCAGATGTGATCTTACGATCCACCACACTGCTAGCCCAATCGGCATCTTTATATCTGTGGAGTCTCAAACTCCCGGCAATGTATCTCAACCCATGGTTGATTGTGCCCCGAAGATATCTCAAGAGATTCTTGGCACCAATCCAGTGAATGTGATGAGGGTCAACCATATATTGACTCAATGTGTTCACTGCAAAACATATGTTTGGACGTGAGTTCACTAAGAACATCGAGGCCCCCACGAGTTGACGATACTCGGTGGGATTTTCCAACTCGGGCCCAACAACACTTCCACAACTTCTTAAAGTTGAGTTCCATCGGAGTAGTCACAGATTTGTAGTCCACCATCCCAAATCTCTCCAACAACTTCACGACATATTTTCCTTGAGAAAGGAAAATCTCATCTGGCCTTTGCCAGACCTCCAAGCTTAGGAAATAGTGCATCAGTCCTAGGTCCTTGATCTCGAACTCAGAAGCTAGCTCTCTCTTACATTGATGAATGAGAGGGTCAGAACTTGTCGAGAAGAGATCGTCAACATAGAGAACCAGAATGAGAGGCCTTTCTTTATCAACTTAAAATAAAGGTTTGGATCAACGTCACTTCTAGTGAAGCCCAACTTCATCAAGTAGTTATCGATCCTCTCATACCAGGCCCTGAGGGCTTGCTTCAATCCACAAGGGGCTTTCTTCAACCTGCATACATATGTGTCTCTATCTTGGACTTCGAACCCCAAAGGTAGCTCCACATAAACCTCTTCCTTGATTGAACCATGTAAAAAGGTAGTCTTCACATCCATCTGATGGAGACTCCATCCTTGCGTTGCAGCAAGGGAAATGATCGATCGGATGGTGGTATAGTGAGCACCAGGTGCAAATATATCATCATAATCTATGCCTTCCTTTTGAGAGAAGCCTCGGGCAACAAATCTTGCCTTGTACTTTTCAGCACTTCCATCAGCTCCATGCTTGATCTTGTAAAGCCATTTTGAGGTGACAACAGATTTGTCCTTCGGTCTCCTTCGGTCTCGGGACCACATCCCAGACATCATTTTTCATAATGGACTCATATTCTTTGTTCATAGCATTCTTCCAAGCTTGATTCTTTACGACTTCTTCAAAAGTTCGAGGCTGAGATTGTACAATGGTACTTATGGTTGCTAGGTACCCTTGGTACCTATTCAACTTCTTACTTTCACGGAATGTTCCTCTTAGGGCAACATGTCTCTCGACATCCTCGAGAGTGTCCCTAAGCCATGAGGGTTTTCTTTTATTAGAAGTAGGTGGATCAATAGGATCCATCGGTCCTTCAACATCGAGCATCAACTCTTCCTGCTTCCCTTCTTCTTCTTCTTCTTATTCTTTGTCTTCCTTTGAGCTAGGAAGATTCCTAACTTTCTTGAGGGCAACATCTTCATTGAAGGTGACATCGTCGCATATCTCCACTTCTCTTTGACCGGGCACATAGATTCTATATGCCTTTGAAGTTTCACTATAGCCCACAAACATTCCTTTCTTTCCAGAAGCATCCAGCTTGCTTCTCTTTTCTTTCGGCACATGAAAATAAACAAGACTACGAAAGACTTAAATGAGAAACATCAGGTTTCTTACCAGAGAAGACTTCTTCGAGAGTCTTGGAGTCCAATGTGGAATGCGGGCATCTATTTTGAGCATACACTACAGTGTTCGCAGCTTCTCCCCATAGAAACTTCGGAAGACCTTGGTCAGACAACATGGCACGGGTAGCTTCTACAATGGTTCTATTCTTCCTTTCGGAAACACCATTTTGCTTGGGAGTGTACACAGTAGTGATCTCCCTCTTAATGCCAGCTTCTCTGCAAAAGTCATTGAATTCATTCGACTCATATTCGGTGCCATTATCGGTCCTCAAAATCTTGAACTTCTTCCTAGTTTGATTTTCAACCAGGGCCTTGAATGTGCGGAAGCGGGAGAATTGCTCTATGAAAATCACGTAATATGAACATCCTCCTAAGGATGTTACAAGCAGCATACCAGATAGATCAAAATGTATCAATTGCAAAATATCAAATGTCTTCGTGAAACTTGAGGGGAATGGTCCCCTTGTATGCTTTCCCTCGGCACACCCTTGACAAACACCTTCATGATCATCTTTAAACTCGGGCATCCTTGTCACCACCTTCCTTGCTTTGGGAAGGGCTTTGTAATGAAGGTGTGCAAACCTCCGGTGCCATAGCTCGATTTGGAGAGTTGTGTCACATGACATGGCCCCCAACAGACTTCCTCCAACCTGATAGAGTGTATCAACTCTAAAACCAATAGTAAGAGCTTCTTTGAAGTTCTTCTTCGAAATGCGTACCTTTCCATCAATGAAATGCATACCTTTCCATCAATGAATGTCACCTTGAATCCTTTGTCTTCCATTGCCGAAATGGACACAAGATTCTTCTTCAAATCAAGTACGTACAACACATCCTGTAAGTAGAGGACTTGACCTTGAGATAGATGAAGGGTCACAGTCCCTGTCCCTTTCACGGGATAGGTGGCATTATCTCCAAATTTGTATCCTTCTCATTCAAATCAGAGAGGGCTTCTTTATATCCAGTGAGCTGCCTTGAAGCACCACTATCAATCAACCAGACATCTAGGGTGTCAGGAGGAGATGCAACAAAGAGGGCAGATACAAGAATATAATCATTTTTCTTATTGTTAACAACATTTGATTCATCATACCTGGAATTCCTTGACCATTTGAAAGGTTAACCATTTCCAATTCGATTAGAGGGAGCCTTCTTCTTTCCTTTGAACCTGTTGTTCCTTTGATTGCCATTCCCGTTGAAGTTGTTATTGTCATCATCCCTAGGAGAGTCCCTTCTATTAGGGCACTCTCTTGCATAGTGACCAAACTTGTTACAAGTGTAACATCTTCCTTTCCTTCCTTTGGGCCCCGCTCTTCCATGGTTTTGATTTCTCGGACCACCATTGTTCCTCTTTTTTGCATGAGCGGCAAAGGCAGTAGGGTCACCTCCATTCCCATTAGAGGGATGATCTCTCTCCATCATTCTTGTCTCCTCTTGAGTGCATCTCGTCAATATTTCATAAAAAACAGGAATCCCATTGTTATTAAGAATAGTAGTATTGAATACATACCAATCACGGGGGAGACCTCCAAATGCAATGAGAACCATCTCTCGATTAAGTATTTCTTCTCCAATAGCTAAGAGCTTATTTCTGATTCCAGTGAGCCTCTTAAAATAGGATTGAATGGATTCTTCTTTTCCCTTCTTGATATTCTTCAATTGGTTGTTGAAGAAAAGAACTTGATTAGCATTTCTAGCCCTGAACATGCTAACCAACTTGTCATACATCTTTTTAGATGTGCTCAACTCCGAGATATAAGCAACCAAGTGCTTATGAATAGAATCCCAGATAATCATCTTTGCTTGGATTTCCCCTTTTCTATACTTGGTCTTTGTGGCAGCCGGTGCATGTGATGGAGGCTCATGAATCTTCCCTTGCACATAATCCATGACATCTTGATCTTATAATGCCAAATCCAAGGACATCTTCCATGCATGATAATCGGACTTGTCAGTCAACTTATCATCAAATTTGAAACCCTTGTAGGTTGAGGAGGCCATTGGTCCTTGACAAGACTTCTTCGTCGGTGATTGCTATTCACACTAGCTTGGGATTTGTCTTCACCTTAGCTCCAATACCATGTAAAATTATGGTATGTTCTATGCTTAAATTGCAATTTACTTCAATCTCCTTTAGGGCCCAATTCAGATTGAGCAATCACATGAACTTGAAATTAAAATGCTGATAGAACATAATAAATGATCAATAGAAGTCAAGCCAATAATATAAATCAGAATTTACAATTCTTTTTGTCCAACAAAGAAGAGAATAATGTTCATTATGACAGTGAACAGGATGCACCAGACAACAAAGTCTTTTCCAACATTAGATCAGCCAATCCTCCAAGTGTCACACACACCCCTCAAAGACAACTCCAAAAAGGTCAACGCTGGTCAACATAAAAAGTCAATGCAAAAAGTCAACGTTGCGGTCTAGGGCTGCAGTCAAAGGTCAACCCTTCTCTTCGATCTTTGTGCCCTCTAATGCGGCCTCAAGAGATCGGATTTTCTGCACAAGAATGGAGGTCAAACTCCAAGCTTTGACCCATGGTCAACATTGGTCAACGCACCAGCAAAGAGCCCTAAAAACAATCCACACTCCTTCAGCTTCAGATCCGCACGTGTGTGAGAGAGAGAGGCCTCCAAAGGGTGAATGAACCAATCAGATCACAAGAGGAAATGTGTGATGAGTTGATGAACAAATGAGCAAAAAGGTTCTCCAATATATATCCATCAGTGAGGGTGTGTGACACATCTATTGGGCTTGCAAGCCTGCATTACAATTTTGGCCGACCTTGACAATTTGCACATGTGTGAAAAATAAAATCAAACTATAAGTTCTGCTCAGCCAAACAAGATGATCTTTAGATCAATCTTACACCTCTCCGAAAGAGGAATCCAACAAAAATATCATCATCATCATATGAGCAATGCAACATGGAGTTTGGACCTAGTTGCCCAAAATTAACAAATCTCAACTATAAATGCAACGAAAACAATAAAGAGCATAGAAAGACAACCATGCACAATAGACACAATATTGTTTACTTGGGAAACCCAAATTGGGAGAAAACCCAATAATATTTTCTTGAGGAGAAATTGTCTTTTCAACAAGGTTTACAAATTAGAAATTCATCTAGAAATTTGTGCCAATATTTCAGGTCAAAACACTAGAAAAATTGGTCAAATTCCTACTAGTCAACGCTGGTCAATGTGGTCAACGTTGGTCGAATTGCAGATTGTAGTCAAATTCAACACTGCAGTCAAACTTGCATGTGCAGCACTAAAGTCAAATTCTATAGTCAAACCCGCATGTGTCACTGTGGTTAACCCTTAGTCAAACTTGGTTAAACAACTTTGGTCAACCCTCGATCAAACTCAGCTGTATAGATTCACATGTGTGGCCTCTTCAAGAGCATAAACAATGATGATGCAAAAAGAAAGATGACTCTCCAAAAAAGATTTCTCCTACACTAGAAAAGATTCAAATGAGCTTGTTATGTTGACGATTTGTCTTCTCCCATGCATGTCTATTTATATAGAGCTCTAATGTTGAGTAGACCCCATAAGGTAACCCATCATCACAAGGAGACCCTTCACTTATTGTGTAAAATCCTACTTGTGCAATTTAACCAAAGAACCCAATTTTACCAATTTATGCCGGATGAAATCTAAAGTCTTAAGTTTGTCAATTAACTGAATGGCAGAATTTAATGAGTTTATTTTGACAATTAACTAGACAATAAATTTGAACCGGAATTAAAAAAAAGAAATGCAGAAGAATACCTGGAAATCAGTCTGAAGTTGTTTTTGGTCTGTAGTTGCTCCCTCTCTTACTACCAAATTGACTGTTTCCTCCTAGCCTATCTGGGATCAACCTGTCTAATTCCCTAGATCCAGAAGACTTTGAAATAGAGTTCTTCTGGTCCTCGTGCCCAAAGCCCCAAGAGCAATTGCTCAAGACTTCATGTTTCCCTCCGTAGTCTCTGCTTCTTCCACGGTTAGAAATAACACCCTCCTTTCGTGCTCTTCGTCTTTTGTCCCTCTTCTCATGGTATCCTCGACTCCCTTATATGCAGCAAAATCCACTGTCTCAAAACTCATCAACGTCTCCACATTTTTCTGTGGTCAGTCTCCTACTTTCTAGAATCGCATTTTCCCTTTGTTTAGAGGCAGTTATATTTATAAAGTGTAATGGAGCGTTGGTTACAATTGTTTATTGAGTTTATGAACTAACCTGTGTTGAAAATATCGGTATCGACAAAATATTAGCGAGGGTCTTGAAAACATCTTTTCAATAAAATCGACGAAAATATCGACAAAATATTAGAAAATATCGGCAAACAAAAAAATGCAGAATATATTCTTTTTTTTCTAGATTTTTAAACATATAAATCAATAACAACATGAAATAAACACATTGACACATAAATATGAAGAAAACATTGATATATTGATGTAGTGGATGGTGGGATGGTACGAGGATGGAGCTGCGGTTTGAGGTTTCGATATCACAGACCCCGAAATCCTACAACTCGCTAGGGTTTGAATAAAACGATCGGTCTAAATTGTTAACGGTCAGGGTTTTCTTCTTAGTGGTTGTCCTAGCACAAACATAGGACTTTGCTTGGAGAATAACTCCATCGCATGCGTCCCTCATAACTGTTAAAGGGTCTCTAGCCGTGTGAGGGTGACTTCATGAATCCTGGCATATTCGGCATATTCGTCGACGGGATTTATGGGCAGTTGTTGCTAATTCCAAGTGTTTTTAGGGTTTGGTGTTGGCTTGGAGGAAGAAGCGGTGGATTATTCAATGGACCTGTATGAGGATTGCTAGATCTGGTCGGAATCTCCACATCAGAACCCTGGAAGCTCTCCAAGCCCAACACCTGGCTTCCCATCTCCAGGTGTTTTCTCAACCCTGCCTAGCATATCGAAAGAAAAATTTCCTTGCCCTAGCATCTCCTCTGTAGCTGCTCATTCTCAAAGTTTTCCATTCAGCGGGTATGAAGCATTTTCGGGACATTTAGGTGTGTTAGGGTTTTTGTTGGAATAAGCCGGGGATGTTCCTCCATGTAAAATCACTCTTAGGGAAGAGATAAGTGCCGCCGACATATCCTTGGAGGCCATTCATTTCGTTGAGGGTTGTTTTCATCAGCCATATTTTGTTGCATGTGACCGAGGGGTTTTCGCAAATACTTATGGATTTGGCAAGGTAAAGGTATTAGTATTTCTTTCTCAACCCTTCGAATCATCTTGTCTTCTTGCTTTCCCGACTAATATGGACTCGAGGGAAAAGGATACTTAGGCGGTGGTATCTCCCAGTGTCATAGAAGATTGCTTGCAGCACCAGAATGAAGACAGGCCACAGGGTGGGGTTCTGAGAAATTCTGGAAAAAAACCAAGTGTACTAAGGTAAGAGACACGAACAAGTCTCTTGTGCTCGGGGAAGGTCTCAAATTCGACGAGGTCATGGATACAATAGAGAAGGTGTTGGTTGGAAGAGTCCGCGATCGTAGATATTCCCCGACTCAACTAATAAGTTGGGCACAAGAGACCTGGAACAAAGAATTGATGACAATGCTAGAAATTTGGTCTCTTCCTCGCGGCTAGTTCACATTTAATTACAAAAACACCGAGCAAACATGCAAGGTATTGGCAAGTCATTGGAACATTGAACAAGCCCCTATCTTTTTCAAGCGGTGGTCTTCCCTCTTCGGCCCTGAAAGGGAGCAATTAGGGGATGGTTTGATTTGGCTCAGACTACCCGGCCTCCCCATGCACCTATGGACCCAAGACATCTTTTGGCACATTGGAGACGACCTAGGCAAATAGCTGGATTATGACTGCTCCTATTTGGAATTGAGGTTTAGAACATGTGCCCGAGTGTTGGTCTTTCTAGATACCAGAGAGGGTATGGTGGAAAAGGTTATCTTGCATTTTAGAGGTTTCACTTGTAATCAGATCTTGGATTACGAAGGGGTTCCATTTCGCTGCAAGCGATGTCATGAAGTGGGTCATATTTACTGAGACTGCTCCCAAGTCCTCAAAGAAAAGGAAGCCAAATTGGGTGGAAGAACAAAGCATGGTGCTAGCGTTGCTCGTATCTCCAAGTATGGATTGGATGATCTTTCGAGGGCTCATGGCACTCGTGCGGGTCGAGAAGCCTCCTTTGTCGAAACTGCTCTGTCACAGCCTATGGACTTGGAGCAATCAGCCCAAGATCAACCCTCTGCGACAACTCAATTGCTGTCGGGTACCTCTCACACTCCCCTCTTTTCCTGATAAAATAAATCTATTTCTTTACAATGCTCTGAGCCTACTTGTTCAATTCTATCAGGAGGGATTTCTTGTATGCATTTGGGTTCTCTCACTTATTCGATTGAACTGGTCATCATCTGTTGTCCTGTTGCTTACCCTGCTACCTCTAGATCTAGATCGAAATCCTCATCCTCTGATGTTAGTCAACCTTGGTATAATATTAGTTCACTCTCCAAGCCTACTGTTCAGGGACTCTCCGAATCATTCTCCGAGCGCGGTTTGGGTCATCTGTCTCCTTCCAAAATTCCCTGTATCCCCAGAGGCAGGCAATCACATATTTCAAAAGCTATCCAACAAGCAGTCAAGACGTTGTGGTAGGCTGACAGTGATCTCTAGATGGGGTCCTTAGAGCACATCCTTCCCTTGCCTTTGTTCCCCCATGAAGTGTCTATCCTTCAATTGTAGAGGTTTCACTAGTGCCTCCAAAAATCTAGCGTTGCGACACCTGATCACTGAAGAGAGATTGGCTGTCATTTTCTTACAAGAGATATTAGGTTCAAGCCAGGATATCGTACATTATCTCAATGGGATGCTAAAATATTGGGACTTCCATGCCATTGATGCCCGAGGCCAGTCGGGAGGACTGGATCTGGGTGTCAACAAGAAATCTATGAGGATTTCTACTATCTAGGGACTAGAAGGGATAATTGGCGGAAACACATTTTCAGAAGAATTTGGAGTGGAGGTCTGGCTGATAAACATTTATGGTCCCTGTGTGAATAGGATGGATTTTTGGAACAAGCTCATGACAAAATCCTTCATGCTAGCTCCCAATATCATCATTTGGGAGGATTTAAATTTTTCTTTGGGGATGGCTGAAATCTGGTGTAGTCATGCACGCCCAGATCCTCTCACTGACTTTTTCGCTCACATGATTGATGCTAGCAACCTCGTTGATATAGACCTGGCAAAACTCAAGCCCACTTGGCGAAATCGAAGGGTCAGTGATCAGATGATAGCTAAGATACTGGACAGATTCCTAATCCGTGCTCCCCTCATTGAAACTATTTCAAACTAAAGATAATGGATTGGATGCGGGGGTTCATTTGACCAGTTCCCTATTTTTTCGGAGATGATTGGTCCCACTCGAAAACCAAAAGCACCATTCAAGTTCAGTAGCACATTAATGCAGGAAGAAGAATTCAAAACCCTCGTCCGGGACACATGGAGACACATACCTGGAGATGGATAGGTATCTGCAGCAAGATGCTTTGCTGATAATCTGCATCTTCTCAAACAAAAAACGATTGAATGGGCAAAGATCAAAAGAAAGCATGATTAAGAGAAATTACGTAGTATTTAAGATTAATTAGGGTAGCTAGACCATCTTGATGGACGAGGATATGATAACAACGAATCCAAAATGAGACTCGCTCATCTTGAATTGGAGAAATCAAAATTACTCAAAGAGAGGGAAGAAGAATGGAGACTTAGAAGTCAGGCGATCTGGTCAAAAGATGGAGATGACAACACAAAAAAATTTCAACAATATGGAAAAGGCAAAAGAGTAATCAATACCATTTGGTCTCTGCAAGATGATCGGGGTGATTGAACATTCAACTTCAAAGATTTGGAGAGAATTGGAGTCAGATATTTCCGCACTCTCTTCAAGGATCCCCAATCGATTACTCTTCCTAAAATCATCCAAATTTCTCTATTATTTCCCAGTTTTGTTAATGAAGAATTGAATCAAGAATTGATGGAGCCTGTATCAACTGGAGAATTAGAAGTTGTATTACATTGGTTTAAAAAGGACTAAATCCCGGGACCATATTGTTGGGTTGTTGAGTTCTTCCTGGAATTCTATGAATTGATTGGGAATGACATTTTAAAAGTGATGGAAGAACGCTGAACACCGCTAAGAATGTATGATGCTTTCAACTCCACTTTCATAGCCCTTATCCCCAAGGTAGATGACCCTCACTTCTTTAATGATTACCGACCCATCTCCTTCTGTAATTGTATTTACAAGATCATCGCAAAATTCATTGCCAATAGGCTAAAGCCGATTCTATCTATGAATATTTCCAAGGAACAATTCACCTTCCTAGAAGATCGGGAAATTCCTGAAGCTATCGGAGTTTCTCAGGAAGAATTACATAGTCTTAAGATGAAGAAGATGAAGGGTATTGTTTTAAAAATTGACCTGGCAAAAGCTTTCGACAAAGTCAGTTGGTTATACATCAGAATGCTTCTCACACATCTAGGATTTCAGAACAACTTTATCAACTAGATCATGTACTACATCACCTCTCCTACCTTTGCTTTGTTGATGAATGGATCAACCACTGATTTCTTTCATGCGACTAGAGGCCTGAGGCAAGGTTGCCCCCTTTCTTAGTTATTATTTCTTCTCATCATGGAAGGTCTCAGTAGATTGATTTTGGATGCAAGAAACGGGGGCCAATTGAAAGGTGCACCTTTGATTGGTATCATTAACCTCACCCACCTGCTATTTGTCGATGATGTGATGATCTTTCTTGATGGCTCTATTCGTGACTCGACCACTTTGGATCAGATCTTAAAGCTATTTTAGAAAGCAACAGGAATGGAAACAAATCCACAAAAGTCCACCATATCACTACAAGATACTCTAGGGTGGAACTATCCATAGCTATGAGATTCTTCCCTTTTCATTCATTGGATTTGGCAAGCATAAAATATCTGGGCTTTCGCTTAAAGCCAAATAAATATAAAAAACAAGATTCGCTGTGGCTTATAGCGAAAATCAAAAAAAGGCTAAATGTTTGGAGTCATCGCTTGCTTTCTTGGGCGGGCAGGTTAGTACTTACAAAATCAATTTTGGAGGCGATCCATGTCTTCTTGATGGCATTAGCTTGGATTCTGAAGGGTATCATTAATATTATTCAAAATCGCTGTTGTTCTTACTTATGGAGAGGAAAATAGGAAGGGAGTACCTTCACATGGGTTAAATGGGATCAAATTTCCCTTGCAAAAAAATGTGGTGGATGGTGGTTAAAATATCTCCACATCTTTTCTCGGGCACTTGCTGCTAAAGCCGGCTGGCAACTCATAACAACTAAAAGCCTTTGGATTGAGGCGGTCACAAGCAAGTACATAAGCACATTACCATTAATACTCTGGATCATGTTGCAAAACAAACCCGGGCCGAACATATCTTCAATATGGAAAGGCATCACAACTTCATTTAACATCATTGAATCAGGTCTGGTTTAGTGAATAGGCACAGGGGAAGAAGTGCTTATTGGTATTGATCCCTGGACTAGTTGCGGTAACAATTATCATTTTCTTCCCGAACTCATTTATTTTTTAAACGACCATGGCATTAAATCAGTCAATCATATTGTGGAGCTTGAATCCACCTCTATTTGGGGACAGGGATGGAAATCTGCTCAAGTATTAAACATCTTGTCTCATGTCACATGTTCGCATATCAGACCATAAAGATGAGTTGGTATGGGAAAAATTGAAGAGTGGCACTTACAATCCATAGGAAGGATACCTCATTGCCTATGAATTCAAAATGCTAGCTGACTCATGTTGGTGGTGGAAAATATTATGGAAGCTCAAAAGCCCACCCGAAAACTAGACTCTTATTCTGGTGTCTATTATCAAACAAAATTCCCACCAAAGATAATCTTAGAAAAAGAGATTTTCGAGGCCCTTCATGGTGTGCACTGTGCAACTCTACAAAAGAAACAATGGATCATCTATTCCTAGCATGCCCAATCATATCAATTAGCACGACACATCAATCTCGGAGGCTCGACAGGGATGGTACACCAAAGAAAATCCACATAAACTGAGGAACATCTCATTTCTTGCTCGTTGGGCTATTTGGATTGGTAGGAACAAAAATATATTTGAAAACTAATATCTCTCTTCAAAAAAGATGGGTGCACATATTTTAGCTATATATTAACACATTCCTGACGAAGATAAATCTGTATCTACTCGTATAATATCTGCAGAAATAATTGATCACTTAAAGCCCTGGGATTATTTTGATGGATCTTCTCTCCAAAATAACAATGGAGGGGGCGCTATTCTCTGCATTAACAATGACAATTATTTCAAAATGAGTTTTGGATTCGGCCCTATAATTTTGCTGAACTACATAGCCTTAAACTCACTCTCTTATTTGCACTGAAAAAAGATTGCAGACAGATTCAGGTATTTGGCGATTCCAAAATTGTTATTGACTGGTTCAATTGAACAACTCTATGTCACACACACACTCTAAAAAATCTGCTTGGAGAGACTCTTATGATCAAATCACAATTTGAACATATTACATGTTGCCACATTTACAGGGAGAGGAACATCAGTGCTGATCAACTTTCCAAAGCGGGTGCACAATAAGATCCAGGCACATGGATAATTGTTAAAATTGGACAACTAGGTCCAAACTCCGGATTGTGCTGCTTAGATGACGATCGCAATATTTTTATTGGATTCCTCTTTCTGAGAGGTGTAAGATTGATCTAAAGATCATCTCGATCGGATGAGCAGAACATGTACTTTGAATTTATTCCACTTATGTGCTAGGTCGGCCTGGAATAAAATATAGACTTAAATGTCTTTAAGGACGTGTCACACACCCCCAAAGATTCCTATATATTAAGGAAATTCCAGAGGTTCATTATTTGCCACCAGCTGTGGAAAATTCTCTCTCTGGATGATGTTTGTCATGGCTCCTCTGTTTCTTCCCTTGTTTGGGTTGTTGCGGGGTTATGCTTGTTCTTTCATTGAATGACCTATTGGGAGGCTTTGTTGGCGGAAACATCTTGCGATGCTTAATCCTTCCCCTCATTATCCATTTTGCTTGTCCTGTCGATACGTACTGTATTCTATACCTTCGGTATAATGTGCCCTGACAGCGAAATGGCATAAAACATATTCAGAAATTAACAATAATCAATGAGAACAATGGCACATATCATTTTCAGTATTATCACCGCCCTTTTATCGACAAAATTGGAACATATGACAGAGTTTGACAACTGCACCCATCGGATACACCAACCCGTTATTTTTGGACTCCACTGGTTTCTAATATGCATCATATGCACAGTCTTTTTTTTTTGAATATATGTATATAATATCAGTGACAACGATGACATCGACACAAACATCACTACTTTTTGTATATTTATTTTTGGGCTTTTTGATGTCATAGGATCTCATAGCTCTTTGAACTACAAACATGGTTTAATAGTTCATTTGGATATGCTTTTCATAACATCTACTACATGTAATTTTCATTTCGGCATTAGTGAAAACTACGAATTTTCCTTGGTGAAAAAATTTACAAATATGTTGTAGTGGATGTAAAATAAAAATGATACATCAAAGGCGATACCAAATCTTGCTGATCCATGATAATTGTCCAATCAAGGAATCACATGTGGAGAACCAATACAAAATAAATCACACATATAAAAGTATCTCATCATTAAGAGTTATATGTAGAAAAGCAAATAAAACTAGCAGTTAGCTATCTGAGATCAATGCCCTCTCCCCCTTTTATGGGAAAACATGATGGGTTGTTTGCCAGGTCCGCCCTTAGTAGTATAATTCCCTGACCTTGCACCTAATGTCAAATAATGATTGATGGGTATGGAGCTTTTCTCTCCTATATCTATCGCGAATGGTGCTGACGCTGACACTCCCACAATATCCTCCTCCTCCTCCTCTTCCTCCTCCTCGTGTTGCTCCTCCCCCAAGTCCTCCTCCTCTTGTTGCCTCTATTCTAATGGTTCCTCTAACCATGCAAGTGACTCCTCCAAGATGGTCACCTTTAGACTCCACCCTCCACTAAGACAATACATCAATATTGTCTAAGGAAATGACATTTGGATCCATTGGTTTTTCTATTTGCTTCACTCAAAGTTGAGGATTGTAATGCACACACTAAATCATTGAGG
The DNA here is from genome assembly GCA_034641835.2 of Pinus albicaulis. NCBI lineage: Eukaryota > Viridiplantae > Streptophyta > Pinopsida > Pinales > Pinaceae > Pinus > Pinus albicaulis. The sequence goes on along the minus strand of CM076570.1, from coordinate 1,217,693,781 downwards.
TTTGATAAGTCCAACCTATAAGAGTGTCAAAAAAAATAATGAGTTTTGACTCTTGAAACTTGAGGGTCATAAATTAATATTAAAATAAATGTAATTGCTCAACTAATGGCTGAAGCTCAAATTTATACCTGTTGCACTTTTTTGAGTGTATTTTCTCAAATACACTCCAATTGCGCTCACACCCTGAAGACCTACATGTTTGACTCAGGATTCTTATGGCCAATTTTTGCAAATTTGGTGCCCTTGCACCATAGCTTTGCCACCAAATATCTACAACAAAATAAAGAAATAAAAAAGTGAACTTAAAACATAATTAAACTTTCAAATAAAACATAATTGAATTTAAAAAATCTAGAATTAGAAATAAGTAAATTCTAAATTGAAAATTCTAATGAATCATGACTTGTTACTTATGCAGCATGAAGAGGGTCATTTCCCTAATAGCATCATCAAAGTCAAATAGGACAACATAATCCCGATAAAACTGTATCTCGCGATTGATTTTGCTACGAAGCTCAAGATCAGGTACCATACTATGAATACAGGAATGGAGCCCTTCTATCACCTCGCCATCAAAATTGAAGCTGCATTTGTATGAAAATGCAGGGTTGAGGAAGAGTGTTGCTGCATGAATGGGTCGATGAAGCATCCTTGTCCACTGACTATCAATCGCATCCCATAACATCATCTGTCTGTTAAGCCCAACAGAACCCTTGTCTACATAATAAGCACGAATAGCCTCCTTGGCCCTATCCATGGCCTCACACAAATAAGCCATTGCAGGCTTCTCCCCATCTACCATTCTCAGAACCTTTATTATAGGTTCACTAACTGAGCACACTTCTTCTACTCCCTGCTGTGTCAGTGTACATTTTTGCAGTGGCTCTCCCATCTAGTCTCTTGTTGTATCTACAATCACACCACTCATCAGAAACAAACATCTGCTTCAATTGAAACTAGCATCGAAGCAAAGATTTAAGATTGATAAAGTTGGTGGAAAAATGTGTGATTGCAGGACGTCACAACTCCTTGTTTCTAGTGTATCTCCTCGTGAGGATAAGAACAAAAGCATGGTTATATATAAATTTGGGGACCCTCCTAGCCATATTAATCACCTCCTTGATGAAGGAGAGTTTACCCATATCCTCAAGCAACAAATCGATACAATGTGTTGCACATGGAGTCCAAAACAACATGTGGTGTCTCTCTATAAGCATCCTGCAGACAAACACATAATTAATTACATTATTTGTTATGACTTGCACCACATTCTGCACACTAATCTCTTGGATGAACCCATCTAACAACTCACATATCAATGCTGCATCTTTTTTATGTGTTGTTGCATCCACTGATTTAATAAACATAGTACCTTTAGGACAATGTAACAAGAAATTTAGAAGGTTCCTATCCTTCCTATCTGTCCAACCATCATATATCACTGTGCATCTAGACACCTCCCATGTCTGTTTCCACTCCACTAAACTAGAGTTGATATCCTTCCTTTTTGCTTGAATGATTGGCCCCCACAACTCCTCATGCGTAGCATTTTTGTACCTTGGGCCCATAATAATAATAACATCAAACATTGGTTGTCAAAATGGATTGGTTTTGGTAATGCTGAGTGGTAAGTCGCTCTAGAAAAGACACCTCCCCATAACTCTATCTGCTTCTTGCTTCTCCTTTTTTTTAACAACTGATTTTGTGGAAGGTTGTGCTCCATTTCCGGTTTGTGAAACAAAAAATGATGACCTCGTACTCCCAGTAACATTAGAACTAGCAGGTGACACTGTGGAGCCCCCCTCACTATCCTTAGCTTGAAAATCGGAAGAAGATATCCTAAAATATTTACCTGCATGTTCAACCTTGTTTCTTTCTGTATTTTTCCTCAATTGCTTGAAGAGCTTTTTTTATAAGCTCCGCACTAGATTCTGAACAAAGTCCAACTTCATGTCCATGTAGTCTAAGCAGATGGTATTTCAATCACGTAAGCCCTCTTGTCATCTTTTCCCCACACAATTTGCATGTTAGGTATGCCCGAATTGTCCCACCATCAAGTTTCCCATTCTGCCAAAATAGGTCCTCTTACCGCTCAAACTAGCAGGGGTCCCAAAAGGGGATCCTTGAAGGGAAACCATTAGGTCAAGGGAAACAATGGAGCAATAGCCCACTGTCACCTCGGCTAAGGCTACCTACTGTTTACGGATTATCTCCGATGGGAGGAGACCCGTTATAACAAGGATCACGAAATTGAATGGATGAATGATAGGGTGAGAGGTGATCCTAAAAGCCTATTCACAAGAGAAGCCCAGATATATGGTTTGCTTTCTTTGAAAGGAAGATGAAAGGCTCTGTTGGAAGGGCTTAAGGGAATTCTAAGAGCTAGGGTTTGATTATATGATTTGTCAAGAAGATTTTTAGCTCCTAAAATCCTTGTGGAAATTTGGCTTCCAAGTGGTCTTTTTAAAATTGGCTTCAATAATTTGTGGGACCACACAGGACCAAGTGGACTCGAGGTTAGGTCAAGGGAATGGGGTTGAGCAACCAATGATGTGCTTGACTTAATCAGGGAAGAGAAGGGGATCAAGGAAGTAATTTTCAATGAAAGGTAATGCACCCAGTGAGGTTTCTAGCCTAAGGAAACCAAGGGAAAGAATCGGCCTTCGCGCTAGGGCTTGCGATATCTCAAGATCCCACCCTCAAAATCTCATTATACTTGGAGGGCTCATTGAGGACTCACCAACACAGTTGTGGACGAAAAATCAAAGTTTTTGGATGGCTAGATTGTGAGAAAAAGAGAAGGTGAGAGGACCAGTGTCTAGTCCTTTGGAGAGGTTTTGGAGTCAAGGGTAATTATGACTATGGACATCGAATTTTCTATGTCAAGGAGGCCTCAAAGACAACTTCACATAGCACTAGGGCAACAACAAAAGCAACTTCAAGAGATTTATACTTCGTTTTGCAAAATATATGACATATCAAGATGAATTTCAGTGAAGAAGCATGTCTAAGAACATTCTTTCATAATACATGGCCCATACATGAAGCATCACTATCTAGAAATTGAATTTCCACAACTTTGCATAAATGGATGCAGTAAATTAACCCTAGTATAGCGAAATCCCAACAACAATGTTTGTGACAAAATAGAAAGAGAAAATATCATTAAAATGTACTTACATGTGTTAAGAGTATATCCAACCATCAAAACTTTTCCAATCAAGACGCTCCAATACAAGATAAAGAATCCAAACATCAAAATTCACTCCATGCTCCGAAAATTCGTCCTCCAATAAGGATAGCGAAGGTCTCTATAGAGATACAAGTCCAAACCAAGTGATGATGCTAAAATGAATTCACATCACTTGTATTTATACACTTTGAATGAGTTTGATTTAGCTAATTAGGCCTACATTAGCCCCTAGAATAAAATAATGTGCAAAACAACTAACTTTTGGTGACAAGCTCACCAAACTAGCTCATAAACTAAATAATAAACCTCTCAAGAGGTCGAATGATCAATAGTACATGTCATTGGGCCTTTTAAGAGGCCTGAAGAAGTCCATAGGTGCCATAATGAGAAATATGACTCCCAAAAGTAGTGGACAGGGGGTTGGCCCCTTGTTCTCCAAGTAATAAACCCGTGGTGCTCCCATTGGGCGTGGGGGCACACAAGTAACCCCATGGGTCTCCAAGTAGATCGAAGATTCTTGTAGACCATCTGCAAGGGCTCGGATGATGGTGTAAGGGATGCCACATCATCAAATAGGTCCTGGGTCATCTACTAAGTGCATGGTACAACTATGGGGCCGATTGGGCATGGTGAACCAGGTGCATCTCCCTCCTCCAATAGGTGAATCTCTAGCATTCTCTGAGCGTCTATGGGGTTCCTTGGAGTGATGTATACTGTTGTGGAGGCCCATGTATAATATTCCTAATTAGCAGCAGCTAATTGGTAATATTAATTTTGGCTAGTTTTGCTTTTCGAATATTAAAGTCGGTTAATAAAGTGGGTGATGAGACACATAACCCATACTTAGGAAATAATCATTCCCTAAAGTCACTTGAGCATATATTTACTTGATAGCGTGGGGCCCAGGAGGGTGAAGTGGCAGCATGAGGGAAGAGGCAGCGTAGGCAGCGTGGGCCCATGACAACACAGTGAGAGAGGGACAACGTGGGCCAAGAGGGATAGCGCAGTTTGGTGGGGCTCGGGTGAGAGCAAGGCTCTTAAAGCATAAAAAGGGGAAGAGGCTCCTCATTCTCTCATTCTATTATGCATCTATGATTTCTGTCTTTTGACATTGAGCACGCTTTTGCTGTTGAGTGAAGTTTGCAAGTGTTGTTCAGCACACCAGGGGTCTCCGAGCATAGATCCCAACCTCAGCGTCGGGGGACTTCGAGTGCCTGCTCGGGTGAGGAGTTTTATCCATCGTTTTGCAGGAGGGAGCCATAGCATCTTCAACTTGGAATTACGCATTTGCTTGGGCAGCGTAGTCTCTTGGAGAGATCACACAGTTTGTGGTAGAGGCAGTTCCGGGAGTGAGGATTTATCAGGGGTTTCAGCCCGAGATAGTCTGAAGGGATCAACCCTTCACTATTTCGTCATTTTGGTAGAGGAGGAGGCCATCATTTGCAGAGGAACATTTAGGGCCAACGTATTTCACTGGGATAGCGTTATTTTCCAAGGGAAGTCAAATTCCAGGGTCATCCAGTCTGGGATTCCTTTCTGGGCTTTTCTGGGTTATTGGAGGAGAGCTCATTTCTAGAGTTTCACATTTTTTTGAGCAGGGGAGCAACCCCAAAGAGACATCCCATTTCAGCAGTAACAATAGTCCAGCGGCAGCAGCAGTAGCATTTGGAGGTTACGCAGTCCTTGACATAGCAGCGATTCATTGAGCATTTCTGAGAGTATTTCCAGCTTGCTTTGTGCAAGCCAAGGTGCCATCACTTTGATCACCTTTGTACCCATTATTATCTTTCAGTTATATAATAAGATGGCTCAGCGTTTCTCCATATTTTCATTGTTTATGTGATGTCTCTCTATTTGCTGTAGATGCTTGTTTATGTCGCTTTGTATTACTATTTATTTTTATTCGGAATATTACAGTGGTATCAGAGCTCATAGACTTGGCTCAGCCTGTGGAGTAGATTTTCTATGACACCGGCAGGAAAACCATATATCACTTACCGGGGAAGGAAGTACAAGGACCAAGAGCGGAGGCTTGAGGCCACTTTTGGAGAGGGAGACTGCGTTCTAGTAGTGGATGAAGAAGAGGAAGAACCAATGGCAGAGGAGAAAGATGAAGGGAGGGAGTTCGGGCAACTCCTCCTAAAGTCTGTGCAGGAGCTATCGAGGAGGATCAAAGAGATGGGGCTGAAGTTTACCGTAGACCAAAGACAGCATGAAACCCCAAGGAGTTTTCACATCCAAGAAGGGTCCGACACTTCCCACCATTTGCAAGAGCAGCTTACAGCGCACCATTTGCAAGAGTAGCTTACAGCGCAGCAGGTTGTGTCACTTACTCCCCCACATTCCACGATGCCCACATTTTTCACTGCAGGCACCGGAACGGGAGCACCTCAGGAGCCAGAGCCAGTTCATATGGGGGATTAATTTGCCGAGTATCAGTCCTATGGGCGAGAGTTTCGTGAAGCTCTCACTTTCCACTATTTTGTTCAGCTTAAGAAGGACAACCAACCCCGTAACCAGAATCGAGGGGGTAGATACACACAGGATGGGGACGTACAATGTATAGTGGGCAGGTTTTTCTTACCAACATTTGACGGGTCCTCAAAATGTTCGGCAACGGCTTGGGTGGGGAAGTTGAATATTTATTTCCAGCTCAACCAGATGGCAGAGGGAGAGGCCATCAAGGTGGCAACGCAGCACTTGGAGGGAGAGGACCATGATTGGTGGTTCCATGCGATGGCCGTGTTGGGTCATTCAACAGTGACAACGTATGCAGAGTTTACACGAAGATTGGTAGAGTGGTTTGACCGGAGGGATCCAGAAGAGCACTTTGTTGAGCTGACCAAGCTCAAGCAGACCAGGAACCCGGAAACCTACATTTCCGAGTTCTTGAGGCTTTCGGTGATGGTGCCTGACTGGTCGTCAGCCAGGATGATATACATGTTTATTGATGGGTTGGCAAAGCCTCTGCGTGGATTAGTCATATCCACGAGGCCTACTAAACTTCATGGTGCAGTTGGGAGGACCAGGGATTTGTAGGATGCTCTACTCAGGACTAGAGCTCCTTTCCCCCAGAGACCGACATTTTAGCCGAAGGGGAAGTATACGAGGGTTCCACCTCCGAGGGGGAACCAAGGCCAGGGGCCTTTAGACAATGATACCCGGAGAGATTTGAGATGGAGGAAGCTATGCTTCATATGCTAGGAGCCATGGGCGCCGAGACATCGATGTGCTGCAGGGAAGGCACACTAGATAGAGGTCTTCTCCAATAGTGATGGGGAAGAAGATGCATACGAGGAGATATAGGCAGGAGGCAGCGCTGTAGTGCAGAAAGGGGATCATCCACCACCTCCACCACTAGGAGCAGGAGGGGCAACGTTTGCACCTACTTAGGGAGTCCTTGCTTCTTTGCGAGGGGTTCCCAAGTATTTGACACTGCGTGTCCAGGCCGCCGTGCAGGGACAACGTGTTTCAGTGCTAGTTGACAGTGGGGTTACCCACAACTTTATTGATGCACAGTTGGTAGAGCGGAGGGGCATATCGACAAAGAGCTTTGATGGATTTTTAGTACTGGTACTGGGTGCCAGAACTATGCAATGTGCTAGATATGTACTGACATTGGCAGTGATCATGGGGACTTACACTCTGACGGATCATTTCTTTGTGGTGGACATTCCGGACACCAATGTGGTACTGGGAGTGCAGTGGTTGATCACGTTGGGGAAGGTCACTAAGGATTGGGAGACTCTGGAGATGGAGTGGATATACAAGAAGATTGGTAAGCATGAGATGATCCGAGACATGCACACTTATCCCCCGCAGTCAGTTTCAGCACACCAGATGGAGGAAACCTTCCAGAAGAGAGACATAGAGTGGGCAGTGGAGCTGCGAGTTTCATAGGTAGGAGATACCGGACAGGCAGTTCACCCAGATGTGCAGTCGATTTTGGATTGTCGATTTTGGACAGATTGTGGAAATTTCTGAATCTTAATACTTTATGTAGAAATTATTTACTGTTAATCTGGTTATGCTCCTCCTACTTAGACAAGTTATTAACTAAATAAATTCAAGTTAAAATCGAAGCAAAACACATAACAGATCTCCACCAATCCAGATCTAGAACAAGTACATGCACACATAGACAAACTGACACAGTTATTTCTGGACAAATAGTTCTCGGAAAAACCCATTGCGGGAAAACTGGTCTCCGGCTACTGGAGGGTTTTATTATTAAGAATATTTCTGAATACACAAATCAGGGTTCCAGATCTGGAAAACTTGACGGAGAATACACTAGATCTACAACTCACTGGCTGATCTAGGGCCAAAATAATGACTGATCCACACCCTCAAACGAGATTTATAGAACTCAGCCTCTGCGTCAGCCTCTGAAGCACCTCCAACCCTCAGCGCTACTCTGGCAGAGATTACGTTACCCCAGACTGGGTGACGCAGTCACTACGCTGCCCCTAAGTGTCTCTGCGTAACCCTGTGAGAGTTTCCAGCTGAAAATCATGCTGTCCTTGGAGGGAGTGCACTGTCCTTGCTGCTGCTGCTGCTCTCCTCTTCTGCGCTATCCTTGAGTTGATCTCTGCCTCTTGTGTATTCTAGACCCCGAGATCAGATCATCCCCTTGGTCTAAATTCCCCTCTCTGCAGTTGAAACACTTCTGAGTATTCTTAGCAAACCTTGCCCTAGAATCTCAGCTTAGCTTCAATGCTTTGCCTCTATGTGTCTTTACAAATGACCCCAAGCCTTTCCTTTATATTTTTCTCATTGGAAAACCAATGACCATGATCAGATCTTGAATCAATGGCTAAGATTAAAAGAAAGCTTGATCGTGTGACTTAAGACAATTTCATCACATGTTTAATTAAATTCACTTTAACTATTTAAGTTTCCTAAGTTTTAACTTAGGAAATACATTAAAATATTTAATTAATTTAATATCTCGTAAACCAGATGAAATTTCCCAAATCAATTTCTGGGTCTTGTAGATCAAGTGTACTCTAGTCCCTCCACAAAATTTGGGAGCTAGAGCACAACTGATGCTACCCCAAATACACAAAATCTCAACACTCCCTCTTAGCATCAAGGGTGTGCTCTATCAATACATCACACTATGCATTACATGATTTTGGGCACTGGTTCTGTGCTGCTGATGCTTGGCCTGCTGCCACTCAACTCTGCACTGCTGCTGCCATTCTGTACTACTGCCCATGACTCTGCCACTGCCACTGCAACCTCTGTACTGCAACTCCCTTTCAATATGTTGCATCTGTGCTACTCATAGCACTGCCACTGCTGATCTGCTGCATTGCAACTTCAGTTGTTGAGAGAAACAATTGAATCTCCTGCTCAATCTTTTGACAAACAAGTGAGATGGGCTGCATCCTCATCACTGAAGCTCCATAGGCTACAGTTCTGTGTTGGCATCTGAAGGATGATGCATAGCTACAACTCTGCACTGCGTAAGCAGGCTCCCTCTGCACTACTGAAGTCATATCAACCCCTAGTGCTGAAATCCCTCACGCTGCTGCTCACTGAGCTATCCCTTTGAAGCCTTCTGCGCTGCTGCAGCTCTGCACTGCGTAAGCAGCTCTGCTCTGCGCTGCTGAAGTCACATCAACCTCTGCGCTGTTGCTGCTTCTACGCTACTGCTGCTTTGCTCCTCTTAGTCTTCAGATCTGCCTCTGCCTCTGCTTCCTCTGTGATCTATGCACCCACCATTCCACTTGTCTCGCTACTATCTTAAGGCTGCTGTAGCTCGCTTGTGATCCACGAGATGATCTGGTCAAGGATCCTGCCTCTCTTCCATGTAGCTCCTCTACATGTCCATGTCACCCCACCTCCGTGGTTCATGAGCACTCATGGCTGCATCATCTGTTGACCCATCATCTGCCACAGCTGCTTTGGAAGAAGATGCTTCCTTGTCCCTTTTCTTCTTAGGACAATTGCTGGTAAAATGTCCCATTTCACCACAGTGGAAGCACTTGATCTTTGAAAGATCCTTCTTCTTCTTTGGCTGCTTCTTTGATGCCAAGGCTGCATCTTCCTCATCTTCCTTCTTCACTTTGCTCAATGCATGGTTGTGCTGTCTCTTGGTGAACCTGTGGAGTTCTTCTTGATGTAGAATTGACCACATGCTGTCCCAATCTGGGAGGTCCGCTCTTCCCAAGATACTTTGGACAATGGTTTCCCACTCATCTGTGACTGCATTGAGGGCAGTCTTGACTATCACATCATCGTCCACCATTGCGCCTGTTGATTTTCCCTTTTATAGGGAAGTCAAGGCCTTCCACATCTTGTTAGATGTCTTCTTCTCAGCTACGTTTGGTACAATATGGTCCTTGATACCATCCATAATCAACCGCTTGGGATGCCCAACAGCCTCCTTATGCTTCCGAAGGAGATCCAGATCTATCGGTGTGGCCAGAGTTTTCTCTGCGTGGTCTCTGAGATTATCTGCCTCAAGGACAATCAGGATCCTTGCTTTCCAAACCGAAAAGTTGGAGAGGCGATCCAGTCTATCTTGATCACGGAGTCCATGAGGAGCCATCTCCTCAGAATTTGTCGGAACTTCCTTTTCTCTTTACTAGAGAAATGGATCTAAGGCCCTTGGTGAAATAGACACCTTCTGCTCCCTGTGACAACTGATTTCCCTCCTTGGAAATCTACCAAATCAACTCTGATTCATCTTCTTCTTTGATCCTCTGATCAAACTGCAAGTTTCCTTTGGCTAGAAACTCTCTGAGAAGCTGATCTTCTCCCGCTCTTTGTCACTTGTGCTAAGGCTAAAAATCTGAAAACTTTAGAAATTTAACCCCAACAACTCTTCTGAATTTCTGCAGCTTTTCTGCAGAATTTTCTGGATCTAACAAATTTAGATCTGAATCACATTGGCTGGCTTCAGACCAATCCAACGCTGTTTCTGAGCTGCCTCTGCGCAGTAATTGCGTGGGCTTGCTAGGACATAGTGCTAGACAACGTTACCCTTCCCTCTACGTTAATCTGGCTCTGAAAACTGTGCTGTCCCTTCAGATTTGCGTTTCTGCTGCTTTTCCAGCTGCTTCCTGCAGCTAGAACCTTCAGTCTCTTGCCGGTGACCCTCCTAGATCTGCAATTGCTCTGATACCATGTGGAAATTTTTGAATCTTAATACTTTATGCAGAAATTATTTACTGTTAATCTAGTTATGCTCATCCTACTTAGACAAGTTATCAACTGAATAAATTCAAGTTAAAATCGAAGCAAAACACATAACAAATCTCCATTAATCTAGATCTAGAACAATTACATACACACATAGACAAAGTGACACAGTTATTTCTGGACAAATAGTCCCCGGAAAAACCCCATGTCGGAAAACCGATCTCTGGTTGCTGGAGGGTTTTATTATTAAGAATATTTCTGAATACACAAATCTGGGTTCCAGATCTGGAAAACCCGACAGAGAATACAGTAGATCTACAACTCACTGGCTGATCTAGGGCCAAAATAGTGATTGATCCACACCCTCAAATGTGATTTCCAAAATTCAGCCAAGATTAGGTCCTAGAGATCCCAGCGCTGCCCCTGAAAGCCTTTGCGTCAGCCTCTGAAGCACCTCCAACCCTCAACTTTGCTCCGGAAGAGACTGCGTTACCCCAGACTGGGTGACATAGTCACTACGCTACCCCTAAGGGTCTCTGTGTAACCCTGTGAGGGTTTCCTGCTGAAAATCACGCTGTCCTTGGAGGGATTGTGTTGTCCTTGCTGCTGCTGCTGCTCTCCTCTTCTGCGCTGTCCTTGAGCTGATCTCTGCCTCTTGTGTATTCTAGACTCTAGGATTAGATCATCTCCTAGGTCTAAATTCCTCTCTCTGCAACTGAAACACTTCTGAGTATTCTTAGAAAACCTTGCCCTAGAATCTCAGATTTTAGCTTCAGTGCTTTGCTTCTGCGTGTCTTTACAAATGACCCCAAGTCTTTCCTTTATACTTTTCTCATTGGAAAACCAACGACCATGATCAGATCTTGAATCAATGGCTAAGATTAAAATAAAGCTTGATCCATGTGACTTAAGCCAATTTCATCACATGTTTAATTAAATTCACTTTAATTATTTAAGTTTCTTAAGTTTTAACTTAGGAAATACATTAAAATAATTAATTAATTTAATATCTCCTAAACTAGATGAAATTTCCCAAATCAATTTATGGGTCTTGTAGATCAAGTGTACTCTAGTCCCTCCACAAAATTTGGGAGCTAGAGCACCACTGATGCTATCCCAAATCCAGAAAATCTCAACAATTGGCAGTGACCATACGGACTTACACTCTGACGGATCATTTCTTTGTGGTGGACATTTAGGACACCAATGTGAGATTGGGAGTGTAGACGTTGATCACGTTGGGGAAGGTCACTACGGACTGGGAGACTCTGGAGATGAAGTGGACAGACAAGAATACTAGTAAGCATGAGAGGATCCAAGACATGCACACTTATCCCCCGCAAACAGTTTCAGCACACCGGATGGAGGTAGACTTCTGGAAGGGAGACATATGGCGGGCAGTGGAGCTGCGAGTTTAAGAGGCAGGACATATCGGACGGGCAGTTCACCCAGATGTGCAGTCGATTTTGGACAAATATGCTACAGTTTTTGGGGATATACCTCCAGGACAGCCACCGGACCGGGGGTTTGAGCACACCATTGAGCTTGAGCAGGGCATTCAGGCCGTGATTACTACATCCTATAGGCACCCCACAGCCTACAGGGATGAGATTGAGAGAGCTATTCATGATCTCTTAGCGCTGGGACACATCTGACCCAACACTAGCTCGTTTTCTTCTTTTGTTGTACTGGTGAAGAAGAAGGATGGCACGTTGAGGATGTGCATTGATTATTGAGCTCTCAATAAGAAGACCATGAAGAACTGATACCCCATCCTGCGGATTGATGAGTTGATGGATGAGCAGAGGGGGTCGAAGTTCTTCTCGAAGATTGATTTGTGGTCGGGCTACCATCAAATCTGAGTGAGGGACCAGGATGTCCCCAAGACGACCTTCAGATGTCACTACGACCATTTTGAGTTTTTGGTGATGCCCTTCGGGCTAACCAATGCATCGGCCACCTTCCAGTCTTGCATGAACCACATCTTCTGTGGTCAGTTGAGGAAGTTCGTGCTGGTATTCTTCGACGACATCTTGATATACAACCGGACATGGGGGGAGTACCTACAACACATTGAGGCCCTATTGCGCATTTTGGAGGAGCAACATTTTTATGCTAAGCTCTCCAAATGCGAATTTGGGCTGACAGAGATGCCCTATTTGGGGCATATTTTTGGGGTGGACAGAGTGAGAGTCCACGAGGAGAAGATTCAGGCCATCTGGGATTGGCCGGAACCGAGGAACGTGACTAAGCTTCAAGGGTTTTTAGGCATCTGCACCTACTACTGGAAGTACGTCAAGGGGTTTTCCCAGCATGTTGCACCCCTCACAGATCTTACCAAAAAGGGGGCATTTAGTTGGACGGACACAGCTCAAGGAGGTGATGAGCAGTTGTCCAGTTTTGGTGTTGCCAGATTTCACGCAGCCCTTTGTTTTGGAGTGTGATGCCTCAAGAGAGGGGGTGGGCGCAGTCTTGATGTAGGGGGGCCAACCCATAGCTTTTGAGAGCAGGAAGCTATTGCCGCATGAGAGGTTGTATCCCATATACGACAAGGAAATGCTGGCTATCATGCATGCAATGGCCAAGTTTTGGCAGTACTTGGTGGCGAACATGTTCAGGGTGAGGACTGATCACAACAGCCTCCGGTTCTTCTTAGAGCAGAAGCAGTTGCAGGAGAGGCAACAGAAGTGGGTCTGCAAGATCCAGGCATATGACTTTGACAATGAGTATGTCAAAGGGAAGAACAACGTGGTGGCTGATGCTCTTTCACGCAGACCGACAGCGTTGTCTCTGATGAGCTTAGACACGAACTGGAGGGCTTAGTTACTGGTGGAGTACTCGAAGGACCATTTTTCCTGTGAGATACTGGATGGACAGATCATAGATGATGGGTACAGGGTGATGGATGAAGTGATATACTTAAGGGATAAGATCTTCTTGACTGGGAGCTCTCACCTCAAGGAGAAGGTAGTGCGTGCCTCACATGACTCACCATTATCAGGCCACCAGGGGTTCACCAAGACCTACAGGGCCATCAGGGAGAGGTTCTCTTAGAGAGGCCTTAAGGAGGACGTACTCCGACATGTCAGAGAGTGCGAGGTGTGTCAGCAAAATAAAGGAGAGATGAGCCATCCAGCAGGATTACTACAGCCAATTCCCATTCCGGAAGGGAAATGGGAGAGCATTTCGATGGACTTCATCACAGGGTTGCCCACGGTGCAGGGCAAGGATTGCATCTTTGTGGTCGTTTATCCACTGACAAAGTATGCACACTTATTCACTATATCAACACAGTATACAACAACACAGGTAGCAGAGTTGTTCTTCAGTGATGTCTTCAAATTGCATGGTCTTCCGAAGACCAATGTTAGTGATCGGGACAACCATTTCATGGGCGGATTTTGGCAGGAGCTCTTTCGTTTGGTGGGTACAAAGTTGACTCTGAATACCAGTTATCACCCTCGGATGGACGGGCAGACAGAGATAGTCAACAAGTGGCTAGAAGGCTACTTGCGAAACTATGTCACAGGGCAGCAAAAGGCATGGTTATGCTGGTTACATTTGGGAGAGTACTGCTACAACACCACTTTTCACATGTCCATCGGTATGTCTCCGTTCTATGCTTTGTATGGATACCATGCTTTGACTTTTGCTGACGTGATGTTGGGTGCTAACAAAGTCCCCAAGGCCAAGGGCTAGATCCAAGAGAGTCACGATATACTCTGAGATCTCAAGGATAACTTAGCTACAACTCAGAACCAGCAGAAACTATATGCCGACAGGGCACGAGTTGAGAGGTAGTTTGAGGTAGGGGACTTGGTCTACTTACAACTTCAACCATATTGGCAGTCCACACTAAAGCAGAAGGAGGCTGAGAAGCTCAAGCCTCGCTTCTATGGACCTTACAGGGTGATCTGCAGGATTGGGGAGGTTGCATATGAGCTAGAGTTGCCTACAGGTAGCCGGATCCACAACATCTTCCACGTATCCTGCCTGAAAAATGCATTGGGGCAGCAGGTGACTGCAATAGAGGAGCTTCCACCGATAGATGATAAGGGGCATTTGGTGTTGTAGCCAGAAGCCATCATAGACACCAAGGAGAGACAACTACGGGGTAGGACAGTCAGAGAGTACTTGGTGAGGTGGAGGAACTTGCCGGATGAGGATACCACTTGGGAGAGTGAGAAAAGCTTATAGCATCCATCTCTGCAGTTGCTTGAGGACAAGCAACGCTTGGGCGGGGAGGACTGTAATATTCCCAATTAGCAGCAGCTAATTGGTAATGTTAATTTTGGCCAGTTTTGCTTTTTTGATATTAAAGCCAGTTAATAAAGTAGGTGATGAGACACATAACCCATACTTAGGAAATAATCATTCCCTAAAGTCACTTGAGCATATATTTACTTGACAGTGTGGGGCCCAGGAGGGTGAAGTGGCAGCATGAGGGAAGAGGCAGTGTGGGCCCATGACAACGCAATGAGAGAGGGACAGCGTGGGCCAAGAGGGACATCGTAGTTTGGTGGGGCCCGAGTGAGAGCAAGGCTCTCAAAGCATAAAAAGGGGAAGAGGCTCCTCATTCTCTCATTCTCTTATGCATCTATGATTTCTGTCTTTTGACATTGAGCATGCTTTTGTTGTTGAGTGAAGTCTACAAGTGTTGTTCAGCACACCGGGTGTCTCCTAGCAGAGATCCCAACCTCAGCCCTGAGGGACTTCGAGTGCCTGCTTAGGTTAGGAGTTCTAACCATTGTTTTGCAAGAGGGAGCCATAGCATCTTTAGCTAGGAATTATGCATTTGCTTGAGCAGCGCAGTCTCTGGGAGAGATCACGCAGTTTGTGGTGGAGGTAGTTCTGAGAGTGAGGAATTATCAGGGGTTTCAGCCCGAGATAGTGTGAAGGGATCAACCCTTCACTATTTCATTATTTTGGTATAGGAGGAGACCATTTGCAGAGGATCATTTAGGGCCAGCGTATTTCACTGGGATAACGTTATTTCCCAAGGGAGGTCAAATTCCGAGGTCATCCTTTTCGAGATTCCTTTCTGGGCTTTTCTGGGTTATTGGAGGAGAACTCATTCCCAAAGTTTCACATTTTTCTGAGTAGGGGAACAACCCCAGAGAGCCATCCCATTTTAGCAGTAGCAGCAGTTCGGCAACAACAACAACAACATTTGGAGATTATGTAGTCCTTGACAAAGAAGCCATTCATTGAGCATTTTTGAGAGTATTTCCAGTTTGCTTTGTGCAGGCCAAAGTGCCATCATTCTGATCACCTTTGTACCCATTATTATCTTTCAGTTATATAATAAAATGTCTCAGCATTTCTCCATATTTGCATTGTTTATGTGATGTCTCTCTATTTGCTTTAGATGCTTGTTTATGTTGCTTTGTATTACTGTTTATTTCTATTCGGAATAATACACCATGACTCCCTACACACACCCTACATGTGCCAATGTATCCCTCTAGAGGGTTAGGACCCCGTATAGGGAGACCAAACCCAAAATGGAGGCCATCTACAATCCCGCATAAGATCCAATGTGTCCCCTTGCTTTCTAGTATAACAATTCATTTAAAGAAATTGAGTTAAAGAGATTACAAACCATGGATAACAAGTGGACACTTCATAATGGCATGCCCTTACATAGTGGGCTTTGGCATGTGCTAATGTCTCCAAACTCAAATGGGGGTTAACCAAGTACCCTATTAGGTGGTTTCTACTTTTGAAGGGGACAACATGTCTAGGGTACATCTTTCAGTAGTGGTGGCATGTGATAAAGAGATGAACGAAATAGGGAATGAAAAGGGGCAATCATGGGCCACATGCCACTGTACAAGGGTAGCTAACAAAGGGAACCCCACACTTGGGTATATATTGTACAGGAGGGAGCAATCGTGGTACATGAGTTACACTGACCTTGATTTTTCCACCCTTCTTCATATTGCTTTTGCCTTTTATGATTTTTCTCTGATTAACTGGCCAGGGCTCAAGGGATAAGAGCATGATGTGTAAGGTATAACAATGGATACCCCCTTTAAGGTAGGTCAATTCATTTCCCACCAGGGGTTGGGACAATCATGGGTTCTTGAATGATAAAGGAGGCTCATCCAAGGCCTATAGGAACAAGGTTGATGGCTGTGAGTATTGGGTAGAGCTCATGCATTTGGCTTTTGTGCACGTACTAAATGTGTTTGTCCCAACCATTTTTTGCATTTTGTGGTACATTTTCCTGTTGAATGTGGCCAATTATGCTTTTACTTTTTTTTTTTTAATACTTCAGCCGCATGAACCTCCGTGTCATCGTTTCAGGCCCGACCCAAGGTGTGGGCAAGGGGAAGGGGAGGCTAACCCTATGTGGACCTAGTGGAGGGATGTGGACCCAGGCGGGAGAAATGATGAATCAAGTTGTAATGAAAGGAAAGGGGGTGATATATGTGGATGAAGGAGTGGGACCACAAAACCAAAATTATGGTTTCCCATGTAGTACCATCCCTATAGCCCATAGGTCAATAATAGAGATCCCAAGGGACTAGGGTGACATCCAAAAGAGATCTAGGGACAAAAGCATAGACCTAGCCCACCCTTTCCACCAAATCCCCCCATTAATCCATGGCAAGAAGTTTTCATGATAAGTAAACTACAATACTCAATCACCAAATGATAAGGCATACCTTTAGGTTTTGGAGACCCACCTTGAAACATATGATCATGACAAATGGGTGAGGGAACACATGGCAGGCTCACGTGGCAGAGAAATAGCACATCGAGCTAGTTGGTGGTTGCAAGGGGCTGTTGGTTGCCGACTGAGGACCATCTTGGAGAATATTTTCTCCGAAGGATATGACCCACAAAATGGTGGGTAATAGATCCAAGGGCTTTGGCATATTTGTAGTGGATTAATTCATACGTAGGGCACCAAAATAACAAAAAAATGGCATTAAACCCCCATTAAAAAAAAAAAAAAACCCACCTCATTGTAAAAAATATTTTTTTTTACTACATTACATGCAATGAAAAATGGCAATAAGAGGGTGCATAAGAAAGCTAAAAAAGAAAAATGAAGCTTGCTGTCCAAATATGTGGAGAACCCTTGCATTGGCTCGTGGGCGTGAACATCATAGCAAATGGAAAAAAACAAAGAAGAAAAATGTTGGTAGGCGAAGAGGCAAGCAAGCATAACCCTAAATCTATGAAGAAAATATTTAACATAGGTGTTTTTAAGAACATACCTATTAATGGAAGAAATGAAGCTTCTCTCACTGTTCTTGAATCTTTGATCCACAAAACATTTTTGATTGTTGATGATAATAGTTGTTTGATCCGCGGTCCCTCCTTGGAAACCACCACAAAGCTCTTCCCATTCCTTCTCCAAGACTAAGAAAGCAAAATGAGCAAATAAAAGTAAAAAATTGGCTTTTGTAGCCGCGACCTAGCTTGCCCCACGATATTTTAGGTCGTTGCACAATATTTTAAAAATATCGCGATGTTTTCAAAACGGAAAATGTTGCGATATTTACTCGACGATATATCGTTTTGACAAAAATATTGCAATATTTTCAAATATTAGCAATATAATCAACACTAGAACTAACATTATCTCATTTTATTTAATTTATAATGTAATTAAATTACTTTATTTATAAGTTAAATAAATCACTTTATTTAAAAATTAAATAAATTACGTTATTTGTATATTAAATAAATTACTTTGGTAACTTTAATTAAATTAAATTATAAATTAAATAAATTTAATTCATAACCTGTTGTATTTATTTATTTTTTGATTAATGCATTATATATATATATATATATATATATATATATATAATGGTGGTATACATATAAAGTACCCCACTCAATTTATTCATTATATTCTGGTGAGTTAGGATTTTACTTCGATAATCAATTCATTACCCTAAACTTAGACGTTTTCCAATATTAGCCAGTATGTATACTAGTGCAGTACATGTGATAACATGCATATGTAGCTATCATATGGATGCCTCATATGCATGCTAATATTCTTGTGTCCCCTATAATAAGAGAGGGTTCATTACATACACCCCTCCTTTAGGAAAATTCGTCTCGAAGTTAGGGTTTATAGTATAATAGTCATTACTTTATTGATTATTATAGTCATGTAAGGTCTACATTCCGAGATTGAATTTTCATTTATAATGTGAAGACACTTTTAAATTTGTGTTTTAAATATTTATTCGTTTACAACATAATAGTCATGCCTTGCCCCAACAGAGCTTCTGAGCTATTCTAGAATCAATCTATCCTTCCTAATCTCTTTCGCTCCCATACTATCTGTCCTCTACTGGAATATGCCATGGCATCAGTGATACTGACCTCAAGGTGACATCCTCGACCATATTGACCAAATTTCCTAGCAGGCATCAAAACTTCATCGTCACACGTCTAGGGGTGCGTGACTCACACAATCCTCCCATGATTCTAGGTTTTGGAGGATAAACGGTGGGAAACAACTTCACCCCTCCTAGTAGGATCAGGGTCAACACCCTATCATGAAATCTCATTGAGCTTCAATTGTTCTTGGAGTTTTGTCATCACATAGGTCGTTTTGGTAATGATACTATCTCCATTGTAAGCGCTTGTCCACACATTATAATATATGTATCAATATATTCAAATCCAATGGTATTTAGATAACAGTTTTTGTGCATTCCTAATATGTTGCCATCTATGATATTTATATTTGAGTTCATATAACATATTTGGCTATGTCTAGCCATTGTATCTGTAAGTTCACTTTCATAATAAGTAGTCAAGTGTAGTCATTTTTTTATTTCTATCTCATCATTCATGTTGATATAAAAATAAAAATTATAGACATGATATCCAAACACAATTCATAATTCATATTAGTATCATGTACCAACAATGTTAAGCAAATAATAGACTTCATATTGGTATCCATGTACGAGCAATGTTAAACAAATAACATATTTCATATTGGTATCCATGTACCAACAATGTTAAAAAAATAATTTGAAACCATTCTTATGTGTAATATTTCATAGTGATAGAACAATTCAAAAGGATAATCTTAAGTATCTAGCAAAAATAAAGTAAATATTTACAAAATAAGGTTTTTTAAGTGCTTTAAAATCAAAACAAGTTGGGGTATTTTTGGAATATGGCCTTTGTGTCTTCCCAGGTAGCCATCCAGACTATACTTATCCCATTGGACCTTAACTTGGTATACTAGCTCAGTTCCTGAGCTATCGAACTCTACATTCCAATATATGTAATGGTTTGACTGAAATAGTTCTCTTGTCCGATACTTGCAATTCCTTCCATTAAAGGTTATGAGATTTGTCAGCTATGTAATGTCTTAATACAAATGCATGAAAAAATTATGAACTCTATGCAAGTGGGGTCGTAGTGCAAGATGATAGGCGATAGGTCCAAAGTTTTGCAAAACTTTAAATGGCCCAATAAACCGAGATGATAATTCTGTTCTTTTTCCAAACCGAGTGGTGGTTTTGTTTGTTCTGATGTGGATGAAAACTTGATCTCCTACTTCATAATTTCTATCTGTTCAGTGAGCATCAACATAACTTTTCTGTCTATCTTGTGCTTCCTTTAACCATTGCCTAATTTGATTTACCTGTTCTTCCATCTCTTGAATCAATTTTGGCCCCACTATCACTCGGTTCTCTAACCTATCCCAACTTAACGGTGTTTTGCAAGGTCTGCCATATAATGCTTCAAACAGAGGAATTTCGATTGAACTGTGGTAACTATTATTGTATGCAAATTCAACTAAGGGCAAGTGCTTTTCCCAATTTGTCTGCTAATCCATAACGTACATCCTCAACATATCTTCTGTTACTTGGTTCACCCTTTCTGTTTGTCCATCAATCTCAGGATGATAAGCTGTACTTAAATTTAATTGAGTTCTTAAGGCTAACTGCATACAAGTCCAGAACTTTGAAGTGAATCATGGATCCCTATTTGATATGATATTCTTACATGAAATCTAATGATTTCATTTGTCAATATTCTGGTTATGTCAGCAACTTCATAAGTATCTTTTATAGGAATAAAATGGACGCTTTTTGTTAGTTTATCCACCACAAGCAGAATGGGATTATGCCTTTATGGTGTAAGAGGTAGGCCCACGATAAAATCCATAGAAATCACCTCCCATTTGGTTACAGGAATGTTGTGAGGTTGCAAGAGATCTGCTTGGTGACAATGGTCAATTTTCACTTGTTGACATTCAAGATATTTTGCAACGAATTGAGCAATATCGAGCTAGATTCTTGCCTAAAAGAAGAGTTTCTTTGTGTCAACATACATTTTCTTTACACCAGGATGTGCACAATACAATGCTCTATGTGCTTCCTTAAGAATGGTGTTTCAAAGATTCCCATTTTCAGGGATGTACATCCTTCCATGGAATTGTAATAGTCCATCATCCTCTAGTACATATCTTAGGTTCTTTTGTATTTTCACTATCTAGCCCGTATCTTACTTTAAAATACCAATTGTCTTCCAAGAGATGTTATAGCACTCGCTTCCTCAAGTCTACCTTGATAGGTATGAGGGAAAAGATCCTTGGCCTTCTACTTAAAGCATTGGCCACTACATTTTCTTTCCTTTAATGTAATAAATTCCAAAGTCATACTCACTTAAGAATTCACTCCATTGCCTTTGCCTATCATTCAAATCCCTTTGGGTAAACAAATATTTCAAACTTTGGTGGTTGCTTTTCGACTTACAAGGTAGTGTCTCCATATCTTTAAAGCTAACACCACAACGACTAACTCTAAATCATGTGTGGCGTAGAGTTCTTCATGAGGCTTTAACTTCCTGGAGGCATATGCTATTACTCCTCTATCTTGCATTAATACTGCCCCTAATCCTTTCTTGGATGCATCAGTACATACAATAAAGTCTTTGTCCATGTCAAGAATTCACAAGATTGGCACACTAGTCAAAAATATTTTAATCTCAGAGAATACAATTCGACATTCCTCGGTCCACTCGTACCTAATTCCTTTGTGTTGGTGGGTGGTGATAGTATTTGCAATTTTTGAGAACCCTTCTACGAAACTTCGATAATATCTAGCTAAGCCCATAAAACTACGCATTTCATGCACATTTTTCAGTATCGACCAATCCATGATTGGTTTTACCTTCTCAGGATCTACTGAGATCCCTTCACCAGATATGGTATGACATACGTAATGATTTTTCTTCTGAAAGAAGAAAAACTTGGATAAATTTCCATATAAGTGATGTTCCCTGAGGCAAGATAATACTATCCGCAAATATTCTCCATGCTCCTCATTTTTGGAGTAGATGAGAATATCATCTAAGAAGACTTGTACATAGTGGTCGAGGTACTTGTACAAAAAACTATTCATCAGATTCATATAATGTAGAAGCATGTAAAAGTCATGATTTGAGGGTTGGCCCTCAAATCCACCTAAATGGCTCCCTATGGTTCCAAAATCCACCTGGGCACCACAAAGTGGTCTCTATGGGTCTCCAACTATGAAGAGCATCCATCTCTGCTTTAGTGCTGAGGGCTTTCCAGGTGCTACTATCCCTCCCAAGTTTGAGAAAGTGAGACCATCGTCATCTGGGACCTGGATCAACTGCCATTCTTCAAAAGAGGCTAAGGCTGACGGGGGGGTGTTCTATGTCCAGGTGTCTCATCTTGAAGAATCATCAATTGCATTGCAAAGTGGCACAACATCTTGGGTGCATGAAGTGCTCTGATACATGTGTGATATGTTGGTGCTACTGGGAGGCCCAAGAGTCTCAATGATTCACTTGATAGTGCCAAATTGCCTCTCTAATGGCCTGGGTACATGTAGGTAAGGCTCCCAAGACATGGGCTGTTGAACCACTTGACAATCACAACATAGATTCTAGTGAAAGCAACCTATCATTATGGAAAAATATCATTATTGCATCTAACTGAACCAAGCTTGACTATCATGGGCTATTTAATACTTTATGCAAAGATACCCTTCCAAAATTAGAACCTTGAACTCGCAATGGTGTTTTCTCCCTAGGGGGTGTTGGAAAATACAATGTAGCAGCTATTAATTCAGATTTTTCCTTTTTCCTTAGTACTTGCTTATGATCTTTTTTATCGTCTTGTGTTTCTTTATTAGATCTTTTCATCAAACAAATACCAAGATCAAAACAAAAAAGACAATGGACACAAAAATTAGGCTCCAAGCCAGGGCAAAACCCCTCCAAGGGGAAAACCCATAAAATCTCCCCTTCTTATAGAATCTACTTCAAATGAGACAACAAAGACCAAATCCTAGAGCAAGTCCTTCTCCAAGTACCAAGTCAGTCCTTCAAGAAATCCTTTTGAGCAGATTAAATCAACAAAGCTTGATCCTGCTTCAACCAAGTTCCAACTACACCTTCGACCCCTAGCTGCAACCCTAAAACTTCAGCCCTGTAGCTTTTGCAAAAACCCTAATCAAACTTTTCAAGAGATCTTCCTTTGAGGAAGAAAGATCCTTCCAAGGTCAATAAGGTGAATACAAAATATATGCTCTTCCAACGACTTGATACTGCAACTCGTTCTCGTGCAATTCGGACCTGCAATTTCGCCCTTCCTGGAAGACGTCAAAACCTTAGATCTTCGCATGTGTGAGAGAGATAGAGCCCCAAAACATATCTTCTTCCTTCTTCTTGCTTTCTAGACCTTCAGTCTCATTTTATTCTTTCTTCCCAGCTATAAATCAAACTTCTTCTTGAGAGATCAAACTTGTGAGTGAGCGAGTGATAAATGAGGTTGAATCTGCTTCTTTATATAACCTTTCCAAGGGGTTGAATTCCCTCCTTTAGGTTGACTTGTAGCTGCCAGGGACGACTTGTACTTTGGAGGTTTCCAGGACTTTCTAGACACAAAATGAATTCTTTTACAAGTTACATCTTTCCCGGAAGGGTCTTATAAATATGATGTTGACTCTCTTGACTCATGACAATATACCCTATGACCTAACAAACCCTAGAAGCACCAAGAAGATGCTTTTACCTAGAAGACCATCAATAATGATAAGGAAACCCATGCTTTAGAATATTTTTTTTTTCTTTTCTTCTTTTTGTTTGTTACGTGAGATACATATTGAAATGAGTACAACAACAATTATGAAGACTGAAACTAGTTACATTTCTAATAGGTAGGAGTGGCTAAAGGACAATCCAATTAGGTGTTTCAATCCCAAAGGGGAAGTGACATTTTCTTAGTCCACCCTTCAATTAATAGGTGTTAATGATTAATAATGATGGTCATAAAGGGGATAGGGCTTCATGGCCAAGTGCCATGGTCAAAGGGACCAACTGATGGGGGATCCACATACTGAGTTTATTGACGTGAGGAGGAAGAGATTGTGGATGCATGAGTTACCAACCAGGCCTTTGTTTTTTCGCCCCTCTTGTGTGCCTTTTTCTTGATTTCTCCTTGTATTATTGCCTATGTTGCAAGGGGACCCGTCCCCACCAAATTTCATGGTGTTTCTTGCGTCCTGACGATTCGGGTACTTTGGAACTCGTCGGAAACGTTCCCAATTGTCTGAGGACTCCATCGGGGACTTGGGGACTTCTAGGCTGTCCCCGAGCTGTCCCTCGAAAAATAGGGGACTTTTAGGGAACTTCCCAAACGTCCCTTGATAAATCAGGGACTGTAGGACATCCCCTAATATCCTGCTCCTTGAATGTTAAAAAAATTTAAATTAAAAAATTAAACCCAATCTCTAAAATCTAAATAGTTAAAATTAAAAATCAATTTTGAAATTTAAAAACATAAATGCTATGCATACTACCTAAACCTAAACCTACTTATCGCACGACTCATATGATACATATCGCACACTAAGTATATGGGTGTGACTATACTCTATGACTATAATTTATAAATTTATAATCCATGGTTTTTTAGACTCTTAATTTGGGATTTATAATTAAATTTTAATGACTTGTTCATGTTTACAGTTTTATTAAATTTTACTTTTAGGCTTTAAAGTTTAGTTGCTATTTAAATTTTGAAATGATTCATCATGCATTGCAACATCATAGAATGATTATGTAGACAGTTGTAGATTGTGTTGTAGCATACTAATAGTACTTCTTAAGTTCTTGACAATAGGAAATGATAATGAGATTTGTTTTTGTGATGCGCAATGATGATTAAATGGTATTAGTATTAAACAATTAGTATTTTATTTTGTAATTTGAATTTCGAAATTAGTAATAGTTCTAATTTTAATATTTTAATTTATCATTCATGTTCATTGTTGATGCTAAATTGATAAATTTTATTTTAATTTTATTTTTTTAATAAAAATAACAATTAGTTGCCGCACTAGTCATCCCCAACCTTCCGTTCCCTGAAAATTTGGGGGTGCGCTCCCGTCTCGGAAACTCGTCCCCTCGTACTCCCCTCCCCCCGCCCCGACAACCAGTGAAACATAGATTATTGCTCATAGCTCAAGGGTTAGGCCTTGCTTTGAATGATATGAGCAGTTGTATTACCCCTTAATGATGAGGCAACTTGTTGCTCATCGGGGTTGGGACATACAAGTGTTCCTTATTTTGATATATTGGGAAAACATTTGCATAGGAATTGGGTAATGGCCATATGAGTGAAGTAGAGCTCATGCTAAGCTTTTTCCCACGTGCTAATCTGTATGTCTCTAGCCATATTTTCCATTTTGATATTTTTTCTTTTCTTTTGCTTGTGGCCATGATATGCTCTTTCTGTTTCTTTTAGTTGCATCAACCTCCTGGGGCCAAGTTATGTGCCCTAGCCAGGTATGTGGATGTATGGGTGCCAAATCTCAAAGAACCAATGGTTAGTTGAACCCGAAGAATGGATGTGAGATGAGGGATTGGAATGTATGATGGAAAGTGATAAGTATGACATAACTATAGAAGGAACTACACTATCTCAATCAGGGCTTCTCAAGTAGTGCCCCTCCTATACTCATTGGGCCATTAGCGGAGGTCCCATTGAACTAGGATCGAAGATTAACCCCCCATTTAAGGTGAGAGAACAATATCACGGTCAAAGCCCATCTTTCTTTTAGATCACCCCATAATCCTTATCAAATGCTCAAAAACAAACAAGTGTAAGCACTCGGTCACAAAATGATTAAAGTACCTTTTGAGAGGAGGCCCACCTTCATCCATGTGCTCTAGTTGGATGGGTGAGAAGCATAGGGCTGATGCAAGTGGCAGAGATATAATAGCATGTCATTGGTTAATGGTGGCTATCAAGGGTTGCTGGCTAGCCAACTGTTTGTCAGGAATAGGAGAAACATCTTCTCCTAGGGGTTACCCATTTTGGTGGGTAACAGTCTTGAAACTCAGGTTAAGGTCCTGTAGATTTTTTCCTTGATTGTAGAATTTATTTTCTCGTTTGGTGCTAGGAGATGGAGTGGAGCTTTAAGGAAGTAAGTAGGGAGGGAGGTGATCAATCATAATAGGCACTGTCTCATGAAATGACCATTGATAAAAGATGTGAGAAGGGCATTGAGTTGAATTACTGAATGATGCAAGTCTCTTAGACGAGTACAACACCAAAAAGCATTATTGCTGGCATCTTGAAGAGAAGTCTACCAACTATTGTGCTCTATGAGGATAGATGATAACCTTGAAGATTGTCTTAGGGTGAAGGGGATATCCACCAAACTATGCTTGTAGGAGACTAACTATTTGTTTGCATCAAATAGGATGGTGGAGCATCATAGTTCGGAACTTAAGTGTGAGACTGCTCTGTATGACCAAGAATGGGACTCCAAATCGTATAGCCATAAAAAGTAGTGTACTTGACAAGGGCATCAAAGAGCTTCTTCTTACATATATCCTTGAAATGAGAGCTTCATCTTAGATTTTATGCCCTTGAAATGAATTTTAAAGTATGATCTCTGAAGCATGGCTAATGAGGTGTACCCTTTACAAATCTCTTGTTGGAATGTGTATTTCATAATGAAGATGACATACGTGAATTGGATCCCAAGTAAAAGAGGTGGTATTACAAGCTTGGTTTCTCCATGGTTGACTATTAGCTGTTGAAGATTACAAAACTTAGTAAAAGCACCAAATTGCCTCTAAACCACGTCTAGAGTGGATGCCAACAACACCTCCTTATTGCTACATAAAAGGAGGACTTACAGGACATTAGATTTCATGATATATACACGAGTGCAAAATTTGTGGATATAGAATATATTTTTTGTTTGGTAGATGAGACATCAGCTTTCGTTGAATCCACATTTTATTAGATACATGTAAGAGTACAAAATTGGTGGATATAGAATATTTCATTTTGCTGTAGGCGAGCCATAACTTCGATTGAATCATGCCATTGATTTTTTTACATTGCGTAGGCAAGCTATCAACTTACGTTGAATTGAACCAATCACATTTTACATGCTGATTCCAGTAGATTTCGTAGTAGATTTTTTGGAAAATACCTTTTGAAATGATTTCTTTTGCTTATTGCCACCAATTTTCATCTTGCCTATTTATCAATGGGAGCTCACCTCTTCATTTGTCTGGGAGGTCACCACCTTTATGGTGAGGGATATGCCTTTCTCCATAATAACTAGCTAAGAAGTTGCAATAGCATCACAGGCATGACTTTCTAAACGGCCAATAAACTGAGCCAGCCAATACATTTGGGAGAGGAATGAATTTTTAGATGGATGTAGGAAACTGGCTTTAATACAAATGCTTATTTCGTTGACTGATGTGGAAGTAGTTGGCTGATAGACAAAGTAATCAGACATTGGCAAAGCCACAAAAAAAATTATGAAGTCATGATTCTTCAATAGAAATAGAAATAGAAATAAACATGAAAGAATTTGCATTTATTGGTAACTAATGGGGAAATGCTGAAGCTGAAAGATTTGTGTAATTTTATAATAATGGTCAATAATAAAATTTGTAATAGAATTAAGAAATGAAAACGTCAGAATCCAGATATTACATTCTATTGATTTATACTCATATCTGGACAATTTGACTTCCCATGTTTGGTGGGATGGCCAAGGAAGCTAAATACAATAGCAACGCATTCCAGCTAACTACTTATCCATAGGGACATATTAAGTGACATATCATTGGCTTAGTTAAAATAACAGATTTGCACACTGTTGCTATTCCTTTCTTTGAAAAGTAGTTGTCATGATTGTGCATCTGTTTGATTAATGATATATAATTTTTGGAATGCGTTCAAAACTGATTTGTTTTTGTTCTGCACAAGCAGGTTTTTTTCAGTGATGAGTTTTAGGAGTCATTCACAAAAATAAAAGCTCTGCAGGTGCGGCAGCAAATCATAAACACAATACTGAATATTGCTAATGGTTGGCGCCAAAGCAGGAAAGATAGTACTCAAGCTGATGAGGGCCTTGTAAATGAATATCCAATATTGGGTCTATATTTAGTGTGGACCACTGATGTGCAGAGGGGGGGAGAAATTGTGCAAGTATTGAAAATATGGAATGTTCTAGGGCTGGAAAATCTTCCTCATTTCAGAAAACGTTTGGAGAACATTTTCCTCACATACTCACCCATGTATATTGAACGTTGCAAAGCAAAGCGCCTGGACAGGTAAAATGGATTTTGTCATGTCTTGATTTTGAAAAAGCAGTGTATAAATAATACACATATTTCTTCATGTACTTATAATGTTCCAGTGACTAGTATTGGCATATGCCAGAGGAATGGAGGAAACTGTTATAGTAGTTGTTATTGCTATTATTTTATTGACTGAGAAAAATAGATAGTGATGTGGAAGTTTGTTAAATTTCTTGATTATAAGATTTATTCTATGAATTGTGAAATAGCAATGCTGGTTCATACAAGCTTTTAAGATAACACTCCAAATAAGTTGGAAGAATGATCTGTGTATTTACCTTGTTCTTATTAGTAATATAGGAAGGGGCAAAGTGGCTTACATATTTTTTTGTTTCAATAAACATATTAAGTATGGGTATCTAAAAGCTCTGTTGTTGTAGAGAACATAAACGTACACTTCCATGGAGGTGGGAAGATGACCGTGACTTCGTGTGGTATAGATCTTTAAAGCAATCAGAAGTTCGTGAGACTTCCCAATGCAACCCTTCTGAAAGGGAGGAACTTCCTCTGGAGCATGCAAGAGTTGATGAAAGTTTATTACTGATGAAATTCTATTCTTTGTCGGCTGGCATCTCCAATCAATTGCTTACAGCCAGGGATGGATCAGAGATTGGTCTTCAGTTTGAGGTCAATGATGAAGAATCACAAATAGTCCGGTTTCCAAGGAGTTTGTTTATTCTTGGGCGGTCTGGAACTGGAAAGACAACTGTACTTACAATGAGATTGCTTCAGAAAGAGCAACAATCTAAAGTTGCTTTGCATGGTCTCTTTTGTGACCAGCCTAGTGAATTTCAAGAAATGGAAAGCAATGAGCGCAGTTGCATACGACAGAAAGTAGAGGATGGAAGGAATATACGCCAGGTGTTTGTTACAGTCAGTGCAAAGCTTTGTTCAGCAGTCAGGAATAGCTTAGCTCGTGTTGACAGGTTGGAGTTTTCTTCATCAGCAGTATATATAGATAGTGTTATTTGGTCTTGTATCATAATGATTTCTTTCAATTGCATGATCTTTCCGTTTTGTTTCAGACCAGTGTAAAATGGAAACCAGCATAAGTAATAGTGAATAGGAAATTGGGATAAAGTGAGGACAACTCTTTTAAAGGCTCATAATTAAATGTAATAGCTTATCTACTTTCGGTCAAATATGGTGATTTAAATTAAATACAGTAAACTTTTTCTTTGACAGCATACACATAAAATCCTGTGATCTAGCTCCGATACACAGGAAAAAGAAAAAACTGCACCATCCTTTATGATAAATAAAGATTATGTAGAGTTGAGCTTGGCCACTGATAGGAAAGGTTCATGGCTGGTCACTAAAGAACAACGAGACAACAGGACACAAGATATAGGCAATTAGCCAGGGCCAAAACCTCTCCAATTGAGAGGAAAACCCACCAGAATTCTTCTTTTCTTCTGAACTTCAATTGAAAAATTCCAAGACCTTTGACCCTTGACAAAGACCCTCCAAGACCAATTCATCCTTCTTGATGAGCTTTCCTTACCAGCAACAAACATCGAACTTCCAACAACTTCGACCCCAACAATAATTTCTGCATCTTCGATCTAGCAGATTTAGCAACTTCAACATTGATGCAGCTTCAACAACTTCGACCTAGTATCTTCACAGCTTCGACCTAGAAGCAGCTTCACAGCTTTGAACTTGCAGCTTCACGGCTTCGTTGCTTCGACATCGCAGCTTCACGGCTTCGACATCGCAGCTTCACGAATTTGATCCAACTTCACAACTCCGATCTTGCAACGTCACAACTTCGATGCAACTTCAGAATTTCATCTAGCCCAATAACTTTAGAAACCCTAATAAGAGAGAGAGAGAGAGGGAGGACCAAAACTTCGATTCTTCTTATTCTTCGTCCTTTTCTAGCTACTTCTTCAAGGAGATCGAACTTTCTTGAGATTGTGTCAAAATGAGGTCAAGTTCCTTCTTATATATAGCCTTTTGAGGGGTACGAATTGCTATCTTGAGGCTGACTTGCCCCTTCGAGGCCTTGGAGGGTCTTTTGGCTCTATTTTGAATCGATAATTTTTTCTTTACAATATGTAACATACCCAAATGGGTCTTCAATACATGACAATGACTCATTGACTTTATGACAAACCTAGCACTCAATGGGTGCTTGACCTAAAAATAAATTTCCCTTGAGCATGAAACCTATGCCTCAAGAACAACAATAATAAATTTATTTTTTTATTTCCATCATATACATAAAATCATGATTACATATGTCATTATGAAGACCGAACCTAGTCACATATTTCAACACTCCCTCATAACTTGGGAGGTATTCATAATCTATACAAGGTACTTGGACATTCTCAATTTAAAGAATTCTCACAAGAAGAGTTAGATTGGTAACCTATCTTTTTAGCATCATATCATCCAACATTGTCACATAGAAAAGAAGCAAAGCCTTGACTAACATCTCTATCTCTCCACAAGATCTGTGCTCAATGTTGGCGAGACCAATGAATTTATAGATACCTTCATGATTGTCTCTCAAGGAACATACCCCACCCGGGTTCTCTCAGGGTATGTCCTTCCAGGACTATTCTTATCTTGGATTCCCAGTCCTCAAAGAATATCGGTCCTTTATGACTACTCTTATCTTCAATGCCGTACCACATCATTAAAGAGTATGGGATGCCATATGCTTACCCAATCCTCCATTCTTTCTTCCCAAAGTGAAAACAAGAATGATGTGTCTATATCTCCCTCTCAACCAGGGAGGATATACCCATTCCGAGAAAGGAATGTACCCATTGCTATAAAAGGAATGTACCTAAGCTCCCTCTTATCAAGGGACTTGTCCAAGCTCCCTCTTAACTAGGGACTTGTGTTAATTTTAGTTAACAATGGTATGTTCTATGCTTAGCCCAATTTACTTCAATGTTCCTTTAACAACCCAATGACAATTTCCAATTATTTCCAGTAGCAATCACATTAACCATTAATCACATTGACAGTAAATTCATATAGAACATAAAACAAAATGTAGAAGACAAGCCAGGACAAGTGAACACCGGATTTGGCAGATGCCAGGGAAAAACTCCAATGCCAAGAAAACCCTTTGATTAATTCTTCTTATTATTATATCAAAATTTCAGCAGAGAGAGAGAGAGTACAAAAATCAAATTGACTTTCCCAATCCAAACTCAAATCAGCCCTGTCAAATTCTATAGTCAACTACAGTCAAACTTCAACCCTAATCGGAAAGTCAACGCTGGTCAAAACAACACTCAAACATCTCCTTTGAAGCTCAGTCAAAGGAAGTCAAACTCAACCTCCAACAATAGTCAAATTCAACCCAAAACAATCGCAAAAGTTGTGGTCAAACTTAGTCAACCTTGTGGTCAACACAGGGCAAATAACCCAGAAAACCTCGATTTTTGTGCCAATCAATGCAGCCTAAGAAAATAGGAATTTTGACCCAAAAACAACAGTCAAACTCATTCAAAATCACCTCAATCAACTCTGGTCAAAGCTGGTCAAACTGTCTGAAATTTTTGTTCTGCAATTTTGCCCAGAAAAACTCGTCCTTCTTGCCACACATGTGAGAGAGAGAGGCTTCCCAATAGCTCTATGAACGAATTTGATGAAGAGAGGGAAGAATGTGTAAGTGATGATGATGCTAAATGAGGTGTGAGGTCACTTGTATTTATACAATTCGTTGCGGTTGAAGAGACACATCCATTAGGCTTCTTGAGCCTACATGTTGATGTAGCTGACCTGAACAATTTGCACGTGTGGGCATAAATTCAAAATCACACTTCTGCTTATCCAAATGAGATGACCTTTATATCAATTTTGGTCCTCTCGAAAAGAGGAATTTAATGCAATCATCATCTCCATCAAATGAGTTGTCCCAAGGTGGAATTTGGCCCTAGTTGCCAATTTTAACACTCCCTCTGAACTAGGGAGAATTCCACCTGCCAATCCATCTATCGTCTTCGGTCATCATGCCATCCTGTCATCATGTATCATCTATGTCATCTCATCTCTGCTCTGCTTAACCATGATGTAATAATGAAGAATAATTGATCGAGAGTGAGTCACAAGACCTTACCGCTCTCCACTGACAAAAGTTAGTCCAGAGGTAGAACCTCAATTGATCCTAGATCAAGTTGCTGAACACCATGCATCCTAGACATAGGGAGTACAATAGTACACGACGCGTCCATTGGTAGTGCTATGGTCCTTATCCACTTTTCCCAAGAGATTGACTAGATGAGAGGTACTTCCCATGAGTCCCAGACTACATGGGTAAGATGTTCATTGTGGCATCAGCAGGAGAAGGTGAACCACTCATCCTGCTCATATGACATGGAAAAATGTGAACCACTCATCCTATGCATATGTTAATCATAGGGGAAGGTGAACCACTCGCCCTCCATACATGTGTCCACAATCGTAGGGGAAGGTGAACCACTCACCCTACACACATGTCAACCATCATGGAGTATCACAGGGGAAGGTGAACCACTCACCCTATACATAGCGCACTAATAGGGGAAGATGAACCACTCACCCTATGGTCGCTCATAGCTCCAAGAAGTACCCCAAGCCCCTAGGAGCTCCTAGAGCTCAGTGTCCAACTCAAGCGGGAGCCTCATAGGTGGGTCTTTCCATGACTCCAAGTCTCTCTCGGAAGGATAGGAATTTGACCTTCCCTAAGGGCTTTGTGACAATGTCTACGACCTGCTCATCAGTCTTGACTCCTAATGTGTTGGAGCCTTATTGCTCCCCGCTGTACCATATCCTGGATAAAGTGGTACATGATATCAATGTGCTTGGAGCGGTTGTGGAACACAGGATTCTCTGAAAGGCGAATCCCACTCTGGTTGTCGTAGTAGATCACGGTGGTATCCAACACATGCTCAAATAGCTCACTAAAGAGCTTCATCAGGCAAACAACTTCATAATAGGCCATACTAGTAGCAATGTATTCGGCCTTGGCAATGCTTAAAGAAACTGATTTCTGCTCCCTGCTCATCCAAGATATTGAAGCAGACCCCAATGAGAAGCAACATCCAGACATGCTTATATGATCCACCACATTGCCAGCCCAGTCAACATCAGTGTATCCATGTAGCCTCAAATTTCTGGCAGTGTATCTCAGTCTATAATTGATTGTGCCACAGAGATATCTCAAGATATTCTTAGCAGTAATCCAATGTATGTGATGAGGCTCGACCATAAATTGACTCAATGTATTCACATCGTGTTGAGAATTTTGCAGGGCTTGAGATGAATACAAAAATTCTCTTCTTGATAATTACTTGTGAGCTTGCTTATGTATTCCTTTAGTTAATCCTTCATCAAGTCAATTATCAAAGTACTTAAAATGTAGAGACAGAATTGATTTGTAACTGAATATCTTACAATGTGTTTTAGGAAGGTAAAAGGTAAATCTCTGATTTACCTTCCTAAATATCTATCACCTTTAATTGATTCTTCAAACTGTAACCTTCAATTAATTCCGCAGTTTATTCCTTCAATCCGCATTCCGTTCTTCTCCTTAGATCTGCTCCTTTCAACGCTATACAACCTTTGACTTATCCGCAATTTAGTTCTTTCTCCAACGCTGTCCACTTCAGACTTGACCGCAATCTTATACTTCAATCTGTACTGAACTTGTCCTTATATCCGTAGCTTCTAGATGTTATGTAACCTCAGACAGATCCGCAATCCTGTTCTTCACCAAATGAGCCGCAGTATAGACATATATACATAGGAGACAGATCAGCTATTAGGCCGACCATTCATCTTGATACTTAGGCCGACATGATAACTTCAATTTAGGCCGACTTGAAGTTTATCTTCTCTAACTTTTTATGAGGTATTACTTCCCATATATTCGAAGACTGTTTGAAGGTTGTTTCCACCATATTTTGAACTTGTCTTTCCAACACTTTTGGAGGGCAGTTGTGAGCTTCCTTATAAGGTCTAGATCCTTCATGACTTTGACACTTAATCTTATACTTAGAAGTCTATCTACATAAAATATTGTTCATGAAACCTATGACACAAAAATAATTTTTTATTATCATTTTCTTCTTCTTTTCATAATTACATAGTCATCATGAAGACCGACCTAGTTACATTTTACAACACATCGAAGCATATGTCGGGACGAGAGTTTACCAAGAACAAT
Organism: Pinus albicaulis; assembly: GCA_034641835.2. Taxonomy (NCBI): domain Eukaryota; kingdom Viridiplantae; phylum Streptophyta; class Pinopsida; order Pinales; family Pinaceae; genus Pinus; species Pinus albicaulis. The sequence goes on along the minus strand of CM076570.1, from coordinate 1,217,659,618 downwards.
AGGGCCCCCACAAGTTGTTGATAGTCGGAAGGATTAGCCAATCTGGGCGCAACAACACTTCCACATAGCTTCTTGAAGTTGAGTTGCATTAGAGTAGACACAAATTTGCGATCCACCATCCCACAACTCTCAAGCAACTTCACAATAGATTTTCCTTGAGAAAGGAAAATCTCACTTGGCTTCTGCTAGACCTCCAGGCCTAGGAAGTAATGCATCAAACCTAGGTCTTTCATCTCGAATTTAGAAGCCAACTCCCTCTTGCATAGATAAATGACAGGGTCTGTACCTATCAGAAAGAGATCATCTACCAGAATGAGAGGCACGTCCTTTTCAACCTTGAAATATAGGTTCGGATCAGCTTCGCTTCTTGTAAATCCAAACTTCATAAGATAGCTATCAATCTTCTCATACCAAGCCCAAGGGGCTTGCTTCAACCCGTAGAGGGATTTCTTCAACCTACATACACGTGTCCTTCGATATTGAACTTCGAACCCCTCAAGTTGCTCTACATAGACTTCCTCCTTAAGAGAGCCATACAAGAAAGTAGTTTTGACGTCCATTTGGTGTAATCTCCATCCTTGAGAGGCAGCGAGAGTAATGATGGATTGGATAGTGGTGTATCGGGCAACTGGTGCAAATATCTCGTCTTAGTCCACTCCTTCCTTTTGGGAGAAGCCTCATGCAACGAACCTAGCCTTGAACTTTTCAGCACTCCGATCAACTCCATGTTTGATTTTGTAAAGTCATTTAGAAGTGACCACAAACTTGTCCTTGGGTCTAGGAACCACATCTCAGACATCATTCTTCATGATTGATTTGTACTCCTCATTCACCGCATCCTTCCATGCTTGGTGTTTAATGGCTTATTCGAACGTACATGGCTCAGACTGAACAATATTACTCATAGTAGCTAAGTACCCTTGGTACCTGTTCGGCTTTTTACTTTCACGAAATGTTCCTCTAGGAGAAATATGTCTTTCAACATCTTCGAGAGTGTTTTTTAGCCACAAAGGTCTTTTCCTTAAGGTAGAGGGCTCACTAGGAGGTGGATCATGTGAAAATACCTAAAACTGGAATCCTATTGCAGCAACTAGAAAATATTCACCTAATTGTTAATTTTAACTTAACAATTTATTTGCAGTTTTCTATGACAAACACTGAATAATACATCACACTGCAACCTTCACAAATATAAAATGTCGCGGAAACAAAATACAACGCAGGAAATAAATAAACACACAATGGACACTGTTGTTTTTGGACAAAAGTCCCCAGAAAAACCCAATGTGGGAAAACCAGTGCAACAACTGAGGGTTTGTATTATCATGTTGTAGTTTCTGAATACAAATCTATGATTGTCAAAATTGACAAATCATACAGAGGAAAAATTGACAAATAAATCTCATCAGAAAATCTCACTCTGCCACGAGAATCCGACACTGACCTCAGCTCGAGATGAGCTGCTCTGCTGCCTCTACGCAATGACTGCGTCAACCTACACAGTCTCTGCTTCACAACTCGATCCAACCTTCCCTCTCACTATTGGATTTCTGATGACTGGAAACCAGACCCTTTAGGCCTCTAGAACCTCGCTTCTGCTTTTGGAACTAACCCTCGACTGTTTCCTCAAAAACATTTCTGACTCCCTTTGAAGCTCTGCACTTCCTTTGGGTGGCACTACGCAACCTCTCTGTGGCTTTTATTTCCTCCTCTACTTTGCACTTTCCCGATCTGGAAAATTTCCATCGGACAATTATCCCTGCCCCTCACTGCAAGAAATTTTCTCGATCACTCTTCGGCAACTGATGCAGTGCTCTCTTGAGAATTCGATCTCTTGATTCCTCACTCGATGTTTTTTCCAAGTGCCCATCGAGCTCCTTCTTATAATCTTCTCGTTGAACTTTCAACGGCCCAAATTAGATTCTAATCAGTGGCTTAGATCATCTTGACTCGATTTCCGTCTTTATCTAGAAGGTTCACACCCAGTTTAATTAATACTCTTTAATTATTTTAATTTCGTAAGTTTAGACGTAGGCATCCATTAATAATAATTAATTATTTTAATTAAACCTTCTCCAGGTTGAATTTCCCAAAACGATTTCTGGGTCTTGGAGAATCCATGTGTCCTAGCCTACCCGCAAATTCTTGAGGCTAGAGCACATCTGATTCTACTAAAATCAACACTCCCTCTTAGCGAGGAATGTGCTCTAGCAATGCAACCTTCTGAAGCAACGCCTTGACTCTGTATCATCTCCCTCTGCGCTGCTGATGTCTGGCACCACTGCCCACCAACTACTGTGCAAATCTTGCATCTCTGCTTCTGTTGAATTTGCATACTGCTTCCAACTGCATCTGCACTGCAACTCTGTTACTGTTGCAATAGAAAAACATCCAAAATACTGAACTGTGTTCCAAGTGATGCATCTGTCACCCGAGTTCCGACTGCTGCTAGTCTCTACGCTGACCCCCTGAAGCCTCTGCGCTGTTGCTGACTCTGCACTGTGCCAATTGCACTGTTGCCAACTCTGCTCTACACTGCTCAGTCTCTGGTGCTCCTAGCCACTGCAGCTGTCACTCCGACACTCCTCTGCACCAACTGACACTGGTCCATCTTGCTACTTCTGATATGGGCTTCGGTAGCAAGGTACTGATCCAAGAGGTGGACTCCTCAAGGATCCTGCCCATTTGTAGCTATATGGGGCTACAATACCAAATCACCCCACCTCTCATGACAAACTCCTCCTCCTCGATCTCTATGGGTGCAGCGTGCTGATCTTGTTTCTCTTCCTTGTCCTTCTTCCTCAGAGGACACTGGGTAGCGTAATGGCCAAGCTCACCACACCTAAAACATTGGATCTTTGAGACGTCCTTCTTCCGCCTCCTCTACTCTTGCTGCCCTTTCAATGCAAGGGATGCGTTCTCCTCTCCCTCCTTGGGCTTTGTCCCACTGTTGCTGCTGCCATTGATTGTGATCTTCACTAGATCATGCCTCATCTCTTCTTGTTTTAAGTCTGCCCAAACTTTCTCCCAATCCGACCAGTGTTCTCTGCCCAGGATACTCTGGACGAAGACTTGCCACTCTTCGGAAACACTATTCGAGGCAAAACGCATAAACTCCGTAGACTTAGGTGCGGATCGTACAACTGCTAGTTGATTTCGGGCATCTTGAAGTCTCGTGAGGAAAGGATGTACATTTTTCATAAAGAAACATTGTTCTTTACTTTGATAGTTACATTTCTTCACTAAGATGTTAAGTTCACCCTAAATATTTATGCCATTGTACAAATCTATATTATTAACCATCAAAATATGAAAATATGCAGAAAGAAAAATACCATCATCATCATCATCATCATCATCTAAGCAACGGAAAGTAAAAGATCAAAGGAAGAGAAGCATGAACACATACGGACACCAGGATTGGTCTGAGACCAGGAAAAACCCACTACGGGGAAAACCCTCGCAAATTCTTCTTCTTAGATCGTCATCAAATGATTCAACAACAAGAGTACAATGATCCATATATACATTTCTTTATGATGCAGAAAACAATTAGCATACACACAATGAAACCATGACCATACTTCTGCATGAAGGAGCCTGAATCTGAGAACTGAAATGCACTAACACTAGCTGTAGCAAACTGATGAGTACGATTGATACTGAATGAAGACTGTAGATACATATTGCAGCGGAAGCAAACAAATTTGATCTACAGATCAACAGATCTATAATACTAAAACACGGATCTGATAGATCACCAAGTGATAGCATGTAAAAGTCATGATTTGACGGTTGGCCCTCAAATCCACCTAAATGGCTCCCTATGGTTCTAAAATCCACCTGGGCACCACAAAGTGGTCTCTATGGGTCTCCAACTATGAAGAGCATCCATCTCTGCTTTAGTGCTGAGGGCTTTCCAGGTGCTACTATCCCTCCCAAGTTTGAGAAAGTGAGACCATCGTCATCTGGGACCTGGATCAACTGCCATTCTTCAAAAGAGGCTAAGGCTGACGGGGGGGTGTTCTATGTCCAGGTGTCTCATCTTGAAGAATCATCAATTGCATTGCAAAGTGGCACAACATCTTGGGTGCATGAAGTGCTCTGATACATGTGTGATATGTTGGTGCTATTGGGAGGCCCAAGAGTCTCAATGATTCACTTGATAGTGCCAAATTGCCTCTCTAATGGCCTGGGTACATGTAGGTAAGGCTCCCAAGACATGGGCTGTTGAACCACTCGACAATCACAACATAGATTCTAGTGAAAGCAACCTATCATTATGGAAAAATATCATTATTGCATCTAACTGAACCAAGCTTGACTATCATGGGCTATTTAATACTTTATGCAAAGATACCCTTCCAAAATTAGAACCTTGAACTCGCAATGGTGTTTTCTCCCTAGGGGGTGTTGGAAAATACAATGTAGCAGCTACTAATTCAGATTTTTCCTTTTTCCTTAGTACTTGCTTATGATCTTTTTTATCTTCTTGTGTTTCTTTATTAGATCTTTTCATCAAACAAATACCAAGATCAAAACAAAAAAGACAATGGACACAAAAATTAGGCTCCAAGCCAGGGCAAAACCCATAAAATCTCCTCTTCTTATAGAATCTACTTCAAATGAGACAACAAAGACCAAATCCTAGAGCAAGTCCTTCTCCATTTACCAAGTCAGTGCTTCAAGAAATCCTTTTGAGCAGATTAAATCAACAAATCTTGATCCTGCTTCAACCAAGTTCCAACTACAACTTCGACCCCTAGTTGCAACCCTAAAACTTCAGCCCTGTAGCTTTTGCAAAAACCCTAATTAAACTTTTCAAGAGATCTTCCTTTGAGGAAGAAAGATCCTTCCAAGGTCAATAAGGTGAATACAAAATATATGCTCTTCCAACAACTTGATACTGCAACTCGTTCTCGTGCAATTCGGACCTGTAATTTCACGCTTCCTGGAAGATGTCAAAACCTTAGATCTTCGCATGTGTGAGAGAGATAGAGCCCCAAAACATATCTTCTTCCTCCTTCTTGCCTTCTAGACCTTCAGTCTCATTTTATTCTTTCTTCCCAGCTATAAATCAAACTTCTTCTTGAGAGATCAAACTTGTGAGTGAGCGAGTGATAAATGAGGTTGAATCTGCTTCTTTATATAACCTTTCCAAGGGGTTGAATTCCCTCCTTTAGGTTGACTTGTAGCTGCCAGGGACGACTTGTACTTTGGAGGTTTCCAGGACTTTCTAGACACAAAATGAATTCTTTTACAAGTTACATCTTTCCCGGAAGGGTCTTATAAATATGATGTTGACTCTCTTGACTCATGACAATATACCCTATGACCTAACAAACCCTAGAAGCACCAAGAAGATGCTTTTACCTAGAAGACCATCAATAATGATAAGGAAACCCATGCTTTAGAATATTTTTTTTTTCTTTTCTTCTTTTTGTTTGTTACGTGAGATACATATTGAAATGAGTACAACAACAATTATGAAGACTGAAACTAGTTACATTTCTAATAGGTAGGAGTGGCTAAAGGACAATCCAATTAGGTGTTTCAATCCCAAAGGGGAAGTGACATTTTCTTAGTCCACCCTTCAATTAATAGGTGTTAATGATTAATAATGATGGTCATAAAGGGGATAGGGCTTCATGGCCAAGTGCCATGGTCAAAGGGACCAACTGATGGGGGATCCACATACTGAGTTTATTGACGTGAGGAGGAAGAGATTGTGGATGCATGAGTTACCAACCAGGCCTTTGTTTTTTCGCCCCTCTTGTGTGCCTTTTTCTTGATTTCTCCTTGTATTATTGCCTATGTTGCAAGGGGACCCGTCCCCACCAAATTTCATGGTGTTTCTTGCGTCCTGACGATTCGGGTACTTTGGAACTCGTCGGAAACGTTCCCAATTGTCTGAGGACTCCATCGGGGACTTGGGGACTTCTAGGCTGTCCCCAAGCTGTCCCTCGAAAAATAGGGGACTTTTAGGGAACTTCCCAAACGTCCCTTGATAAATCAGGGACTGTAGGACATCCCCTAATATCCTGCTCCTTGAATGTTAAAAAAATTTAAATTAAAAAATTAAACCCAATCTCTAAAATCTAAATAGTTAAAATTAAAAATCAATTTTGAAATTTAAAAACATAAATGCTATGCATACTACCTAAACCTAAACCTACTTATCGCACGACTCATATGATACATATCGCACACTAAGTATATGGGTGTGACTATACTCTATGACTATAATTTATAAATTTATAATCCATGGTTTTTTAGACTCTTAATTTGGGATTTATAATTAAATTTTAATGACTTGTTCATGTTTACAGTTTTATTAAATTTTACTTTTAGGCTTTAAAGTTTAGTTGCTATTTAAATTTTGAAATGATTCATCATGCATTGCAACATCATAGAATGATTATGTAGACAGTTGTAGATTGTGTTGTAGCATACTAATAGTACTTCTTAAGTTCTTGACAATAGGAAATGATAATGAGATTTGTTTTTGTGATGCGCAATGATGATTAAATGGTATTAGTATTAAACAATTAGTATTTTATTTTGTAATTTGAATTTCGAAATTAGTAATAGTTCTAATTTTAATATTTTAATTTATCATTCATGTTCATTGTTGATGCTAAATTGCTAAATTTTATTTTAATTTTATTTTTTTAATAAAAATAACAATTAGTTGCCGCACTAGTTATCCCCAACCTTCCGTTCCCTAAAAATTTGGGGGTGCGCTCCCGTCTCGGAAACTCGTCCCCTCATACTCCCCTCCCCCCGCCCCGACAACCAGTGAAACATAGATTATTGCTCATAGCTCAAGGGTTAGGCCTTGCTTTGAATGATATGAGCAGTTGTATATATTGGGAAAACATTTGCATAGGAATTGGGTGATGGCCATATGAGCGAAGTAGAGCTCATGCTAGGCTTTTTCCCACGTGCTAATCTGTATGTCTCTAGCCATATTTTCCATTTTGATATTTTTTCTTTTCTTTTGCTTGTGGCCATGATATGCTCTTTCTGTTTCTTTTAGTTGCATCAACCTCCTGGGGCCAAGTTACATGCCCTAGCTAGGTATGTGGATGTATGGGTGCCAAATCCCAAAGAACCAATGGTTAGTTGAACCCGAAGAATGGATGTGAGATGAGGGATTGGAATGTATGATGGAAAGTGATAAGTATGACATAACTATAGAAGGAACTACACTATCTCAATCAGGGCTTCTCAAGTAGTGCCCCTCCTATACTCATTGGGCCATTTGTGGAGGTCCCATTGAACTAGGATCGAAGATTAACCCCCCATTTAAGGTGAGAGAACAATATCACGGTCAAAGCCCATCTTTCTTTTAGATCACCCCATAATCCTTATCAAATGCTCGAAAACAAACAAGCGTAAGCACTCGGTCACAAAATGATTAAAGTACCTTTTGAGAGGAGGCCCACCTTCATCCATGTGCTCTTGTTGGATGGGTGAGAAGCATAGGGCTGATGCAAGTGGCGGAGATATAATAGCATGTCATTGGTTAGTGGTGGCTATCAAGGGTTGCTGGCTAGCCAACTGTTTGTCAGGAATAGGAGAAACATCTTCTCCTAGGGGTTACCCATTTTTGTGGGTAACAGTCTTGAAACTCAGGTTAAGGTCCTGTAGATTTTTTCCTTGATTGTAGAATTTATTTTCTCGTTTGGTGCTAGGAGATGGAGTGGAGCTTTAAGGAAGTAAGTAGGGAGGGAGGTGATCAATCATAATAGGCACTGTCTCATGAAATGACCATTGATGAAAGACGTGAGAAGGGCATTGAGTTGGATTACTGAATGATGCAAGTCTCTTAGACGAGTACAACACCAAAAAGCATTATTGCTGGCATCTTGAAGAGAAGTCTATCAACTATTGTGCTCTATGAGGATAGATGATAACCTTGAAGATTGTCTTAGGGTGAAGGGGATATCCACCAAACTATGCTTGTAGGAGACTAACTATTTGTTTGCATCGAATAGGATGGTGGAGCATCATAGTTTGGAACTTAAGTGTGAGACTGCTCTGTATGACCAAGAATGGGACTCCAAATCGTATAGCCATAAAAAGTAGTGTACTTGACAAGGGCATCAAAGAGCTTCTTCTTACATATATCCTTGAAATGAGAGCTTCATCTTAGATTTTATGCCCTTGAAATGAATTTTAAAGTATGATCTCTGAAGCATGGCTAATGAGGTGTACCCTTCACAAATCTGTTGTTGGAATGTGTATTTCATAATGAAGATGACATACGTGAATTGGATCCCAAGTAAAAGAGGTGGTATTACTAGCTTGGTTTCTCCATGGTTGACTATTAGCTGTTGAAGATTACAAAACTTAGTAAAAGCACCAAATTGCCTCTAAACCACGTCTAGAGTGGATGCCAACAACACCTCCTTATTGCTACATAAAAGGAGGACTTACAGGACATTAGATTTCATGATATATAAACGAGTGCAAAATTTGTGGATATAGAATATATTTTTTGTTTGGTAGATGAGACATCAACTTTCGTTGAATCCACATTTTATTAGATACATGTAAGAGTACAAAATTGGTGGATATAGAATATTTCATTTTGCTGTAGGCGAGCCATAACTTCGATTGAATCATGCCATTGATTTTTTTACATTGCGTAGGCAAGCTATCAACTTACGTTGAATTGAACCAATCACATTTTACATGCTGATTCCAGTAGATTTCGTAGTAGATTTTTTGGAAACTACCTTTTGAAATGATTTCTTTTGCTTATTGCCACCAATTTTCATCTTGCCTATTTATCAATGGGAGCTCACCTCTTCATTTGTCTGGGAGGTCACCACCTTTATGGTGAGGGATATGCCTTTCTCCATAATATCTAGCTAAGAAGTTGCAATAACATCACAGGCATGACTTTCTAAACGGCCAATAAACTGAGCCAGCCAATACATTTGGGAGAGGAATGAATTTTTAGATGGATGTAGGAAACTGGCTTTAATACAAATGCTTATTTCGTTGACTGATGTGGAACTAGTTGGCTGATAGACAAAGTAATCAGACATTGGCAAAGCCACAAAAAAAATTATTTAGTCATGATTCTTCAATAGAAATAGAAATAGAAATAAACATGAAAGAATTTGCATTTATTGGTAACTAATGGGGAAATGCTGAAGCTGAAAGATTTGTGTAATTTTATAATAATGGTCAATAATAAAATTTGTAATAGAATTAAGAAATGAAAACGTCAGAATCCAGATATTACATTCCATTGATTTATACTCATATCTGGACAATTTGACTTCCCATGTTTGGTGGGATGGCCAAGGAAGCTAAATACAATAGCTACGCATTCCAGCTAACTACTTATCCATAGGGACATATTAAGTGACGTATCATTGGCTTAGTTAAAATAACAGATTTGCACACTGTTGCTATTCCTTTCTTTGAAAAGTAGTTGTCATGATTGTGCATCTGTTTGATTAATGATATATAATTTTTGGAATGCGTTCAAAACTGATTTGTTTTTGTTCTGCACAAGCAGGTATTTTTCAGTGATGAGTTTAAGGAGTCATTCACAAAAATAAAAGCTCTGCAGGTGCGGCAGCAAATCATAAACACAATACTGAATATTGCTAATGGTTGGCGCCAAAGCAGGAAAGATAGTACTCAAGCTGATGAGGGCCTTGTAAATGAATATCCAATATTGAGTCTATATTTAGTGTGGACCACTGATGTGCAGAGGGGGGGAGAAATTGTGCAAGTATTGAAAATATGGAATGTTCTACGGCTGGAAAATCTTCCTCATTTCAGAAAACGTTTGGAGAACATTTTCCTCACATACTCACCCATGTATATTGAACGTTGCAAAGCAAAGCACTTGGACAGGTAAAATGGATTTTGTCATGTCTTGATTTTGAAAAAGCAGTGTATAAATAATACACATATTTCTTCATGTACTTATAATGTTCCAGTGACTAGTTTTGGCATATGCCAGAGGAATGGAGGAAACTGTTACGGTAGTTGTTATTGCTATTATTTTATTGACTGAGAAAAATAGATAGTGATGTGGAAGTTTGTTAAATTTCTTGATTATAAGATTTATTCTATGAATTGTGAAATAGCAATGCCGGTTCATACAAGCTTTTAAGATAACACTCCAAATAAGTTGGAAGAACGATCTGTGTATTTACCTTGTTCTTATTAGTAATATAGGAAGGGGCAAAGTGGCTTACATATTTTTTTGTTTCAATAAACATATAAATATGGGTATCTAAAAGCTCTGTTGTTGTAGAGAACATAAATGTACACTTCCATGGAGGTGGGAAGATGACCGTGACTTCGTGTGGTATAGATCTTTAAAGCAATCAGAAGTTCGTGAGACTTCCCAATGCAACCCTTCTGAAAGGGAGGAACTTCCTCTGGAACATGCAAGAGTTGATGAAAGTTTATTACTGATGAAATTCTATTCTTTGTCAGCTGGCATCTCCAATCAATTGCTTACAGCCAGGGATGGATCAGAGATTGGTCTTCAGTTTGAGGTCAATGATGAAGAATCACAAATAGTCTGGTTTCCAAGGAGTTTGTTTATTCTTGGGCGGTCTGGAACTGGAAAGACAACTGTACTTACAATGAGATTGCTTCAGAAAGAGCAACAATCTAAAGTTGCTTTGCATGGTCTCTTTTGTGACCAGCCTAGTGAATTTCAAGAAATGGAAAGCAATGAGCGCAGTTGCATACGACAGAAAGTAGAGGATGGAAGGAATATACGCCAGGTGTTTGTTACAGTCAGTGCAAAGCTTTGTTCAGCAGTCAGGAATAGCTTAGCTCGTGTTGACAGGTTGGAGTTTTCTTCATCAGCAGTATATATAGATAGTGTTATTTGGTCTTGTATCATAATGATTTCTTGCAATTGCATGATCTTTCCGTTTTGTTTCAGACCAGTGTAAAATGGAAACCAGCATAAGTAATAGTGAATAGGAAATTGGGATAAAGTGAGGACAACTCTTTTAAATGCTCATAATTAAAATGTAATAGCTTATCTACTTTCGGTCAAATATGGTGATTTAAATTAAATACAGTAAACTTTTTCTTTGACAGCATACACATAAAATCCTGTGATCTAGCTCCGATACACAGGAAAAAGAAAAAACTGCACCATCCTTTACGATAAATAAAGATTATGTAGAGTTGAGCTTGGCCACTGATAGGAAAGGTTCATGGCTGGTCACTAAAGAACAACGAGACAACAGGACACAAGACATAGGCAATTAGCCAGGGCCAAAACCTCTCCAATTGAGAGGAAAACCCACCAGAATTCTTCTTTTCTTCTGAACTTCAATTGAAAAATTCCAAGACCTTTGACCCTTGACAAAGACCCTCCAAGACCAACTCATCCTTCTTGATGAGCTTTCCTTACCAGCAACAAACATCGAACTTCCAACAACTTCGACCCCAACAATAATTTCTGCATCTTCGATCTAGCAGATTTAGCAACTTCAACATTGATGCAGCTTCAACAACTTCGACCTAGTATCTTCACAGCTTCGACCTAGAAGCAGCTTCACAGCTTCGACCTTGCAGCTTCACGGCTTCGTTGCAGCTTCACAGCTTCGACCTCACAGCTTCACGGCTTTGACATCGCAGCTTCACGAATTCGATCCAACTTCACAACTCCGACCTTGCAACTTCACAACTTCGATGCAACTTCAGAATTTCATCTAGCTCAATAACTTTAGAAACCCTAACAAGAGAGAGAGAGAGAGAGAGGGAGGACCAAAACTTCGATTCTTCTTATTCTTCGTCCTTTTCCAGCTACTTCTTCAAGGAGATCGAACTTTCTTGAGATTGTGTCAAAATGAGGTCAAGTTCCTTCTTATATATAGCCTTTTGAGGGGTACGAATTGCTATCCTGAGGCTGACTTGCCCCTTCATGTAGGATGACTTGATCTTTGTGTCATGACGAGGCCTTGGAGGGTCTTTTGGCTCTATTTTGACTCGATAATTTTTTCTTTACAATATGTAACATACCCAAATGGGTCTTCAATACATGACAATGACTCAATTGACTTTATGACAAACCTAGCACTCAATGGGTGCTTGACCTAAAAATAAATTTCCCTTGAGCATGGAACCTATGCCTCAAGAACAACAATAATAAATTTATTTTTTTATTTCCATCATATACATAAAATCATGATTACATATGTCATTATGAAGACCGAACCTAGTCACATATTTCAACACTCCCTCATAACTTGGGAGGTATTCATAATCTATACAAGGTACTTGGACATTCTCAATCTGAAGAATTCTCACAAGAAGAGTTAGATTGGTAACCCATCTTTTTAGCATCATATCATCCAACATTGTCACATAGCAAAGAAGCAAAGCCTTGACTAACATCTCTATCTCTCCACAAGATCTGTGCTCAATGTTGGCAAGACCAATGAATTTATAGATACCTTCATGATTGTCTCTCAAGGAACATACCCCACCCGGGTTCTCTCAGGGTATGTCCTTCCAGGACTATTCTTATCTTGGATTCCTAGTCCTCAAAGAATATCGGTCCTCTATGACTACTCTTATCTTCAATGTCGTACCACATCATTAAAGAGTATGGGATGCCAGATGCTTACCCAATCCTCCATTCTTTCTTCCCAAAGTGAAAACAAGAATGATGTGTCTATATCTCCCTCTCAACCAGGGAGGATATACCCATTCCGAGAAAGGAATGTACCCATTGCTATAAAAGGAATGTACCTAAGCTCCCTCTTATCAAGGGACTTGTCCAAGCTCCCTCTTAACTAGGGACTTGTGTTAATTTTAGTTAACAATGGTATGTTCTATGCTTAGCCCAATTTACTTCAATGTTCCTTTAACAGTCCAATGACAATTTCCAATTATTTCCAGTAGCAATCACATTAACCATTAATCACATTGACAGTAAATTCATATAGAACATAAAACAAAATGTAGAAGACAAGCCAAGACAAGTGAACACCGGATTTGGCAGATGCCAGGGAAAAACTCCAATGCCAAGAAAACCCTTTGATTAATTCTTCTTATTATTATATCAAAATTTCAGCAGAGAGAGAGAGAGTACAAAAATCAAATTGACTTTCCCAATCCAAAGTCAAATCAGCCCTGTCAAATTCTGTAGTCAACTATAGTCAAACTTCAACTCTAACCGGAAAGTCAATGCTGGTCAAAACAACACTCAAACATCTCCTTTGAAGCTCGGTCAAAGGAAGTCAAACTCAACCTCCAACAATAGTCAAATTCAACCCAAAATGATCGCAAAAGTTGTGGTCAAACTTAGTCAACCCTGTGGTCAACAAAGGGAAAATAACCCAGAAAACCTCGATTTTTGTGCCAATCAATGCAGCCTAAGAAAATACGAATTTTGACCCAAAAACAACAGTCAAACTCATTCAAAATCACCTCAATCAACTCTGGTCAAAGCTGGTCAAACTGTCTGAAATTTTGGTTCTGCAATTTTGCCTAGAAAAACTTGTCCTTCTTGCCACACATGTGAGAAAGAGAGGCTTCCCAATAGCTCTATGAACGAATTTGATAAAGAGAGGGAAGAATGTGTAAGTGATGATGATGCTAAATGAGGTGTGAGGTCACTTGTATTTATACAATTTGTTGCGGTTGAAGAGACACATCCATTGGGCTTCTTGAGCCTACATGTTGATGTAGCCGACCTGAACAATTTGCACGTGTGGGCATAAATTCAAAATCACACTTCTGCTTATCCAAATGAGATGACCTTTATATCAATTTTGGTCCTCTCGAAAAGAGGAATTTAATGCAATCATCATCTCCATCAAATGAGTTGTCCCAAGGTGGAATTTGGCCCTAGTTGCCAATTTTAACACTCCCTCTGAACTAGGGAGAATTCCACCTGCCAATCCATCTATCGTCTTCGGTCATCATGCCATCCTGTCGTCATGTATCATCTATGTCATCTCATCTCTGCTCTGCTTAACCATGATGTAATAATGAAGAATAATTGATCGAGAGTGAGTCACAAGACCTTACCGCTCTCCACTGACAAAAGTTAGTCCAGAGGTAGAACCTCAATTGATCCTAGATCAAGTTGCTGAACACCATGCATCCTAGACATAGGGAGTACAGTAGTACACGACGCGTCCATTGGTAGTGTTTTGGTCCTTATCCACTTTTCCCAAGAGATTGACTAGATGAGAGGTACTTCCCATGAGTCCCAGACTACATGGGTAAGATGTTCATTGTGGCATCAGCAGGTGAAGGTGAACCACTCATCCTGCTCATATGACATGGAAAAATGTGAACCACTCATCCTATGCATATGTTAATCATAGGGGAAGGTGAACCACTCGCCCTACATACATGTGTCCACAATCGTAGGGGAAGGTGAACCACTCACCCTACACACATGTCAACCATTATGGAGTATCACAGGGGAAGGTGAACCACTCACCCTGTACATAGCGCACTAATAGGGGAAGGTGAACCACTCACCCTATGGTCGCTCATAGCTCCAAGAAGTACCCCAAGCCCCCAGGAGCTCCTAGAGCTCAGTGTCCAACTCAAGCGAGAGCCTCATAGGTGGGTCTTTCCATGACTCCAAGTCTCTCTCGGAAGGATATGAATTTGACCTTCCCTAAGGGCTTTGTGAAAATGTCTACGACCTGCTCATCAGTCCTAATGTGTTGGAGCCTTATTGCTCCCCGCTGTACCATATCCTGGATAAAGTGGTACATGATATCAATGTGCTTGGAGCGGTCGTGGAACACGGGATTCTCTGAAAGGCGAATCCCACTCTGGTTGTCGTAGTAGATCACGGTGGTATCCAACACATGCTCAAATAGCTCACTAAAGAGCTTCATCAGGCAAACAACTTCATAATAGGCCATACTAGTAGCAATGTATTCGGCCTTGGCAATACTTAAAGAAACTGATTTCTGCTTCCTGCTCATCCAAGATATTGAAGCAGACCCCAATGAGAAGCAACATCCAGACATGCTTATATGATCCACCACATTGCCAGCCCAGTCAACATCAGTGTATCCATGTAGCCTCAAATTTCTGGCAGTGTATCTCAGTCTATAATTGATTGTGCCACAGAGATATTTCAAGATATTCTTAGCAGCAATCCAATGTATGTGATGAGGCTCGACCATAAATTGACTCAATGTATTCACATCGTGTTGAGAATTTTGCAGGGCTTGAGATGAATACAAAAATTCTCTTCTTGATAATTACTTGTGAGCTTGCTTATGTATTCTTTTAGTTAATCCTTCATCAAGTCAATTATCAAAGTACTTAAAATGTAGAGACAAAATTGATTTGTAACTGAATATCTTACAATGTGTTTTAGGAAGGTAAAAGGTAAATCTCTGATTTACCTTCGTAAATATCTATCACCTTTAATTGATTCTTCAAACTATAACCTTCAATTAATTCCGCAGTTTATTCCTTCAATCCGCATTTCGTTCTTCTCCTTAGATCTGCTCCTTTCAACGGTATACAGCCTTTGACTTATCCGCAATTTAGTTCTTTCTCCAACGCTGTCCACTTCAGACTTGACCGCAATCTTATACTTCAATCTGTACTGAACTTGTCCTTATATCCGTAGCTTCTAGATGTTATGTAACCTCAGAAAGATCCGCAATCCTGTTCTTCACCAAATGAGCCACAGTATAGACATATATACATAGGAGACAGATCAGCTATTAGGTTGACCATTCATCTTGATACTTAGGCCGACATGATAACTTCAATTTAGGCCGACTTGAAGTTTATCTTCTCTGACTTTTTATGAGGTATTACTTCCCATATATTCCAAGACTATTTGAAGGTTGTTTCCGCCATATTTTGAACTTGTCTTTCCAACACTTTTGGAGAGCAGTTGTGAGCTTCCTTATAAGGTCTAGATCCTTCATGACTTTGACACTTAATATTATACTTAGAAGTCTATCTACATAAAATATTGTTCATGAAACCCATGACACAAAAATAATTTTTTATTATCATTTTCTTCTTCTTTTCATAATTACATAGTCATCATGAAGACCGACCTAGTTACATTTTACAGCACATCGAAGCATATGTCGGGACGAGAGTTTATCAAGAACAACAAGGCCCCCACAAGTTGTTGATAGTCGGAAGGATTAGCCAATCTGGGCCCAACAACACTTCCACATAGCTTCTTGAAGTTGAGTTGCATTAGAGTAGACACAAATTTGCGATCCACCATCCCACAACTCTCAAGCAACTTCACAATAAATTTTCCTTGAGAAAGGAAAATCTCACTTGGCTTCTGCCAGACCTCCAGGCCTAGGAAGTAATGCATCAAACCTAGGTCTTTCATCTCGAACTCGGAAGCCAACTCCCTCTTGCATAGATAAATGACAGGGTCTGTACCTATCAGAAAGAGATCATCTACCAGAATGAGAGGCACGCCCTTTTCAACCTTGAAATATAGGTTCGGATTAGCTTCGCTCCTTGTAAATCCAAACTTCATAAGATAGCTATCAATCTTCTCATACCAAGCCCAAGGGGCTTGCTTCAACCCGTAGAGGGATTTATTCAACCTACATACACGTGTCCTTCGATATTGAACTTCGAACCCCTCAAGTTGCTCTACATAGACTTCCTCCTTAAGAGAGCCATACAAGAAAGTAGTTTTGACGTCCATTTGGTGTAATCTCCATCCTTGAGAGGCAGCGAGAGCAATGATGGATTGGATAGTGGTGTATCGGTTAACTGGTGCAAATATCTCGTCTTATTCCACTCCTTCCTTTTGGGAGAAGCCTCATGCAACGAACCTAGCCTTGAACTTTTCAGCACTCCGATCAACTCCATGTTTGATTTTGTAAAGTCATTTAGAAGTGACCACAAACTTGTCCTTGGGTCTAGGAACCACATCTCAGACATCATTCTTCATGATTGATTTGTACTCCTCATTCACCGCATCCTTCCATACTTGGTGTTTAATGGCTTATTCGAACGTACATGGCTCAGACTGAACAATATTACTCATAGTAGCTAAGTACCCTTGGTACCTGTTCGGCTTCTTACTTTCACGAAATGTTCCTCTAGGAGAAATATGTCTTTCAACATCTTCGAGAGTGTTTTTTAGCCACAAAGGTCTTTTCCTTGAGGTAGAGGGCTCACTATGAGGTGGATCATGTGAAAATACCTAAAACTGGAATCCTATTGCAGCAACTAGAAAATATTCACCTAATTGTTAATTTTAACTTATATATATATTATGTATATATTAGCCACCTTTATTTCTGAAAAAGTCCCACAGATGGGGTTAGAGACACACATCATTTAAAATTATCATGCCACGTTCAACAAACACATTAGAGAAAAATATATAAATCCATATGTGAATTTTTTCCACGAGGTTTTTTTTCCAGATCACAACTCGATCCAACCTTCCCTCTCACTATTGGATTTTCTGATGACTGGAAACCAGACCCTTTAGGCCTCCAAAACCTCCCTTCTGCTTTTGGAACTAACCCTCGACTATTTCCTCAAAAACATTTCTGACTCCCTTTGAAGCTCTGCACTTCCTCTGCGTGGCACTACGCAACCTCTCTGTGGCTTTTATTTCCTCCTCTACTTTGCACTCTCCCGATCTGGAAAATTTCCATCGGACAACTATCCCTGCCCCTCACTGCAAGAAATTTTCTCGATCACTCTTCGGCAACTGATGCAATGCTCTCTTGAGAATTCGATCTCTTGATTCCTCACTCGATGTTTTTTCCAAGTGCCCATCGAGCTCCTTCTTATAATCTTCTCGTTGAACTTTCAACTGCCCAAATTAGATCCTAATCAGTGGCTTAGATCATCTTGACTCGATTTCCGTCTTTATCTAGAAGGTTCACAGCCAGTTTAATTAATACTCTTTAATTATTTTAATTTCGTAAGTTTAGACGTAGGCATCCATTAATAATAATTAATTATTTTAATTAAACCTTCTCCAGGTTGAATATCCCAAAACGATTTCTAGGTCTTGGAGAATCCATGTGTCCTAGCCTACCCGCAAATTCTTGAGGCTAGAGCACATCTGATTTTACAAAAATCAACACTCCCTCTTAGCGAGGAATGTGCTCTAGCAATGCAACCTTCTGAAGCAATGCCTTGACTTTGTATCATCTCCCTCTGCGCTGCTGATGTCTGGCACCACTGCCCACCAACTACTGTGCAAATCTTGCATCTCTGCTTCTGTTGAATTTGCATACTGCTTCCAACTGCATCTGCACTACAACTCTGTCACTGTTGCAATAGAAAAACATCCAAAATACTGAACTGTGTTCCAAGTGATGCATCTGCCACCCGAGTTCCGACTGCTGCTAGTCTCTACGCTGACCCCCTGAAGCCTCTGCGCTGTTGCTGACTCTGCACTGTGCCAACTGCACTGTTGCCAACTCTACTCTGCACTGCTCAGTCTCTGGTGCTCCTAGCCACTGCAGCTGTCACTCCGACACTCCTCTGCATCAACTGACACTGGTCCATCTTGCTACTTCTGATATGGGCTCCGGTAGCAAGGTATTGATCCAAGAGGTGGACTCCTCAAGGATCCTGCCCATTTGTAGCTATATGGGGCTACAATACCAAATCACCCCACCTCTCATGACAAACTCATGGCAAACTCCTCCTCGATCTCTATGGGTGCAGCGTGCTGATCTTGTTTCTCTTCCTTGTCCTTCTTCCTCAGAGGACACTGGGTAGCGTAATGGCCAAGCTCACCACACCTAAAACATTGGATCTTTGAGACGTCCTTCTTCCGCCTCCTCTGCTCCTGTTGCCCTTTCAATGCAAGGGATGCGTTCTCCTCTCCCTCCTTGGGATTCGTCCCACTGCTGCTGCTGCCATTGATTGTGATCTTCACTAGATCATGCCTCATCTCTTCTTGTTTTAAGTCTGCCCAAACTTTCTCCCAATCGGACCAATGTTCTTTGCCCAGGATACTCTGGACGAAGACTTGCCACTCTTCGGAAACACTATTCGAGGCAAAACGCATAAACTCCGTAGACTTAGGTGCGTATCATACAACTGCTAGTTGATCTCGGGCATCTTGAAGTCTCGTGAGGAAAGGATGTACGTTTTTCATAAAGCAACATTGTTCTTTACTTTGATAGTTACATTTCTTCACTAAGATGTTGAGTTCACCCTAAATAGTTATGCCATTGTACAAATCTATATTATTAACCATCAAAATATGAAAATATGCAGAAAGAAAAATACCATCATCATCATCATCATCATCATCTAAGCAACGGAAAGTAAAAGATCAAAGGAAGAGAAGCATGAACACATACGGACACTAGGATTGGTCTGAGACCAGGAAAAACCCACTACGAGGAAAACCCTCGCAAATTCTTCTTCTTAGATCGTCATCAAATGATTCAACAACAAGAGTACAATGATCCATATATACATTTCTTTATGATGCAGAAAACAATTAGCATACACACAATGAAACCATGACCATACTTCTGCATGAAGGAGCTTGAATCTGAGAACTGAAATGCACTAACACTAGCTGTAGCAAACTGATGAGTACGATTGATACTGAATGAAGACTGTAGATACATATTGTAGTGGAAGCAAACAGATTTGATCTACAGATCAACAGATCTATAATACTAAAACAGGGATCTGATAGATCACCAAGTGATCTCAACTTTGAAGCCCTAGATCTGAATCCAGGAGACTGTCAATGACTATTTTGACACAATGTGACTGAACAACTAATTTCTGGAGGCACTGTGTAATCAACTGAAGGTGAATCAATTTAGATTTTCCGAGTAATTCTTTGAGCCGTGACCTTAACACGCTCAGCTTGCGGGTTTGGGGCTCTGAGCTGCTACCACAACACTCAGTGCCCGCGGATCTGCTTTAGATCAGGCTGATATGATCTCAGAAGCTAGGTCGCGCCCTTAACAAGCTGAGCCAACGGCTCTGGGGTCCTTGGCTGCGAGCATAACACACCGAGCCCGCGACTCTGCTCAGCTAGGCCGCTACCTAAACACTTCCTGCCGGCGGCGTTGCTTCAGAACACCCAGATCAAGTGCGAGATCATGCCTGTGATCTTGACCCTTTGCACAAGCCTCTCCTGACGTACATGTGCACGCCAGAAACATAAAATACGAACTAAAACCAAAATAAATGGAGGAGATCTGATGAGCGAATTTGTGTAAATGAACTTGGGGTCACTTCTATTTATAACTTAGTGAGGGACCGCTTGGGGCTTTGACCAGATCAGTATGTGGTTAGATCGATCCATAAATAATAAAATAATTCATAACTTAGTTTCTGCTTAACCGATTGGGGCGATCTAAAAGTTGATTTTAATCCTCTCGAAAAGAGGAATCTAATTAAATTATTATCTTAATCATCTGAGCTATCCATAGTGGAATTTGACCCTAGTTGCAAAAATTAACACTCCCTCTCAACTAGTAAGAATTCCACTTTACAATCTCTGCTTATAGTTCTTTGTATCATGGTGTCATCTTGGCTCAACTCAATCTGTTGATATCTGTTCATCGATCAATATGCCATTTGTAGGAATTTACAAGGTAAGTTCCTTAGATCAAACACCAAAGGTCACTGCTCACAAACAAATCACAAATCAGTACACCAGTATATCACGTGGTTAAAACCCTTGAAGAGGGAAACAATGAATGACCTGAGCCAACGCGGACACTTTAGGCAATTTATTAATATAAAAAGAAAATTTACATATGTTTATCTCATAAACGGTTATCGGACAAATGACCCTCCATGCTCTTTAAAAAGAGATCATGGACCAATCGGGTGTTAAGCCACAGATCAAGTGTCGTTAATACTAAGAAGAGAGTGAACTGTCGGATCACTACAAATCGTGACTGTCGGATTATAAGTTACAAATGTACATAATAAAGAAACACACTTTACCTAACTCTACACTAGACCAAGTTATACTTAAATATTTCCTATGTGTCGGAATATCCTAACATCGCCCCTTAAGAACAACTTGGGATAGTATTGAAGGATTTACAAAGGTGACACAAAAGGAGCCTATTTCCTATGTGTCGAAATATCCTAACATCCCCTCTTAAGAACAACTTGGGATATGATTGAAGGATTTACAAAGGTGACACAATAGGGGAAGGAAGGAGGCATTAGAGCCTATCCCCCCCTTAATGATAACTTTCCTAAACTCCAAGCATGGATCGAAGTTTGGTAAACTTCGCTTTTGTGAGAGCCTTTGTAAAGATACCGACAACTTGATCATTGGTTGAACAGTACTATACTTCAAGAACACGATTATGAATGAGCTTTCTGATGAAGTGTATATGAAGCTCAATGTGTTTCATACACTGATGTTGAACTGGATCTTTGCATAGCTGAATGGCACTCTGATTATCACACCAAAGTGTAGTTGGATGTTGCTAATGAAGACCAAATTCAGACATGATCTAACGAAGACACATGGCTTCCTTGCTGGCTTCAACGACACCACGATACTCTGCTTCTGCCGAAGAAAGAAAGACGGCACTTTGTTTCTTACAAGACCAAGTAATAGGTCCTGAACCAAGAGTGAATACATATCCTGCAGTAGACTTTCGATCATCAGGGTCACCAGCGCAATCAAAATCAGTGAAACCAATCAACAATGGAGATGCTCCTACACTGTAATGAATCTCGAACTGAACTGTACCTCGAATATATCGAAGCATTCTTTTAGCTCCTTTCCAGTGATTTTCATGAGGTTGGTGCATAAATGGAGCAACAAGACACACCCGACTGCTCTCTTGCAGCTCCAAACTCTTCTACCTCCTCTCCATTTTGCCAAACAAACTTCTTCGTTAAATTACCCTTCAATCGTGGCACTGACCTACACATCCAAATTAGCGCCTTCCTTAAGCAGTCTTCACGCCAACATCCACACCATGGTCAGATGGCTCGGATCTTTCCACCCTCTCTATGGCTCGACGCACAGGCAGATCAGACAATCTCTAGACTGGTCACTTGAACATGCTAGTCAACAACCACGCTATGGAGATCAGAACACCGCCCAGAACATCACCGTCGCTAGGAGAAGTGTGGGAGAATCCTATGGGCAAACCCACTTGAAAACCAAACGACAACAACAATGCTCGGTGGACATATGCACTCATCCACTAATGCTTACGCTGCGCATCCAGGGCAGGCAACGGTCTAATCTTTCATGGAGCATTCAATATTTCATATGCCATGCACTAGGCAGAGGACATGTTCTTGCACTAGGAAGAGGGCGTGTTCCAAGGGTTACCCTCACGAAAGCTCCACACTTGCGGTGCTCAAGAAAACTTCGAGGCTCACCATTCAGGGCTTCCGTTGTAGCGATCCAAAGTAGGAAACGTTCAATCTTTCATGCAACATTCACCTTTCTCTACATACTCCTCTCGGCATCATTGACTTTGGGCATCTACTTTTCCGGAGTGCGCATATGTTGGTCAGACTTATTGGAGTCAAGAGCTTCTTGCTTCCTTTGACTCGAGGCACAACTCCAACAATTCGAAAAATAGTGGACTCGTGCAGCCACTAGGAAACCTTATCTGCAAACACTGGTTGGATCCGATCCAATTAAATATGTGGGTAGATCCACTCAAGAACAACAGACCGTTCACCGTGGCAGCATTCAACATCCATGGCCGTGGGACCTCTTTACCATAGCTCCGCTTACAACAAATCACAACCCACCTTCAAGGATTTGGCCCTCACTTAATAGACAACACACAGATGCCTCTGATTCATGTCAGGTTCACCATTCAGTCATAAACCCAACAATCTCTCAGCCCGAAGAAATCAATTGGCCCTTGATACAAATCGCCTCTCGATCTGCATGGTCTCCTACGCTGCTCTCACCTCTGCGCAACTCAGATCTCCACGGTGTTGACCTCTCAGGGCGAATTCACAGTGTCAACAAATAGTGATTAGTAGACTTTCAAAAAACAGGAAGGGAATGTGCTCCTCATTCTTCTAGAATGCAACAGCCTTGGGCTTGAACTCGAAGGCTTTCTTGCAGCGACCATATCTGATAGCAACAAAATTGAAAACCGGGCCCGCAAGGAGAGCTGGCCTCTATATCAAATCTGTGCACATTTCACTTAATTCAACTCAGTCCAACACAAGAAGTTTTCCTCAATTCTTTTTCCAAACTTATTTATCAATTTCAAAGAAATTGACAAATAAATTCTTTAGTGCAACTCCAATTATAACCCAACATATATGTATAGCCCTCTTTGTAATTTCCTTAACCCGCGCAATACATATGTTTTAGTTATAAGGTTGGCTTTCTTGTTAAAACATCAACCCGCGTTTGTAATTAAAATGTGAACTATCTTAGTTCCAAAGTTCGACCCCTTTTAAACCCACACACCAAGGGTTATTATAATAAAACGAACTCAACTATACTCCCGACCCATTCCACATTATAACCAAAGGTTAACAGTTATGGGCTTAGGTTAATAACCCGACCTTACAATCATTGAAACACTTATAACATACCTCAGGCCTCGGGCCTACCACATACAAACGATGGATTTTATTAAATTCGAACACCCATACCTTAGTTTATCCTTCATGCAGCTTCGGATGCGAATGTCGTTCGATCTGCTGACCCTCAGATCAGACGGTGCGGAATCTTTTCGGACTTTTTCTTGAGCCGACCGTTAACCTTCAAAAATTATGCGAAATGGGCTGTTTTGCTCGGTTGACGTGGCGTGCTCCGATAGGATCGGGTTTTTTTTGGGCAGTTTCACTTCCGCGCAAAAGCGGTGTGAAATGGGCGGGTTTGGTTTTGCAAATCCGCTTCCGGTTTTGAACAGTGATTAACCGTATGCTCCGCCGGGGTTAACACCACTCGTTGTATTCGCTCTGGCCCACTAACTCAAGGTTCAAACCTTGGAACAGTGACTCCATTAACTATAAACCCGATTTATTTCTTCTATAAGCGGGTTTCCTCCTTTAGACAAGGTTCACAGCTCTTACGGGCAAACAACATTACAGTATGCACTCTCTCAATGGCTAACAGAACACACGACCCAATACCTGCAACAAGGACTCAATGCATCCATTCACGACCCCTTACAGGGATTATGACGACAGAACACCTTCCAATAATTCAATGGGAAATTACACACTACCACAGACAGAGGGACTTGCGGAGATTAACACAGTGATTCTCTTCAATAATTAAACACAGAAATGGAGGTTCAAACACTTCGAAATTAAGCAATTGCACACCGGAGACCAATTCAATCACACACAGATAATCAATAAACATCGAATTTTATTCAGACAGAGAGCAAATGCTTAACACACACAAACTTTACTGTGGAAATCCCCCCCTTTCAGAGTACCTGGGGGTTACATTTTATACATTATCATATGTCTCTTCGATTCCTCTGTGAGGACCGTTTTTTGTCTAACCAACAGGCCTAATTACATTCATTCGAATAACTGAAAAGGACAGATGGACTGAACCTAAAACTATTCGACTTCTACTGACTCTAACTGATCTAAAAGCAACAAATAACTAAGGTATTGACACCTTGCTGTTACAATTTAAAATGATTTTGAACCCTCCTAGCCACAACATGTGGACAAATTTCCTACATTGCTGGCTAGTGTCTAATGCCCCTGCATCAGACTCCTGATGGCAATTTTCTTCATGGACTCCATGAGCTCTTCCACTAATCTGCCTATCTTCTGCAACATTCCTTCAGTCATCCAAGTGGCATCTTCCTCTGGCTGGTCCTTACACTTAATTAAGTACTGAAAGTACTCTTGTCCTCTGGTCTTCTTGAACACTCTTTTGTCCAATATCTTCTCTGGTTGCAGTGGTTGTGCTAGAGGTAGCTGCTTTGCCCATTCAATCTGTTCCTTGTTTGCTGGCCCTTCTTCTGCACCATCATCTTCATACTTGTACAAATCTGCAACATTAAAAATGGGAGATATTCCAACATCAGGAGGCAATTCAATCTCATAAGCATTAGCAGAAAACTTTCTAAGTATCCTGCATGGTCCAATCTTTTTAAACTTCAGTTTGTTATACTGCTTCCTTGGGAATCTCTCTTTTCTCAAGTGTGCCAAGACCAAATCTCCAACTTCAAAATGGATTTCTTTTCTGCTCAAGTCTGCTCTGCCTTTGTATTTGATGCTGCTGCCTTGTAGCTGTTGTTTCACTTGTTCATGTATGGCTTGGATCTCTAAAGCAAATTCCTCACCATCAACAGTCCTCAGCTTTGCCTTTCCCAAATTTCTTAATTTTGATATTCCTCTGGGGTGCATTCCATAAACAATATGGAATGGGCTCTGCCGGTGCTTCTGTTTGGTGAATCATTATATGCATATTCTGCCTGAGGCAAAATATGATCCCACTGCTTGGGATGCTCTCTTGCAAGACTTCTCAATAAATTTCCCAGACTTCTATTCACTACCTCAGTTTGTCCATCAGTCTGAGGATGATAAGCTGAGCTGAAACTTAGTTTGGTACCAAGTTTCTTCCACAGTGTCCTCCAAAAATGGCCCACAAATCTGGTGTCTCTATCTGAAACAATACTCTTGGGCAACCCATGCAACCTAACCACTTCTTTGAAAAACAAGTTAGCAACATGGGTGGCATCACTAGTTTTATAACATGGAATAAAATGTGTCATTTTGGAAAATCTGTCCACTACAACAAAGACTGCATCATTCCCTCTTTGAGTCTTGGGCAATCCTAGGACAAAATCCATACTCACCATGTCCCAAGGCCTGTCTGGAATAGGCAAGGGAGTGTACAATCCTGCATTCTGGCTCCTTCCTTTGGCATATTGACAGATTTTGCAATTTTTCACAAACTTGTCCACTTCTGCTCTCATCTTGGGCCAATAATAGAAGTGACTCAGCTGCTCATAAGTTTTGTCAGTACCAAAGTGTCTAGCAAGTCCACCACTATGCTTCTCCTTGATCAAATTTTCTCTCATGAAACATTTTGGTACACACAGTTGGTTTCTTCTGAATAGTAAGTCCTCCTGCAAGAAATAATCCAGCCACTGGCTTCTATCTGTTAGAACAGGGTTACAACATGCCTCAAATGCTTCTTTAAAATCTGGATCTGTTTTATACAATTCCCTGAGAAAATCAAATCCTACAACTTCAAAATTGGTTTCTTGAACAAGCATGTGCCTCCTACTCAAAGCATCAGCTACTTTATTTGCTTGGCCACTTATATGTTTCAAAACAAAGTTAAAACCTTGGAGATACTCAACCCATTTGGCATGCTTATGATTTAACTTGGGCTGTTGTACAATGTACTACAAAGCATGATTGTCAGAGTATAATACAAATTCTTTGGACATTAAATAGTGCCTCCACTTTTTCAATGCCTGGACAATTGCATAGAATTCCTTCTCATAAGAGGAATACTTCCTTCTGGTTTCATTCAGCTTCTCACTGAAGTAAGCTACAGGCCTATCATCTTGACTCAGCACAGCTCCAATGGATTCTCCACTGGCATCACACTTCACTTGAAATGGTTTAGTAAAATCAGGCAGAATTAAAACAAGCTTTTCAGTTATCTTTTGCTTCAAAAGTTTAAAGTTTCTTTCTGCTTCAGCAGTCCACTTAAATGGTTGTTTGCTCTTTTTTATTGTCTCAATGATGGGTGCATTAATCTTACTGAAGTTTCTTATAAATTTCCTATAAAAACTGGCAAGTCCATGGAAACTTCTTACCTCAAAAACATTTCTGGGTGAAGGCCACTCCACAATTGCCTTAACCTTTTCTGGGTCCATCTTCAATCCTTCTGCAGAAAAAAAAAACCAAAATACACCAACTCTTCCTTCATGAACGAGAATTTCTTTAAGTTTATCAGCAGTTTCTCTTGGTGCAACTTCTTCAAGACATAATTAAGATGCCTTAAATGTTCCTCTTTAGTTTTGCTGAAAACTAATATATCATCCAGATACACTATCACAAATTTACCAATGAATTCTTTCAACACTTCATTCATAAGTCTCATAAAAGTGCTAGGTGCATTTGACAACTCAAAAGGCATTACCATCCATTCATACAGTCCTTCATTCATTTTAAAGGCATTTTTCCACTCATCACCCTCCTTTATTCTAATCTGATGATATCCACTTTTTAAATCTAACTTTGAAAAATATTTGGCACCACTCAAACAATCCATTAAATCCTCAACTCTGGGCAAAGGGAATCTGTACCTGATTGTTATCTTATTGATTGCTCTGGAATCAGTACACATTCTCCAGCCTCCATCTTTCTTCGGGCTCAATACTGCTGGCACTGCACACGAGATCAAAATTTCTCTGATTAGCCCCTTGTCCACTAATTCCTGTACTTGCTTCCTGATTTCCTCATTTTCTGTGGGAGTCATTCTGTAGGCTGCCTTATTTGGCAGATTTGAACCAGGGATAAAATCTATCTGATGGCTGATCTTCCTCACAGGTGGCAGCTCATCAAGTAAATCATCCACAACAATGTCACAATAATTGTCTAACATCTCTTGGATTTCTATTGGCAAATCAGAAATCTTTGTAGAAGTAAGAACTACCTTAGGTTTGCAAACTAAAGCAAAGCTTACCTCTTCTTCTTCAATCTGCTGTAGATACTCCTTCCCGCTCAGCAACAAGGTCTTTGGGTCAGCCACTCTGCTTGATGGTTCTCCTTCCTCCATGGGTATCAATGTATGATGTACCCCATCTTTAAAGAACTTTTAAGTGTTCTTCTTGCCATCATGCACTGCTGCTCTATCATACTGCCAAGGTCTACCCAGCAGTATGTGACACACATCCATGGGCATCACATCACACAGGACTTTGTCTTTGTAGTTGCCCATCTGCAGCTCTATCTCACACTGTTCTTTCACAATCAGCTGGTGCCCTTTATGCAGCCAAGACACCTTGTAGGGAGTTGGATGCTCCCTTGTCTTCAGCTTCAATTTCTCTATCACTTCGGTGGAAACCAGATTGTCTGTGCTGCCACTATCAATGACTAACTGGCAGCATTTCCCTTGGACTTTGCAGATGCTCCTAAACAAAGTCTTCCTCTGTGCAGGCTCAGTGACCTCTTTGGCTTGTTTCAACAGGACCTTATTGACCACCAAGGATTCTCCCTTCTCTGGCAAAATTGCCCCTTCAATCGCTGCCTCTTCTCCAGCCCGGGCAACAATAGCATTTCTTGGACCAACACCCATATTCTCTGGGCACTCATAGTGCTTGTGTCCCACTTGATGACATCTATAGCACCTCAATTCTCTACCTCTACCTCTGCCTCCTCTTCCTCTATAGGAACCCCTTCTGCCTCTTGCATCACCCTCTGTGGATGCATTTTGAGGTGAGTTGCTGCTAGCTCCATCTCTAGGTGTAGTAGACTTTCCTCTACCACCCTGACTTCCCTTTCCTCGGAAAGTACCTCTCCCTTTGGCAGACCGCTTTCACAGGAGTTTCTCCTCTGCTTTCAAGGCTATCTGATAGGCCTCTTCAATTGTCTTTGGAGACAGAAGACCAATCTCATCTTGGATCTCCAACTTGAGACCATTCACATATATGGCAATCTTCTCTGGTGTGTCTTGAAATTGCCCAGCTCTTATACTTACTCTATGGAATTCTTCTGTGTATTCCTTTACTGTCAGCAACCTCTGTCTCAGGTTCTGCATTTGTCTAAACAATGTTAGCTGATAATCACTAGGCAAAAATTTACCTTTTAGTTTAACCATCATTCTGGTCTAGCTTTTGATAGGCTGTTTGCCAGCTCTCCTTCTTTCTGCTTGCACTCCATCCCACCAAAGTGCAGCATGTCCTTTCAGCTTTGTTACTGCAAACTTGACTTTCTTATCTTAACTCATTTCTTCATAGTCAAAGCACTTGTTCATTCCATTAATCCAGTCCACCAGCTCTTTTGGATTCAATCCTCCTGCAAAACTTGACACTTCAAGTTTGGACTTGACTGCAGACTCTAAAACAGTTCTGAGGAGCCTCATCTCAGGAGGGATCTCAACATTCTCTCTTGCTTCTTCTATTTCAGGTTCACTGATGTCTTCAGGATCTCTGGGCTGTCCTAGCTCCATGGCATTCAATCTGGCTTGGACCCTCTGCAAGGTCTCCAACACTTCTGCATTGGCAACAGGTCTGCCTCTCCTTCTGCCAGCACCTCTAACAACTCGGATTGCCATGTTAATTCCCTGCAAAATATCTCAAAAGCAGCTCTGATACCACAATTGACAGCAACAAAATTGAAAACCGGGCCCCCAAGGAGAGCTGGCCTCTATATCAAATCTGTGCACATTTCACTTAATTCAACTCAGTCCAACACAAGAAGTTTTCCTCAATTCTTTTTTCAAACTTATTTATCAATTTCAAAGAAATTGACAAATAAATACTTTAGTGCAACTCCAATTATAACCCGACATATATGTATAGCCCTCTTTGTAATTTCCTTAACCCGCGCACAGAAATCATATACAATACATATGTTTTAGTTATAAGGTTGGCTTTCTTGTTAAAACATCAACCCGCGTTTGTAATTAAAATGTGAACTAACTTAGTTCCAAAGTTCGACCCCTTTTAAACCCACACACCAAGGGTTATTATAATAAAACGAACTCAACTATAGTCCCGACCCATTCCACATTATTACCAAAGGTTAACAGTTATGGGCCTAGGTTAATACCCTGACCTTACAATCATTGAAACACTTATAACATACCTCAGGCCTCGGGCCCACCACATACAAACGGCGGATTTCATTAAAATCGAACGCCCATACCTTAGTTTATCCTTCGCGCAACTTTGGATGCGAATGTTGTTCGATCTGCTGACCCTCAGATCGGACGGTGCGGAATCTTTTCGGACTTTTTCTTGAGCCGACCGTTAACCTTCAAAAATTATGCGAAATGGGCTATTTCGCTCTGTTGACGTGGCGTGCTCTGATAGGATTGGGTTTTTTTTGGGTGGTTTTGCTTCCGCGCAAAAGTGGTGCGAAATGGGTGGGTTTGGTTTTGCAAACCCGCTTCCAGTTTTGAATAGTGATTAACCGTATGCTCCGCCGGGGTTAACACCACTTGTTGTATTCGCTCCGGCCCACTAACTCAAGGTTCAAACCTCGGAACAGTGACTCCATTAACTATAAACCCGATTTATTTCTTCTATAAGTGGGTTTCCTCCTTTAGACAAGGTTCACAGCTCTTACGGGCAAACAACATTACAGTATGCACTCTCTCAATGGCTAACAAAACACACGACCCAACACTTGCAACAAGGACTCAATGCATCCATTCATGGCCTCTTACAGGGATTATGACGACAGAACACCTTCCGATAATTCAATGGGAAATTACACACTACCACAGACAGAGGGACTTGCGGAGATTAACACAGTGATTCTCTTCAATAATTAAACACAGAAATGGAGGTTCAAACACTTCGGAATTAAGCAATTGCACACCGGAGACCAATTCAGTCACACATAGATAATCAATAAACATCGAATTTTATTCAGACAAAGAGCAAATGCTTAACACACACAAACTTTACTGCGGAAATCCCCCCCTTTCAGAGTACCCGGGGGTTATATTTTATACATTATCATATGTCTCTTCGGTTCCTCTGTGAGGACCATTTTTTGTCTAACCAAAAGGCCTAATTACATTCATTCGAATAACTGAATAGGATAGATGGACTGAACCTAAAACTATTCGACTTCTACCGACTCTAACTGATCTAAAAGCAACAGACAGCTAAGGTATTGACACCTTGCTGTTACAATTCAGAATGATTTTGAACCCTCCTAGCTACAACATGTGGACAAATTTCCTACATTGCTGGCTAGTGTCTAATGCACCTGCATCAATATCACAATCCAACACGTTTACAACTGAGCGCACGTGATGCAGCTCCAGCAATACCAACTACGACCAACACATTCAATCTCCCACAATGATCGATCACTCAATCATTCAACAACCTCAACCCTGACCTTGAGCTCCAACTTGAGCTCTAATACCATGTTAAAATTCAATGAAACCTAATATATTTAAAAACTTAGCAGCTCACAGGTGAGCCTTCACCTGGAGACTGTCTCAGAGAGAACACTCACCTTTGATCATTAATCATCAAGAATATATAGGTTTACATAAACATAGGTGAGTTAGAACTAACACCTAGAAAATAGGAACTAATTCCTAAACTAGGATACACACATAACTAATGAATAGACTCTCTGCAATAATACATTCTCCGTTAATTCCAACATATTTTTCAGGGAATTCAAGGAATAATTCCAGTACTGTTTCAAAGAATTCAAGGAATCAAGCAATAGCAATTCAAGTAGAGATGAATACTTGTATTTTTTCATAATCACCTTTTAGCACTGGGAGCAGATTGTGGATGCCATATCCAAGTTAGTTTTAATATTTACACAAGTATGGTTTAGGTGACATTAAGTTTTAGTAATGACACATCGTAAATGAATCTTTTCCTACTGAATCACCTTTCCTATTCCTTACTCATAGACTCATAGGCTTTTGTTGTTTCTCGGACCCAATATGGACTTTTTGCATTATAATTTATAAGAAAGAAATTGTGCTTCACTTTGACATCACCACATATTATGTAAAAAGTATAGAGATGACTTGAAATGATGAAGAAACCAAGATCAGGTACTTGTGTTCTTAGGCCAGCCATGGCTAGGGGCTGAATTCTAGGTTTCTGCAAAAGCCGTCGTAAGTACATTATAGCTATAAGTCCACCTGACATCACACCCAAGAGTCAAAATTGTTGTGTTATGGAGTCCAGACACTATATGGTAACTTCTGTTGATGAGTATCCCCAGAATTTGGTAGCTTGCATTTATATCATGTGTGTCACTAAATGTTATCTTCTGTGTTGAATATTGGAAAGTGGGGTTCTGTTATTTTATTAGCTTGTTTAGATTACCATGTTGTCATTTTAAGAAATTATTCTTGGAACTATGAGCAAATAAACACTGGTTTTTTTTGGGGTTGCAATTGTTTTAGTTAGAAAGTTCTGAGATAAATAAATGTCTACATTAAATTGAGCATAATCGCATTAACAATTATTATACCCTGATATTTGAATTTGTTGCTTTTGTAGTTCTCTACTGGGAAATAATCATGCTCCCTACATGGTTATGCACGATAGCAGTGACTGCCTAGGCGAAATGAAAGATATTCCCAACAGTTTCATAGATATCCCTGAGAAAAAATTTCCGTTGGTCATTACATTCTACAAATTCCTAATGATGTTGGATGGGAGTGTGCCATGCCATTTCTTTGATGGTGAAAAGGGGTCCTTATATGGAAATTCTGTTGTATTTATGGAAATTATGAGAACAAGAGAGGTCGACTATGAACGTTTCAACTTGATGTACTGGCCACATTTCAATGAAGATTTAAAAAGAGGACTCGACTCTTCTGCAGTATTCACTGAAATTATATCATACATACAAGGTAGTTTAATATCAATTAATTCTTCAAACTTGATGATGAGTCGAGAAGACTATATTCTGATGGCAGAAAGTAGGGTTTCTATCTTAAATGCCAATCAGAGAGAAGAAATTTATGAGCTTTTCTTGCATTATGAAAAGAAAAAGCAAAGGAATGGCGACTTTGACATTGCAGATTTAGTGAACCACTTACATTGTCAGCTGAAATCCAATCAATATATGGGTCGGAAAATAGACTTTATTTATGTTGATGAAGTTCAGGATCTAACAATGGCCCAAATTACTTTGTTCAAATATGTATATTCTAATTTTCATGAGGGTTATGTCTTTGCTGGTGACACAGCTCAAACAATTGCAAGAGGGGTTAATTTTCGATTTCAAGATATTAGAAATGTGTTCTACAAGGAATTTTTGGAAGCAGATGTCAATAATGGCATGTCATCTCAAATCAGCATGCCTGATTTATTTCATTTGAGCCAAAATTTTCGGACTCACAGTGGGATAACTAAACTAGCTCAGAGCGTTGTGGAGCTTCTGTATCATTTCTTTCCTTTAGCTATAGATAGATTGAACCCAGAAAGAAGTCTTATATTTGGGGAAGCTCCAATATTTCTTGAAACCGAGGAAGAAGAAAGTCTTATTACTAAAATTTTTGGTCACGGAGGAAACTTTGGAAGTCACAAATATGAATTTGGCGCTGAGCAGGCAATTTTGGTAAGAGATGATCTGGGGAAGGAACAAGTGATTAGCCAAGTTGGGAAACAAGGTCTTGTGTTGACAATACTTGAGTGCAAAGGTCTTGAATTTCAGGTGCTGTCTCTCTGCATAATTCCAAGTCTCACAATTTACAGCTTGATACTTATGTTTACCTAGACTAATCAAACACTGATGAGTACAGCCATGTAAATTTCTGTTTTTGGAATTGATAGTCTTGTTGTTGTGTTCTGTAGGATGTGCTTCTGTACAACTTTTTTACTAGCTCTCCATTGGCCAAGAAGTGGAGGGTAATTTATCAGTTAATGGATCAGAAAGCTTCCAACAGTTTTGAACAAAAAGCACATCATAAGTTCCCCAAGTTTCATAATGGCAAGCATAATCTTCTATGCAATGAATTAAAACATTTATATGTTGCTATAACACGTGCAAAACAAAGGTTGTGGATTTATGAAGAAAACCGTGATTTTGCCAAGCCAATTTTTTATTACTGGAAAGAAATGGGGCTCATACAGTCAAGATGTTTAGACATCTCTTTGGTGGAGTTGATGTATGTTGCCAGCAGTTTTGAAGATTGGAAGCAGCGAGGGATTCAGGTACACAAACAAGGATCTTAATATAGAATTTCCCATTATTCCTACTGTTAGAAGAATAAGCCACAGTAATTGTTTAAATAAATTACACCGAAAGAAAGTGTAAATAGTTTACAATTATAGATGCAAAATTTGTTTTCCAATACAAGGAAAATATTCCTTGAATAAAATTTAGATAAATTGCCAAATATCATTTTTGTTTTCCCTTAAGGGCTCCTTATCAAGAATGATTCAAGACATTGTAGTGGAGTTCAGTTCTGGTCCATCTTTGACTATGACAAAGTAATATCAAGCGGGATAGGGAGGCTCTTGTGTCTTTGTCATAATCACATACCTAAAACAAACACGAGGAATAAGTTATGGTCATCGTTTTAGTTTGAATGTGAATTTTCTTAATCATCTTGAATGAGCTGATTTACTCATGCATTGTTTGTGTAGTGGATCATTGTTGGACCATTTAGAAGATAGTTACAGCCAATCTGCACCATTACAGTAGCTAACTTAAAGCTCACGATAAATCTCTCAGGAAAAGGTTGTGCCTCATTCTGTCTCATTCTCACAGCCTGTAACACACAAGCAGATATCTCACTTGTGACTCCAAGCCATTAGGAGATTGCTACAACTTGGAAGTAAATGATGACTATGCTTATGGACTTGGAGTCACTTGTGCGAAAAAGGCATTAAAATGTAGGGCTGCACATATAAGGAAGTCATTTTGATTCAAGGAGTGTAAAGGTTAATTTGATTTGACATAGTGTGAAAGACCCTGTAACGAACAAAGTTCATATATGCAGCATAACACTCAGAAGATTTGAAATATATAAATATCCATGATAGGACAATTATATTTATATAAGAATGTACAAAAGATATGAGATGTGTTGATTACCAAGAGGGCCTGCTTATATACCTAGGCAGGTGCCCCTTCATGAACGGTCATGTCCTTAGTGACATGCCTCTTCAATAACTAATTATTTTTTTATTAACTATTATTATGATTATTGTTTATTTATTTATATTTATATTCTTTTTATATAAACTATATTCATAACATTGCCTTCCTCTTAAGAAAGCTTTGTCCTCAAAGCTTATTGTTGACAAGGTGTGTCATCTCTGTCTATTTGCATCTTTCGGAATTTCGAGTTGTCATCTTCGTTGATACAAGATGATAGGATCCTCCTAGTGATAAACAAAATTGTCGAACTGAGAAGGGATCTAACCATCCTAAATTAATTCCCTGTGGAATCTTGCAATTACTAGACACTTCATGTGAATTTTTATTTCAAGATTGAATTGCACTGACATTAGTAGTCTTCGCCGTTCGGAACATAAGTTCGTTGTTTTTGTTATGGGTGATACAGATATGTAGATGGATTTAGTTGTTTTCTCTTGTGATTCAGATGTCGATAAAGAGTTGTTGTGATCTAATTTCCCCTTAGCTTGTTTGTGGTGATTTATTGATTTACTTGAAGTATCTGAATTCCTTTATCTACGGAAGTTGCGTGGTTAATCATTGGATCTTCACTTGAAATCTCCATCATTTGAACTGCTACATCTGAATATGCTTTAACTTCCACTAGTTTTTCATCATCTTGAGTTGTGGTATTCACTGGATCAATATTTATTCCTTTTTCTCGAACTTGGATTGTTACGTCTGAAGACTTTGATGCTTCTTTTGTGATAAATTCTTCTAATTTGTTTTTCAATGATTTCTTGTCATTTTAAAGTTTCTCAATTTGCGTCAATAATTTCTTGTTGTGGTCCTTGAGGCGAGTAATTTCTTAATTGTTGTCTATGATAATCTTTTCAACTTCTTTCTGCATATTTTGCATTTTCTTATAGCTTTCTTGAATAATTACTTTTGAGATATCTTTCATGTCTTCTGGTGTTACTGAATTTGGTTTCAATGTAACATCTTGTAGCATTATTTTTTTCTTTTTGTAGGAAAATGTAGGAAAATGTCAAAGACGTCTTTTTCATATTTAGGATGAATGACCCTAGTGATTCCACCTAGGGTGAACCCAAAATTATATCTCGTCAATTGCCCCATAGGGATTGTGTTAGAGAATCAGAGAGACAGAAATATTCTCTTATTCTTGATTATTTACTTGTGATGTTCTTTAGTTCTTATTATGTTCTTCTTATCTTCTCTCTTATTAGTTCATCAAGCAAATATCAAAGCAAATGCACATAGATCAAGGACACCAGATGTAGGCTAGCTGCCAGGGAAAAACCCCACTCTCAGGGAAAACCCAGTCAGTAATTCTTCCTTCGATAGTGATTCTTGAGACTCTAGACCTTGATTCATACTTACTCTACACCAAGTCAACCTTCCTTAATCTGGCAACAGCAGCAGGAGTAGCAACACTATGTAGCAGTTTCTTCGACCTTGCTTCTATAACTTCGATCTTGAGGGAAAGACTTCGATCTTGCTTCTAGGAGTTCGATTTTGACTCAAACAACTTCTCAAAGCAGCAACATCAACATAATCAACTTCGACCTCTTCTTCTCTTTGCAGCAACAACTGCCAGCACCTAATGCAGCAACTGATGTAGTAAATGATGGAGAACTTCGATCTTCCAGACTATAACACATGAGAGAGAGAGAGAGAGTAGCACCAAAATTTCGATTTTCTTCAACTCCTTTAGCTTGCCCAAAACCGCACTCCAAAAGACCTCTTCCTTCACTTTGTACTTTTCCCTAATGCAGCAAAATTCTGAGCGTGTGAGAGATTTCTCCAAATGAATTCGATCTTCCTGTATTTATAGGCTTCTCATAGGTTCGAATTACTGGACTTGAGGCTGACTTGATCACTTGAAGGTCTACTTGATGTGGAGGCTCCATAAACCATATTTGACTCAATACTTGACCTATTTGCATGATTCAAAAGCTCAATAAGAGTCAATTTAGATTTGCAGCACTAGTATGGTTGTGATCACAAGTTCTTTATCTGACACTATTTCATCAATGGCAAGAAGGTCATCTCTTATTCTTTCTATCTTCACAAAGAAAGTAGATACAATATCTCCCTTGTTCATCTTAATAGTCCTTAGTTCAT
Source organism: Pinus albicaulis (assembly GCA_034641835.2). Taxonomy (NCBI): domain Eukaryota; kingdom Viridiplantae; phylum Streptophyta; class Pinopsida; order Pinales; family Pinaceae; genus Pinus; species Pinus albicaulis. The sequence continues at coordinate 1,217,622,754 of CM076570.1, read as the reverse complement.
TTTTTAGGCTTTCCATCTTTCCAATATTCTAGGTGGTAAATAGTTTTGACAAGGCATCATACATTTCCTAGGCATGATGAATGTTTGCTATGAAGGGGACAAGGTTGTCCTTTATGCCTTCAACCATCAAATTCATAGCCACTAATTCCAATTCTCTGAATTTTACCTTATCAGTATCACTTGATTCTTCTGTTGGCTTCTTCACTTTTCCCTTTACCAAGTCAATCCTCTTTTTCCAATATCTATAGTTAGAAGCTCCTTCAAGCTTGTTTTCTCCCTTAATAGTGCTAGACATCTTCATTGAAAGTAGTGAAGACTTCTTCCTTAAAGAGTTTCCTTTAATGAACTTCTTATGCCTCCTTGATCAAATCCTTGAGACTGCCTTTTCCTTATTCCTTCGCCAAAGCTTTGAAACCATGTTAGAGGATCAGAAAGGAAAAACTATTCTCTTATTATTGATTATTTACTTGTGATGTTCTTTAGTTCTTATTATGTTCTTCTTATCTTCTTTCTTATTAGTTCATCAAGCAAATATCAAAGAAAATGCACATAGATCAAGGACTCCAGATTTAGTCCAGCAGCTAGGGAAAAACTCCACTCTCGGCAAAAACCCAGTCAGTAATTCTTCCTTCAATAGTGGTTCTTGAGACTCTAGACCTTGATTTAGACTTCCTCCACACCAAGTCAACCCTCCTTTTGATCCTTCCTTAATCTGGCAGTAGAAGCAGCACTATGTAGTAGTTTCTTCGACCAAGAACTTTGGCCTTGCTTCTGGAACTTCAATCTTGAGGGAAAGACTTCGATCTTGCTTCTAGGAGTTCGATTTTGACCCAATACAAATTCTCAAAGCAACAACATCCAACAGAATCAACTTCGACCTCTTCTTCTCTTGGCAGCAGCAATTGGCAGCACCTGATGCAACAACTGATGTAGTAAATGATGGAGAACTTCAATCTTCCAAACTATAGCACGTGAGAGAGAGAGAGAGTAGCACCAAAATTTTGATTTTCTTCAACTCCTTTAGCTTGCCCAAAACCACACTCCAAAAGATCTCTTCCTTCACTTCGCACTTTTCCCTGATGCAAAAAAAGATATCGAATTTCTGAATGTGTGAGAGATGCCTTTGATAGGTTTGAATTACTAGACCTAAGGCCGACTTGATCACTTGAAGGCCAACTTGATGTGGAGGCTCCATAAATCAAATTTTGGCTCAATACTTGACCTATTTGCATGATTCAAAAGCCCAATATGAGTCAATTTAAATCTACAATAATCCTATAGACTCAGAATAAAACCTAGAAGTCCACAATGGGGACTTTGACCTAAAATAATATGACCCAACCATGAAGCCCATGCTTTAGTAAGTCATTTAATAATAATATAAAATTCTTTTGACAATTACAATAAATATTGAATCAAACACAATTTATGAAGACCAAACCTAGTTACAATCTTCGACACATTGAACAAAGAATTGCGATATAAATGTATAATCTTGAATATTTACTTGTAAATAGATCATGTATAATCCTGAAGTTGAACTTAGGGTCTCTTCTTTTTCTTTTTTTTTAAAATTGAATTTTGAATAATTTTTTTTTTATATATAATTTACCTTTTATTTTTTCCTTGATTTTTGTCTCTCACTGAGTATTTCATATATCTTTTTCAAATGAATTTTTAGACACTCTAATAATAAACCCCTTTTAATTGACCTCCAAAATATTACACGTACGAGAGGACATGATATTCAATATGAGGCTTCTAACAATAATTATGACCCAATAATCGTTGAGCAATCGTCCTCAAATTGCTATTTGTAGTTTTCACTGGTACTTTCAAACATAATTGTGGGCATTGGCTACAACTTTGATTTTCAACAAGTGGTAGTGAATTCAATAGACAGACTCTCGACTTGTGAAATTGCAGGATTGTATGACCAACAATTGAATGATAACAATGATTTATTGTTATTATTTTTTTATTTGTTGAATAATGATTGACAGATGGAGAGCGACTGGTTTGATTGTTGAATTTGACGGTTGGTTGGTAGAGTGAGCAAGGATTGTTGGTTTTTGTTCATCAACAAATTGAACAATTGTGGTAGTGCGACCCGTTGGATGCTACAAGTTGGTGGACGCGACGATGTGTAACTATGCGGTTTTTGTGCAATGGGTTTCAGGGGTCAGTGGTGGAGGTTTGTGAGTTCCTGACAACTGTGTTCAACAGGTTGGCTCCTGTAGTAGTGGCGGCTGTGAGAGGTGTCGATCGTCTGTCTTTTTATTTTTGGTTTTGTTTTTTCTTTCACATTTATTGATATTCTTTTTAATAAATTTTCATATAACCTTCTTTTTAAATATATTGACTTTTCAAAATAAAAATAAAAATTACTTCTTTTTTTCCTCTACCTTGTATATGTAATTATAATATATATGTTCACTTTTCTTTGACCTTTTTTTAATAATTTTTTTTTTACTTTTTAAATTCCCTATATATATAATATTTTTTTCCTTTCTTTTTATTTTCCCTCTTTTTTTTAATGGCCAAAGGCTTGACAACAATGTGGGAAATATCGTAAAAATATTTCTGTGGCTAAAAGCCTCGATTGCAACATCAACGAACTTGACGAAGTTCGATGGCCAATGGCCGGATCAGATTGACTTTGTGCAACGGTTGAGCGGCCAGAGGATCAAACAAGTTTGATACCAATGTAGCGAACAAAGTTCATATAACATAAAACAACAAAGATTTGAAATATATAAATATCCATGATAGGACAATTATATTTATATAAGAATGTACAAAATATATGAGATGTGTTGATTACAAATGAGGGCTCGCTTATATAACTAGGCAAGTGTCGCTTCATGAATGGACATGTCCTTAGTGACATGCCTCTTTAGTAACTAATTATTATTTAATTAACTATTATTATGATTAATGTTTATTAATTTTTATTTTTATTATTTTTATATAATTAATATTCATAATAGACCCCTCTCCTATATCACCCTAAGTAGATGGTATCAAGTTTGAAAGAAGTTGATCTTTGGATAACCCTATTTTTGAGGGGCATGTGTACTTTAGGTTTTGTGAATCTCAGGATCACAATCTCTTTTAGGATTTGATCTCTCTTGATTACTTTGAGGGAAAGAAAGCTATAGAGTGCTTCCTAGATGGGAGCTTGACACTTTATGCCTGACCTTTCTTGTGTTAGAGAATCAGAAAGGCAGAAAGATCCTCTTGGTCTTGATTATTTACTTGTGATCTTCTTTAGTTATTGTTATGTTCTTCTTATCTTTCTTCTTATTAGTTCATCAAGCAAATATCAAAGCAAATACACATAGATCAAGGACACCAGATGTAGGCCAGCAGCTAGGGAAAAACCCCCTTCGAGGAGAAAACCCAGTCAAGATAATTCTTCCTTTCAATAGTGATTCCTTGACCCAAACTTCCTCCACACCAAGTCAACTTTCCTTTTGATTCTTCCTGAATCTGGCAGCAGTAGTAGCAGCAGCAGCACGGGAACTTCAACCTTGCTTCTTGAGACTTCGATCTTGAGGTGGAGACTTCGACCTAGCTTCCACGACTTCGATTTAGGCCCAATACAACTTCTCCAAGCAACAACATCCAACAAAATTACCTTCTACTTATCCTTCAAATTTTGAGGACTTATATCTCCTAAACTATAGCTTGGAATGCAGTGAGGGTAGTGCCAAAATTTCGATTTTCTTTAACTCTATAAGTGTGCCAAAAACGAAACCCAAAAACTCCCTCTCCAAGATTTCACAATTCTTCTTTGTAGCAACTTCCATATCGAATTTATGGGTTGCAGATTGATGTCTCCAAGTGAGTTCGATTCTACTGTATATATAGGCTTATGATGGGTTCGAATTACATGAGTTGAAGCCGACTTGATGTGGAGGCTTCATAAATTATATTTTACTCAATACTTTACCTAATTGCATGCTTGAAAAGCCCAATATGGATCAATTTAAATCTGCTATAAACCAATAGACTCAAAATAAAACCTAGAGGTCCAAAATACAGACTTTGACCTAAAATAAATATGACCCAAACATTAAACCCATGCTTTAATAACTCATTCAATAATAATATAAAATTATTTTCTTTATTCTTTTGACAATTACAATAAGTATTGACTCAAGTAAAATTTATGAAGACCGAACCTAGTTACATTCTTCAACACTCCCTCTTAACTAGGGAGGTATTCATAACTCAATAGTACAAGGTAGATCTCAACAATATGAACCTTGAAAAATTTTAGACTCTTAAATGTCATGGACTAGATTCTTGACCACGGAACTTTATCCATTGGTCACTCAACACTTTAGGCACCGCAATGCCATGGACTAGATTCCTGACGAAGGCAATCTATCCAAGTGGGACTAAGATGGACAAAAGCTTCCAATCTCTATAGGTACCACCAGGCTTACTTACTAACCATCAACACAAGGAACTAGGTGCACATCCACTCGATGCCACCCTCCCAACCAGACATCTACATGAAGTGTTAGTCAGATGTTTTTTCAGGCAATGCTTCACTCAGAAAGCCTCAAGCAATGGTTCACTCACAAAGCCTCAATACACCTTGGTACAACAGATCAAGGGCAAACAATCTCTCTCAGTCAAACTGATTGGTAGCCAACATGCTATCAAGTCCTTCGAGAAATTCACCTGTGCAAACACAAACCCTAGTCATCATTAATTTCAAATATATAATCAAAACAAACTACGGGGTTTCGATGTTGCCCTTCAACTAATTCCAGTAGAACTATCAATAGAATCTTTTAGGAGAAGATTCCTCTTCCTACTTTTCATATCTTTTCATAATATATTCTCCAACTATGACTATGATTCTTACTCACGGTCTTCACTACAACATACGGCTTTTAGTCCTAGTCTAGTGCATGACACATGAAGTAGAGAACCATAACCATTGTTTCTTTTATCTAGTCTCCCTCTTAATCTAGGGAGATCAACTTCTATCCAGGCTCCCTCTTAATGTAGGGAGGCTTAACTTCTTCTTTAGGTGTTGGAGAATCTTTCATGGCTTCCATGCTTTTCATCATACTTAGTAGCTTCTCATCTTCATGATGTACCTGCACAACTTTAGATAGCAAGTACAAACAAAACTATAGAAGCATAAAGTTAGTCATATCAAAGTTACAGAAGCATTTTCAACTTTATACATATCAGATACCTAGACAAGAGACATATACTCTTCAACATATTGCTGGGGACTTATATCATAAACTCTAGATTATGTCACAATGTCTTTCATTCTATCTAGGGTTTCAATGTTTCTTTCAAAGGTATAACTGTATAACATACCTTGCTACAACATATAGAAAACCCTAGAACCATCATATATATACCAGATATCTAAGAATCTTTAAAATTCACATGGTAGACATTTCACATCCTAGATTTCATATAATAAACTCAATCAAGATTAATCACAACTCAGACATGATTAACTTTCACTAGAATTAGTTGCAAACTCTAGATTTCAATTCAACTATCAAAATATATCATGAAAAGCTTCTACTAAGGTTTAATATACATCCTAGAATTCAATAAACACATCATAAGTGACATCCACTAGGATTCAATGTAAACCCTAGATTCACCATTAATAAATTCTCAACATTCATCATATCAACATAATACTAGAGAATTTAATCATTACTAGGATTTATTTATAGATCCTAGACTTTTCAATCATCATCCTAGATCTTTCAAACTTGACTAAGGCTTGTTTCCAAACCCTAGATTCTTAGGATCATTAGAAAATGGCTCAACACACATATCTAGGAGATCATTATTATAAGGATATCATATGTTAGTCAACATTTATATATTAGACACACATTGACATAGACTAGGCTAGGGACTCAATCAAGAGATTATATCTAGGGATTCACTCTTAGGACTTTACATAATAGGGATTTTGGATATATACCTAGCTAAAACCCAAGGTTCTAGTCCATTGTCAAAGCACATCCTTATTATATCAGACTTCAATGTTCGAGATTTCGAATAACATCATATTAACTCCAACAAGTTTAGAGCTTCTATGATCTTATCAAAATCCCAAACTCGACATTATCAAAACATTAATAAGAATAGAAATTTTCACAAAAGCCCTAAATAGTTTTAGAGTTTCACTTGTCAACAACATACCCTTAGGTTAGGGTTTTCTAGAGAACCTCCTTAATGTTCTATACAAGCAATTTGACGTGTATAAGGTGGGTAGATTCATTAGGTGATGAGTCATCCCAAACAAGAGTCCTTTTAGGATTCAGTAGGGCTAGACATATTAACAGTTAGTAACATCTGAAATAGATATTTCAAAGAGAACAATAAGACTATACATTTCAAGACATACCTTTGATTCTTCGAAAAACCTTTTGACTTGTGTGGCCTTGTTTTTTGAGCCTTCTCCATGATTCTTGGACATTTAGCAGATTGATTCCTAGACAAGGAATAGAAGTAGACAGGTGATTAGTACATAATATATTCAAAATCTTAAACAAGTACATGAAGACAAATAGAGGGAATGAGATACTTATCTTGAGGAGTTGATGTGGGCTCTCTCCCATGCTTGAGGGAAAACCTAAAACTTATAAAACAAAGAAATGCATTTCCAAGAAGATGTTAAACCTATACTACATAAAAAAAAACTAATGAAACATAAGATGGAAGGGGTTTAGTAGTGCAAGTCCCTTAGTTCTTCTTCAGTTTTTGTTGTCTTCGGGGATGATGTTTCTTTAGCCATGTTTGCATGATCTCTATTTCTTTTCCTGCACTTGGGGTTGTCAGGACAATCACTTCTATAGTGTCCCGTTTTGTGACAATGATAACACTCGATCTTGGACATTTCAACCTTCATCTTTGGCCCTTTCTTCTTGAATCTTCCTTTATGATGAGCAACATAAGAATTTGATACTTCTTCATTGTTTGTTACCATGGAGACCCTTAACTGTTCTTCATTGCATATTGCCCATAGCTATTCAAAGGTGGGTGTTTCTTTCCAACTGTTGAGGGCTGAGGCAAAGGAACTCCAAGAAGATGGTAGTCCCAGAATGGCTGCAATTACTAGTTCTTTATCTGGCACTATTTCATCAATGGCAAGGAGCTCATCCCTTATCCTTGCTATTTTCACAAAGAAAGAGATGACAATATCCTCTTTTGTCATCTTAACAGTTCTTAGATCATTCTTCAGGCTTGCCACCTTTCCAATGTTCTTGATAGTAAATAGTTTTGACATAGCTTCATACATTTCCTAAGCATGATCAATATTTGCTATGAAGGGGACAAGATTGTCCTTTATGCCTTCAACCATCAAAGCCATAGCTACCAATTCCAGATCTATGTACTTCACCATATCAACATCACTTGATTCTTCTGTAGGTCTATTCATTTTTCCTTTGACTAGTCTAAGACCTTGTATTTTCAAGGATGATGTCAGTCCTTTTCTTCCAGGACCTATAAATTGAAGCTCCTTCAAGCTTGTTCTCTCCCTTGATAGTGTTAGACATATTTCTTGAAGATAGTGAAGACTTATTTCTTCTAGTGAACTCCTTCCTTGATCAAGTCATTGATATTGCCTTTTTCTTCTTCTTTCCCCAAAGCTCTGATACTATGTTAGAGAATCAGAAAGGCAGAAAGATCCTCTTGTTCTTGATTGTTTATTTGTGACCTTATTTAGTTATTGTTATGTTCTTCTTATCTTTCTTCTTATTAGTTCATCAAGAAAATATCAAAGCAAATACACATAGATCAAGGACACCAGATGTAGGCCAACAGCCAGGGAAAAACCCCCCTTGAGGGGAAAAGCCAGTCAAGATAATTCTTCCTTTCAATAGTGATTCTTGAGACTCTAGACCTTGACCCAAACTTCCTCCACACCAAGTCAGCCTTCCTTGTTGTAGAAATTTTGACCCAACCCCGGTTATCAGTTTCTCCTTATTACTCCCATGTAGTTAAATGCCCATTCCCATAACCATACATTCAACAAGCTGGAAATAATAAATATTTCTGGAAACACAAATTCTGGAAATTTCAAAGTGCTGGAAAATGCAGAAATAAAACTCAGAAATAATTTCAGCCACACACACAAAAAATTACATGGTGATTTTTGGTCAACATGACCCTGGAAAAACCCCCTACATCTCTTGGGGAAAGCCAGTTCAAAAGCTCTTCTTTATTTCTGGAAAATGCTTTTACAGAGAAGTGAAATATATAGAAAAAAATTCCAGCAAACAATGTACAGAATTATCTCGTTTTCCGTGCTTGCTTCCACCTCGAAAAATGTGCCAAATTAGCAAAACAGTCAAAACATAAATTTATTACAGCAGTGAATAGCCTTGAAACTCATGCCCAATACTTAGTTGTACGGACTGTACGAAAAAGTACAACAATACCTCCTCGAAGACTGTGCCTCTTGTCTCTAAAACTGTGCCCAACAATCTCGGAAATCATGCCTTTAGTTTGTTGTACCTTCTCCTCAATTTCTGTGCTGTCCCTCTCGAAAATCATGCCTCAAGCTGTTGTACAGAAATCTGCCTCCAAATCTGTGCTTATCAATATTGTACGGATTGCTGCCTCGAAATGCGTGCAGCCTCTAGCTACTGTACAGATTTGATGGCTGCACGGATTTGCTGAACTGCTCCTCTCCTTCACTTTCTCAAGCCCAAAAATTTCTCTAACTCTCTTCTCCTTCTCTCAATTTGCTCATGAAAGACTGAATGATCTTTTCCCTCTTTTCCTCCTTTAACCTAACCCTAAGTGACTTTTGGGGAATCCCTAAATCCAATGGCTGAGATAACTTTAGATCTAGGGCCGAGATTAAATGTGCATTTAAATCTCACTTTCTATTTTTTAATTCACCGCACTTTAATAAAGACCCTCTTAGTCATTTATTTCCAAAGTCACTTTTCACTTTCTAATTTCACATTGACTTTATTAAAGTCACTTTAAAATTAGACTTAGTAACTTTATCACCTAAAGTCACTTTTAAATTAGATTTGACTTTATCACTTATAAAGTCACTTTAGGAGAAAAAGTTAAATTCTTTTGGACAATTTTCCCTAGGCCAAAGATCAAAGCCTTAGGGAACCACCTGTCGTCTGGTACCCAAATTTTAACACTCCCTCTTACCGAGGAAAGTGTTCCTCACCACACCCATCTCTCTGAAGTAGTCATGCTTGCCTTGTGGTAAGGCTTTGGTGAATATATCTACTACCTGCTTATCTGTGGGAATATACTCGAGCTTCACAGCTCCCTTTTGAACATAGTCTCTGATGAAATGATATCTGATCCCGATACGCTTTGACCTGTCATGAAATACTGGATTCTCCGTGAGTTTAATGCAACTCTGATTATCACAGTAAATCACTGAAGGTGTCAACGACTGACCAAATAAGCCCAACAACATCTTGCGAAGCCATATGCCCTCACAACTAGCTAGATTGGCTGCCATGTACTCTGCTTCCGCTGAACTCAATGCTACTAATTGCTGCTTTCGGTTGAACCATGACACAACTGCCGAACCCAACCCAAAACAACACCCTGAAGTGCTCTTCCTATCAGAAGCACAACCAACACAATCAGAATCAGTGTACCCTGGTCCCTGCCAATCTCACTCCATCTCCTTGTCTATAATCTAGACCATACTCCACTGCCCCCTGCAAGTACCGCAAAATATGTTTTGCAGCAACCCGGTGCACTCTCCTGGGCTCACACATGAACTGGCTCATCGTGTTGACTGCAAAACATATATTTGGTCTAGTGTTGACCAAATACATCAAGGAACCAATCAGCTGTCTATACAATGTTGGATCCACCATCTCGGAATCTGAAGTGTGAAGCTTCTTCTAGTTGGTGATCATAGGTGTCGACATGGGTTTACAATCCTCCATGTGGAATCTGCTAAGGATATCCACAATATACTGCCCCTGACCCAGGGAGAAATGCTCCTCCTCCTACCACACCTCCAAACCCAAAAAGTAATGCATCAAGCCGATGTCCTTCATCTCGAAGTCCGACGCAAGATCTCTCTTGTAGCTCTCTATGAGTCTCTCTGCACCCGTAATAACCAAGTCATCCACATACAACACCAGAATGAGAGGCTCCTCACCTATCACAATAAAGTATAGGTTCAGATCTGCATCACTCTTTGTGAAACCCATCTCCTACAAGTACGTATCAATCTTGCAGTAACAAGCTCTAGGAGCCTTCTTTAGACCATAAAGTGCTTTCTTCAGTCTGCATACATGGGACTCCTTCCCATGCACCTCAAAGCCCTGTGGCTGCTCAATGTACACCTCCTCCTATATGAAGCCATTGAGAAATGTGGTCTTCACATCCATCTGGTGGATCTTCCAACCCATCTCTGTTGCTATTGATATAATGGAGCGAATGGAAGTATATCGAGCCACGGGAGCAAAGGTCTCCTCATAGTCTACTCCCTCTACCTAGGAGAACCCTCTAGCCACAAACCTTGCCTTGAACTTCTCGATGCTACCATCTGCAGCGTGCTTTACCTTGTAAAGCCATCTGGAAGTAACCACGGATTTTCCCTCAGGCCTCGACACCACCTCCCAAACATCATTCTTCATGATAGAAGAATACTCCTCTTGCATGGCCTCTCTCTAGACCTGCTGGCTAGCTGCCTTCTTATAGCTAGAAGGCTTAGAGTCAATGATGTTGGCAACCATTGCCATATAGCTACAAAACCTCTTAGGTGGTCTGCTCTCTTTGACCGGTCTCTTTGGCCCAACAATAGATGTAGCCTCTTTCAAGGTGTCCTGAAGCCACTTGGGCTTCCTCTTCCCTGGCATACTTCTCCCACCGGAGAATGAAACTCCTCATCCTCATCAGAAGCCTGAACTCTTGAATGTCTGTCTGCTGTCCTCCTCACTGAACCTGTGCCTGAAGATGCTGAAGTACCGTGTGAATTGTCCATCAGTGGACTACCTAGTGAACTGCTCTGCGAACTGCTCTGCATGCTGCATGAAGCACCACCCCTTTGACTCTGTGAGCCACTGCTCACTAATGGACCTGACACCGTAATCGATGTACCTCCTGATCCCTGCCTATTGGATCCCTGTGACTGACTCAGCTGTTCCCGAGGGTCTGGCCGATCCAGATACTCTAACTCCCATGACCTCCTGAAAGCCCTGTCCTCCTCAAACTTCACATCCCGCCTGACAACAACTCTCCTCCGTGTAGGAATATAAATCCGAAAGGCTTTCGAGGTCTCACTGTAGCCCACAAAGATACCCTTCTCTGCGGTGGGCTCTAGCTTGGTCCTCTTCTCCTTGGGTACATAGGAGTATGCAATACACCCAAAGATACGGAAGTGACCAACATCTGGCTTCTTCCCAGAAAAAGCCTCCTCCGGATTCACATGCCTCAAGGCACAATGCAGACTCTTATTTTGCAAATATACAACACTGTTGCATGCCTCTACCCACAAAAACAATGGTAACCCCTGATCATGTAGCGTGGCTTTGGCAACCCCAACAATGGATCTGTTCTTTCTCTCCGCAAGCCCGTTCTGCTGGGGGTTTTAAGGAACTGTGAACTCCCTCCTAATGCCTGCCTCCGCACAATACTCAACAAACTCACCAAGGGTGTACTCCCCTCCATTGTCCGACCTGAGGGACTTGATCTTCCCATCTGTTTGAGTCTCCACAAGAGCTCTGAACTCCTGAAACCGCTTGAAGACCTCACTCTTGGTCTTCAAGAAATAAATCTAGGTCTTCCTGGAGTGATCATCAATGAATAAAACATAGTACTCATATCCACTCAAGGAAACATGAGACATTTGACCGCTCACATCGGTATGAATCAAATCAAGAATCCCAGTCGATCTGCTATCACTGTTGGGAAAAGGGGATTTGGCAAACTTTCCCATAGCACATCCTCTGCAGGTATCAATGTGATCAGAACCGAAATCTGGCACACTTGTAGTGATCTCTTGCAGTGTCCTCAAGGCCCCATGATACATGTGCCCTATCTTGCGGTGCCAAATCTCGCACAGCTCTGAACTGCTAGTTCTACTGTCGACACTACTGCTCAATGCCATAAGGGACTGAAATGCAAACTTGTACACCTTGGCATGGTGTAAACCAATCACTTTAGCTGAATCAACTGGAGCGCCCCTGGGATATATAAGCACCTGTCCTCTCCTGAAAAATACCTCATACTCTGTCTTCCAATGCTGAGACAGATATAAGGTTCTTCCTCATCCCTGGCACATATAGAACATCCAACACTTTCAAGGGAGGTTTGGGTTCCCTATCAAATGTCAATGTCTCCACACCGACTACTCTAACAATGCTGTCTTCTCCGAGTACTACCTCTATACCAGTGCCACTCTCTGAAAGCTCTGAGAAATACTCACGGACTCCTGTCATATGACGTGAAGCCCCACTGTCAACATACAAATACCTGAAGATGCTCCGCTAGTGGAGGGAAATGGACACTCCCTCTCAACCTCCGTGGCAGGTGATCTTGCACTAGTGGACTCACAAGCAATGAACCCAAACTCTCGGTCAAAGCTCTTTGAAAAGTCTTCTATCTCTGCTGATGCTGCCATGGTCTTGTTCTTTCCCTTCTTCTTCTTCTCCAGACACACAACTGCATAGTGTCCCAACTTCTGACAATTCCAACACTTCACCTTGGAATAGTCCTTCTGCGTGTTCACCTGCTTACCTTTGCCTTTGCCTTTTCCCCCACCACTTGTGGAAGCTTGCTTCTTTCCTTTGCCCCTCTTGCCTCCTGCTAACAATGTCACATTGTCATCCTCCTCAACTGGTTTGGCTGCCCCAAGCTAGTTCTTTCTGATTTCATTTTGTATGCAATCATCCCACAACCTCTCCCAAGTGGGAAGGGTCTCCTGTGCAACAATCCCATCAGCAAAGTTCAGCCATGTACTGGGAAGGCCATTCACTGTAATCCGCACCAACTCAGTGAATGGAATGACCTCTCCAACAGTTGCCAACTCCTCTCTCACATTTGTGATCTTTGTGAGATATGCAGTAACACTATCAGTCTTTGCCATCTTAGTGGCCTTCAGATTCTCCCTTATGACCATTTTTCTATTCTCATTGGTACTCTGGTAGAGATTGGTCAAGGCTGTCCACATCTCGTGTGCAAATCTCTTTCCTCTCACATGAGGAACGACATGGTCTTTAATACAATCCAGAATCAGTCTCTTTCCTCTAGCATTCTTCTTATTAAGTTCTGCCAACTGAACAGGGTCAGCAAACACTACTATTAGGTGTTGTTGGATATGAATCATGATGCCCCAAACTTCTGCCTCCTTAAAGATACTCTGGATTCTCTCCTTCCATGTACTGTAGTTGCTATGCCCATCCAACCTATCCTCCACCCTCAAGCCCAAAGACATGCTTGCTATCCTAACAAACTGAAAATTTCACTGCTCTGGTAAAGGTTCAGTTTTCTATGTGAAATATAAGCTTGCTATAATTTTTCACTTGCTGTCCCAAACTGCACTTTTTAGCCACCCAATCTCTGATACCATGTAGAAATTTTGACCCAACCCTGGTTATCAGTTTCTCCTTATTACTCCCATGTAGTTAAATTCCCATTCCCATAACCATATATTCAACAGGCTAGAAATAATAAATATTTCTGAAAACACAAATTCTGGAAATTTCAAAGTGTTGGAAAACGCTGAAATAAAACTCAAAAATTATTTCAGCCACACACACAAAAAATGACATAGTGATTTTTGGTCAACATGACCCTGGAAAAACCCCTTACAACTCTTAGGGAAAACCAGTTCGAAAGCTCTTCTTTATTTCTGGAAAATACTTTTACAGAGAAGTGAAGTATACAGAAAAATTCCAGCAAACAATGTACAGAGTCCAGACTTATCTCGTTTTCCGTGCTTGCCTCCACCTCGGAAAATGTGCCAAATTAGCAAAACAGTCAAAACATAAATTTATTGCAGCAGTGAACAGCGTTGAAAATCGTGCCCAATACTTAGCTGTATGACTGTACGAACTGTACGGAAAAGTACAATAGTACCTCTTCCTTGAAAATCGTGCCTGCAATCTCGAAAATTGTGCCCAGTAATCTTGGAAATCATGCCTTTAGTTTGCTATACATTCTCGATTTTTGTGCTATCACTCCTCAAAAATCGTGCCCCAAGCTGATGTATGGAAATTTGCCTTGAAATACATGCTAATCATTGTTGTACGGACTGCTGCCTCGAAATGCGTGCAGCCTCTAGCTGCTGTACAGATTTGCTGAAATGCTCCTCTCCTTCACTTTCTCAAGCCTTGAAATTTCTCTAGCTCTCTTCTCCTCCTTCTCTCAATCTGCTCATGAAAGACTGAATGATTTTTTCTCTCTTTTTCCTCCATTAACCTAACCCTAAGTGACTTTTGAGGAATCCTTAAATCCAATGGTTGAGATAGCTTTAGATCTAGGGCTGAGATTAAATGTGCGTTTAAATCTCACTTTCTATTTTTTAATTCACCTCACTTTAATAAAGACCCTCTTAGTCATTTATTTCCAAAGTCACTTTTCGCTTTCTAATTTCACATTGACTTTATTAAAGTCACTTTTAAATTAGATTTGACTTTATCACTTATAAAGTCACTTTAGGAGAAAAAGTTAAATTTTTTGGGATACTTTTCCCTAGGCCAAAGATCAAAGCCATAGGGAACCACTTGTCCTCTGGTACCCAAATTTTAACACTTGTGATCCTTCCTGAATCTGATAGGAACAACAACAAGACTAGAACTTCAACCTTGCTTCTTGAGACTTCGATCTTGAGGTGGAGACTTCGATCTAGCTTCCACGACTTCGATCTAGGCCCAATACAACTTATCCAAGCAACAACATCCAACAGAATCACCTTCTACTTCTCCTTCCCTTAGGAGCAGCAACCTGGCAGCAACTGCAGCAACAAAAATTTGAGAACTTTGATCTCCCAAACTATAGCCCGTAATGCAGTGAGAGTAGTTCCAAATTTCGATTTTCTTTAAGTCTGTAAGTGTGCCAAAAACCGAACCCAAAAAGTCCCTCTCCAAGATTTCGCAATTTCTCCTTGTAGCAACTTCCAGATCGAATTTTTGTGTTGCAGATTGATGTCTCCAAGTGAGTTTGATTCCACTTTATATATGTTGAGATTTTGTGTATTTGGGGTAGCATCAGTTGTGCTTTAGCTCCCAAATTTTGTGGAGGGACTAGAGTACACTTTATCTACAAGACCCAGAAGGGGATTTTGGAAATTTCATTTGGTTTGGGAGATATCTAATTAATTAATTATTTTAATGTATTTCCTAAGTCTAAACTTAGGAAAATGAAATAATTAAAGTTAATTAAATTAAACATGTGATGAAATTGTCTTAAGTCACACGGATCAAACTTTCTTTTAATCTTAGCCATTGATTCAAGATCTGATCATGGTCGTTGGTTTCCCAACGAGAAAAGTATAAAGAAAAGGCTTGGGGTCATTTGTAAACACACAGAGGCAAAGCACTGAAGCTAAGCTGAGATTCTAGGGTGAGTTTGCTAAGAATTCTCAGAAGTGTTTCAGTTGCAGATAAGGGAATTAAGGCCAAGGGGATGATCTGATCCCAGGGTCTAGAATCAGCAAGAGGCAGAGATTAGGTCATAGGGGTAGCGCAGAGAAGCAGGAGCGCAGCAACAGAGAGGGCAGCAACTGTGCTACGTAGGTGATGCGCAGTCCCTCCTAGGACAGTGTGTTTCAACTGGAAGCCCTTAAGGGTTACCCAGAGACCCTAAGGGGCAGCGTAAGGACTGCATCACCCAATATGGGGTAACGCAACCCTTTCCAGGCCAACGTTGAGGGACGCAGGGGCTTCAGAGGCTAACACAGGGGCTTCAGGGGCAGCGCTGGGGTTTTTAGGGCCTAATTTTGGCTGAGCCTTGTAAATTCCATTTGAGGGTGTGGATCAATCATTATTTTGGCTTCAGAACAACCAATGAGCTGCAGATCTATTATTTCTTTGTCTGGTTTTCCAGATCTGGAACCCAGATTTGCTGTATTCAGAAATTTTTTAATAATAAAACCCTCCAGTAGCCAACAGACCGGTTTTCCTACATTGGGTTTTTCCGGGGACTATTTGTCCAGAAAATCACTATGTCACTTTGTCTATGTGTGCATGTACTTTTCCTAGATTTGAATTGGTGAAAGTCTGTTATGTGTTTTGCTTCAATATTAATCTGAATTTTCAGCTTAATAACTTAATTAAGTAGGAGGAGCATAACCAGATCTAATAATAGATTTCTGTATAAGTGTAACATTCAAAAATTTTCACATGGTATCAGAGCAATTCCAGATCTAGGAGGGTCACCAGCAGAAGACTGGAGGTTGTTGCTGCAGAAAGCAGCAGGAAAAGGCAGCAGAAGGGCAGATCTGAGGGACAACGTAGTTTTCAGAGCTGCAGAAGTTACGGAGAAGGTAGGGTGATGCAGTCCAACGCTGTCTCACAACAAGCCCATGCAATTACTGCGCAGAGGCACCGCAGAGACAACGCTGAGATTATGAGAAGCCAGTGAGTGTGACACAGATCTGAATCTGTCAGATCCAGAGCCTGAAGCATAGTTGCAGAAAATCAGAAGGTGTTGGTGGGGTTAAATTTCTGAAATTTTCATATGTTTTGTTTAAGCACAAGTGACAAAGAGCGGGAGGAGATCAACTTCTTAGAGAGTTTCTAGCCAAAGAAACTTGCAGATTGATTAGAGGATCAAAGAGAGCTAAATCATTGTTGATTTGGCAGATTTCCAAGGAGGGAAATCAGTTGTCAGAGGGAGCAGAAGGTGCCTGTTTCGCCAAGGGCCTTAGATCTAGTTCCCTAGCAAAGAGAAAGGGAAGTTCCGACAGATTTTTAAGCAGATGGCTCCTCATGGACTACGTGATCAGGACAGATTGGATGGCCTATCCAACTTCTTAGTTTGGAAGGCTAGGATCCTGTTAGTCCTAGAGGCATATCATCTAAGAGACGATGCAGAGCATACTCTAGTCACATCAACCGATGCAGATCTCCTACGGAAGCATAATGAAGTTGTTGGACATGCCAAGCGGTTGATCAGGGATGGAATTAAGGACCATATTGTCCCACACATAGCTGAAAAGAAGACATCTAATGAGATGTGGAAGGCCTTAACTTCCCTATATGAGGGAAAGTCTGTCCAAAGGAAGATGATGTTGGAGACTCAGATGCGGTCATTCATGATGACCAAGGGTGAAGACATGGAACATTTCCTCTTCAGATTGCAGTCGATCAGAGATCAATTGAATGCAATGGGTGCTAAGATGGAAGATGAGCTGATGGTCAGGACTTCTCTCAACGCAGTCACAGATGAGTGGGAAACCTTTGTCCAAAGTAACTTGGGTAGAGCGGACCTCCCAGATTGTGACATCTTGTGGGCAATTCTGCGTCAAGAAGAACTCTGCGGAATCACCAATAAGCAGTACAACTCTGGATTGAGCAGAGTGAAGAAGGAAGATGAAGAAGATGTAGCCTTGGCATCAAAGAGGCAGCAGGGAAAGAAGAAGAAGGATCTGTCTAAGATCAATTGCTTCCAATGTGGTAAAATGGGACATTTTGCTAGCAATTGTCCTTAGAAGAAAAGGGACAAGGAAACTTTTTCTTCCAAGGCTGTTGTGGCAGATGATGTGTCGAAAGATGATGCAGCCATGAGCGCTCATGAACCACGAAAGTGGGGCAACATGGATCTGTAGAGGAGCTATAGAATGGAGGCGAGATCCTTGAGCAGCTCATCTCTTGAATCACATGCGAGCTACGACAGCCTTAAGACAGTAACGGGACAAGCGGAGCAGTGGGTGCATAGATCACGGATGAAGCAGAGGCAGATTTGAAGGCGGGAAGGAGCAGCGCAGTGCAGATGTAGCAACAGCGTAGAGGCAGCAGCAACGTAGGGGCTGATGTGACTTCAACAACGCAGAGCAGAGCTGCTTATGCAAAGCAAAAGTTGTAGCAGCGTGGAGGCTTCAGGAGGGCAATGTAGCACAGCAACAACGTGAGGGATTTCAGCATAAGGGGCTGATGTGACTTCATCAGTGCAGAGGGACTCTGCTTACGCAGTGCAGAGTTGTTGCTATGCATCATCCTTCAGATGCCATCACAGATCAGCAACCTATGGAGCTTCAGTGATGAGGATGCAACCCATCTTACTTGTCTGTCAAAGATGGGTTAGGAGATTTAGTTGTTTCTCTCAACCACTGAAGTTGCAGTCCAGCAAATTAGCAGTGGCAGTGCTATGTGCAACACAGATGCAACAAATTGAGAGGGCGCTGCAATACAGATGTTGCAGTGGTAGTGGCAGAGTCATGGGCAGCATTACAATATGGCAGCAGCAGTGCAGAGTTGAGTAACAGTAGGGCAAGCAAAAGCAGCACTGAACCAGTGCCCAAAATCTTGTAATGCATAGTGTGATGTATTGCTAGAGCACACTCCTGCTGCTAAGAGGGATTGTTGAGATTTTGTATATTTGGGGTAGCATCAGTTGTGCTCTAGCTCCCAAATTTTGTGGAGGGACTAGAGTACACTTGATCTACAAGACCCAGAAAGGGATTTGGGAAATTTCATCTGGTTTGGGAGATATTTAATTAATTAATTATTTTAATGTATTTCCTAGTCTAAACTTAGGAAAATGAAATAATTAAAGTTAATTAAATTAAACATGTGATGAAATTATCTTAAGTCACACGGATCAGACTTTCTTTTAATCTTAGCCATTGATTCAAGATCTGATCATAGCTGTTGGTTTCCCAACGAGAAAAGTATAAAGGAAAGGCTTGGGGTCATTTGTAGACACACAGAGGCAGAGCACTAAAGCTAAGTTGAGATTCTGGGGTGGGTTTGCTAGGAATTCTCAGAAGTATTTCAGCTGCAGAGAGGGGAATTTAGGCCAAGGAGATGATCTGATCCTAGGGTCTAGAATCAACAAGAGGCAGAGATTAGCTCAGAGAAGCAGGAGAGCAACAACAGAGAGGGCAGGAACTGTGCTACACAGGTGCTACACAGTCCCTCCCAAGACAACGTGATTACGCTAGAATCCCTCAGGGGTTACGCAGAGACCCTAAGGGGCAGCGTAAGGACTATGTCACCCAGTCTGGGGTAGCACAACCCTTTCCAGGCCAACACTGAGGGACGTAGGGGCTTTAGGGGTAGCGCTGGGGTTTCTAGGGCCTAATTTTGGTGGAGTCTTGTAAATCCGGTTTGAGGGTGTGGACCAGTCATTATTTTGGCTTCAAAATAGTCAGTGCGCTGTAGATCTATTATTTCTTTGTCAGGTGTTCCAGACCTGGAACCCAGATTTGCAATATTCATAAAATTCTTAATAATAAAACCCTCCAGCAGCCAACAGACCGGTTTTCCCGCATTGGGTTTTCCGGAGACTATTTGTCCAGAAAATTGTGTCACTTTGTCTATGGTGCATGTACTTTTTCTTGATCTGGATTGGTGAAAGTCTGTTATGTGTTTTTCTTCGATATTAATTTGAATTTTTAGCTTAATAACTTAATTAAGTAGGAGGAGCATAACCAGATCTAACAGTAGATTTCTGCATAAGTGTAACTTTCAGAAATTTTCACAATATAGGCTTATGATGGGTTCGAATTACATGAGTTGAGGCCAACTTGGTGTGGAGGCTTCATAGATTATCTTTTACTCAATACTTGACCTAATTTCATGATTGAAAAGCCCAATATGGATCAATTTAAATCTGCTATAAACCTATTGACTCAGAATAAAACCTAGAAGTCCAGAAAAGGGACTTTGACCTAAAATAAATATGACCCAAGCATGAAACCCATGCTTTAATAAGTCATTCAATAATAATATAAAATTCTTTTATTTATTCTTTTGACAATTACAATAAGTATTGACTCAAGTACAATTTATTAAGACCGAACATAGTTACATTCTTCAACACTCCCTCTTAACTAGGGATGTGTTCATAACTCAATAGTACAAGGTAGATCTCAGCTATATGAACCATGAAGAACTTAAGACACTTAAATGTCACAGACTAGATTCTTGACCAGGGAACTCTATTCATTGGTCACTCAACAGTTTAGGCACTGCAATGCCATGGACTCGATTCCTGACCAAGGAAATCTATCCAAGTGGGACTAAGATGGACTTAAGCTTTTAGCCTCTATAGGTACCATTAGGCTCACTTATTAACCATCAACACAGGGAACTAGGTGCACATCCACCCTATGCCACCCTCCCAACTAGACATCAACACAATGTGTCGGTCAGATGTCTTTCCAAGCAATAATTCACTCACAAACCCTCAAGGAATGCTTCATTCACAAAGCCTCAATACACCTTAATCTAGCAGATCAAGGACAAACGATCTCTCTCAATCAAACTAATTGGTAACCAACATGCTATCAAGTCCTTCGAGAGATTCACCTGTGCAAACACAAACCCCAGTCATCAATAATTTCAAATATATAATCAAAACAGACTACGTGGTGTCGATTTTTCCCTTCAACTAATTCCAGTAGGACTATCAATAGAATCTTTCAGGAGAAGATTCATCTTCCCACTTTACATGTGGCAACATATCTTTTCTTAATATATTCTACAACCATGACTATGATTCTTACTCATGGTCTTCACTAAGACTTATAGCTGTTAGGCCTGGTCTAGTGCATGACACATGAAGTAGAGAACCATAACCATTGCTTCTTTTATCTAGTCTCCCTCTTAATCTAGGGAGATCAACTTCTATCCAGGATCCCTCTTAATGTAGGGAGACTTAACTTCTTATTTAGGTGTTGGAGAATCTTTCATAGCTTCCATCCTTTCCATCATACATAGTAGCTTCTCATCTTCATGATGTACCTGCACAACTTTAGATAGCAAGTACAAACAAAACTATAGAAGCATAAAGTTAGCCATATTAGAGTTACAGAAGCATTTTCAACTTTATACATATCAGATACCCAAACAAGAGACATATACTCTTCGACATTTTGCTAGGGACTTATATCATAAACCCTAGACTATCTCACAATGTTTTTCATTCTATCTAGGGTTTCAATGTTTCTTTCAAAGGTATAACATCCCTTGCTACAACATATAGCAAACCCTAGAACCATCATAGATATACCAGATATCTAACAATCTTTAAAATTCACATGATAGACATTTCACATCCTAGATTTCTTATAATAAAGTCAATCAAAATTAATCACAGCTTAGACATGATTAGCTTTCACTAGATTAAGTTCCAGACTCTAGATTTCCAATCAATTATCAAAATATATCACGAAGAGCTTCTACTAAGGTTTAATATACATCCTAGAATCCATGTAATAGTAAATTTAAGCAAATAACATATATCATGTATCAATAGAGTTAAGTAACATCATATCTTTATGGGTATCCATGTACCAACAAAGTAAAACTCATCTTTACGTGATATTTCAAAATAGGATCTCAAGTATCAAAATATAGTCATATACAAGTAAGATTTCCAGTTTCTCAAAATTTAGCATAAGTTGGGGTATTTTTGGCATATAGCCTCAACATCTTCCCAGGTCGCTGATCTAGGACTATATTTGTCCCACTGGAGTTTAACTTGGTCTCTCAGTCGGTTCCTGAGTTGTCGAACCCTACGTTCCAGTATACGTAATGGTTCGACTGTAATGGTTCTCTCGTCTGATACCTGTAGTTCCTTCCATTGAAGATTATGAGATTTGTCAGCAATATAGTGTCGTAAGGTAGATACATGAAATAAATTATGAATTTTTTGCAAGTGGGGTGGCAATGCAAGATGATAGGCGGCAGGTCCAACATTTTCCAAGACTTCGAATGGCTCAATAAATCGGGGTGATAATTTTGTCCCTTTTCCAAACCGTATGGCGCTCTTATTTGGCTTGATGCGAATGAAAACCTGATTTCCTACTTCATAGTTTCTATCTATCCTGTGAGCATCAACATAACTTTTTTTTCTATCTTGCGCCTCTTTCAATCATTGCCTAATCTGCTTTACTTGTTCCTCCATCTATTGGATCAATTCTGGCTCGACTATTACTCGGTCTTCTAACCTGTCCCAACTCAACCGTGTTCTGGAAGGTCTTCCATATGATGCTTCAAATGGTGGCATTCTGATTGAATTGTGATAACTATTGTTGTATGCAAATTCAACTAAGGGTAAGTACTTTTCTCAGCGCTATTGTTGGTCCATAACATACATTCTTAGCATATCTTCTAGTACTTGATTTACCCTTTTTGTTTGCTCGTCAGTCTTAGGATGATGAACTATACTTAAATTTAACTGAGTTCCTAAGGTTGATTGCATACAAGTCCAGAAATTTGACGTGAATCGAGAGTCTCTATTTGATATGATTTTCTTAGGTACTCCATGAAATCTAATAATTTCATTTATGAATACCCGAGCTACATCAGCAACTTCGTAAGTATCTCTTACAAGGATAAAATGGGCGTTTTTTGTTAATTTATCTACCACAACCAAAATGGCATTATGCTTTTGTTGTGTAAGGGGCAGCCCAACGATAAAATCCATAGAAATTATTTCCCACTTGGTCATAGGAATGTTGTGAGGTTGTAGGAGACCTGTTAGGTGACAATGGTTAACCTTTACTCGCTGACATTCAAGACACTTAGCGACAAATTAGACAATGTCGTTTTTCATGCCTATCCAGAAGAAGAGTCTCTTTGTATCAGCATACATTTTCTTTACACTAGGATGTGCACAATACACTGCCTTGTGGGCTTCCTTCAGGATGGTGTTTCAGAGATCTCCACTCTCTAGTATATACATCCTTCCGTGAAATCGTAAATTTCGTCCTCTTCGCAATCATATCCTTCAAACTTAAATTCCTTTGAATGGTTGCTATCAAGCCCCGACCTTACTTTTAAGTACCAACTATCTCTCACGAGATGCTCTAGTACTTGATCTCTTAAGTCCACCTTGATAGGTATGAGGGAAAATATTCGAGGTCTTCTACTTAAAGCATCTGCTATCATATTCTCTTTCCCTTTTATATATGAAATCTCAAAATCATATTCACTTAAGAATTCACTCCATCGTCTTTGTCTAGCATTCAAGTCTCTCTGAGTGAACAAATATTGTAAACTTTGGTGGTCACTTTTAAGCATAAAGTTTCTCCCAACCAAGTAATGTCTCAATATCTTTAAAGCTAGAACCACTGCGGCTAACTCTAAATCATGCGTAGCATAAAGTTCTTCATGGAGCTTTAATTTTCTTGAAGCATATGTTATTACGTTTCTTTCCTGTATTAATACTGCACTTAACCCCTATTTAGATGCATCGGTACACACAATAAAATCTTTATCCATATCAGGTACTCACAAAATTGGTGCACTAGTCAATAATCTTTTAAGTTTGGAAAATACTTTATCGCATTCCTTAGTCTATTCATACCTAACACCTTTGCGCTGGAGAGTTGTGATCGACTTTGCAATTTTGGAGAATCCTTCTACAAACATTCGATAGTAACTCTCTAAACCCATAAAACTATGCACTTCATGTGCATTCTTAGGTATCGACCACTCCTTGATTGCATTTACCTTTTCAGGATCTACAGAGATCCCTTCACTAGATATGATATGACCTAAGTATTGAATTTCCTTTTGAAAGAAAGAACATTTGGATAATTTTTCATATAACTAGTGTTCCCTGAGGCAAGATAATACTATCCAAAGATGCTCTTCATGTTCTTTCTCATTCTTAGAGTAAATGAGAATATCATCCAGGAAGACTCACACAAATTGATCAAGATAACTGCGGAGAAAGCTATTCATAAGGTTCATGAACACTGCAGGTGCATTGGTCAAACCAAATGGTACCACAATGAATTCATAATGCCCTAAACGAGTTCGGAATGCAATCTTAGAAACATCACTTTCTTTAATCCTTAACTGATGATAACCTGATCGCAGATCGATCTTTGAAAACACTGCAGCTCTTTTCATTTGGTCAAAAAGGTCGTCAATGCGAGGCATTGGATACCTATTCTTTACAGTAGATATTGGTTTCGTACCAGGTTTCAATTCTATTGTGAGATCTAGCTCTCGTTTAGGAGGTAGTCCTGGTAATTTCTTTGGAAAAACATTTGAAAATTCTGAGAGAATGGGATACTGTTCTAAGGATGGTCCTTTCTCCTTGCTTACTTCTTGAACTGCATATACTTGACAACCTTTTCTTAAGTAATGTTTCATTTGCATTGTTGAGATGAAGCGTAAGGATGCTTTCCTCTTAATAGGTTGGATTTGAATTGTCTCTCCCTCATCATTCATACAAAGTATTGTTTTTCCGGAACAGTCTACCCATGCTTGATGAGATTCTAACCAATCCATTCCTATCACAAGGTTGTATGTTCCTAGGGCCGTGACATGTACTTTTAATTTGGTTGAACAGAATCCTAGATCAACTTTGCAATCCTCAACACTTAATTCTACGGGTTGAAGTTCTCCTGAAGCCATTTCTACCTGTCTGAAATCATTTTGTTTGTAAACTGCCAACTCACATTTATTTAATGTATATGATGAAATAAAACTATTAGTAGCACCAGTGTCAAATAAAATTTTGAGTTTTATTCCGTTGATTGTACTTGAAGATTCCACTACGGTGGACTGATGTGCTGCTTGGTTATTGTTGACGATAGCATGGATTCTATGATTGCCTTGGATATTTGATGATGGTTCTGTTCCTGCTCTCTGCAAGATCTCCACACAATCGTGCTGAAAATGAGGTCCTCCACATCCCCAACAATTAACCTGGGAGGGCCTCCTTGATTCAGATTGTGAATTTCTAGACAAGGAGCTTTGTCCTCTTATGCTACTTCCTCTCCCATTTCTTCCCCTATTAACAGTCCCTCGAGATTTCCAACGGCTGGTGTTTGATAATTCTGCAGCCATAGTATTAACGATCATGGGAGCTCCTGCTCCTACACCTCTTGGGGTAAACCTGTTACCATAAGGAGGTGGTCTCGAGCTACTTCCTCTGAAGAAATTTCGGGGAGTCTTCCCTGTAAATCCCGGCTGTGAGGGTTCTATTGGCTCGAAATCCCTTTTAATCCCCAGATGCTCTTCCGCATGGCGTGCACATTCAACTGCCTCTACTACTGATGATGGCTTTCTCATTCTAACTATGGCCCTGATTTGAGGATTTAATTTGTATATGAAACACTCGGCTTGGCGTTCATCCGTATCTATATAAGGGACATATTTTACAAGCTCCATAAACCTTGTCTCGTATTCTTCCACGTTCTTACTACCCTAGATTAGTGTATGGAAGGCTCCAGCTTGCTGCTCTTGAAAGAAAGGTTGTAAGTATTTTGCACAGAATCTTTCCTCAAACAACCCCCAAGGAATGTTGTCTGATGTGAGATGTAGTTTCTTTTCTAGATTTCCCCACCAAATCAGAGCACCCCCTCTAAGCTGAAATATCGCGATCTTCGCTTTAGATGTAGAAAAATATTCTCCTGCTCGTCCTCCTAAGAATTCTAAGAGTCTAATCTTTTGCAATTCCCTAGAAATATCTTCCTTGGGTGGCTTATAATCATTGTCTTTAGACTTTCCTGAATGTCTTTCCTCAAGATGAGGTTGTTATTCTTTGGTATTGGCCGATCGCGACCCTTTTAGTGTCTCCAGAATGGCTTCTAATGAGCGCATTACAATAGTTAGATCAGGCGCTGAAGCGACTGGTGCTGATGACGATTTAGATGGTGGCGATGGCGATGGCATTGGTGATGACGTTGGTGGTGGCATTAGAGATGGCGATGCATCTCGATGGCGTTGCTACCTTTGATACGTTCTTACCATCGTGTTTTGTCCTGAATACATAATAAGATTTATGAGAATCGGGTAAATTTTAGATTAACTAAATATAATTTTCGTAAAATTGAGCTCACATACAGGTATAGTTCTTTTGCTATTATTACCTGCAGGCAGGTTTTACTGGTACTAAGGTCAAGGAGGGTGGAAACGCGACCTCCTTGTCCTAATGCAGGATATTCTATGCGTAATATTTCTTAATCAAATGCATGTCTTGATCAGTGTGGAAAAAGTCGGGAAAAAATCACGACTTTTTCAAAAAATCCCGATTTTTTCCAGACGCCAATAAAATCGGTCGACTTTTTCCCGATTTTTTAAAATTTGAAAAAGTCGCGATAAAATCGTATTATTCCCGACTTTTTCCCGAGTCGATTGAAAAAGTCGTGACAACGATTATAAAAGGCGGAATTTTCGATTTTTATGTGTTATTTTGATTTGTTTGTCCGCCGCCCGCGTCGCGTTTAACACTGTGGAGCAGTTGCTGTGGAGACTCGACAGTCCAGCAGAGGGTTTAACATTTTATTCACGGTTTGCAACTTTGCGTTGGGAGACTGGAGCTGAAGATTCATCATTCAACATTGCAGCTCGAGCTTGCAAATTGGGAGGTGCCGCCAGGGTTTGCTGCGGCCGCCAGGTAAGTTAAAAACATTTGCCATCTTCATAATCGATTTCTGTTGGAGTGTGCAGGCCACTATTGTTGGTCTCCTGAGTCCTAACTTGATTCACCATCATGCAATGAGTCATCTACATTTAACGAGTGCAGACCCTAATGAACCAAACATACTAGGCGCACTATAAACAAATACCATACTAGCAAATAAGCATTCATCTATATTTAATAAAGTAGAGATCACGTTGAATATGTAAAGCAACTGTTCAAAAGAAATCATGATGAATAAAATTTAAAATATATCAAGGAAGTATCTATGTCTATAGAAAAAGAAGTTTGTAACAAAAATATTGCATAATAATTGCTTCAGAATATACATCAATGATCAATGTGAAGCCCTTCAGGTGTCCTCGAGCAAGCCATATCAGTCACAGTGGATGATCAAATCTTAGATTTTGCTTCTACTCTGACTTCAACCCTCACTGGGTTCCTAAGCCCAGCTCTTGAAAGCTCTTCAACAGTCAACTGCCTCAGTTTGGGACTTGGGTAGCAGAAAAAAGTCCTGTCCGCTGTTGCTTTGGTAAATGGCCTATAATGGATGACAACTGTTTCTGAAAACCCATATCCAATAGCCTATCTGCCTCATCTAAAATAAGAACTTGTTCCAAATAAGCTTTCAAACTTTACCTTCAATTTCATGTTTGACTCCGGAGTCCTAACGCCTTGTTGCAGAAAACAAGAAATTCATTTGATGACTCCTCACCTCCTTGGTCTCTTTGCAACACATTAATACTTAAGTCTTATACCACTAGTATTTTTCATCAACGTTTTCATATCTTTAAAATTTAAATGTCTTCAAAACTTGTGATTTATTTTTTAGAAAATAATAAATATATCCAAATCTTTCTTGGAAAATCAACATTCCCGTCATCACAATATGCTTGATCTCAGCATTCCTGTCATGTCAGTAAGCATTAATTGCAATGGTAATTAAGTTTTAAATTTGTACAGCCTCTGTTATTAAGTTTAGAACTCGTTTCTAACTTTCTCCAGCTCCTTTCCTTCAACCTGCAACCTGAACCAACATAATAAATAATAAATATTAAAATTTAAAATTAATTTAATTAATTTCATCTTGTAAGTTTGTAACCCAGTCAGGACTCAGAAGTTCTAAAATTCTAAGTTGAATCCTAGATTGAATTAAATTTTAAAATTTCAACAGTTCAACTTTCAAGAATCAAAATTCAAATAAAAAAAATTCTAACCCTTGTTTACTATTTAGTGATTTTAATTTATGTAATGGGCAATTTTTAATTTTTTTAAAATTTTTGTTTCAATGTTTTGTGCCCAGGTTCAAAGTTCAAACATCAAAAAGTTTCAAACAAAATGCCAAGGAATTTGGATCTTTTCTGGAAGTATGGTGAACCTGATCCTATACCCGGAACTGGAGGACTCAATAGAATGTATTTGTCTTGCAAGTTGTGTGGAAAGCATATGTCAGGGGGTATCAACAGATTAAAATTCCATATAGGGCAAATTCCAGGGCAAAATATAGAACTTTGCAAAAATCCATCTCCAAAAATGATCCGAAAGGCCATTAAAGCCTTGATGGAAAAAGAAGATGGCAAAGACACCAGGGCAGTAATGAAAAGGCAACTTGTAGGGAGCTCAAGACTGGGGGTAAGTGAGAGTGCTTCTTTTGCTTCAGCATCACCTTCCAGTTCCAACCCCTCAGCTTTTTCATCCTTTTTTGTCCCTAGAACGACACCCGGTGCACAACCTAGCATCAAATCAGCAATTAAAAAAAAGGAAAAGGCAGAAGCTGACAAGTTGGTGAGTAGATGTCTTCTATGGAGTGATGTTCCTTTCAACATTGCCAAGACAAACCCATTCTACCAACCTATGTTTGATGTTGTTGCTGTCGTTGGCCTGGGGTACAAAGCCCCTACCTTTGCACAGTTGAGAGGGCCTCTTCTTCAAGAGGAAAAGAATGATTGCACTGCTAGACTGGAGGAGTTTAGGGCATCTTGGGAACACACTGGATGCACAGTCATGTCAGATGGTTGGACTGACCAGAAGGGTAGGACCCTTAACTTCTTGGTTAGTTGTCCCAAGGGGACAATGTTTATGAAATCTGTTGACGCATCCGCACACATTAAAGATGCGCGTTTATTATGTGAGTTGTTGGACATCTTCATTCAGGAAATAGGCCCACAGAATGTTGTCCAAGTCATAACGGACAACGCTGCAAATTATGTTGCAGCTGGCAGGTTGCTGATGGAGAGGTATCCTACCCTGTTTTGGACACCTTGTGCTGCTCATTGTATTGACTTGATGTTGGAGGATATAGGTAAGATTCCTATGGTGAGACATATTGTTGAATCATCCAAGAGCATAACAAAATTTATTTACAATCATGCATCTGTGCTTAGCTTGATGAGAAGATTCACTAACAACAAAGAGTTGGTGCATCCTGCGATAACACACTTTGCCACTACTTTCATATCTCTTCAGTCTCTGTTGAATTCTATGTGGGACGTGAAGAGCATGTTTCTTTCACAGGATTGGCGTGAGTTATCTATTAGCCGCAAACCAGAGGGAGAGGGCATATGCAGACTTGTTTCATATGATCAGGATTTTTGGGCAGGAGTAGAGGAGGTGTGTGCCATTTCAGAACCTTTGGTAAGGGTTCTTCGGTTGGTTGATGGAGAGAAGCCCGCAATGGGCTATTTGTATGAGGCCATGGATAGGGCCAAAGAAGCCATTCGTGCTTATTATGCAGATAAGGGAGATGAGGGGTTAGAGAAACAACAGGTCATATGGAGAGTGATCGATGACCGATGGAACAATACCCTCCATCGCCCCATTCATGCTGCAGGTATCTACTTCAACCCCGCATTTTCTTACTCCTGTGGTTTCAGATTTGATGCCGAGGTGATGGATGGATTCTTCACATGTGTTGAGAGGATGGTGGTATCTGAGCAAGAATGTGAAGAAATTTCCAAAGAAATGGAAATATATAGGATGGCTGGTGGCACATTTGGTTTTACCATGGCTATTAAGAGTAGGATGACCAAAATGCCAGGTAAGCTTTAGTTTGTTTCAAGTTTCAACTTTCAAATTTAATAATTCATTGTCTCTTCATAATTTTTGCTTCTCATTTTTATTTTAACTTGTAGATGCTTGGTGGACAAGCTATGGTGGTAGAGTACCCCATCTCCAAAAGCTTGCCATCTGAGTGCTCAGCCAGACATGCAGTGCCTCTGGGTGTGAGCGCAATTGGAGTGTCTTTGACAAAATACATAGCAAAAAGCGCAACAGGTAAAAAAATTTCAAATTAAATTTTTGAAATAATTTGATTATTTTTACTATATAAATTTTCTAAGTACTAATTTATAATCTATGACCCTTTTACAGATTGGAATCCCAACGTCTCAATGACATGGTGTATGTCTACTACAATCTTCGATTGTGGATGAGACAAATTCAGAAAACTCTTGATATGGATGCCATTTCATTGGACAATATTGATACCATTGCTGCATGGAGGGTCGAGACTGAGAGGCCGGTCATGGAATCGACCCCTGATTGGTTAGATGTGGATCCAGAGGCACTAGTGCCAGAGGAGGAAGCAGTTGTACAGCGGCAGGAGCCAGTGGTAGAGGAGGAGGAGCAGAGTCAAGAGGTAGAGCAGGAGGAGGATGTGGAGGAGGAGGTGACACCATCTAGGATGGGCGGTAGCAGTGGCAGCGTCAGCGGCAGAGGAGAGAGGCCACCTGTTTTTTTTTGCTTCTAGAGGACGACTGGGTCCATCTGTATTCCGAGGGGCAGGGCCTTCTTCCTCTAGAGGAAAAGGCAAAGCCATTCCCTATTCTCGTAAAAGGGGCAGGGGATCTTCATCTTAGTGATTTACTTAATGACATGGAGATGACTCATGATATACATTATTATATTTTTTGTTGATATTTCGACTCTTGAGACTGTGACTCAAGATTCAGGACTCGATTCACTATTTTGATATGTGATGTAGCACTAGACTTCATATACATATTATATATTAGCTTTCTTTACATGTTTATGTGAAAATGCATTTATTTGATGTTGTGGATACTTTAGATGCTAAAAAAATTGAAAAAATTTGAATAATTTTGTATTTTTTTAATTTTGCCGACTTTTTCAAAAAAGTCCCGACTTTGCCGAGTTTTTCAACTTTTTTACCCTTGCCGATTTAATCCTGACTTTGACTTTTTCCACATTGGTCTTGATAGATAATAATATTACTTCATAATTTTATTCTATTCGAAATAAAATTTTAACCTAACATATATATATATATATATTCGTATTTAAATAGCTTCTTTATTACATATAAATGTGCACTTATATCTCTAAGTGTCTCCCACACACACAGATAAGGAATTTAAATTTAAACCAATTGAGCTCTCATAGGTTCAGCGCCTTTACTGTGTTGAATGCACTGTATGGTAAAAATCAAATTGAATTTTCATTTATTACCCAAGGAATCTGCCCATTATTTTACATGTCAAATTATTGTTTAGTATAAAAATTATTCTCATTTAATTATATAAAGAAAATAAAATATATCAGAGTCATTAAAATAACTTTCAAATCTAGTGATCAATGTCCAAGGACATTGACGTTTCATAAACAGGGCAAAACACATTAATATTGAATCCCACAGATCATTAACCAGAATATATCTACCTCTTGTTGAGAGCAAGGACTACTGATCATTCAGTGTAATCCCGTTTTGAGGATCCATAGGATCTCGCTCATTTTACTTGAATACCCACTCTAATCTATTTTCTGAGAATGTCTAGAGACATGAAAATGTTCAACCTTCTTTCAAGTTTGGCTATCAAGCTTTATAAATTCCAGTCAACATGACTACTAATTAAAATTGCACAATCTGATATAATTTTCACCATATTGATAACCTCATCCAACTGTTCTTATTCTTCTTCTTGGTAGGGCATTGTCTATATTTACAAATAGAATACAAGCATTTGCAAGTATCTAAGAAGTGGAAGACATGTTGACTGATCCAATTACAATCATTAACGAGAAGTTAATAAACATACACTAGTGGTCAAGTCAACAAATTTTAGAGATATGGCAATCTATTCCTTTCGCTACAGAAGTGAGTCTTGTTGCAGACCACAATCTCTCAAGGGAAGGTATAGACTTAGGCTGTTAGCAGTACATTCTGAATTTTAGGCAAACACAACTAATGTAGGCCCTTATCTATTTAGAATTTAGAAGCCAATAACATTTTATATTAACATTTTAATCTATCCAAAACCTGAAGCATCACTCTCTGGAGGATGGGCATATATATATATATATATATATTTTAAAGGGTATGGCTGTAAATGTTCACTGCCATTAGATTTCTCCACAAAAGACACATAAATCATAAAAATTTCACTGCTTTGTACACAAACATATGAATAGCGTTGATTTTTTTTTATGGCTGTCAGGTAATATAATATACTATTCGGGAGTCATATATACATGACACTGTGAGAATGCAATGAAACTCCTTTGGTACGCGGTTGGTACTTATGCATGTTCCTTACCAAAACAGAGTACAATAACTTGAAACTTTCATTTATGCTTTATTTTAATAATTAAAAACAATATTTAGTTGTCCCACGCTAATATAATCATTTTGCTCGTTTTTAGTCACGCTTTATAGCCTATAATTCTATAAAATATTCTATTTAAATCTCAATGATTTTCTATCGCACCATCCAAAATCTCTTATGCTCTTCGGATTATTTGACTTCTCTGTTTTTTTTTTTTTTGTATTCTAAAAAGTTAATGTGGCTGCTATTAAATTAAGTGAGATAACCAGGCAGCAAACCGTAGCAATGGCTTCAAGGATCTAGTTTGACATATGCACTATCTATCCTTCACTGAATTAAAAAAAATAATACCTTATTAAAATTTGTGGTAAAGTGCATGTCCAAAGAAAATTTATTTAATATCTCCCTTTGACAGCATTCGTGAAGGTATAGTGAAGACACAAACAAAAGGTTGAAGTTATTACAAGGTCTGAATTTTGGTGGAAATTTTGATATTCCAATCCATCTCGACTGAGAAAAACTATGAAGATATCATATCATTTTACACCAAAGTTTAAATTATAATAAAATCTTGATTCATATTTGAAATATCTGTGGACTTTTATCAGATTGATGATTTTAAATTTTTGTCGGCCAAATTTATGAGTAAAATCCTTTACTATACTAATAACTTGAGAAAGATTGTTGGGGTTCTTGCTGAACCCGTAAATTCAAAGGAAAAGTTGACGGGCTATCCTATGGCCTCTAATAATCAACCCAGAAATCCGAATGAATAAACAAGAAATGTCGGTGTTTGCCGCTTGAGTTGTTTTTGTGACACGTCTATCTCCGCCGTGAATGAAATCTGTATTCCCACTACATCTTTGAAAATACATAGAAATAAAATGGGGGAATAACTATAAAATTCTTCGAGGGGAGGGTCCTTCACAAAATAAATGGATGAGACTCCAAATCATACAGATAAAGTGCCATGCATACCCTAAACACTCTGTGGCAGTACATAAAAAAATTCATTGGTACAGAACGCTGATGTACAGGATATACATATACAATGGTACCAACTTATGTGAGTAGGGCCTGTAAGGTCCCATGAGTTTGAAAGTGGCTCTGATACCATGTGTAGTGCCCTAAACCGAGACATTTAACCAAAATTTTCCTACTTGCAAATTGAAGCATAAATCAAAATTAATTGAGACAGGTAGTAAATTTAACTCACATAAATAACAAATTTATTTACAGGTGGAGTTCCTGGGACGACTTTGGTGATATGTTGGGCCATGGCTCTTCACGTGGATGCAGCAGACGTGTTACCAAATCAATCTTTTTCTTCCAGCCAATCTAGGATTTTCCAGAGAAATCCTAGATCTAGAAGATATCTCTTCTGTCCCCGTGCCCAGAATTCCAAGAACACTAAGGGCTCGTTTCAGAACAAATTCCCACAACTCACTCTTTCCTCAGTCAATAGTTTTCTTCTGTGTGCAGAAACCAGCAAAGAAAAAAAACTCCTTTCCTCATTCGTATTCCTCCCTTTTTATCACTTTGAATCACCGTCTTCCCTGTCTCTTCCTCAGTTCTGGAGCCTTCTATCCACCGAACCATATCCCTTCCACCAAGATACGATTCAGTCATTTATGTAGATATTACTAAGTCATTTATGGAGATATTATAGAGTCATTTATGTAGATATTATTAAGACATTTATATAGATATTATTTTGTTTAATTACTTTAAGATTAACTTTATTATTATATTTTGTTTTAAATTAATTAAATTAACTTTATAATTTTAATCAAACTATATTATTACTTTATTTATTCACTTAAACATAATTTGTACTTAAATATATTTTTTCTTGATCAATGCTTTACCATGCATACATATATAAGAGTGGTATATGTGTTAAGTACCTATCTTGATATTTCATTATGTCTCAGCGAGACAGAAATGCATTACGATATTCAATTCGTTAACCTAACTCAGATATTACCTCGATATTTATTAAAGGTCTCACTCGACATATTTATTATATCAAGGTAGTTAAGGATCTATTTTCATAATTGACTTATTAACTTACTTATCTATTCTCAATACTAGCAGGTATGTATACTAGTGCGGTGTATGCAATGTATGCATATGTAGCTACCATATGCATATGTCGTATACATGCTAATACTCTTTTGCTTATAAATCGAAATGGGTCATTACAGGACTTCGGGATAGCTACTTGGAGCTATAAGCAACCACAGGGCTAGGTTCGCCTTACCTTGTTGGTGTGCTATTTCCCCACCATTATGATATTTAGCTGGTTTACCCTCTCTTTGATCTATGCCCCACATGCATCCTACCCATGTAGCCCGGGGCTCATGGGAAGTACGTCTCATCTGGCCAATGAGTTGGGAAATGAGGATAGAGACCATAGCATTACCGATGGACGCATCGTATATTGTCGTACTCTCTATGTCTAGGATGGGTTGTGTCCAACAACTTGATCTTGGATCAAGTCTAGTTGAGGTTTTTACCTCTAAACTGACTTCGGGTCAGTGGAGAGTGGTAAGGTCTTTGTGACTCACTCTCGATCATATCTTCTTCATTATTTCTTCCATAGCAGAGCAGAGCCGACAAAGTATAGAGATAGCAAGATGACACAGGATTGCAGGATGATGTATGATAGTACATGATGGTACTAGATGACAGGATTTCACAGGTTGACAGATGGATGGACAGGTGGAGTTCTCCCTAGTTGAGAGGGAGTGTTAAATTTGGCAAGTAGGACCAAAATCCGTTTTGCACATCTCATATGATGGAGATGATATTTTTGTTGGATTCCTCTTTCAAAGAGGGGCAAGATTGATCTAAAGATCGTCTTGTTTGGACGAGCAGAAGTTGGATTTTGAATTTATTTTCCACACGTGCAATTTGTCAAGGTCGGCCATAATTGTAATGTAGGCTCACAAGCCCCAAAAGATGTGTCACACACCCTCAGTGATGGATATAAAAAGGAGAGACTCAAACCTCATTTCATCATTAACTCATCTCACACATTCTCACTCATCTAATTGGTTCGCACAACCTTAGGAGACTTTCTCTCTCCTTTGCATGTGTGAAAGCGAAGCTAGAAATTTCGAACTGTGTTAAGGGTTTCTATGCAACGTTGACCAGTGTTGACTTTGGGTCAACCTTGACTGTTTGACTTTGATCTTTTGGAAAAATTGCGTATTTGGGAGGTTGAATTTGGTGGCACAAAAATCGAGGTGGTTCGAGTTGATTTGACTATTGCATTGACCATAGATTGTTGAAGTTTGACTGTTGCGTTGACTGAGTTTGACTGAGGTATTTCAGATTGTTTTGGGCTGACTTTGACTATTTGAAGAGACTGAGTTTGACTGGCTTTGACCGAGCTCCATTGGGAGACTTTTTGTTGGTTTGACCAGCGTTGAATTTGCTGGCTAGGGCATCCTGTTGACTGCTGTAAATTGTACTTTATCTCTGTGCTAAATTTGAAGAATAATAAGAAGATTTGATGAAAGGGTTTTCTCCGCATTGGGGTTTTTCCCTGGCATCCGCCAAATTATTGCGTCTCTTGTTTTGGCTTGTCTTATGTCGATTTATTTATGTTCTATCAACATTTATTTTCAATGTTAATGTGATTGCATATCAGGAAATTGAATTGGGCTTAATAATAAAGATCTAAGTAAATTTCTCTAAGCATAGAACATACCATGGTTAACTAAAATTAACACTGCCTCTCTGCTGTGCACTAACCAGATCTGGGAAACCTTCCTTTGGCCTTACTATCCCTGCTCCTCTTTGCAACGAGCTTACTAGATCTCTTTCCCAGGGTTGCGGGGAAGCTTCAACCCCCCCTCGTTCCCGTTTCCGAAACGCGCTCCGTGCGGGAGTGTTTTGGAAACGTTCGGAAACGCGCTCTCGAAAACGCGCTCTCGAAAACGCTTCCTGAGGGGAGCGTTTTCTGAAGCGCGTTTCCGAACCTGTTAAAATGCTCCATGCCTTTTCGGGAGCGCTCGGGAGCGAACGCTCCCTGGGCGCTTTTGGCGTTTAAAAAACGCTTCGGGAGCGTCTTTTAAATGCCAGAAGCGATCAGGGAGCGTTCGCTCCCGAATGCTCCTCGAAAAAAAAAAAAAAAAAAAAAAAAAAAAAAAAAAAAAACGTTTCCCGCCGCGTGGAAAATTTTTTCAATGAATTTTTTTTTGGTTTATAAGGGGGGGGGAGGCATTTTGTTTTCATTGTTTGTTGAGTGAGTGAGAGAGAGCAAGAAGAGCTTGAGGAGAGCACTGGAGAGCTGAGCTGCAGAAGTGACAAGGACAGCAAGGAGCAAGCTGCAAGGCAACAGGAGGATTGCAAGAAAGAGGTAGGCTTTCTAATCCAATTTTGTATTTTCTAGGATGAATTTGTAGGTTGTTAAATTGTTTAAAAATGGAAACTTGATTTTTTCTTGAATGTTGCATTTTATTGGATTTAAAACTCAAAAAATGAATTGTTTTTTTCCTATGTTGCATTTCCTATTCCCATTTGGCATTTTTCCATTTGTTTTGCAGGCTAGAAACTTGAAACTTGTTTCCATCATGGCTATATGGCTAGGGATTTTCCTCATGTTGGTTCCTTTCTTTGTGATAATGGTGTTGGAGAGTAGTAGAAGAAAGAGGCAAATCAGAGTAGAGGAGGATGAAGAGGAGGGTTATGGTGGATTTGAAGAAAATCCTGAAGAGGAGGAGGATTATGTTGAGGAGGAAGTGGGGAGTGGAGAACATGAGGACACAGATTCCCCAACTAAACAAGACCAAACTCAGACACCTTTGTGGAAATATGTTTAGAAAATGGGAGGGAAAGGTGGTGGAACCACTAAATTTATTTTCCCCCATTGCAATAAACAATACCATGGTTCATACACGCGTGCGAGAAGGCACCTTTGTGGGATAATGCCAGGGGATGGAACTAAAAATATTGGAATCAAATATTGTACTAATGTGCCAGCAACACCGAGAGAGAAATATAGGAAGGAAGAGGAGGCTGTCCTACAGAGATCATCTAAAAGATCTAGGGGTTTCATTGATTCAGGCCCAACACGTCATGGACAAACAAGTTCAACTTCCACCCATACCAGTGGTTTTGGAGGCAATGGCACTGGATTAAGGCGTAGAACCATATCCGATTTCCTGGACGAAGGGTGTAGGAATGATGTGGATTCAAAAGTTTACCGGTTTCTATATGCATGTGGGGTGCCATTCAATGTTCTTCGCTCACCTTATTGGCATGAAATGGTTTATGCCATTAATGATGCCCCCAAAGGATACAAAAGCCCTGGGTATGACAAGGCCAGAACCGTGGGTCTTGATCATGAAAAAGCTAAAATAAACCATTCTTTGGCTAGAATGACAAGTTCGTGGAATGAGCATGGGCTGTCCATTGTCTCTGATGGATGGACCAATGTAAAAGGAAAACCATTGATAAGTGTTTTGGCTATGTCGGTTAGTGGTGCAATCTTCCTAGCAGCATATGATTATTCAGACAAATTCAAAATCGGCATTAACATTGCAGAACCATTACTTGATATAATTGAAAAGACTGGGCCATACAATGTCATACAGGTCATCACTGATAATGCTGCTAACTGTAAGGCAGCAGGAGCAATTATTGAGGATAAATACCCCAACATTTTTTAGTCTGGGTGTTTGGTTCACACAATGAACCTTTTGATGCATGATATCATAAAAAACAAACAACCTCAATTCAAATGGCTTGGTGATTTGTACAAGAGAGGTAAAAAAATGATAAAATTTATTACAAATCATAGCAATACCCATGGGCTTTTCAGTACTCACTCCAAATTGGAGTTGTTGAAGATAGCAAAAACTAGATTTGCTAGCTATTACCTCACCTTCAGGCGCCTTTTGAAGGTAAGAGAGTCATTGGCTGAAATGGTATCAAGCCCACACTGGCAGCTATTAAAGGACAGGGCAGCAACAATAGTTGACAGGCAAGGTTTCGAACATGTGGAGGAGACCGCCCTTGACCCTCTGTTTTGGGCACGTGTGAGGGAAATTTTGAATTTTACCAAGCCCATTTATAACATGATTTGGTTTGCAGATACTGATAAACCAATCATTGGAGAGGTTTATGAGCAGATGGACAACATGTTGGGGCAAATAAAAGATATTGTTAAGGATAATGATCCTAACTTGTATGCTATGATTCATGACTGTGTGTGTGCACGGTGGAATAAACTCAATGTTCCACTACATGCTTTGGCATATATCCTTACGCCAAAATATTACTCTCCATCTTGGTTGGGCCAACCTGCACCTGGAGGTGGGGTTAGGATGAAACCTCACACAGATCTAGAGGTACAACAGGGGTACATGAAGGCATTGGACAAGTTGGTACCCGACAGGGAAGAGTGTGCTAGATTGCACCTTGAATTAGGCAAATACTTAAGTTGCATTGTTAACTTTGGTTCTTTCCATGCAATGGAAGGCAAGGACAGATTTGATGCTCTCACATGGTGGGAAGCATATGGCGGCATGGGACTTTTGCCAAAGTTGGCTAAAAAGGTTCTCTCACAGGTTGTGAACACTTCTTCTACAGAGAGGTGTTGGAGCACCTACAGCTTTATTCACAATGTGAGAAGAAACAGGCTGAATGAAAACCGAGTTGAAAGC
Source organism: Pinus albicaulis (assembly GCA_034641835.2). NCBI lineage: Eukaryota > Viridiplantae > Streptophyta > Pinopsida > Pinales > Pinaceae > Pinus > Pinus albicaulis. The sequence goes on along the minus strand of CM076570.1, from coordinate 1,217,583,960 downwards.
TTGGTTTATGTGCATTATAACTTGAGGTTGTTGAGCCATTACTGTGATCAAGCAAATGAGGATCAATCATACAGAGTCTGGGACAACAACCCAGAGGATGATAATTTGGAGGACGGCACGTTACATCTGGAACAATTGGAAGCAGAACTTTATAGGGATGATGATGAAGCATCAGCAGCACCGCCACACACAGGGCCAGTCCCACCATCTACTGGTAGCAGTGCGGGTGCGGGTGCCAATGCCAGTTCTCGATATCACATTGTTGTTCCTTTGCAGATCCAACTTCCACCTTCTAGTCATGGTCGTGGTACTAGTACTAGAAGACCAACATTTCCTCGTGGCTCACAAAAATTAGACATTTCTCGTGGGTGTGGCAAGGGGCCAGCCAAATAAAATAGATTTGTTGTTGACAGTTGAACAGTTGAAACTTTACTCTTTCATATATTTAATGACAATTTAAGTTTGAAGTTTGAATTTGAAAGGTGAAACTTTGAAATTGGCATTTATAATTTTACTGTTTACAAGTCATTATGAATTATGAATATGATGCTTCATGAAAGTTATATGGTGATCAATGAATCAATGATGATAAATGTTATATATTGAATTTTGAAATCAATGAATCAATGATGATAAAATGATATATATCAATGATGATAAATGTTATATATCAATGATGATAAATGTATATTGAATTTTGAAATCAATGAATCAATGATGATAAATGTTAGATATTGAAATTTGAAATCAATGATGATAAATGTTATATATTGAATTTTGAAAGCTTGAAACCTTCAGATTGATGATTTGCGAGACTCAAGAGTCAATATGTTGTATGCTTGCAACTCGTGGGCGTGGTTAATGAAGATTATAACTTCTAGATGATTGATGTTATATGATTCAATCTATGTTTTTATGTTTTTTATGTCTAATTCATCATTCTACATGTTTTTGTTGACATATATGCATCAAAATATAATATATATATATATATATATATATATATATATATATATATATATAGATATAAAAACGCTCCGGACCAGAAGCTTCTAAAAATGGCGCTCCCGCTCCCGCTTTGCGTTTTTGCTCCCGCTCCCAAGTAACCTTGCTCTCTCCAAAAACTCACTGTGAATCGATCTGCCACTGAATTCAATTTGCTCAAGTGTGTTCTCCAAGTGCCAATCGAGTTCTTCTTATAATCTCTCGTTGAGACTTCAACGACGATGATTAAAACTTAACCGATGACTAAGTAACTAAGACTCAATCCATACATTTTTTTAGAAGATTCACATTTGATTTTATTAATACCTTTTAATTAATCATATTTCTTAATACTTAGGAAATATTATGAACCAATTAATTATTTTAATTAAGCCATCTCTAGCTGGAATTTCTCCAAACGATTTATGGGTCTTGCAAAATACATGTGTCTTAGCCTCTTTGCAAAATCTCAAGGCTAGAGCACATCCGATGCTACAAAAATCAACATACTCAAGGTATGTGAACATATGAGTACCAAATCACTAAGAACCAATGACAATTTGCACCTGAAGAATGGAGGTGAGATATGATCTTGTAATGTGATATGGAAGGAGTTATGTATGGCATAGGGGAAGATGAAACTACATTATCTCACTCATGGCTTTCCAAGTAGTGCTCATCCTATAATTGAAGGGCCTCAAGGGGGGTGCCAATGGACTAGGGTCAAAGATTAACTCCCTTGGTAAGGTGAGAGAACAAGATTATGGTCAAAGTCTGTCAATCTTCCAGATCACCCCATCATCCATATCAAATGCCCAAAATGGACAAGTTTAAGTACCGAATTGCAAAATGATCAAAGTACCTTTTGAATAGCTGCCTACCTTCATCCAAGTGCTAATGCCGAATGGTGAGAAGCATATGGTTGTTGCAAATGGAGGAGGCGCATAGCATATCATTGTTTAATGGTGGTTGGTAGGGACAACTAGCTGTCTGGCTGACCAATTGACTGTCAAATGTAGGAAATTTTTTTCCCTGTATGGGGTTACCCATTTTGGTGGGTAATAGGCTTTTCACAAGGCAGCATGGCTTAAGATTTATTTTTTGGATTTTTACTTTGGTTGCACCGTTGCATCAACCTCTAGCTTATAGCTCTTATGATTAGGATTTCCTGCATGGGACTCTTTAGTCTGGACCTTGTTGTGAGATATCACAAGCCGACCATGAGCAGGTGTATGATAAATGTGTATGGAGGTGAAGGAGAAATGGCAAGGACTGAAAGTTTGAAAGATAGTTGGGGAGAATAGATGCACTACACCTACCTAGGTCTCCAGTAGTGCAACTCAACCCAAGAGTGATCACACTTATCTAAAGGAAAACTATGACCCACCATTGCATAACATGGAAAAAGATAACAATTTAGAGTTTTATGATCCATTAACAGACTACACCAATGTTCACCATGGTCGTGACCAATATATGAAACAACATCACCACACATGAGCAAGAATGAAAGATATGGTTGTTTCCAGTACATCAAGCATCATCATCATAATCATCATAGACATTTGAGCACTGAGGCACTCACATCATGTTTACAATATCATCCCTATGCCAAAACCAACTAAACCATGCTAGTAACATCATGAAGTCATCAAGGGTGGGCGTACCCATTGTGCAAGGGAGACCATCATTTAGTAAGATCTCAGATAGATATGCTCTGAAAGGCCAATCTGTAATATTCCGAATAGAAATAAACAATAATATAAAGCACATAAACAAGAAACTACAACAATTAGAGAGGCATCACATGAACCAGACACAATATGGAGAACGTTGAGCCATTTTATTAAGTACTGAAAGATAAAATGAATACAAAGGTGATCAGAATGATGGCACCTTGGCTTGCACTAGGCAAGCGTAGAAATACTCTCAGAATATATCGTGAAATGGCTGCTCCCTTAATGACTGCGTAATCTCTAAGCTGTTGGTGCTGTCTCTGTGCTACTGCTACTACTGGAATGGACTGAATCTTTGGGGCTGCTCCCCACCTCGGAAAATTTTGAAAATTTGAGAATGGCCTCTACTCCCAAAACCCAGAAAAACCCAGAAAGCTTTTCAGAAATGGGCGACCCCCGAAAATAGCTCCCTTGAGGCTCTGCGCTGCTCCTCAAGGAGGGACGCTGCCTCTGAATGAACGGCTCCAAAAGCTGGTTCGTAACTCCACCAAAACACTGGAATAGGAAAGGGTTGGCCCCTTATCCACTATCCCGGGCTGAATCCACCTCAAACTCCCAATCCGGAACAACCTCTCCACAAGATTGCGTCCTCCCTCTCACTGACTGCATTGTCTCTCTGCGTGGGTGCTCCTCTCGTGATAGCTGCAGCTCCCACTGACAAAATAAGGATGGAACTCCTCACCCGAGCAAGCACTCGAAGTCCCCCGGGGCTAAGGTTGGGATCTCCGAATGGAGACACCTAGTGTACTGAATAGTACGTGCAGACTTTGCTAAACAGCAAGCATGCTCAATGTCAAGAAGACCATTCTCAAAATGCATAATCAGAATGAATGAGAATGATGAGACCCTTCCTCCTTTTATGCTTGGTGAGCCTCTCCCTCACCTAGGCCCCACCAATCCCCGCACTACCACTTGGCCACTAGGCCCCACCTTGCTAATTTGATATGTCTCCTTAGTGACTTTAGGGAATGCTTTTATCCTAAGTGTGAGCTAAGTGCTCCTTCACCCACTTTATTTATATTTTAACTTTATAAAGGCAAAATTAGTCAAAATTAATATTTCCAATTAGTTGCTGCTAATTGGGAATATTACACAATCTGAAGAGATCACAATCAAGTGTGAACTGGAACATCATGCCACTGGAAGAATGGTGCCTGTGCTGAAATATCTGTCAAATTGATGAAAATCACATGGTTATCTCTTATACAGAATGAGGTTTAAACCATAGGAATGCTGCAGATGGCTAAATGTATGTGGGAACCAAATCTGCATTACCTTGCTGACAAATGTCTATGTTTTGCATTGCTTGCATGTACTGAAAGTTGCTTACTTAAGTTAACAATCATATTTTCCTTCTTAAGGACACATTTTTATTAAGGTACATTTACAAGTTGATTTTATAATATTAACTGTTACGATACATCAGAGAGGTTTTTAATTTAAATCAATTACTTGAACCAATTCTTTGGCTTTCAGCGACTCCACTGCACAGAACCTTTCATTGCCTCCTTTCTGCGAAAGGTTAAGTGTAATGCTAAGGAGTTTTTAGCAGATTGTATCCATTTTTGTAGATTTGAAACATAAAAGGGATTTATGTTTTAACATTCAGTTAGCTACTCTTAGTTCGTAATTGCATTTATTTCCTTGTGCATATGAAATGAAGGTTATATTAATCATCATTGTAATCATTCTCAAATTTGTGCAGATGTTCAATGAGCAAAACTATGACATGGCTATCATCTGTTTTGAGAGGGCCAGGGATTCAAACATGGCCAAATGGGCAAAAGCTGCAAGTCTCCGACAATCTGGTCAGAGACTTCTTGAGATCAATCCTGAATCAGCAAAATATTTGTTGAGAGAAGCAGCAGAAATGTTCTTGTCTATTGGGCAGTCAGAGTCAGCTGCAAACTGCTATATTGTATTAGGAGACTACAGGAAAGCCGGTAAGTATAGTTTTTCTAACGTACAAGTTTCAAAGCTATCTATTCTTTAGGTTTTTCCTTAATCGGATTATTTTCATAATAGCCATCATATAATATTATTCTATCATTTTATTGGTTAAAAACCAATATTATGAGAGTGCAAAACTGAAGGGAAAAAAAGGAATGAACAAAATGAAAGGGAGTAAACTGTACATATGTTGAATCTTGGATCCTGTTAACAGTAAGACACCATGTTGGATATATCAGTTTGCTTTATGTGTCGCGGCATGGAGGTTGCCCTACTCTTGCATGTTAAGCAAGATGCCTCTTATCATTAAAAATATGTTACAAATATCAACACCCTCGAGCTACAAAGATCAACACTCCCTCTTCACGAGGGAGGTACTCCTACCACTTGCAACTGGCTGCAATCCTGGAGCTGTATCCACTGGAAGCCTTCCCTGCCACCTGGTTTGGAAGCATCCTCAAAGACCTGCTCACTTTAGACTTGTCCTAAAAACCTCCTGCTGCTAAAAGTTCCTCTACACTGGCTTTTCTCCAAACCTTCTGGTCTACTGTCATATCTACATTGCTGCCCCTGTGCTAGGTCTTTTTAGCACTGCTCCTACTTTATAGATCTTCCAAGATCTTCCTTGTGGGTCTTGTTACCCACCACCAGAGGGTGACCCCTATAGGAGAAAATTTTCTCCTATATTTGTCTTCAGCCACCAGCCAACAACACCTTGCAGCCACCTGCAAGCTCGATGTGCCACCTTTTTCGCCACCTGAGCCAACCATTGTGTGCCCTCACTCATCTGTCATGATTGTATGTTTGAAGGTGGGCCTTCCAACCCCGAAGGTATGATTTTTCATTATGTAATTGGGTGTTTACACTTGCTTTTCTTGGACACATTTGGACATGGATTAGTGGGGGGATTCAGCGGAAAGAATGGGCTTGGACTATACTCTTGTTCCTTTGCCTCAAGTTGGTGGTTAATATTGTATCCTAGTTCCGTGGGATCTCCTTTATGGGCTACTAGCCTACTAGCTTTAGGAGTGGCACTACAAGGGAAACCCTGATTTTGGTTGTGTGGTCCCGCTTCCCAACACCATATATCTCTCTCCCCTCCTCTTATTGTAACCCCTTTTCACATTTTCCCCATATGGGTCCACATTTGTCCATTGGGTCCACAGGGTGTTAGGTTCCACCTCCCCTTGCCCACGCCTTTGGTTGGGCCACTTCAGATGTGTATCACATGAATTTTTGCACTTTGAATGTGTTCTTTTGAGGTCTCTCCACTCCTTTATTTATATGTTATCTTAGGCTAAACGACCAGCCCATCAAAGCCGACCTACTTTTGTGCCACTTTTGCCCACACATAAACAAAAAATTATATCTCCTTTTGTAGACATCCTCTCTTGTTCTTTATGGCCCCTAGCTCCTTGTGGTTTCACACCTACAAGCTTGGGTGCAAAGCCCACACCTTGCGTTCTAGGCCCATAAACCACTGTTATGGTGCCCATTCCTTCAATACCCTAAACCCTAGGTCTTGGAGTACCTCCCAAGCTACAAATCTCGACAATCCTCTATGGAATCCTCCTCCCAAAACTCTGCTAAAACGTTGTTGCTGGTGTCTCCCTCTGCTTCAACCACACCCTTGTTGAATCACTGCAATTGGGTAAGTTGAACTACTTGAATGTCTTGTGTGTCATCTCAAAATCCCATCGACTTGCTCATATAATCTCTCATTGAGAAATCAACGACCATGCTCTAATCACAATCAATGGATAAGATCATCTTGACTCCATCAAATGACCTTTCCGGAAGTCTCTAGAGAAAAATCGTTTTTCCCCAATTAATTTGATTTAGTTAACTAGTTTTCCTAAGTTAGACTTAGGGAAATATTTAATCATTGCTCAATTAATCTAATTGAGGTGTTTCGAAGGTTTTTCTCGTGAAACATTTATTTGGGTTATGAAGATTATGTGTTCCTTACCCTTGTAGACACCATAGAGTTTAGAACACCTGTATGTTGCTACCAAAATCTTGTTGGAAATACTAGGGGGGGGAGGAGGGGGTGAATCAGTGTTTCTTTTCAATCGTTATTTTTACCAGTTAGATAACTTATAATTAGAACACAAAATGAACAATAAGAATAAATACTTTTATTAATCTCTTCTTTACAATAAATTCAATACAATAATGTGTAGCGCTCCAACCCTAGATGAAGACACCAATCTTCAATCCTTCAGGCACCAACCTGTACTTTTCCAAGCACCAACTTGGACTTCACGAGGCTTCGACTTCAAGGGCCCCAACCGTATCTTCCCAAGGCACCAACCTTGTCACTTTGAGGCTCCAACCCTATCTCTAGTACAGACTCCAACCTGGTCTCTTGAGGACTCCTATCCTCTAGGGCTCCAACCCTTTGCTTCAATTCGTTAAGATAAATTCACTAATTCTTCACGGCTCCTAATATCATCTGCAACGAGCTGTGACAATATCTTCACCAACGCTGCCCTCAATTGATCTCCAATATGCTTAGCCCATCAATGACAACTTTGTCTTCACAACTCTTCATGGCACCCAAACAAAATCTCCAAGGTCACCCCATGAGGGCTTCAATCAAGGTTTCCAAAAACGTCTCCAAGGTAGCTTCTACAGTTCCTCCAAATATCTTCAAGTATCCTTCAAGATGTCTTCAATAGCTTCAAGGTATTCTTTAATAGTCAAGTTTTTTCAACAACTCTTCAAACTATGCTTCAAGAAGGTCTTCAATAAGCTGCCCCAAGAAATTTCGAAGTCGCTACAAAAGGGTCTTCAAAATGCTCTTCAAACAAGTCTTCGACACTTCAAGAGTTCTTCAATACTGGTTCAACAAGCGTGCTTCAACAAGGTGTCTTCCACAATGATGTTTCAGCTGCTCCAAGGTACTCTCCAATATTTGATACAAGAAGTTACTCTCAAGTCTGCACTGACAAGCTTTTATGTCTGCTCAAGAGATATTCTAGAGGCTATCCCAGTAATGGCTTCCAAGGCACTTCAACACTGCTTTAAGATGTCATCTTTAAGAGCCCTTCAAAATCTTCTCCAAGATGCTTTCAAAGCTGCTCTAAGGTACTCTCAATACAATCCTCAAGATTGCCTGCTCTAAGGCTGCTCCACAAATATTCTTCAAGAGATGTTTCTCAAAAGGGAACTGCTTAAACACTTGTTTTAACCTTTCTACTAAGGTCTGCAACTTTCAAAAGAACTTCAAGGTATGTCTTAAACGCTGTAAGGAAACTCCACAATTTTCCTTGAACTCGGTCTAGTTTTGCTGTAGTGCTACAGGTCTTCTGCTCAAAATATTACTCTGTCCAGATGTCACTAAATCTGCAATCAAAAAATGAAATGTCTATAATATGCACAATTTATCTGCCTCAAAAAATGCCAAACAGAGTTTTCCACGTCAAGAAGAAATGCTTCCACTTTCAAAGTTTGTCAAGCTTCAAGCAGCAGGTCTGAAATTTATCTTTTGCCAGAGGTCCGAGGTTCTGTTTCACTGATCCTTTGTCACAGGTCCAAGTTTTTTCTGCAATGTAACTGTGTTTTTCCACTGAACTGTTATGCCTAGACACTACTTCACTGGCCCTTCATTACTCCGAACTGTCTTCACTGCATTTAGAATTCCGAACCACTTTCTATTCTGCCCATCCGAAAATCTCAGAGATGAATATGCAAAATTCTGTTTTTGAAATGAAAAGTCTGTCCACATATTTATAGTGGTTTGCCAAATTTGAAAGGACACGTCTATTTGGAGGGAGGTCGACATGAATGTGTGAATGTAGGTCGGCTGGCCAAAAAATGGTATTTTTCTAACTTAAAAATTCATTTTCTCTTAGGATATTTGGAGTTAAGAGTTGAGTGAGGTCTTGTTAGAAAGAGGGAAAAATCCTCTTTAATATGGTATAGGACTCATTGTGGTAAGATGCTTCCAAGATGTCAAAAAATATTTTTCTTTGTGACTGTTTTTGAATTTTTCTATGTATAAGGTGTTTGGGACAGAATGAGGTCATTGGGGCTTCTCCATTGTCATGTCTCATCATATGATTTTCATGTCAACATGTGGTCTCCAACCATGTCATCATATGTCATCAAGTGCTTTAAGTGAGATCTCTACTTGTCATGTCTTCAATTATGTCATCGTATGTCATCAAATATGGTATGCTTATTCATGTCATTATAGGCACATGATTGGCACTTAGGATTTACATCAATATTCAGTGCATTATGGGCATATAAGACCTTTTTCTTTAGGGTAAGGACATCATCATGATTTTAGGGCTTTAATATCAAGAGAGCATAATATGCATGAGGTTAAGGATATCATCATGATTTTAGTTCAAGGAGATCTACGGCTCATGATTTTAGTTCAAGGACATCTAGGGCATTATGATCAAAGGGAATCTAGAGCAAGAATTTTCCATCACGAACAATGCCATATTGACATCAATGACAGCCTTGACTAAGAAAATTAACACTCCCTCTTTGCGAGGAAGATGTTCTTCACTACTCCCATCTTATCCTTAAAGAAGAAAAACTTCGGCTTACCTAAGACCTTTGTGAGTATATATGCAACTTGTTGATCTGTGGGAACATGTTGTAGCCAAACTGATCTGCGTTGCTTGTGTCTAACATTTGCGATACCACCGGTTGCCATAAATTAGCAAACCTCTAGTAAATTTATTCCTTCACTTCTGTTAACTGATCCGACCTCCTGGAAGCTTCTCGACCCCTCCAAATCAATTTGGCCTCCTTCTAAGACTCTGAATCAACCTCTGTAGTTGTGTACCGACAATTTATTGCATTCTCTCCGACAAATTCCCACTACTGGGAAAATAACTAATCTTCCACTGGAAATTGAACTAGCAAATTGGGAACTGCTTCTTCTCTGGAAATCGATCTGAATAGCACAGTACCTGAGTTCCCCGACAACTCCCTCTGCTTAAGTCAACTCGCACTACTAGAGAGACTGCAACCTCCCTTGAGCAAATCACACTCTTCTACTACCGATAAAATCGATCTCCCTCTACCACTGAGAAAATGGAAATCTTTGTGCAGAAAAAAATCCTCTGGCGATCATTATCCACCATGCCATGACTAGGCTACTCTAATTCTCCTGCTACATGTTGTAGTTGAACCAATCTACGCTACTCTGATCTCACATTGTTGATGCCTCTGCGTTGTTTCTATTAGTGCAATAGTGAGTCTTGATCTCTCACTGATCTCTCTGCTACTATGATACTTGGGCTCACATAGCAAAGGCAATGGTCTAGGTGAGTATTCACATACTTAGCAACTGGATCTCTACTAATGAAGCTCTCCTTGGGTATGATCTAGATCTCCTTATTGCTCTTTCCTAAGACCATGCCTGGTTTGGCATACTTGCTCCTCCAAAGGATATTTTCGTTATAAGTGTGAATTCATCCTCCAAACTGGAAGACAAATCCTTGATCTCTGTTGAAGCAATTGCCTGCTTCCCTTTCTTATCCCTCTTTCGATCAGGACATTGGATGACGTAGTGTCCGAGTTCACCATAGGAAAAACATTTTACCTTCGACAGGTCCTTCTTGTTTTCTCCTTTTGAATTTTGTCCCTTGCTGGGACCCTTCTTCGCTTTCTAGTTTCTTGCAAGAGCAACATTCCCTTGTTCCTCCTTCACCTTTGCTGCCTTGCCACTGTAACTGGTGCCATTGACTAAGCTGAGTCTCAGCTCCTCCTGAGTGAACTCACTCCATATCCAATCCCAATCTAGAAGCTTGTCAAGCCCAAGTATCACCTGGTTGAACATATGCCATTCCTTGGAAAATCCATTGAGTGCTATACGCACTAGCTCATCATTAACTGAATTCTATGCAACCGCAGGAAGTTCATCTCTAACAGATTGAATCCTACTGATATAGGTGGTTACATATTCGACCTTGTTCATCTTGATGGTTCTCAGCCTTTCCTTGAGGAACATTTTTCTATTCTTAGAAGGATCCTGGTACAGTTTGATGATGGCATCCCACATCTTCTTCGTTGTCCCCTTTTTGAGATATGTGGAACTATGTGATCCCTAACTCCATCAAGAATCATCGTCTTTGCTTTGGCATTGTCCCTCTTGTACTCATGAAACTGGATGGGATCTGTTGGTACAACAATGACTGTTGTAGCAAACTCCTTCAGGTCGTACTCGTCCAATAGAAAAAACAACCTGGCCTTCAAGACTCCAAAGTTTGAGGCTCCATCTAACATGTCCTGATCTCTCAATCCTACTGCAACCATCTATGGAAAATTTGCGAACTAAAATAACTGGAGAAATTAATAAACTGGGTTATAAAACCCCGTGTGCTTTCTTTTCCTAGCCTTGCGTTGATTTACTCCTGCAAAACCCTTTTGTGGGAAACCCTCTGTGCTTGATTTGCTCTTTACTGCACTAATGTCTCTAATCCGCACCAACCCGCTTTGATCCCATGTGAAATTTCCATGAATGCAGTAACTAGATATTTATATCTTAACTTATGCAGTTGATTTGTCTTCTGTAAATTACTTTATGACAAATAACGATAAATTCACTACTACATTTTTTCACAAATAAAAATGTTTCGGAAAATAAAATACTGGAACTAAGAAATAACGTACACACACAATCCATTTGACACCGTTATTTTTGGACAATAGTCTTTGGAAAAACCCTGAAAGGAAAACCAATGCAGCAAATGACGGTTATACATTATTAGTCTTTAGCAATTTGAGAGTACAATGATTTGCTTGCTTGATGATGGCAAAGCTTCGACAAATAATAATCTCCATTGCCAAAATGATATGGAGACACAAAATCTCCTCTACAAACCATCTTGGCCTCCTCCTATCCAACTCGCACTTCTTCCTGGCACTCACACTCTTGCCCAAAAATGTGCACTGGTCACTCTGGAAAATTCGCACTACCTCCATGATCACTTCCCTCCAAGTCCTTCTGCCTCTCCCTTCCTCCTGAAGCTACTTGCACCTCCTCTGGGAATTTGTAAGGCAACTGTAATGAATAAAATAATGTAAATAGTGATTAATTAGTTAATTAGTAATTAGGTTGAAAGGCCATGTCTGATAAGACATGACCTTTCATGAAGAGGCACCTGCCTAGGTATATAAGCAGGCCTCATTTGTAATTATCAATCATCTCATCAGATCTTATTCATCTGACATCTAATATAATATTTGTATCCTCATTGATATCTTTGTATTCCAAGTGTTCTGGAGTATTTAACTTGAGAAGGAACTTTGGTATCGGAGCAGTTCGATCTTCTGGCAGCTCATCGCTGCACAGAGCTAAGCTCCTCGGTCCAGGCTCTTGGCCATTGAAATTCGTCAATGTTGTTGCCGTCGAAGCATTTCATTAAACCTTAAGAGTTTCTCCGCTGTTGCTATTAAGTTCATCAGTGTCCCTTGGCCATTTTTTTTTATTTTTTAAAAGAAGAAATAAGTTTTAAAAAAAATAGTCAAAACATAAAAAAAACCGATTAAAAAAAAAAAGAGTAAGTAAAAAATAAATAAATTAATAAATAAAATAAAATAAAAAATCGTGCCTTCGCTGATTTTTGAAGGGGCATTTGGGCCTAACCAACAATGCTGCCCGACAGGCCATCCACGACTATCAGTCAACAGGCAACAACCACTGCCACTACCATCATTTTGTTAAATGAAGAGCGAGGGTGCTATTCCAGCGTGATTAATTTTGTTTTTTTTGAAGATCGGCTCGAAAACTTGCCTGTTGGTGCCTGAAGTGCACAGTTCCGCCTCTGCCAACGCAACGACATCTAAATGCCATCCCGACGCTCGAGCCACCAAGCGGACCATTGCCACTGATCACTAAAGACTTATCGATCGCTGAAAATACCCTGTGCAACCACGATTACTCTGTTCTACCAACACAGACCCTGGATGCTGATAATTGCCTTATTCGACGTCCGCAAATGCTAATAGAGATTACTCCAATCGTTTTTCTACTGTCAAAAATCACAGCCGCTAACAGAAATCACACACGCCATCGATACACTCTGCCATCGTCACTGCCATTTCCCCATCCACTTGCCCTACCAAGACTAGCAACAACCCAACTCCATTCGCTCTGCAACAAACCACCATCATAGACCCTAGACCGTGTCGCATGTGATTTCCAGTGTCCCCACAACCTGAGTTGTCATACCCCGAACCATCTGACTCACCTTCTCTCCCTCCAACACTGTCGGACGATTCAACAAAAAAGTTAAAGTGCGGGCATCGTAAAATTCCAACGATATTTTGCAACAGTTGAAATATCACCAATCTATACAATGCTAAGTCCTTACACTTTCGAATTCACTACCCATATTGCACAGTAATTTTTGACCATACAACTTCCATTTACCCCGACATTCTATATATTTGAGAGTGTGTCATGGATACCATGTGAAAATTACATCCGTACGGTGTATCCATTCATTAAAAAAAAATTGTGACCTTCCATAACACACTATTAAGCCTTGACCCATATTAAAAAAAAACTCTACCTTTCCAACACTAACTACCCAATTAATTAAAGGGTAATGTTGCATTGTTTTGAAGATATTGTTAAAAGGGCATAAGAAAAACACCCAAAATGCGGAGGTATCTAGAATAATATAGATATTTAAAAAAAGAAGAAGAAAGAGTAATTAATTTTGGTGAAGGTCTTATTATAAAGAAGAGAAAATAATACTTGACCAAAAGAAAAGAATATATATAAAAGAGAAGTTTTACAAATTTCCATATATAAATAAATAAATATTATTTTTATAAAAAAAAAGGGGAATATAAGAAGATTTTGAAAAAAGAAAAAAAGTATTTAATATTCAACAGACAAATGGAATCAATCATTGATGAAAAGGAAATTGAATCTAGATCAGAAATAAAAGAGGGAAGATTTCTTGAAAATTATAGTATGTTTGTCCGTGCGCTAATTAAAATTAAAGGGTCACTTGTGGGAAAGGAAGTTCTCATATCTATCGATCTTAATCAAGAGAATAATTATGTTAGTACTGAATGTGCTAACCAATTAGTGATCCCTGAATCAAATATAACTGAAACAAATTCATTTCACGCAAATGAAAAACAATACGACATAGGGAATTTACACCTAAGTATTGGGGAGTATTCCTTGGTCTCGCAATTTACCGTTAATAACTTATTTTGTAACAATAGTGATATAATTCTGGGTTTGCTCTGGATGGAATCACTAGGTTCATTCATCCTTAATACGAAAAAGAAGTTTTTGACATTTTTCTTACAAAAAGAAAAGCATAACGTTACAAGATGTCACGGTGAAGCCGAATTCACTAACACCGGAAGACATATTAGATATCACAAGAGTAGCTCTTCCAGAAAGTAAAAAAGCAATACAATATTTGCAAAGAGAAGTTGACAAAAAAACCACTAACAAGAATGAAGAAGTTACTCGCCTCAAGGACCACAATGATAAATTACTAATGCAAATTAAGAAGCTGAAGAAAGACAAGAAGTCGTTGGAAAACAAGGTGCAACAACTTGTCGAAAATGAAGCATCGAAATCTCCAAATATAGAAGTTCAAATTGAAGACAAAACGAACATTGATACAGTAAATGTCACAACTCAAGAAGAAGACAAGAGAGTCGCAAAAGATACAAACTTCGATGTTGCAGTTCATTCGAGGAACATACTAATTGAAAGTCCTGTCACCTACTCAATAACATTCTCGCTAAAAGAAAATCAAAGTCAAACGAAAAAAGTTCCCTATCGACATCCAAATCACGGGAGCAGACAACTCAACCAAGCTATGTATTCAAAACAAAAACAAGCTGATATTCTGAAGAATACTAACGAATCATCACAAGTTTCTAATCATCGTAAGATTCCACAGAAGATTGATTTAGGATGGTCCGATCCATTGTCAGTGCGACAGTTTTGTTTATCACTTAGAGGATCATATCAACTTGTATCGACAAGGATGACTGCCCCGAGATGAGAAGATGTTCATAGCAGGAAAAGAAATCGAGGCCTTTCATTGACAAGCTTTGAGGACAAAGCTTTTTGAGGGGAAGGCAATGTAATGAATAAAATAATGTAAATAGTGATTAATTAGTTAATTAGTAATTAGGTTGAAAGGCCATGTCTAATAAGACATGACCTTCGTGAAGAGGCACCTACCTAGATATATAAGCAGGCCTCATTTGTAATTATCAATCATCTCATCATATCTCATTCATCTTACATCTAATATAATATTTGTATCCTCATGGATATCTTTGTATTCCAAGTGTTCAGGAGTATTTAACTTGAGAAGGAACTTTGTTCGCTTCAGCAACTCGAAGTGGAAATGCTGCTTCTGCTCACGGGGGTGTCACTCAATTAACCTATGGCATAGCACGTGCGTTCGTGGCATACTAAACAATACCCTTAATTTGACTACATATTGGAAAATACCTCTAAAAATCACTTTATTTAACCCCCTACCAATACTAACCCATTGCATTTTCCCAATTTAAAAAACCCCTGCTTTCACTATATATTGTAAGTATCTGTTTTTTCATTAACATTTTTTACACCCCTTTATATTTACGCCGATAGGCGTTCTATTGTGGGGTTTTTGGTAGCAACACTGTAGAGATTTGTCGTTCTCTACAGCTGTCCCTCGCCAGATTTCCCTATGTCACCTGCCTATCCACCTGCCTATCTGCCTATCCACCTACCCTGTCATTAACACCACTGCGTGACTCATCAGCTATACTCCATCATCTTCGATGTTCTTCCAAAATCAGATCTAATTCAGATTTTTATGCGTTGTCTCTGTAATCTGTGAGTACTCTTCTATTTAGCCTATGATGCCTATTGTTTTTCAGAGAGATGGGGCAAAGAGGCCCATGATAGTTTGTTGGAGAAACAGCGCTACGTTTGGGTGAATGGCCCTATAATTGTAGGGGCAGGCCCCTCCGGGCTTGCCACGGCAGCCTGCCTTCGAGAACAGGGCATTTCCTGCGTTATTCTGGAGAAAGCAGACTGCCTTGTTTCCCTTTGGCAACAGAGAACCTATAACCGTTTGAAGCTTCACCTGCCCAAACAGTTCTGCGAGCTACCTTTAATGTCGTTCCCCGACCAGTTCCCCACGTATCCCACCAAGGAGCAGTTTTTCGAATACATTGAATTACTTGAACATGATGATTTAGAAAGCTCTGGATTGAAGTTAGTTCCAGCTGGATTCAGTGGTGTATTCATGTAGAGAAATATTTAAATATCGTGCTGATCTCTTCATAGAACTTGTGGAAATTCGAAGGCTCTTATCCAAAAGAGTTTGTTTATTGGATTGGCGATAACCAGTTCATTCATGCTCTAGACAAATTGGGTGAATATATTATTGTTGCTTCCACGGCCTCTTGCTGAAAGTTAAATATGAGAATATCAGAATACCCTGACATATCGGGCACCTCTATTATTATCATTTGTATGTGCTTCAAAATGGTATATTTGTTCAGGTGCTATCCCTTGGGAAATAGCCTTGATAGTTATTCTGTTATTCCTACCACAGCTCAATGCATATTGAAAATTTCAAAATGGCAGTTATGATATGCCAAATATTTTAATAATTTATTGCTATCTAACAATGCTTGTTCAAATTCTGCATAAGGTGCTCAAGTGCCAACTTTTAATTACCATATAATTTTAAAATTTTAATTGGTTTAAAATGCATGCCATATCCTCTATAAAGGCATCGTTGTTCATGTATATATTACCAAGGTTGCGAGCAGAACAAACACACTAATTTTTCTGTTTTCAGTCAATCATCCATTGATATATTCCTGGAATAAGGAGGAACTGGGCTTGGAAATTAAGTGTTTTACTCACCTCGCCTTAGTGTTGTAACCATTAGGCTTGTGACAAACCCTTTTGTGTTAGGGGATATTTGCCTAAGTCGTAAACTTAGGGTGTGATATAGAGGAATGAAAGTAACAGCAAGACAGCCTTTAGGTGCTACCAACGGTATTTGTTGCCAAGATTGCCACACGAGTGAAAAACCAATTTTTATTTTTATTTATTTTTAATTTTTAGGGTAGAATCCATGCTTTGTATTCCTGTAGTAAGGAGAAATATGGCTAGCCGATCAAATTTAGCATTTGCTCACCTCATCTCTGGCATGTAACATACCTCCTCATCTCTGGGAAGTAATGGCATGTAACATACCTCCTCATCTCTGTGCATGAAATTCATAAAACCATCGTGATGATTGTTATGATGGGAACACTTTGGTGCATTCACAGGAAGCAGCAAGTAATTCGGCCCAAGCCTATGCCTCTGCATGTCAGAGTATGAGAAAACTCGATTCTGGAACATTTTATCATTGGTGTAGTAGATACCGGGCACAATAACTCCAGGGAAAAATGCCAACTGTTCATTCTCATTGAAAAAGTTATCAATGTTTCTATTCAAAACCATCCTCCCAACAGGCTGCACAAGAAAAGGATCCAATTTTCAACCATGGTTCAATGCAAAAAGCTTGAAACTGAAGAGCATATAAAGTTGAATTACTACTAGAGCTTGAAAATTGTGACGCAAGAAGAATTTATATTACAGATTATACTAGCATTTGCACCAGAAGGGTGCAAAGACACGCCGATAGAAATGCATATGAATTGAGTGTGATGTAGAGGTAGTGTTGCAGGAAACAAGGATGTGGAGATGGAAGGCACGAGGAAGTAGGAGGCAAGGGAAGGGGGGTGATTTTTGTTTTTGCTTCGTGAAACACATTAAGAAACTTAAAACTGAGATCAAAGATTAGTAAACGATTGTTTACAAGTGTAAAACATAATGCGTAGACAATTGAATTTGTCTTAAATAGAAGTTGAATTTTTGTTTGAATTGAAAACGAAGACAAAGAAATGGGCTCAAAGATGCGATGTACGTTTCATAGGCACGTCAAGATGGCATTGAATAATAAAAACAATAAACATGATTGATTGTTAAAGTTTTGGTAGAAATATCAAAGAATATTTATTTTGATAAATTTTTCAATTTATTGTTAGTTACAGAAGAGAAAAAAAAAAGAAAAAAAAGAAAACGAAATGTTAAATAGTGTGTCAAGTGAATCCATGTACATGCTTTGTTTAATAATAAATATAAAAATGAATTTGGACTAAATAGAAAATCAAGAAATAAAATATGAAGAAATAAAGAAAATAAAATAACTCTGTTTTCCTGGGGTTGTTGAACTAATTCCTACTAATGCCCACTAATGCCTATTATTAATTGATTGATAATCATCACTACAGGATGGATAATCACTAATTCCTACTAATGCCTATTATTAATTGATTGATAATCATCACTAATGCCTACTAATGCCTATTATTAATTATTTTTGAGACGCTATGGATGGATAATCATCACTAATGGCTACTATTAATTGATTGAGAATCATCACTAATGCCTGTTATTAATTATTTTTGAGGCGCTATGGATATCGTTAAGATATCTTAACCTAACTGGATAAATTCAGTTTTCAATGTGACTTATCATAACTCAGTTCAATTGAGTTGCTAAACCATATGTGATGGATAGCCATCACTATTATATGCATTCATGCGTTCTCAGTTGCATATGCCAGAATGCAGACTTATTCATCACTTTTCTCATTACACCCTATTAAAATAAATAAATATATTTTGATAAACTTTGTTTTGATATTATAAATACTTTGATATAGTTTGTTTTGATATCATATTACAGAGGATAATGAAAATAAAAAATAGGCTCTAAAATGAAAATAAAAAATTGTCTGTAACATTTTTCCTTCTCCCAAATAAAAAAAAATCTCAACTGCTTCTTATATCAATATTTGCATTAAGTATAAAAACTTCTTGAATGTTGGAACGAGTGGATTTCTCATTGAATGTTATTAAAGGATTCGGATTAACATGGTTCGTCAGTGCAAATGTTCTGCTTCTTATTTCAACTGTTAGTGCTTCTTATTTGAATTGTCTTCTCCAGGTGTTGCAGAACTTCTAATAAATTCTTTTTAAATATGATTGAGATTTGCATTCTCTCTCTGGTTTGCCTTCTTTGTGTCAGAACATTCTTGAACTTGAGCTCCAGATTAGGCGTCACAGGGTTTACTAAACAGACCGAGAAATTTTTGACAAATATGCTTACAGATCAGCAATGATTCCTCCTTCCACAGTGAACAAGTTATCTCAGTCTTCTAACAACAGAAATAATCAAAATGCATATTACATTCAAGAGTTTTGCTCATATGTCACCTTAGTGTATATACTTGGCAAGTTGTAGGCTAGGATCATCTGTAAGAGTACATCAATCCCTTGTAAGTAACAGTAATCTTCTTAGACCGAATGAGTTTTCCAAGGAATGAGTGAAATGCGAAGCTCAAAAATGCAATAATATGAAACCCTTACGAATTGCCTTTTAAATTAATAAAAATCACCAGCAAAATAACAAACGATAATGCTCCTATGAAAGATTAATGTATCAGTAAGTTCAACTTCAAATGATCCTTTAGAATAGGCTTAGCAAAATTCAGATATATTTCAGAAGTTAGAACTCGAATGTGACAGAGTTCAGTCCACACAGCAGTTAAAGAATGGATATAATAGTTCTTACCAGAATTCTAACTTCTCAAAGAAATGTTTGCAAGGGGTTACAACCCATTGAAATCACATTCTCTGTTTTCATTTCTAGTGACAGTGATTTGTTCTTACTATTGTGAGCTCTTTTATCTCATTTTGGAAAAGCGCAGAGGACTAATGAAATCAGATTGAGGATGTTGAACATTGCTATGGATGGACTGTGCAAAAAAGGTAAGCTACCAAGTTCTCAAAGAAATGTTTGCAAGGGGTTACAACCCATCCAAATCACATTCTCTGTTTTCATTTCTAGTGACAGTGATTTCTTCTTACTATTGTAAGCTGCTTTATCTCATTTTGGAAAAGGGCAGAGCATTAATGAAATCACAGTGAAGATGTTGAACAACCCCATGGATGGACTGTGGAAAGAATAATGTTGAAAATGCTATGGATGGAGTGTGCAAATAAGGTAAGTTTGAAGATTGTAAGGAAGTAGTATATAGGTTAAATCCTAATGTCATTGCAGAAAGTACTTTGATTGACGGTCTTTGCAACGAAGGCATGATCGATGAGGCTAAGCAGCTGTTGTATGAGATACGTAAGAAGAATACATGTTCTAATGTTGTCAGATACAAAGCCAAAAGTCATACAGTTTGATTGATGGTCTTTGGAAGAAAGGCATGATGGATGAGGCTAAGGAGGTTTTGTATGAGATGGCTAACAGAAATATATGTTCTAATGTTGTTAGATATATGGCAAAAGGTCATACAACCAGACAGTGAAAAGGCATGGAGAACATGTTGGTGTAGATTGTCTTATTTTTAAGATTACTTTGGAAGTCATGCCAGGTTAATGTATTGCACTCTGAGCTTTTGGATTGCGTACTATTCATGTTCCCTATGATAGGAATTAGAACATGAAGCAATCAATGCACAGCCCAAATAGATTTTATATTTAAAAAATTGGATCTTGTTAAACATGCCATTGTATCCACTCTAAAATTCTACATAACTGAGCAATGAGTTCATACAGAGGCATGACAATTTGAATATGATAAAGGCAGCGAGTTTGTGTTAGCGAAGGGAACATATAAAATGAATATAAATAACTATCAATGAAGTGGTAGCCTGAAATGTGGACAAGAAAACTACATTCAATTTCAACGCAGGAAGTTTCTTCTAGGGAAGCAAACATATATCAAAACTACATTCAATTTCAAGGCAGCAAGTTTCTGGTAGGGAAGCAAACATATATAATGGATGTAAATGATTGCCAACGAAGTTGCAGCGTTAAATCTGTTGAAATGTCGACAATAGAATTACATATATTTGTTGAGTTGAGTTGACAAATGAGTAGTATTTTTCTAATTCAACAGGTAGTTCCCAGAACAGGAGAGAAAAGCTTGAAGAAGAATATTTACTTCCAATAGCAAAATTACATCATGAGCTTAATGAAAGGAATTTTCATTTTGCAACTTAATATATGTTTTCAATATTTGGTTGTAAACAATGATCTACATATCTCAAGAACTGAGGATAATGTTGATGTAATAACAGACATACTATCTACATTCAAATTTGAAATAACAGTTTTGTGAAACTAAATTCATAAAAATGATGTCATTTTCAAGGAAACCTGAGCTCAATACGAGAAATTAGATAAAGGGAGAACCCTTCATATTGGCAGTTTGCAAGCAAAGGTGGATCAGGACAGAACTATGAGTAATTCCTTGATAATATGAACAGAGAATTTGGAAGAAACAGTGCAAGAAGCAGTATTTCCTGTTCTGCACTTAATAGGTCTTGTGTGAATATGGATCAATGTTTAGTATGCTTCCAGTTGTGGTATACATCATAGGTGCTAAAGAATTTTGTTACTGAATTGTTTGAATGAAACATATGGATTAGATGATTACAAACTAGGCCACTTGATGTTCTGTCGGTTTGCTTGACAAGTCAAGCAGGAGGCTACAGAAGCAGTAAAAAGATGACTATAAGGCAGAAGGGTACAGAAGCAGTAAAAAGATGACTATAAGACATTGGTTACAATAAAACAAGATATATTGTTTGTAAATCAAATGCCTGAATAGCTACATAGATAAATAGCATGAGTGGAATCATATGCAAAGCATAGCCATGCTAACTTATGATTTATTTTGTGGTGTGATTGTTGTTCTATTAAGGAGAGACAGTGATCTCTCTCAAACCCCAAGATATATACATGTTGCAAAAGCCACAGAAAGGTACAACAATAAAATTAAGTTTCTTTTCAAATGACCCTACATGAAGTTACGTGATTACATTCACTGCAAGCATGTTGACAGCCAAACTTTCTTACGTGATTACATAGCTTCTTTGTATTTGACACAAAATTGCAGCAAATCAGTTATTCCGCTAACCAGGAAAAACCACTATGGATATTTTCTTCATCATACTGAATGCCTAAATTTTAAAGGGCTAAAAAAAACTCTTAAGACATGGCACAAGCCCACCACATGAATGGGTTATGTCAAGCTGTGTAGTCACTATATCTGCACAGGTACTAAATTTTAGAGGGCTAAAAAAAACTCTTAAAGGGCTAAAAAACAACTCTTAAGATGTGGGAGAAGGCGACTACATGAATGGGTTATGTCAAGCTGTGTAGTTATTATATCTGCACAGGTACTAAATTTTAAAGGGCTAAAAAAAGCTCTTAAGACCTGGCACAAGCCGACCACATGAATGGATTATGTCAAGCTGTGTAGTCACTATATCTGCACAGGTACTAAATTTTAGAGGGCTAAAAAAAACTCTTAAGACGTGGCACAAGCCGACCACATGAATGGTTTATGTCAAGCTGTGTAGTTAGTATATGTGCACAGGTACGGTTTAATAATGAGCCATCAAAAGCACAAAAAATAAATTAGACAACCAAATCACAATTTGCTGAGCATCAAAACTGTTTGTGTATCTGTGGAGTGCCTATATCTGCACAGGTACGCTTTAATAATGAGCCACCAGAAGCACAAGAAATAAATTAAACAACCAAATCAAAATTTGCTGAGTATCAAACTGTTTCTGTATCCGTGGAGTGCCAACTGATACTGGCATCCTTGACCTTGGTTAATAGATTCTAAGCTAGTCAAAGAACACATAAAAACACCAATTCTTATTTGATCTTATTGCCAGCAAATGTGTGATCAAGCTTTGGTCATGTAATCTATGCGTTCAGAGTTCCCTATTTCTTTATCCACAGATACAAAATTGTAATAACTTCAAATTTCTAACCATATTTTGATTCAAATTTGATTAAATTCAACTCTCAATTCTAATTCTATTATATGGCTGTTTCTTAAGCCTGATATGTTTTTGGCATATTACGAATGTATGTACAAGCTTCACAGCTATTATTCGAGAATTTGACCCTGGTACATTGATCTTTTGCTAACCTGCTGATTTCATTGGTTATTTAGTGGGATACCGCAGGACAGGAGCGGTTCAGGATAATGACAAGCAACTATTACCGTGGAGTTGATGGAATTATTGTAAGCAATAGTGAACTGTATTTGGTATTAGATCTTTCAGAAACTGTAATTGTGTATAAAGTTATAAACTAAAAATATGGCTTTGCATCCAGTGTAAAAAGCTAAAGCTACAAACGTGTTCCATGGAGTGAGAGTCATTATGCTTAACTGAAATTGTGGCGAACTTATATATGTACCAAAGATACAAAAGTCGATTTATAAATGCAGGATGATAACATTAGTGCAATACTTACTTGTCCTGCAAGCAGGGATCTTGCGGAAGCAGCCACAACCAACAGGTAATTGCAGCTAACAGGAAAGGCCGGCAGGAAAGTCGAGTGACAAGCAAGAACAAATTTCAGAGGCAGGTAACAGCAAACGCATAAGGTCTAGCAACAGCAAATTTCAAAAAGCATAGCAACAGCGGATATAAATTTCAATTCCACGGGAAGAATAAAGATGTAGATCAACACGCTAAATAGAAGAGTACCGACAGATTACAGAGACAGCGCATAAAAATCCCAATCAGATCTGATTTTGGAAGAACATCGAACATGATGGAGTATCGTTGATGAGTCACGCAGTGCTGTTAATGACAGGGTTGATGTCATTAGATTTCTGATTTCATCTGGCGTTTGATTTCAATTTCGATTTCAGTAGCTCTGATATTGACCAGAGATTAATGTGTTAGTGACAGATTTGATGGCATTACAGATGTGTATTTCATTTGATGGTTGATTTCATAGCGGTAAGAATATGGAGAATATCAGAGACATCGGGTTTCTCTGAATTGAGCAGACACATTGAATTGAGTAGACGGGCATTGATTTCAGTAGGCGGAGGGAGTAATTCTGGATTGAGCAGAGAGTATCGATCAGTCAGTCCGTTAATGCTAGGAAGTCCGTTCGTTAATGGTAGGACGACGTGGATAGGCAGGTGGATAGGCAGCTGACATAGGGAAATTTGGCGAGGGACAGCTGTAGAGAACGACGAATCTCTACAGTGTCGCTACCAAAAACACCACAATAGAACACCTATCGGCGTAATGACTGATAGTTTCAGTCTTAAGTATTTTATATGTACTTTACCTGCAAAGGAAATAGATTCTTTGGCCATATTTTAGTATCGTCAAGAGGATCAAAGTTGAACCTATCTTCATTTGCAGGATCCATAGTTTGAATGCATAGCTTCCATTCAGGATAGTTACCAGAAGCTATGGCATCATATAAATCTTTGGTAGCATGACTGTGATTGGTACCTCCAACAATTACAGCCTTCTCATCAAGCAAAAACTTGAGTTCAACAATATGAAAATCCTGGATCAGTATCAAGTTTAGGTGTTTTCCTTGCAGTGATAATGACACCAATTCAAACCTATTGTTGCTAGCAAGGATAGTGTTATAAAGTTGTTAGCTAAATGAATTACAGTAGCGATAATGGGGCAAGATAGGTAGACTTTAATAGCTTTCAGGCTTTGTTATTGCAGTGTAGGATGAGAAATGGAATTAGAATGAGCATTTAGATAATTAACTCATTCTATAAGAAGAAAGTAACACAACATAATTGCCCTTAAAAAACAGAGCATAAATTGATTTATGAATTCTGTTTATAACTCTTTAGAACAATCAGTGAAAGCATAAGATATGAAATGGAATTGAGAAGACATTCGATGAAATGAAACACAAAGGAGATACAATGCTATAAAGCCATACCACATGAATCCCAAAATTCTTACTGCAACTGCCTCTGTATTATCAAAAAAAAAAACTCCCAAGTACAATAGCTCTCCTATGATATATCCAATATCCAACCCCCCTCTATTACAAAAACATTTCCTTTTTATAGGCCAAATTACAAGGGCCTATTTTTCCAAAACAATAAATGTATTTTTGCAAAAATAAAAATAAAAATGATATCAAGGTGGCCAAAATATAAATACTTGCAAAAAGACTCTGATGGCACATTTTTTGAGCTACAAACTCTGATTTATATGTCCAATTTGAAAAATAGGAAATCCAACTACCACAAAAACATTCAAAATCAAATGCACTTCATGTGTTAGCTATTGCTCTGGTGTAAATTTGTTGACTTGAGTGAACAGAAACCATCCTGATTGAACCCCGTGCCATTAGATCCTTGATATCCTTTCTAGCAAGCGAACCATTAATCTAAAAATTCAAGGAAAACATTAACATTAGTGAGAAGAACCACATACGTTTCTTCAAAACATATTCATAAAAAAGGAACCAATTCTTCTTGCTTTTCGTGATTAAATGGACCAACTTCAGAAGAACCACAATAGAAGGCATCCAGCATAAGTGTTGAGGTAAGGGATGCCCTTATATTCAAAATGTATATATGTGTTGAGATAAGGGGTACATATAGTTATATAGGTATGTAATTATAATGTTTTTATGGAAGAAATACCAAATTAATGTTTGAATGAAATACAACTACAAAAAGATAAATGGCTAGTGAAAGAAACTTACACCAAAAAGTAGGTAGAAAAAAAAGGTTGAGTTATCTCGAACATTCACCATTTGAAGTATTCACTATACCTAAAGCCAAAAAAGTACAAAATTAACATTAGATTCATACAAACAAATCAACAAAAATATAACCAAAAACTATTTATAAATAATCCAACATATAGAAATACATAAGGAAAGTGAAAGGAGAATGTTTTGAAAATTAACCTTGTTTAAATTTTTCACAAAATCTGAAAAAACTTTGTAATCACTTTCTTCTAATTTGTATGTATCATTCTTAGCATTGTACGATAAGTTTGCGATTGCTATAACAAATTCAAGTTGTACAAAAGCATGATCAGTCAAATCATACTTATACACGCATTGCCCCTTAATTCTACTATACCAACATAATTGAAGCTCGATGCCTTCTAATCTATCCAAAAAAGTACAAAATTAACATTAGATTCATACAAACAAATCAACAAAAATATAACCAAAAACTATTTATAAATAATCCAACATATAGAAATACATAAGGAAAGTGAAAGGAGAATGTTTTGAAAATTAACCTTGTTTAAATTTTTCACAAAATCTGAAAAAACTTTGTAATCACTTTCTTCTAATTTGTATGTATCATTCTTAGCATTGTACGATAAGTTTGCGATTGCTATAACAAATTCAAGTTGTACAAAAGCATGATCAGTCAAATCATACTTATATACGCATTGCCCCTTAATTCTACTATACCAACATAATTGAAGCTCGATGCCTTCTAATCTATCCAGAAGGTCGATGTCATTATGGTAATCAAACACCCTATTACCATCCTTCTTCCTTCTTCTTTGAACCCTTCCAATGTACCACATTCCACAAGAAACACCTTGTTTTGTACTTCGAGGAACACCTTTTCTTGCAGTACGTTCAGTGGGAGGAATTGAGTTGTTTTCAAACAACACCCCACAATCTGATCCAATTCCAAAGCCAATTGAAACACCCTTTTGCAGAGTATTCTCATCTCGCCTAAAGTAGACCCCACTTCTCACTTTTGTCAACCTATCTTTGGATAATGTTGGATTTCCATTCAACTGACTAACCAAACATGCTTTGAACATATCCTTACCATCAAGATTCACCACTGGTTTTATAGTTTTGCTTACATTTTCATCAGTGGAATCTAAAATTTCATCCAACTCGTGTTTCCACTCACTTTCCATTATTTGCAATTCACTTTCATTGTGTACCAATGAAGATGAAGATTGAAATATAGAGTTGGAAAATCTCGGTGGAGAATCATCAACTACTTCATCCACAATTTGAAATGTTGAATAATCTTTATCCTCTGTCCATTGTTTAACCCACCAAGAACATTGAGTGTCATTTTCTGGTTTCATTCCAAGAGTTGATAAAATGTCTTGTGCATCCTTCAATCCATTCTTAAGGGCTTCTACAATTTTAGCGTTTGTGGATATTGAATCATATTGCGACAATATGTCAATATTTTGTATTGTTTATTGGTGCAATTTATTCCAAATGTTTTCTTGCTTCTTATGGGGTTTATTAAAATGAAGCCCTTGGGAATTTGATTCTTCTTCAACAACTCTATTAAGGGTTCCAACAGCATGAAGCAAGTCAGTGAAATCATAAGCCCTTTCCATTCCAACCATCCCACCAACTTTGCTAAAGAAGTTCTCACATACATCTGACCCAGTCAAGTGCAAAACACATGGCAAGTTAGAGTATTGATCTCGAAACAATATCATCAACAAAACTGCAAAATGACAAGAAATTCTCACATCTTGATATGCCTCTCTGCTGATGAAATTTATGTTGACATTAGTATGAGATTGTTTTTGTACCCAACATAACCATAATGCGAAGAAATGATGAACTCGTGAAGCATTTCGCACTCTTTCCTAGAGGCTCAAACTATGAGACATAAAGATGTCAATGTAGTCAGCAACAATCATTAGGTAAGTCTCTGTAGCTAGTGTCCTCTCTAACTTTCCACTTGGTGTACTTCTCAACTCTTTCAAACACCTCTGAACATGCCTTGAAGCAATTCATTGTGCGAAACCCCAATTTTGTCGATCCATCCTCTCTATATCTTCACACTTAAGCTTGTGATCATCCACTTTAAAAGTGTGATAAACCATTCTGACATGGCCAAAACTTATGTACTCATTTCCTAAAACCAATTCTCGTCGACCACTAAACAAAGGATTCACTAGCTTTTTGCCGTTGTGGATGTAATCTTGGTCATGCAATCCTATTACATTACAACCATTGTACAACCCACTTAGCCTCCACCCTTCCCAAGGAATTTGATATCGAAGACCTGATGTTGAAGAATAATCCTTCAACATAAGTTGTCTTCTTCTGCTATCTCCATCCGAGGAATGACCAACAATAGGTCCCAAATTGTTTTCTACGTGTTTCTTCCACATAAATTCTACCTTTTCCCATCGTTGATAAACAAAATTTGCATTGAATTTATTGCATGTTGGATGAACAACCACAACCAAACGAGGAAGTTTTTCATGTAAAGGGTTTGCAATAATAACACGTGCATAATGTCCAATAACATTGTTTTTAAAAGAATTTGTTATAATCTCATAGCCTGCATCTCCCTCACCAACTGTCACCAAGAAATTTGATTGGCATTGATGTTCTTCTTTCAAACCACAAAACCCCACCAGTGTATCGCTTTTTGTTACCCACCTAACATATTTTTTCACAATTGTTTCATCTTCTGCAAGGCATACAGGAATTGGTCCATATATACCATGTTTGGCTTTATAAGAAGCATAAATTTTTCCAACTGCCTCAAAAATGTGTTCGTGCTCCCCTGGAATATATGTCAATGAATTTCTAACTTGCGTTAAAGTTGTAGATATTGAAGGACCATCCATATTCAAGCTAATAAAGTTATGTAATCTAGGACCTCCCCATAACTTGATCATCTCATAAAGGGATTTTGTGGATGTACTATACCTTCTCCCTGCTTTTTCATGAATCAAGTTATGAAATATATCCTTGACAAATTCCCAAACTGCATCTTTATCTTGTAATTTTCCTTGCTTATGTGCCTCACAAACATCCTTACAAAACCTAAAGACATCCTTCCTTTATGCCGATTCAAACAACTTTTCCTTTAGAGATCTCATTCTAATAGAGAGTGTAGCAACCTTTGTCCTCTCCCACCAAAGAGCTCGCATTGTTGATCTGTGGTTAGCATTTGTAACCCTTGCAGCATTCTTCAATTCATTTTGAGTCAAATAGTCCAATCTTCTACCTTTTCCTGTATCTCGTTCACTTCTTTTATTGGTGCACCTTGAGTCACGATATAATCGCATCCTGAAGTCATTACATTCTGGAACCAACTTACAAAATCTACATGTTAATGAATCAAAAGGGGTCCCTGTTTCAGAACCCCTCTGGCAATGAATATGCCTATATGTACCATCAATACGACATTCAATACCCTCATAACATAGCATGATCTTGGTATGCTTCTCTATGGCCCATAATTTTCCACCCTTTTGATCATCCATTAGGACCTTTGTTTCCAATCTCTCCCCATTTCTATCAATATAAGGATACCAATACCCCCAACATTGTAGTAACAAGGGAGACAATTGAGCTATGATAAGATGACAACATAATAAATAAATAAATAAATAATTAGAAGTATGATAAATAAAATAATATACAAATTCATATTCAAGTTTAGTCTAAACTATTAATTAACCACTAATTAACACACCTGAAGTAGGAGTTGCACTTGTAGAACCCCTATGTAATACTGATGGTGATGATGGCACTAAGAACCTAGTCAAACTTTGCTGGGACTTATCATTGGTAGGCTTCTTAGGTCTCCCAACTATGCCACTCCTCAACGCAATCTCCTTATGTGAAGCCTCATTTGTCGTAGTAGTAGTGTGCTTCTTTGATTTCATGTGTTCATTGAAAGAACTGACAATATTAGCACTTGTCAGAACCAAACAAAACCATTTATTGCATCGTGTACATTCAACTCTCACTTTTTTCATGTCCTTATAGTCTGCAAGTGTTGCTTCCACCACCTTGAACAAATTAGGCTCTCGTGTCTTGTTGAAATCATCTAGAAGTTTGATTGCTTGATCAATATGAAATCGATCTCCAACCACCGTTGTTTGTTGTACTTTGTTACATGAAGGAATTTCACTACCACTTGGCATTGAAAGGCGTTGTTGATGGGACGTTGTTTTCATATGATGGTTTTTGAAGTTGCGCATTGTTCGCACTACCAAGGATACATCACTTGTTCCATAATCAATGCCACAAATTTCACAATGGATCTTTATTTTAGATTCTCCCTTTTCTGAATATACTTTGAGAGTAAGTTTCTCATTGACAAACTCTTCCATTAAACTTTTCACTTTTTTTTCCCAAGATGCCAATACACAAGAATCAACAATTGTGGCTACTTCCACTGACAAAGGCATATTTTCAACTCTTGGTTGTTTATGCATAGGTTCCTCCACATTCTCTTCAATGTTTTCAAAGATTGGTATTGCTTCCACTGCATTTGGACACCTTGTTTCCACATCAAATGTGTCTAGTTTCCTCTTGATGCCTAAAAGTGTTGTATAAACTTTCCATTTATTCTCTTGCTTTGGATTTAGAGCTACTCCATCATGGATAAAATCAAAAGGGTATTCAACGATTCCATCATCCACAATTTCATCACGGATTTCAGCAAATGTACAACCTTCTCGACACCTGACAATGCCAATGACAGGTTCCTCTTCATCGATAGTAATTTTATAAGACAAGTCCATCTGCTTTTGCACATAAATAAATGAAAAAGTAAGTAAAATTCCACAAACATATTGGTTTCTCCAAAAAACATGAATAACTCTTACTATTGCGATGAAACACTTTGATTCAAAATGTACTATCGATGGATTCCTCAAATGGAACTAAAACCAGAAATAAAACAGAGTACTAAAACAGATTTGAGAGTTGA